>OW443333.2:12500-1212500 GCA_937001555.2 Hypsopygia costalis | reverse complement strand
CCTTTGAATCGCCAATGCAATACATAAAGCCTCGTCAACAAGTTAGCAGGGTGCACCACGTACAGCTGCGGTTGGATTAAGCTCTAAAGATGGTGGTCAGGCGCATAGACCTCAAAATATGATGCCCACAGACTCAATTCTACAATCGCATCGTTCATCATCGCTGCAGCGGAATCAACCTTACACATATTAGAATCGAAATTGTCACGTATTGTGCGGTTCAAATTTTTTTTTTGTGTTTGTGATTTTCTCTGTATAAAGATGTATAATAGACTTCCAGTGGAGGATTTTCTACTAGAGTGCGGCATGTCGTTCTTTAAAAAACGCGTGTAGAGATTTTTGCAGGGTCGGCAACGAGCGATGCTTCTGGTATTAGAAGCTGCCGCCGTATACTTGTTTGCCAAACAATCCTGGGGCCGTACCGCCGAAACCGATTACCACAGAATACTTAGATTCGAATAATAATGATTTTTAAGAAAAAATAAAAACCGACTTCAGCTGGCAATAGGGCAAATTTAAGGGTTACCATCGATTTTTCTGGGATCCCCTCACCAGACCCTGACTTGGTGAATATGAGACCACATCGCAATCATACCCTTTCAAATTAAAAAAAAAGAATTTGACCATGCGTGCTTATAAAATTTAAGAGTTTCGCTTGATTTCCGTGGGATCCCATCATCAGATCCTGACTTGGTGACTATGGGACCACCTTGCAATCATACCGTTTCAAATAAAAAAAGAATATTGAAAATCGGTTCACAATTCGCGAAGATATCTAATAACATACATACAAAAAAAAAAAACAATCGAATTGAGAACCTCCTCCTTTTATGAAGTCGGTTAAAAATTGGTTTTAGTTATTGACAAATATCTTCAGCTCAGTCGTTAGAGTTCCAGGTTTATAAATCTAAGCTGAAGTTTGATTTTCGTATTCAAACAAGCCAATGATAATCGGTTTCAGCTTCCGCGGTAGAGCCGAAATTAGCTTTTAAGTCGCTACAATTTTAAATCACGTCGAGCACCAAAGGTGAGTAGGGGTTGCTTTTTACCACTAGAATGTTTTAAAAATCCTTATGTCATCGGACATTATCGTACGTTTAATTAATTATTATTCACAAAAACAATCCCTTACTTGAGCAGCGAAACGGAAAGGTCATCACATTATTGCCAAATTTAAATCTTAAAAAAAGGAATGATTGATTCAAAGATTTAAATATTTAAGATGGCCCAACTTAATGGCTGTAGAACCATATAGACTATCTAATTGAAAAATTAAAATTAAAACTTCGCCTTTTAGTAATTTTTAAGGATCCACATTTTGATTTCAAACAAGGTCATTTAACCTCTCGCCTGTCGACCGTAGATCTTACCTACTTAGCGCATCTGTCATTTTTTTATACGTTACCCCCAAAATGGCCTCTCGCGATATTGCCGCGTCGCATTAAAAAAAAGATAACAAAAAAAAAATGTATTAAAGATATTTATAAAACTGTATTGTTGAAATTTGTATGGTATATGCTAACAGAATAAATATAGTTTTGCACAATTTTACCTTGTAATATATGTTAATTATAAGGTGAAAGTAGTATGAGCTATGTTTTCACCCGTCCACTCAAACTGTATGTCATGGAGCAAATTCTGTTGCGTTTATTTTAAAAACCAGTTACATTTAACAATCTCCTGTTATTTACAAACTAAAAAAACGTGAAACAATTGAAGGAATGTAAACAAAAAACTAACAATAACACTACACAATGGGTGGCCGTGACCTTCACGAACACATGTGCGCCATTGAATAAACAAACTGTCGTTAAGTGGATGCCAGTTGAATAGCACTTGAGGATTCTGTCTGTCCTTGTCATTTTTTCCTAAACGTTGTTAAAGTTTGAGCTGTACACGTATAGTTTTAAAGATTAATTTCACACTCTCAAAATACGTCCGGACAGATCGACCTCCAGGAGGCGGTCGACAGATGCGCGGTTTTTGAAATCGACCTCCAGGAGGCTGGTCGACAGATGAGAGGTTAAGGTGTTAGCAAATTTTAAGGACAACTTAACTTAAAACAAGGTCATTTAAGGTAATTGTGTGTAAAACTTTATCTGCGTTACATTTTTATTTTTTATTTTGATAACTTACTTGATGGGCGTTGTACTTGTTTTATTTGATTTAACTATAAAAAACTTTACTATAAAAAATATGTATCAGGCTTACATGCATGCATAATCCCATGTGCGCTTTCCTTTTTTGGGCTTCGATGCAATTTTGTAACAATATTCAACACGGATTTATGTTATGTATACGCAAAATTTATCATATACAAATATTTTTATTATTAATGAACCCATTCTCAAAAATATTACTCATCTTTCGTGCTTAAAAACCATTTTGATATTACGCAGTTTTAGGTTTATTATTGTGTGAAAGATTAATGATCTCTTTTCATAAACTAGATTTACGGGAGTATAAAAAAATCAAAACTCTGGAAAGTGAGCATTGGATTCACGCACGATGGGTTCCGTTAACACCGTATAATATTTTAACACGTCAACATTGACCAAAAAATACCGAAAAAAAAACAATTTTTTTTAGTACATACATACAACCCTAAATTTTCACTCTTCTACCAGGCCTCCGTCACTCCATATACTTGCGCGCTATAGTTACCTACCGGCCGGCCGAGCGGTCTCGGGCCGTTTGCGGACCAAATTCAGGCCCTGCGATTGCTGTGGGATCGCGCGGTGCGAAGCAATCACAACTGTACGCTTGAGCATTTAGGCACATTTTAGCATGCAGCGGTTGCTGACGCGACGGAGTAGGCTATTATAGCAGTAGATATTGGAAATTTTCTACTGAGTGAAGTATCTGTTACGTAGTAACTATTATGTAATCTGTGCTTCTATCATCAATCCCTAAATTTATATGGCAAAACAACGTTTGCGGGGGCAGCTAGTATATTATATTGTTTTTTATTTTATTAAATAATAATCCAAGGATAAGTTTATTTATCTCGAGCTCCTCCGTGCTTCGGAGGGCATGTTAAGCCATCGGACCCAGCCGGTTGTTGTTATTAGATGACAGTCGTTAAGCCAAGTCAGTGGTCTTTGGGCAGCTTCAGTGGGGTAAATAAGGATTGAATCAATCAATCAAAAGACAGCAACAAACTGATCTTGAAATATTTTTGTCTTGTACGTACAAAATTAAAAAACTGTACCAAGGTATTGGCGTGCGTGTAGAACCAGACTGAATGAATCACCTCGCACTGTTGCCAGACTCTCTTTGTCAATTGACGTTTCCGTGGTGAGCTGATTAACGGCTCCAATATATCCCCCCCCCCCCCTCCCTCTCGAATGGGGTTTCCTCGGTTTTCGACGCTCTGGAGAAGGAGATTCCGTAGATAAGTTAGGAAGAGGGCAGAGATTGTGGATAGCTCTGTGAATTTTCCTTTTCTCTTTGTTTTTTTTTTTGTTGTCCGGCGTTGCCCCCGGTCCGGTGTTGTCCCCGGTCCGGCGTTGCCCCCGGTCCGGCGTTGCCCCCGGCCGTTTTCCTGGCATTTCGGGGGCCCATCTAGTGAGTGGCAAGCCACCGCCTGCCGCAAATAACTAGCAATAAAAGCAGTTATGGCAGGCGTCCGTCCCTTTTTTGTAATAGCCCGGTATTAAGTTCACCCAGATCTCATCTCCATAGCCCATTTATTTTCCATCAAACTTTGTAATAATCTCAACGCCTGCTGAGACCGGCTTATGGGTATATCGTCCCATTGATATATCCTGGAGCGGGTCACGGCGGGCGTATAACATTACATCAAACTTCTCAAAGGCCTCTACGTGTTGGATTAATATCCCCGCGCACGCCTATCAAATGACCGGGCATGACCCGTGAAATCTAACGAATAACAAACTTTAGCCAGAAATTTTCGAAGTAGAAGGATGGGAGATTGATAGGAAAACGTACATTTCCCTCGGAAATTGTAACTGCAGCTGCTGGCTGGCGATTGTTTGAAGTGTTTCTAAGCGACTTGCGAAATTGTAAGCACGTGCGCCGTGTAATGGCCGCCAGGTCTTGTTACTGATTTTTATTTTCTTATTGATGTTCGATATCACATCGGGTTCACTTTTGTTCATTTTTGATTCTGCTGAATCCTGACGATGATATATGTTAATAGAAGAGAAACCGATCTTGCAAATAGACTATATTTTTGACTTAATTATATTTTTGACTTGTTAAAAAATTTACTTTGAAACTTTATAATAGAACCAGATTCAATTTATAATAGAATATATACTCGTAAGAGTAGAAATAGGACTACGGACCCATCGTCTCACGTAATAAATGAGTTGCTTCATCCATTACAAAGTTGTATTCAGGCTACTTTATATCTATATTTAATAAATTAAATACTACAACTACTGCAAGGCCATTCTAACTTCAAGACCATTAGATGAATTTATTAGGGCGTACACAGATGTAATGACAGTTCAAGGTAGGCTGGTTTGCCGATACTATGATGTACTAGAACTACATACTTTAACCAACTTACTTGAAGAATTCCATTCTGTAGTCACCTGGGAAATCTTTAGCAGGGAGTTCATTCCACACATTGACAACTTGAGGTAATAAACTCATCTAGAACTGCATGGTACGTGACCTTTTCGGCTTCAAAGTGTGAGTGATTTTTTTTATACTACGTTGGATGCAGATGAGCATACCGCCTGATGTGAAACGGTTACCGTAGCCATATTTACACTAGCAATATGATATATCGCTCGCACACCCCCACTGCCAATGCTGCAACTCCTTCCTTTCTGGTGACCTCACTCATTCGCAGGTACACACCTTCAACGGAATTGTTATTTGGTTGCGGTATTCTGTGAGCTGAAGGTTATATACCATTATATACCTCGCGGGTGAAGCCGCGATTCATCGCTAGTTTTAATAAAATGTACGCTGCTTTGTGATTACTTTTTCTCAGTACTATATCTAGTGCAATAATAAGGTTGACTTTGCAGGTCAAGTGCAAGTTTTTAACCTTGCGACTTTAATGTTTAGTAATAATAATTTATTATTAAATAAACAAACGTTAATATTCGTTGAAGGCTTTGAAATACTTGTGAGCTTTTTATTAGATATAATAATCTATAAAAATATTTATATTTGGTCGACGGCGAAGATATTATTATTTTATTTTTAGATTTATTTATTTATTTCTTACGATTGACATAAAAAGGTTTTATAATGACATTTATATGTTGTTAAATAATTTTAAATTATAATTGTTGCAATGAAAATATTATAAATTATATTTATATATAAACATATTATTGGAATCGATTGGAATGCTAGATAACAACTCAATGTTTACGTCCCCAATCTATATATATAAAAATCAATGCCACTTTTCGTTGTAATTTTATAACTCAAGAACGGGCTCACCTATCCAAACCAAATGTTTAGGCTTTGTTCGGACTATTTAGTAGATGGTTTATGTGAAGTTTTTACAAAATCGGTAGAGCGGTTCTTCATTTATCACATTTTTTGTAACAAATGAATTCAATAAATGGCGGATCATTTTGCTAATGGGGATTTTGCTGTCAAATGAAAATTTTTTCAGATGGGGATTGTGCTGTAAAATTGAAACTTTTTTCAGTGTTGACAGTACAATCATGTTGTTATGTCATTCATGCGGTCATTTCATCTTGGACGTGCTTCGACTTTATGTTGCCTGTTCCAGAGTCGGTGAGCCGTTTGTTTATTCATGCTCAAAATGGAAAAACAAAAAATATTGTTTATACAAATGTTTTGGATTAAATTTTAAAATAGTTTATTTTTTGTTTGAATAAATGAATTTGATGTTCCAATAATTTTTTTTTAGTATTTCACTTTATACGTAGCGAAGCACTTACCGGGCCGCTAGTAGTGTATAATTAAAAACTGTGGTGCACGGTAGTTGAGCTTCATTTGACTAGCTATCTATTTAGGCTTTTAATACCTTATTTGCCACCTGTCTCTAACATTGCCAAGAGTGGAAGTCAAATTACAAAAGCTTCCTATTCCTACTAATTTCTTCTTTTTAAATTCATTGTGAGTTACAGCCGTAGTTTTACCCCCGAGACTCTAATGGACTTCACGTTGCCTTTGTGGCGGTCGCCTCTATTAATCCTGGCTACACAAGAGACACAGTGGTGGGAATGTATGGTGGGCCCCGTCTGAATCTAAAAGAAAGGCCAAGGGGTGCTTACTTAAAAAAGTCAATTACTCCTGCTTACAGGTAGCCGGTACATGTGAACACAAAGTAAACTATACTTATTTTATTATACCAAGCGCTCGGACCGGTAACCAGTCGCTTTATTACCGGTTGCCGGTATATGTATACCCTTACAACGGCGAGTCGGCCGTCGGCATCAACCATAATCGTCCCACTGTTGGGATACGGGTCTCCCCTCAATTCGCAGTTGAGCAGCGTGGTGGTGGGATGATTATGGTTGATGCCGACTTCTGAGGGAAGTTGATTCCACAATTTCTTACTTTCAATTTTACACGTATTGTTGTCGTTATGGTTACTCCTTACCATCAGACAAGTCGTATGATTATTTTTCGCCATAGTGGTCGACGAGCTCGGTGGTCGAATGGCTAGCAATGGCTTCTTTGACTCCGAGATCGCGGGTTCGATCCCCGCACAAGACAAACATTTGTGTGCATGAACATGCCTATTCTGTCTTGGTCTGGGTGTTTTCTATGTATTATAAGTATGTGCTTATGAAAAAAAATGCAGTTAAGTACATTTATCAGTTGTCTAGTATCCATAGTACTGGCTTTGCGCTTAATTTGGAATTAGATGGCGCTGTGTAAATTGTTCAGAAATCTATATATATAAAAATCAATGCCACTTTTCGTTGTAATTTTATAACTCAAGAACGGGCTCACCTATCCAAACCAAATGTTTAGGGTTTATTAGGACTATTTAGTAGATGGTTTATGTGAAGTTTGCACAAAATCGGTACAGCGGTTCTTCATTTATCACATTTTTTGTAACAAATGAATTCAATAAATGGCGGATCATTTTGTTAATGGGGATTTTGCTGTCAAATTGAAACTTTTTTCAGATGGGGATTGTGCTGTCAAATTGAAACTTTTTTCAGTGTTGACAGTACAGGCATGTTGTTATGTCATTCATGCGGACGTATTTCGACTTTATGTTGCCTGTTCGAGACTCGGTACTCCCAGACGTTTGGAACGTTTTGAAATGGAAAAACAAAAAATATTGTTTATCCAAATGTTTTGGATTAAGTTTTAAAATGGCTAGCAATTAATAAAATATTTTTTTGTTTGAATAAATGAATTTGATGTTTGATTGGTTGATGATTTTTTTTATTGTTTCACTTTATACGAAGCGAAGCACGTACCGGGCCGCTAGTATTTTATAATATTTATTTATTAGTGGAATAAAAAAAGGCAATAAATCATTGCCAGAATGCCATAGACCGCGATTACTTGTCACAGTTTCGATGAAATACATTTCGGCCGAGCCTCCGGAGTCAATGGACGACATTCCCTGATTACATTATCGTCACAAAGGCCCACTTCCCAACTTCCACCATTACCGATTTCTATAAAAAAAAAAAACTTAGCGAATCAATGATCCCCGAGCTAACGGCCGATCGCTTTTGTCTTTCATGATATTTGTTATTTTCAAGAACAGAGGAATATACTTTAGTTGTAGACAAATAATAATAAAAGTGAAAGTGGAATAAATATTCCTGGAAAAATTACTGCCAAACTAAGCAGAGCTTGTACTATGGGTACTTGTACTGGATAACTGCCCCCTTACCACCATCTCTTAGTCTATATTTCGTTTGAAATAGAGTCGCTTATTCATTGGTATGAATAAGCATTATTATATTCAGTCAGATAGTGGTAAGGGGGCTGATATAATACTGAAATTCATTTTTTTTTGTAAATACATAGAAAACACCCAGACCAAGACAAAGAGACATGTTTATGCACATAAATGTTTGTCTTGTACGGGGACCGAACCTGCAACCTTGGAGTCAAAGTGGCTACTGGTAGCCATTCCACCAGCATGCTCGTAATAATGACGGATTTTGAATACAGTGTACTTCCAGAAGTTGCGTGCGCGCGTGTACACCAATCCGCATGCCATAGCACACTTGACGGGGCGCAGCGGGCCGCATCGCAGGCGCTAAAATCCGCCGCTCAAAATCCGACACGCTGCCCCCCGACTCAGTGTGCGATATTGCATATAAAATACATACAAGCGATTTGAGAGGATTTTTGCACTCCGCCCCGACACGCTGCGACCCGACACAATGTGCCGTACCTTTATTCTACACGTGCACTGCAGAAATAATTGAGATAATGGTTACAGTAGTTAAATGAAAATATATAAAAAATAATGTCGATCGTAAACAATGAAACAAACAAATTTAACGACAGAAAAGGCTACATTTATTGTCTACATTCATTTCTTTCTAGATGGTGTTCCTTGAATACTGCGTATTAGATACAAATAGAGATGGGCAGGCATTAACAATAAGTGTCCAATTAACAAATTGTCAGGCATTAACAGTAAGTGCCCAGTAAGTACCTGTAAATGCCCAATAAATTTTGGGCATAAATAGGGAAATTTATAAGTGCTTTTTGGGCATTTATCGAAAATGCCCGGCATTTTGCGCATCTTTTTTTTTATACTACGTCGGGTGGCAGACAAGCATACGGCCCGCCTGATGTTAAGCGGGTACCGTAGCCATATTAACACTCACGACATAAAAATCGCTCGCGCGCCGCCACCCCCGCTGCCAATGCAGCATCTCCTTCCTTTCTGGTGACCTCACTCACTCGCAGAAACACAACAACCCTCAAGGGAATTATTATTTGGCTATTCTGTGAGGTGGAGGTACATTCCCCAGTTGGGTAGCTTACAATTACGTTCCCTACCTCTCTTTTCGCCAGAGCTTCGTTTGTCAGTCAGCAGGGTGTGCCGCGTGCAGGTGAAGTTGACTTTAGTTCAAAGATGTTGATGAACCACTTACACCCCAAAATCTCTAAATCTCTAGATACAAACATTGTATGTATGTAACTTGCTTGCGTCCGGCACTTTGTACTCGCGTATCGCGTGGAAGTGCATGGTCGCGACGTAGAGAGCTATGCTCGGGGTCTTTCTGTATGATAGTATGATCTGAATCTGTATGACCCGAAGTAATAACATTCGTAGCGGAACTAAAAATAGGACGATGAAGTGTTGGGCGCCCTCCTTCTAGATGGTCCGATGACCTAAAGAGAGTGGATGGGAGCGGCTGGATGCGGAAGGCGGAGGATCGTATCTGGTGGAAAGCATTGGGGAATGCTTCTATCCAGCAGTGGGCAGATACAGGCTGATGATGATGATGAACTAAAATAACCGACATAGCTTAACGTAATATCTTTTTAACTTGCTTATCCAGCAAGTTAAAAAGATATTACGTTGGTCACATATATCGTAGAAGCAACAACCGCAGGGGATAGAAGGTTTTCGAGTGGCGACCCTGTGCTGACGTGGTCAGTCACTCAGGTACTTAAATTTTATAGAAAAATAGCTCATTTAATAGGATAATTAACTACCTCAATAAATATATAATAAATAAATATTCCTTGACACACACAGCAAACTAAGCAAAGCTTGTACTATGGGTACTAAGATAACTGATATATTATGTACAGTACATATGTACATTTTTTTAAATATATACATATAATACATAACAAACACCCAGACCATGACAAACAGACAATTCATGCACACAAATATTTGTCATGTGCGGGGATCAAACCTGCGACCTCGGAGTCAAGGTGGCCATTGCTAGTCATGCGACTACCCGGCTCGTCGTTTACGAGTATTATATAAATAATTTTCCTAATTTTTAAACCAGATTCAAATAAATACAGAAGTGCTCAATAATAACCTATTTGTGAGATATCCTTACTTATGCATGAAATTTTATCCGTACCCTTCGTTTGGCCGTAAAAATCACTTGTTCCCGTAAATACGAAATTTTCCACATAAAATAAAACCTCGATAAAAGGTTATTTCCTATCTTCATGAACATCGTGTTTCAATAGGGTTGCCGCTCGTATAAAGTACAAAATATGATTGACGCATGAAAAACATAGCTTCCTTCAGTGTCAACCTTGGCGAATGGCTAGCAATATCAGAAAGGGTCGCTAGTTCGATTCACGCAATAGATATTTATATATGTGTACTTTTTTGTTTCCTTTTTTTTAAGACGTTGACGCCTTGACAATTGTCACAACATACGAGTACAATTGTAACTTTTTACTATGTGATACTTCCTTACTTACCTACTTCATGGAATGTTTCAGTTTGGCTAGTCACCATCTTTGAGATAAGCCAATTTCACCTGCACATAGTACACCCTGCTGATTTACTAACGTGTCTTAAAAAAAATGGGGCGTGGCTGTGTCATGGACACGACCATGTGTTCTACGCGAATACGTTATATACACTAAAATTATCTCAAAATGGCAGCGCTTCCTCCTCCCCCGCACGCCATGTTCCATAGTCCTTACTTACCGTAATAAATTCTTTGATCCTTCATCTATCCAGCGGTGTGATTGAATTTTGGACGGAGATGATAGTTATGTAGCTGCAACACCAAACTATATCCCCCGATTTTATTATCATTCGTTTTTTTGAATTATCTTTATTTTTGAATTAGATTTAACCACGTATCTCACCTCTAAAACATCACATCACCTCTAAAAGTTTGGCAGTGGATGTTCCACGAATTAGTAACTTTTATAACGAAAACAAATCGCAAAATAATCCCTTTCTAAACGGTCTATATTCCCTTCGTTCTTCATATCAAAAAGGGTTTTCATTCATGTCATTTCAATACAGTAAGGCGTATTTTATTCCAACAACGCCGGTTTTTGAACCTAATTATTAATATAGATTTAAGTGACAACCCTAGGAGTATTTCATGTTTTCATCCTACGAACCAATTAACCCACCAGACTGGAACTGGCTGCCGGGTTACTGATTTTACATTTGCCAAACAATATCGTTCTCAGAAAATTGCCGGGGGCAATTAAAAATGTTTTAAAATAGACGCTGAATCTTATCTCCAATTGTATATTATTTAGTCACAGAACATCTAATCGATTTTTTGACGTGACAACGTCTTATAAATTGGTTAGCCGGGTGACACTTCAAGAAACTGGCTCACGTTATGCGCCTACAATGAGAGCGAGTGAAAGGCACGCGTCCCTTCTAAGAGCGAGAGAGACAGACATAAAAAGAAACAGACGAAAACATTTTACCACTCAAAGTCGTTGTCACGTAAAACTTTCGCCCGTATACCGACTTTACAGGCAACCAATTTTTTTTTCTGTGATTTGAATTCAAATGATTATTTTTGTTCTCTAAGCTGAAATATATATATATATAAACCGTAATAGTTGTATAAAATAGCTGTTACTTCATTAATAATGTTTTTTTATACTACGTCCGTGGCAGACAATCATACGGCCCACCCGATGTGAAGCGATTACCGTAGCCATATTAGCGCTCGCAATATGAAATATCGCTTCCGCGCCGCCACCCCCGCAGCCATTGCAGCAACTCCTATCTCATTGGAATTGTTATTTGGCTGCGGTATTCTGTAAAGTGGAGGAACTTCCCCCGTCGGGCAGCTTACAATAACGCTCCTCCTGCCTCAATCTTGCGCCATAGCCTTGTTAAGTCAGTACGATGCACCACGTGCAGGCGTGACTGGTATTGGTTCAAAAATAATGGTGAGCTACATACACCTAAAAAATATTATAATATCAATAAAATTCTTAACTATGGTAAACATATTGTTTTATAAAATTTTACATTTAAACCACTTTGAACAATTGCATAACCCTACTGTTTAGTTAATAATAATAATAAATATTTAGGATTAAATGTTGGTTGCCACTTATTATCTTTCTGTGATTTATTTTAAAAAACTATCTAAACTTAATATATGCAACTAAAAATGTATACAGTATCAGGGACGAGAGATAAAGGACGAACCATGTTCATAGTAAATTGCGTACACCGGAATTTAGTTACTCTAAAGAGCAACAGAGGTCGCTAAGAGTCACAAATTAGATAAAGGTAATTTGATTAGTAACAAAATCAGTACACGAAGGTTCAATTTGTTTAATTATGCTTTTCTGTTTTAATCAAAAATGGCTAGATGGCGCGCAAACTACTAGCACTTTATCAATGCTTAAGTAGGTACGTAGGTACCTACCTACCATAGCACCTACGTACCGTTGTATCAAAAATGGGATGGCCGCGCGCCGATAACCGAGAGTTTTTAAAACCGTTCCGTTTTACGTACCAATCGCTTGACACAAGAAGTCATGTGCTGTAAATAGAATGATTTATTAAAATGAAAAAAAGTTTCATACGACAATTATTGTTTTCAACATAGGCATAAAATTTTAATATGCATTATCAATTAAAATCGTAGTATGCTAATAGTTATATTATTAATAACAACGATATTTTATCGAAAGTTCTGTGGCGTAAATTGGACTTTATTGACACGGCGCGGAATTTTTTTCAACTTTTCTCACATCGAATCGACTGTATTGTTTGTGGTTTTTCTTTTACGTGATATTTCTCTATTTTTGCGACCATTTTTATTCCTATCTTCCATCCTATAAAGGTTTATTCATTAGCTGCCCGGCTGGGGATGTATCATCACCTGACAGAATACGGTAGCCAAACATCCCTATAGGGTCGTGTTGATGCGAGTGAGTGAGGTCACCAAGAAGAAAATCCAGGAGTTCTGCGTTGGCAGCGAAGGCGACCGTGGGCTACAATATTGCGATTGCTTCATGTTGCGATTTGCATTTATACAGCCACGGTAACTGCTCCACACCAGGCGGGTGGTATGCTTGTTTTCATCCAACATTGCACAAAAAAGCAAGTTACGGTTTTTTAGTAATGTTTCTACTAAGTACATTGCTAAGTAGTCTACTACAAAATATTCCTAAAAAACCTTAATTTGTTATAAAAAAATGTTTTAAAAATGACAAAATCAAAGGACAATGGTGGGATTTGAACTCGGGACATAAGTATTATGAGTATAGTGCTTTTCCAAATGAGCTATGAGGCTAATTTGTAACATTGGCGAATTTTTGTATTATACTGTATTACTGTGAATTCGTATTCATTATGTTTTTTTTATAAGTAAACCTTAATTTGCTTTTAAAAAACATTTTTAAAACATATGCACGAAATTAGACAAAAGTATAGTGGTAATCCCATACAAAATATTAAATATAGCGTCCCTCGAGAGAACAGTTGCAAAATCTTAAGTCCCGCCATTCACTGAAATCACAATATTGTGTAATTTAACTAAAAGATTATGATGACTGTATGACAAACAAATATTTTTATCATCCTTTAAGCTGACAATAAGTCAGCCTGAGATACGTTATGAATAATATTTAAAAAAAATATCTACAACATATTAAAAATAGGTACAAAATATTCCTAAAAAACATTAATTAGTTATAAAAATATTTTAAAAATGACAAAAAAGAGGACAATGGTTGGATTTGAACTAGGGACTTATGTATTACTAGCAGAGGGTTCTTCCAAATGAGCTATGAAGGAAATTTGTGAGATTGGCGAATTTTTGTATTATAGTTTATTACTGTGAATTCGTATTCATTATGTTTTTTTTTAAAGCAAGCCTTAATTTTAATAATAAAAAAAAACATTTTTAAAACATATGCACTAAATTAGACAAAAGTAGAGTGGTGATCCCATACAAAATATTAAATATGGCGTCCCTCAAGCAAACAGTTAAAAATCTTAAGTCCCGTCATTCACGGAGTTCACAATAATGTGCAAGTTAACTAAAAGAATATGGTGACTGTATGACAAAAAAAATATTCTTATCATCCTTTAGGCTGACAATAAGTCAGCCTGAGATACGATAAGAATAATATTTACCTACTTTCCTATCAACAAAGATTTCGTTCACAAGTTGCTATTTTTCTTACTAACCGCGGCGCTAGTTTGTACGTTGTACAAAAAATCTGCCGCTACTAGCGCCAAAAGTAACTAAAAAAAACATAGCATCATCAAAAGCATATCAGAGCGACATCTATTGGTAAGGGTAAAATTGAACATTATTTTTTAGTGAAAAGCATCATTTGTTAACTTTATTATTAGTGTTAAATATCAGACAAAAACTATTTTGTGTAATTTTTAAAATTATTTTATGATTATGTATCAAATTTCGTTGAGAAATATTCGGTATTAAATTTTTTCATGTCTTATTGCCAGCACCATCTAGAAATAATACGGAATTTTGACTTTCGTTCGGTGCACGATATTTTGTATGGGATGAAAACTCTATATTAATTTATTTTCTCTATGACAGTATCTATAAAAGAAAGAAGAGCTTACATTGCATCAAAAAACTCCTCCGCATCGCCGTCACGCGGAAATGTGCCCAGAATACTAGCAGCACTGTCGCGCTGGATAGCAACGCTTATTCGCTCGGCGAGAAAAAGGCCAGACGTCTGGTCACGAGAATAAATGTCTTTCATTGACTGATTTAATTATTCAGCTACCTATTTTAAACAAATATTTTTTTTATAATATACCATACACAAAATTGTACACTATCTATGACTCCAGCTTTCAAATTGTTTGGACTAAAAATAATAAACTTAATGTTACAGAAGCTAAGTAGTCATAAGTTTCTAATTGCTATCTTTCATTTGTTTCAGATTCCTTGCCATCTGGTGGCCACTGAAATGCCAGATCACCAAACGTCGTGCACGGATGATGATCGTGTTCATATGGATCTTCGCCATCCTTGTCACATCACCCTGGGTCTTCTTCTTCGACCTGGTTGCACTCTTTGAAGACAACCCAAATGTCCATCTCTGCGTCGACGTCTGGCCCAATCCTCTAAGCGAAGTCCTATACTTCGTCATAGGAAACCTAATTTTCTGCTACATCTTGCCCATGGTCCTCATAACTATGTGCTACATCCTTATTTGGATTAAAGTTTGGAGGCGCTCCATTCCCACTGACACTCAAGACGCGCAAATGGAGAGAATGCAACAGAAATCCAAAGTAAAAGTCGTCAAGATGTTAGTTGCAGTTATCATACTATTTGTCCTCTCCTGGTTTCCACTATACCTCATCTTCGCGAGGATAAAGTTAGGAGGACCAATCAAAAAATGGGAGGAAGAGATTTTTCCAGTAGTTACACCCCTCGCGCAATGGCTGGGGTCTTCAAACTCCTGCATCAATCCTATTTTGTATGCGTTCTTCAATAAGAAATACAGGAAGGGGTTCGTGGCTATAATCAAGAGCAGAAAATGCTGTGGGAGGCTGCGTTACTACGAGACAATCGCTCTCCAGTCCTCGAGTACATCGACGAGAAAATCATGGCATTATAATAACAATAATCATGCGTCGATAACTCGTCGATCTCCGCCGGTGGATAAGAACGCGGTGTCCTTCATTTTTAATCACACCGGGGTTTAAGGCCTTGGGAGAAAAGATGTTGGAACCGGTTCTCGTTCGAGCCTCGGGCTCGGCACTTCGACGCAGCAGTGTCCAGGCGTGCCAGACGCGTCAGCATATCGACATCCCCGACGTTTTTACTCTTGTAAGTACGTTTTTAGTTCGAAAGTTTGATGTTGTCTCGTGGATGAACCAAGTTTTCGACCTTTGTGACTATTCAATAAACTAGTAATTAAAGTGAACATAATCAGTGAATGTTTTTATTCAGTAAGGTATCTTGTAATTTTTATACGTAAGTCGGTTAAATGTTAAGGGAAATTTTATTTTTACACGAATTATTACAACATTGTATAAAATAGCGATCAAGAGCGAAACGCACATTAAGCACAAAGTTTTGTAGATTTAAAATAAATTGTATTTCCAACAATAATGAAAAAAATGTAAAAAAATATTTAGTTATTTTTTATTTAAAATACTTTTATTTACATAATGCATACTTTTGTTTGTAATTTAATTTCAACTGTATATTATTTATAATTAATAATAAAACTGTAATCAATGTGTAAACACAGTACAAAAACTACTTTGTAGAAGAAGCTTTTTAATAGCGATAAATAATATTTAAAATATTTTTCATCAAAGATGTTTTAAATATATTTCATTTTATATCGATTATAAAGTAAGCACTTATTACAATATTAGATAATAATATAGTTTATAATTACAAAAAAAAAACTTTTCGGCCATAACATTCACCGAGAGCTATGTGTAAAAATAACTTAAAATTTATAGAGATCGTAAGATCGTGTAGGCGACAGTTTTGGTACGTTTTTGGCAGCAAAACTTATGATAAACGACTTCTTATAAAATGTAAAAATATAAAGAGAATCACATTAAAAATTATTTATCGGCTTAAAAAGACTCAATGAAGTAATAGATGTGAATATAAACAAATACTAATTGTGAAATAAATATACACATTACCAGCGCCTGGTTTGTTAATAAAATTAAATTTGTTATCCACAATACAAAACAAAATCAAATCAGTGTATAATTTATAAAAGAAAAATAAATAACGAAGTAAATTATAGTGGTGATAGTTTTTTTTTTATAACATCGGGCTAATTATATAATAAATAAATTATTTAATGTTTTCCTTCTTTTCAATTTATCAGATTATTAATATAATAAATAAATACGTTTTCTATATTTTTCATTGTCTAATTACAACCCGCCTTTGGTTTTATAAATTCATTAGGCTCAATTTTCTCGTATAGTGTAGCATTAAATGTATTGTATTTAAAACACTACATTATGGGTATTAAAATTATTCTTTAACATTGCCTAATAATAATAAATATTATTATTAGCAATGCAAAAACATATTTCTCAATGTACTTATTCATCTTATCGAACATTTATATTTTTACAATTTATAAAAATAAATATTACATAATATATTATATACAATAATAAAACTAATTAATAATACAGTATATTCAAGTATTTAAAATCCTATTTTGGTACTAAACAGTATATTACTTTTTGCCTTCAAATTATTGTTATAATTTTATGCAATGTTAAAATTTATTTCACTTAAAACTTTTTTGTCAGATCTTTTATAGTACAGAAATAATCCATTATTTTTCACAAAATTAACAATAATATACTTTTGTATTGATTTTTGGAATAAAAAAGGCTACCTTTTTGGATTACATTCGATATATAAACAGATTGTTATTCATCTTGTACGAATAGACCTTGTCTTTAGATAGTTGAAATCATTACTATTTTGATCGATTTTTTTGTTCCCCGCCTTTAATGTATGAAAAAAAAAAGATTATAATTATTTTTGTTTTATACTTCCTTATATTAATTTTAACAAAATATTTACACTCAAGTAAAAGAAATCTGCTAAATTTAGGTAATTAATTAAATAATAAGAATTGTGTGCGAAATATTGAAGGTAAATGTAACTTAAAACATTGATAAATATTGTAACATTTTTTTTTTAGTAATTTATTTAGTCTGTGTTTTCTTTAAAATTATATTCATTCTTTATTGCACATACAAATTCACAACATAGTGATATAGGACATATACAAAGGTGAGCTTATCTCTACAAGAGGTCTCTTCCAGCTAACCTAGAGATAGTAACAATAGTAAGTTATTGGACGGGAGACTAAACAAACTAGTGCAACGAATATAAAATAGTTACTTAAAACAAAATATAGTACTTTGATATTTATAAAAGATACTATCTACTGAACCTAATATATATACATACAATACACATACATATATATACACATACATACATACACATATACACAATGAGTACATATATATTCATAAACTTATTAAAACACAATATATATAAATACAAAATATGCATATATATATAAACCAGATAAATATACATAATATTATTCCAGTGTCTGAGTTAAATATAATAGTACTCTTTTAATCTATTTTTAAAGGATGTTACGGACAGGCTATCTCTAATCTCCGGTGGCAGTTTATTCCACATTTGCGCTGCACGAACAGTGAAAGAGTTAAAGAAGAATTTAGTGTTAGAAGAGGGAAAATCCAATGTTTTTATATGACACGGTCGTTGAGATCGGGTTGACGGTGGTAATAATGGGAAACGGGAAAGGAGGTACTGTGGAGAGTTAGGGTTTTTAAATAATTTGTATAAAAACGATAGCAAGTGCACATTTCTGCGATGTCGAATAGGGAGCCACTTCAGTTGAGTTCAAAATTCAGACACGTGGTCAAATTTTCTGAGACCAAAAACAAATCTGATAGCAAGGTTTTGCAGGCGCTCCAACTTATTCAAAAGCTCCTCTGTCGCATCCAAATAGCAGATGTCGGCGTAATCGATAATCTGAAGTAAAAGAGTCTGAGCAAGCGTAACTTTAGTTTTGAAGGGCAAAAAGTTTTGGAGTCGCTTGAGTGAATGAAACGCGTAATGCATGCGCTTACTAACCTCGTTAATATGATGAGACCTAGATTTTTTGTTTTATTTGTAAAAGCAATTTTGATACCATTATATGAAATATCCGGTAAATCGTAAAAGCTAAACCTATTTTTCATCTGGGCGCTGCCTACCACTATAGCCTAGGATTTGGTTGGATTTACTAATAACCCGTGCCTATCGGCCCACATCTTGATGGCAGCCATATCCCGATTTATGGCGCAGAAAACTTCAGATGCCTCAGAGCAGGTGAAATGGCTATAAATTTGCAGGTCGTCAGCGTATAGGTGGTACGAAGAAGTAAGAATTTTGGACAGCTCGTTAATAAAAATCGAAAAAAGTAGTGGAGATAAGCCACCACCACCCTGAGGCACGCCAGCTACTAAATCAGTCCAATCTGAAGATAACGAGTTATACTGAATTTTTATATGCTCACCTTTTCACAGAAGTAAAAAAATACATTAAAATATAATATAATTTAATACAATAGCTAATAGTAATAATTTGATTGCATCTTCTATTTTTAATTATTTTAATAAAAATATTTTGAAGAGACGTGTTTGGTAGCTTTATGATATATTAGCTATATATTTTTCAGTCAATCATTTTGGTCGTTAGTACACAATTTTGAATTCAATTATATTATAATATCATTTCAGCCGAAAGACATTCACTGCTGAATGTAGGTCTCTTTGTTAGATGTCCACAATAATTGATGACGTATGTGCATTTTATCATTCAAATATTATTTCTTATATTATATATTTACATCTCTAATTTAAATTATGATTTACCTTCAATATATTTCGCACATTTACGGCACAAGTCGAGAGCCGCTTAGATGCACAAATGTTTACAAAGTAATATTAGTAATATGATCAGATAATTGTCGAGGGAAATAAAAATATTTAATTTTTCAATTGAAATGTATTAATATTCATAAAATCGTACTTGATTTAAAACAAAAAAAACAAAAAATCGCAACTGTATCATGAAAGAAATTTTATCCGTTTAAAAAGATTCGATTGATAAAAGTACTGTACTTGCTTTTCTTGTGGCATATATAATTATTATTCTCGTATTTTTTAACAACTTACTTACCACATTATACTTGGGAATAAAAAATTGAATCGAACAGAATTTACTTCAATTGGATTTGATTGATTTGGTTTTTAAAGAATAATGATAATTAAATATATTTATTTCCCTAAACGTTATTTTGATCTTAGTTTATTGTATAAATAAGAAATTTACTACTACTAATAATAATATAATGACTTCTATACAATATACCTGCTCGGTCCTGCTGTATGACGGAAAATACGAAGCTTCAGAAACTAGTCTACATATAAGACCACTAGCTGGCCCGGTGAACTTCGTATCGCCTTCAAATATTTTTACGTTAATTTTTCTGATGAGTTATAAACTATCCTATCTCAAGTTGGATCAAACTGCCCACACTGTGCAAAATTTTATTAAAATCGGCTCAGTACTTTAGGATTTCATCGCGGACAAACAACGTGACACGAAATTTTAAGTATATTTAAGAAGAAAAAAGATGTATAAAAATCAACATAATGCCGGCGGGTATACCGAGGGCATAGTGTATAGAAGTCTTCAGTTGTTCCAGTAAAAATAACAGATATTCATAATATATTCTAAAATACAATAATCAAGTCATACAAGGTTTTAAAAAATGTAGCAAAATGTTGAAACCATAGCTGATAAATATTTTTCTACTACATGAACAAAAAATAAAAATATTACAAAAAAAATCTTAATTTATATTTAGCGATATAAGTTGTGTCAGCTGTGCAATAAAACATGGTCGTGCATTTTTTTATTTGTGATATGAATATATCAGGACATAGTCAAAGCTTGCAAGACTGAAGGTTACATGTATACATCCTTCTGAAGGATTTGTGTGATAATGTAAAAAAATGGATTTTCTAATTCTGCTATATTCGTATTTCTAAGCCTAACATAGCTTCATAGAGTTTTACGTTTCTTTAAAATCTTGTTTTAGTATTACTTAATTATATAATTGCATTGCATACAAGTTTTCAAGATTATCACAATATTTTGTTATAATTATGTCAATTTTTCTAACCTTATATATGAATAAAATATGTATATAAAATATAAGTAAATAACCTAAACACGTAAAAGTTTTATTATGTTTTTTGCATTTTTAATCAAAATGGGGTTTACTTTAATTGAGCTAATAAGTATTTAATTATTAAGTACTTTTCAATTTCTTAGCATTTTATGTTAGTAAATATTTACGTGCATAGATTAATGATAGGTCTCCGATGCACTCCAACTAAATACCGTTCTTTATACGAACACTAGTTCCTAGAAAGTGGCAATTTTTTATTGATAAATGAAAAAATACTAAATTTTAAAGGCTGGCAAAGGATCGGCGACCACGTGGTGTTGCTGTGGGCGGTGGTGATTGCTTTACATCAGGAGATCCACATGCTCGCTTGCCCCCCCTTTCATATAAAAAAAATATATATTTGACTAATAGTCACGCGGTATGTCAACAAGACAAATTAGAAGACTCAATTATGCCAACTTCATTGAGGGTGTAAGTGGTTCATCAATATCTTTGAACCTAAGCCATCTTCACCTGCACGCGGTATACCCTGCTGACTGACAAACGAAGCTCTGGCGAAAAGAGAGGTAGGAAGCTACCGGACTGGAGAAGTACCTCCACCTGACAGAATACCGCAGCTAAATAACAATTCCCCTAAGGGTTATTGTATTCCTGCGAGTGAGTGAGGTCACCAGAAAGGAAGGAGCTGCCGCTACCCCTGCTACCAAGCAGGGGTAGCGGCGCGTGAGCGAAATTTTATGTTGCGAGCGTAAATATGACTACGGTAATCGCTTCACATCAGACGGGCTGTATGCTTGTCAGCCACCCGACGTAGTATAATAAAAAAATATATATCATGTTTTGCCGCATTGTATTCGTGTGTTGGCAGAATCTAGCCAGAGTGCAGCGGAGAATATTAACAGTGTTTTCATTTTACATACAATATACCATGAAAACTTGTTTGGCAATGCTTATAGTTACGTCCTTTGTCATTTTTACATTTTCTAGACGTCTTTGTCAAATTTTCGACATTAAATGTCATTTTGACAATGTAATTGAAACTTTTCTACTAATCGTTACCGTAACTCAAAATATAAAATTGTATATTATATATATTATAATGTATATAATAATATAAATTCACATATAAATTCACAAATATCATAATAATGATATATGTGAATTCCAAATAAGTAGTAGAGGAAGAAAATTGGATTGCAATTTTAATAGCAGTAAATTTCTCCATGCTTTGCATGTTTGGCAATGAGATTGGACGAAAAATGCCTTTCGGCGCTGTAGGTCTTATTACAGGAATGTCCAGTCGGTTCATTAAGTCTATTTCCCTGAATGTCCGTTCCCTGATAGTCCACTTCCTCATCAGTCCATTATCCTAAAAGTCCACTTTTCTGAATGTCCATTCCCCGACGTAACATTTATTTTGACAGAGAAATGCTATATTTTGCCAATGACGCTGCCGGAAGCTTATAAAATAAAAATAAAAAAATACTTTATTTCAAGCATTATCCTGTAAAACTGTTATAACAATGGTTAATTTTTTATATTATTGTATATACTATTTCATAATACAAATTCAAATTCCGCTCATTGTTGATTTTTTTTTAAATTGAAAATAGTTTTTTTACAATAAAAATGTGTTTTCTTTGGGCAAAGTTTGCAATTTTCAATATAAATCTGGAAAGGACATCTGTATCCTAATAATATTTTCCATCTTGTATAATAAAATAGGAGGTTCAATTATTTCATACTTTGAATAAAATATAAAAAAAAGTATTGGCATATTTCGGATTTACAAAAAAAAAGATAACTGTAAATGTATATAATGTTTCTGCATATTTTTTTGTTTCCATTCATTCTAAGTGACAGCCTGTTTCTGATCCATAAAGTGATAGCTGCATTAACTTTTTCTTGTTAGCACCTGTAGTCCTCACATGCGAACTAGCACCACAGTGCTAAAAAAATAATAGAACATGACAAAGTTTTACGCACATTGTCATAAGCAGTTTTTGGTTTTTTGTGCAAATGTTTTTCTGTATTATTTGCTAAGTTTTGTAATGTAAAAAATAAAATACTTTATTTGTGAGAATAGTGTATAATTTTGCAGAATAATAACAGTAAAAAGTTTAAATAAATGCTGTTTTTCAGCAGATTTGTCATTATTTCACTGTGCCTCTTTTTTATGACACAGCTTTTACAATACAATATCAATATTATAAAATAATGGATAAATAAAAAAAAAATATTTGTCCGTTTTATTAAAATAATAACATTTTTGTACAATAACGCTCTCAACATAAAATGTATAATAAAGATATTCCTACCATATTGCTAATACAATAAAATAAATAAAATGCAAGTTATTCAATACAGCGACGATTTTAACAAAGAAATAAAAATTATATATTTATACAAAAGAAATTGGAAGTTTTATCTTAAAACTTTCGCGTATGTATGTAAATAAATCGTAATAGACATGTAATTTATTAGAAATAGAAAAAAATAGATATTAATTTTATTTTAAATAGAAGCGTTTCTGTATTATATGGCTGTATTTTATTTGCCGTGTTTGATGTTAGTGTTAGAATTTTTATATATAAATGTCTATTGTAATAATAATGTGAGACCTGATTTTAGACATTAAAAATAAATATTGAATACTGTTTTCTAATGATTTCGAGTAATAATATTTATCGTAATTATGTGGAAATCATGTTGAAAAGAAATATTGTGTATTTACAGATATTACTAATATTATATAGAAAATTATCTCAAGTGCTTGTAGCATAGCTGTTTGTTAGAAGTACTTTGTAAAAATTGTACTATACTTATGACTATGTGTATAAACTAGTTGGATGTTTAAAGCAAATGTAGGGTGACTTTAGTAATAAAACATAGTGCTTTTTATTATAAAGTTGACTGATTCGTTTATGTTTTATACATATACTTTATAGTTTACTCGCTATACATGTTACTTAAATAAAAAAATGTTAACAAAAGTATGTAAAGCAAATTTTAAGGTATAATTCAAAATTGAGTCTAATTTTATTCGTAATATATCGGCAAAATATATAGTGAATTAAAAAAAAATAAGTTAAAAAAATATACGTGAAATTTTGCATTTAAAGGTGATACAATGACACAGTTTTCATTAATAAATTTGTATAATTAAAAGTATACATATTCTTATAATTGAAATTAAAACAAATATACGAATTAAATGAAAATAAAAAAAATCAACACTTAACTTTACAATGGATCTTTAAATATTTTGTATACGTGACTCAATTTTGGATGACCCTTTAAAATTTGGGTGGTATTTTTGTTGATACTTTGTACAGTTAGAACTCTTTTTTAAATAAACTTATTTTAATTAAAAAGTAAAAGAAACAAAAATAAAATTAAACGTACTTTACATTGTATGTCTGTACGGTTAATTTGCCTAAGAGTGAAAAGTCAACAAACAAAATATTTGTACAAGATGGTGGATTTTTTTTTAAATTCAACAAAACTGCTCCATAATGCAAGTGATTTCTTTTTAATTAAAAAATGACATCGAAATTTCTTCCGTCAAATGTAGGTCTTACATGAAAAGAGTTCTAACTATACCTAACAGTGATTTCATAGATAATTGCTTGGTTTCCGCTGCGCGTCGATAGCGCAGCCTGATCCTTAATCTAAGAGTAATTAAACATTAAACATTAGGTGACTTTTATGCCGTTGGAAGTCAATGGAACAGGTTACGTGTAGTTTAGTGTAGCTGAATCTTTTACCATGGATGCCATACGTTTACTACTGGTATGAGCATTTTGATACCACGTAACGTTTAAATACATTAAGCTAATATAGCACAGTATTATATTTGATAACAAACGTCGGAATTCGATGCATCACACACTAAGTAGTACGATATAACATGTAGAGCGAGACGCTGCTATATACGTGTAAGAGACAGAAGCATAGCCTCTCTTGTCTTACCTATAGCAGCATCTTGCTCTAAATATATATCGTGTCTGTTTGGTATGTGACTCGCTTAACTCAGGACGACATTCAAAGCAATCCGTCGTGTTTCGTGTGATTCGAAATATTAATTTGGAATAGAAAATAGTGCCCAAGTCAAAACAAAGTTGATCGTTCGACCCCATCACATTTTTCGATATTAGGGTGTTATAAATGTAAACACTATCAGATATATGTGCCAATATCATTTCGAATGTTTGCTTAGCTTGATCTGAGTATTTTGTGCAAGATTTTTGTTCGCGTTCGGTCATGTCACCGTAAACAAACCGACTAAATAGAGAAGAACTCTCATTTTGTAAATTTATAAGACGCGTGTTAACATATCAAAATTTTGCTTTCTTCTTCACATTTTGAAGTGAGCAACCCGGCTAATTTAGATATGTAACACGCATCAGGTAAATTCACAATATGAAACTTTTTCTCAATTTGGTCGGCTTGTAAACATCTTCGAATATGACCAAAAAACTCTCCTAACCACTCTCTTGGTAATATATGTTGCATCTATACGTAATGGCATATCTCACATTCCTTTTTTCAATAAATACATGAGGTAATAATATTTTGTCTCATGTAATTTAAACCCTAAGTCCACCTAATTTTGTAAAAATATGAGAACTTATTGTAAGTTATATTGTACACCACATGAATACGACAGAGTAACTTTGACATAAACGTAAATATGCTCCACTAATTTACGAACGGTATAAAATGTTACCGTTATAATATAGTCAAAAAATATATATATTGCAAACAACATATTATATTGATGCAATATATATTTTTATTCACATGGCTTTCTCATTTTTTTTTTTTGCATTGTCATACTCGAATCAGTCTATGTATTAATACGAATAATAACAATAAATGCAATATTCTGATTGAGTATAAGTTACTGCAACAAAAGCAATTTCGACATATGATTGCAATGGATCGCCGTACAATTTTTCGACATATCATGTTACCTCTGGTTATGACAGCTATTCTAAATTTCCTACAGAAAAAAAAAACACATTAACTAGAAATTATGCAATAATATTTTTAATTTTGTGTCAGTGAAATACTTTTGTGCACAAAAAATAAAATTATTTAAAACAAACAAGTTAAATGTGTTTAAATTTAATTATGTATTGTCAAAATAGGATTGATGTTAATTTTTTTAATGTATAATTTAATTATGATTATTAATAATTTACATTATAGGAACATGATTGTACAATTTTAATCACAGATTTGTGGTTTTATCTATCACAAAATTTGTTCCATTTGTATTGTAATGTTTTCATAAATATGAAATTTTGAATATATTTATAATAATGTGCATTTTTTATACAGATTTGATAAATTCAGTTTTAAAATATTTGTCAATTTTCGCACAAATTTTATCTATTTATTAAATAGACACTTGTTTGTATACTTTATTTATATTTGGATGTGAATATTGTATGTCAATGTTTTAGTACCTATCAGAATAGTGGAAATACAGTGGCATAGTCAAATAAAAAAGTTGCCGATTGTCGATAAAATAGTAAAAAACAACAAAAAACTAAGAAGTACTACATCTTTAATCAAACTATTAATATTGAACTATAACTTTATGTTATGTTTATTAAAATTGTGTGTGCATGTTTTTACATCAGACAGTTATTATAAATCTATATAGCAAACAGAATACTAAATATTATAACAATAAAAATAGTTAAAACACAATCGTTTCTTTTGTGTCACTAATCCTTTCCCAATAATTCTCTCTGATGCCGCAAAAAGTATGTTATGCAGACGTTACCACACTTTTTGCGTCGTCCGAGATCGAGCTTGCCGAACTATTCAAAAGAATTGAGTACGAACGTCAACACGTTGATCGATCAAGGCTAAGACAAATGTCATTCATGTACATTACATTATTTTGGTAATATCGGCCGAAGGCAACCACATAAATTGAAGAAACTGATTTAGGTGAGAAAAGTAGAAGGAAAAAGACCTAGTGGGCGATCACCTACCAAATAATCTGGGTTTAGAGGCAGTTGGAAGATCGGGCAGCACGGAAAGAGCTGGTTATCCGTGTCAAAGAATATTCTCAATATGGGCACGACCTTCAATGATGAAGCTCACGACGAAGAAGAAGAGGACTAAAAACTATCTTAAGAGTACTCAAAAATTGCAAAGTTATATGAAATAAATTATTAAGCATTTTTGCATCCATTCTGATATTATACAGAAAAAAACATTCTTGCTTACTTGATATTGATGATCTATCAGTTTTACAATGAGTCTGACATCAAAGACTGCTAATGTCATGGAATATAATCACATATATCTCCGTTTTATGTCACCCTTAAATGGGATGTTACCATACTAGGATAATCAAATACATTTTAACTCTCAGGCAAGTCACGTAATAATGCATACAGGTCTAGACGTGAATAGGTCATAAAAACGTTCGGAAGACATCACCGTTTACTAAGAATCGTTGACAAAAAAATATAGGAAATTTTATGTAATTCCATAAGGGTATATATAACCCTTATGGAATTCCTAAGTATTTTACTGCATCGGATAATCGTGACGGGGCCCACCACATATTCCCACCACTGTGTCTCCTGCCCGCCTACCACCGAAGCTGAAGCCGATTATCATCGAATATTTTGATTCGAAAAATAGGTAGTACGTTTTTGTTATTGACAAACAACTTTAGCTGATTCGGTAGAGCTCTAGGGTGTCTATTACTTAAACTAAACCGAAGTACCCTAAGTGTAAGCTAAAATTTGATTTTCACAATAAAAAAATCCAAGAGTGAGTGTTGGCCAAATCCTTCTCCTGTCTGGGACGGACGAGAGAGGGTCGTGCTCCTGTAGTGGAGACTAAAATGACCTGATGATGATGATGATGAATCAAAAAATCCGATGGTAATCGGCTTGAGCTTCGGCGGTAGGGCCCCTGTGTAGGATTACCAGCAGCGACCGCTAAAAATGAACAGTGAAGTCCATTGCAGTCCCGGGGTACTACGGCTGCCTTGGAACTCACAACGAATTTAATCAGAAGAAATTAGTAGGAGTAAGAAGCTTTGGGTATTTGCATCGTTATATTTTCATCTGGTAACGACAAATTTACGGCTCGTTGATGTGAAGCGGTGATCGTAGACACCTATATAACATATTTACGGGGGCCCACCACACATTCCCACCACTGTGTCTCCTGTGTAGCCAGGATTAACAGCGGCGACCGCCAAAAAAGGCAATGAACAATGAAGTCCATTGCAGTCCCGGGGGTAAAACTACGGCTGTCTTGGAACTCACAACGAATTTAATCAGAAGAAATTAGTAGGAGTAGGAAGCTTTTGGAATTTGACTTCCCCTCTTAGCAATGTGAGAGACAGCAATATGGCAAACAAGGCATTAAAAGCCTAAAGAGATGGCTAGTCAAGTTAAGCTCAACTGCCGTGCACCACGGATTTTAAGTTTCTAACACTATTGGGGACCTAAAACATTGAGTTGTTACCTAACACATCGATTCCAATAATATGAATTGCAGAATCGTCTGAACGCTTGGTAATTCTCCCTTGTTGCTACCAAATCTGAATAGTATACTACCCCGGATGCAACTTGCAATGAATTCAACATGTCATCCCGCTCCCGCCGCCAAAGATCACACTCCCAGAGAACATGGTGTGCTGTTTGATCGAATTCAGAATTAGCAGTAGAACACTCGCATAAGGGCGACGACACTAATTTAAACGAAAAGAGTTTTGCCTTAAAATTGCCATGTCCAGTTAAAAATTGCGCAACGGGGTGGTCAACTTCTAACCACTTTTTCTTTAATCTATCTCTTACCGATTGAAAGAACAGATACAAGTGGCGTCCTTTGGTAGAAATTTCCCACCTTTCCTGCCATTCAGACAGCAATGTTTCAAATACTTCATTAATAGGTTTAAACAGTCTATCTATTTTTTCACGATCACGAGTTTTCAAGAAATCAGGGACCATATTTTTAGATGTATAGTACATTAAAGCGCGGCGTTGTACTTCTAAGTCTACTGGTAACACACCTGCTAGCACGGGTAGTGCCTCGGTGCTTACAGTTCTATACGACTTACATAAAAATATCAGAGCAAGGCGCTGGCTTTGAAGCAATTTACGACGTGCTGCACCTATAGTAGCCCTATCTGCCCACGCAGGTGAACCGTACGTAACACATCCTAAGTATGTGGCGGTATAAATATTTTTTAACGTTTTGAAAGTTAATCCCCACGTAGAGGTAGAAATTCGTGTTAAGGCATAGAAATTCTTTTTCGCTTTTTCACCTACTTGCTTCATGTGCTCGATATAATTAAAATTTCTATCCAAAAGCAAACCCAAGTAACAAACCGAACTTCTATTAGCAATTGATACTCCATTAAAATGAAATCGCGGTGAAACCTGTAAATTTCCCTTAAGCAAGAGTTGATATGTTTTATGTGGCGCAAAATCGAGGCGATTACGATAACCCCAATCTGAAATTAAGCCTAGGCTAGTGTTGGCTAGTTTCTCTATGCTAGATCTTGAATTAGCATTGATTAATAAGAGACCATCGTCAGCGTAACCAGTTAACGAGCACCCATCCGGTAAGGGTAGGCTAAAAAAATCATCAAAACCGATATTCCAGAGATACGGTCCCAACACTGAACCCTGGGGGCAGCCCTGCGTGAGCACCTTTGAAGCAACATAATGGCCAAGTTTTAATTTAGTTGTACCATTCAAAAAGTACGATCGAATGAGAGAGTAGATATTGCTATGGCAACCTCTCACCTTAAGTTTCAGCAACAACATTGGCCACCAAGCATTATCAAAGGCACCTTAGATATCTAAGAAAATAGCTACAACATACTTGCTCTCCGAGAGTTCAACAACTTTGCGCACTGCGAGCGCAGCATCAACAGTGGACTTGCCAATGGTGAAGCCGTACTGATTTTTATGAAATTGCGGGCCACCGGGCAGCAACCGTGGCACAACCAAGCGCTCAAGCAGCTTACCCAACGACGGTAGCAGAGTAATAGGACGGTAGGACTTCGGATCGTCCGGTGGTTTATCACCGCCTTTTGGTATTATTTTTATAACGCCACTTCGCAAAATGCCAGGGAAATGACCTTCTACAATACACCGAGTAAGTATTGTTAGGATAGGTTCAGCGGCTACTTTACAAGCTTCTTTAATCATTCTATTCGTAATCTTATCATCACCGGAGGCTTTATTTGTAGGCAAAGCTTTAACAATAGACATAAACTCATCCATCGACGGTACAGTTGATATTGGAGTGGAAGGGCACAAATCCGCCGCGCTCCTAACCTCACGATGGTAGTCACTGTCACTATCGGCGCAATCATCAGGAATTAACGCATGCAGAATGGTCTCAGCAGTCTCTTCTACACCAAGGGTATGTGAATTATTAAATTTTATATTGGATACGTACGCCTGATCAATCCGCCTATTTGCTTTAAATTCGTGATATAGGGGAGACCACGGGCCCTCACTATTTAATCTTTCTACAATACGTTTTAGTAAATTACCTTTCGATTTTTCAACAGCAGCGCGATAGTGAGATCTAGCAATACGCAAGTCACTTAGAGCGGTTTGATAAATTTCGCCTTCCACGTTACGTTTCTTTAACTTTGAGATTTTACGTCTAGCGGCACGGAAATGCCTACGCAACCTAACAAGGGTATCATTCCACCAGTCGCATCGTCTGTTATTAACTATAGGTTTTCGACCTAATGCAACGTCAGCGCAATATACGAATGTGTCAGACCTAATTTCAACACTTTCCGTGACTGTAAGTTCACTACGAGTAAAATCTTTGGCGCGGGAAGCGAAAAGTGAAGCAAAGCTTGCCCAGTCAGCGTTCCTAGTTTTATATTGAAAACCTATTAACTGTTGCGGATGTAAGTTATCAACAACTGGGGAGAACTCACACACAATCAGACGGTGATCACTACAAGAAGCTTCAGGAAGAACGCGCCAGTTTTGTATTCGGACGTCTGCACTAGAAAGTGTGACGTCAATAAAAGACTCGCCCATTGGGCTACTAAAAGTAGGTGGTGCTTCAGGGGTATTGTGAATATGAAGATGCATTTCAGCAATGAACTCTTCAACAGCAGAGCGTCTGTCGGCGTCGGTCGCTCTCAACTTGCCGTGCCATAATGGTGATGATGCATTTACGTCTGCTCCTATAATAACCTTATGACCAGTAAGAGCATGCAATACTCTTCGTAGATGATACAAATGCGAACCCACAGGGTCAGAAAATTGAAAATAACAACTGACTACAAATACTCTTAAATATGGAGATGTTACTTCAGCTACCGCACAGTGAGTGGACATTAGGTGATTGATTGATGTTATAGTAAATCCGCCCCTTGGCGCATATATACCCGCGCGCGACTTGTTATTAAGTTGTTTAAATTTACTGTTTAATTGAGATCTTTGATACTGCTCCTGAACTAAAACAAGGTCGAGCTTATAGTCCGCAACGAGCTTATCCAACTCAGATGTTGCAATTTTATCGTTGTGTAGATTTAGTTGTGCAATTACGACGTTATCCATAGGTGGTGTTTAAAATATTAAACTCTAACCGTGCTGCGTATGTGGGGCAAGACTCTGACCCGATCTTGTGGTCAGCAGTCTTTTTTTGACGCCTACATGCTGCGCATGTAGGTTTAAAGTCTGCTTCAGACTTCTTTAGACATTCCCGGGAGTCGTGTGCTTCGGCATAGTGGGCACAGGTGGGGTTATTTGCCGAGCAGTATTTGCTGACATGCCCATACTGCTGACATTTCAAGCAACGCACGACTTCTATATCGTCCACGAATCTACATGTGGCAAAATCTATAAAAATCTTATCTTTTGTCAAAATAAGGTGTTTACGTATTTCCGGGGAGATTTCGACTCCCATCCACTTCCTGCCGTAGGCTGTAGGGCGACGACGTACGATTTTTATGTCTTTTAGATATTCCGAAAATGTAATTTTTAATTCATCTTTTATATTTTGATTATATAACGCGGCTAAAAATTTAGTGTCGTCCATTGTATCTGGAATGTCTTTTATAATAATACGCGGGCGGCGTCCTTTAGGCTTTTCGAGCTTAAGTCCAGCCGCTTTTATGCTTTCAATTGACTGCAGCTTTTTAATTTGAACGTCATTAGAAACGCGTACTACTACACCGGATTTCGCAGTTTTCTTGACCCCTACAATTTGAAATCCATCATCGGATGGCTTAATTGCTTTCATAAGTGCCTCTTTGGTTGCTTCGGATGTTGTTAATTCCGCGGATCGTTCTTCAGTTGGATAGGCTACGATGCAAGGTACTGGCTCGCGAGTTTGAACCGGCTTAATTTGCTTCGGCAAACGAAGTTTCAATTTATCGGCGTACGACTCGCTAGCCTTAGTTACAGGCGCAACGGGATTATTTTTTGAATCTAATTTTAAGGCTAATAAATCTCGTTCGACAATCGCGAGCTTTTTTTCCGAGATAGCGAGATGTTTTTCCGCCGTGGCTGACTTTATGGCTAGCATAGATATCAATGAGATAACTCGTTGGGTCATGCCCATTATCGTTGATTTATTTGCAACGCCAATTCGCGAGGTCTGCCCAATTATTATTTCATTAATTTTTGCCAAACATTCAGAGGATTCGCGAACAAATTCTATATAATCAATATTTGGATCAACAATTTCAGCTGAGGTGCTAAGACTTAAGTTGTGTAAATTGTCTATATTCTCTGTGCTTGCTGACCGCTGCAATCGCTTTTCATCGGGTGATAAATGGCTTGGTGATATATCACCAAATGTTCGCTTAGCATTTAGTTGCCGGCGGTGAACGCGGCGTCAAATTACTACGGCCAAAAATTGGTGTCGTGCCACCAGGATCATCGGTATTACTTGACATTGTTACCTATCAAAATATTTTTTTCCCCGATTCAGGGGTAAATTTATAAAGGGACAACACTGAGAGATTAACGTATTTATTGTACTAATTTTTATTAACACCAATAAAACACTAATAGAATAACAAAATATGAAATTATTACGTACCTTTTACGGGCCAAACCTGTTTTACAACGATTGATGCAGCTGTATTTAAGAGGCACATTTTTTTTGTTTTTTTGTATACCTACTAGTTTGAAAACAATAATCACTGTATCTACTTATTTACAAATAAAACCTTAATAAGATCGAAATTTACAGCGAAAATTATAAATTCAGATCAGATGAACAAAATTCACCGAAATGCCCACACACTTTACGATATATAATATGATAATTATTTAATTTGCAATATTAAATCGCACAGACAGATTAGTTCGACCGTCTCGCACAGGCGCGGGAGGGGGAAGTGATATAAGAGTCACGGGAAAGAAAAATTTCCCATGACACTACTGATAGTGCCAAGCAGTAGTGCCAAGGGCAATAAAGGTAACATAACATATTTGAAATAATGTTAATTACAGGTTTCACCTGCCCTGCTGCCATCGCACAACTCTTTCGTTGTGGGATGAGTAAGTTACTCATTCCACCGCTGGGATACTGGTCTCCCCTCAATTGAAGGGGTTTAGAGCGTACTCCATCACGCTGCTCAAATGCGTTTTGGCGGAGGCCAGTGTTTTCAAGCAGTCTAAAGCCCACAAAGTTGGCTTTACGACTGTCATGTGATGATAACAGCCTGGACTTAACGTGTCCTCCGAAGGACAGAGGAGCTCGAGATAATATTCACCTATCCATGGACAGGCTACAGTCGCCGTTGCTTAACTTGCGTGTTTGATTAAGCTGGCACGCGCAACGAGGCCATCGAGCAGCTCATGATCACCCACGATGGTGAGCACTATGTAAGTAAGTAATTTTAAGCCCAATCATTGCACTTCAAAAGCTTGCGTATCGTGCCCCTCATCAACATTCATAATTACCTCCTTGGGTTCACCAAGAAGTTTGCAAACTCGTTGGACGGAAGTTGAACGAGTTCGTGACTGTATTTTTTACTCTCTCGGTCGTTCTAAAAATAATATTTTTCCAATGTTTAAAAATTGTATAAATTATTTAACAATATCGTAAAATACACAAAACTATAAAGATCTGCAAACTTTCATTCTAATATCTTCAGTCAGACTTTTTTTAACGTCGATCAAAGTTTGGCGGGAAAGTCCATTTTAAAAGTATGAAATTATTAAAAAATAATATTTCCATTGGAGAAGCAATAAAAAATGCTATAACTTTTATTATGATACTAATCACATAAACGTAATACTTAACATAGCTGTCGTACAAATTTCAGATTTGATGCATACAAAATACAAACCTGTGACGTCATAATTCGGTAGTCTTTTGTATGGAGCGTTTTGGGGCAGTCTAAAAATTGTGATTTTCAAATTACCATATCTCGAGAGATTTTTGTGCTGTCGAAGTAATTCTTTCACCTATGGTTATATTATGGAGACGTCCCTACATATTAAACCGAAAAAAATGTTAGTCAAATAGCTAACAATTATTTTTGTATGCCATTTTATTTCCAGATTTCCAGACCGGTCTGGTATCTGGTCAAGCTTGTAAAGCATTTTCAGGATAATTAATCAGTTTTTCGATACCTTGTTGATATTTTTTTTTAAACCTAAATGTATGGTAGTTGTTAACGTGAAATTTGCGAATATGTCCAATTTCGTCGCTGTCCAAAACCAAAATCTGCTATGTGCATTTTTAATAATTTTTACATTTTGACAATTGCGACTGGTAAATGAACCAAACCATCGTCTGAAAAAACTGCTATGTGCTGAATAGTTGTCACAGTACGTCGTATAGTACTTATAACCACACTAGCGGCCCGACCACGCTTCGCTGTGACTCAATCTTTTCGTTTCCATCCATTTCCTTAGAGATGGCGCTGTATGTGAAAAAAGATTTTCCCGCTTTTCTTTTCAAATTTTTCCAGAATTTTCTTTGCTATAAACCTCACGGAGCCCGAGACCTTCCCAACGAATGCAAAACCGTGGAAATCGGTTCGCGCGTTCTGGAGTTATAGCGTCAGGAAGGAAAACCCGACTTATTTTTATATAGTAGATAGCAGTTTTTTCATACGATAGTTTGGTTAATTTACCAGTCGCAATTGTCAAAATGTTAAAATTTTAAAAAATGCACATAGCAGATTTTGGTTTGACAACGACGATTTCTTTTATAACTGTTATTGATACCATTCGATAAAGCTCGTGAAGCACTTTCAGTATCAGTAAACAGTTTTTCAATGTTTGTTTAGCTTAAAAAATAATCAAGTGAGATCATTTTTCATTTCCATCTTGTATATGGTACTTCTTGAAAGCAATATACGTATACAATGTCACAGGCAAAAGTCAAAACCACTTTTGACCGAAAAAATCAGACAAAAATGGTTCTGACCAACGTCCTTAGTAAAAAATAGTTTTGACGGATTTTTGAAGTAAAACTTCTTTAGGCATGCTTGACTTGGGTAGTAAGCTAGTGAATGCGGGACAAGATCGTTACCGAAACGCCGAATGGAAGTTGAAAGGGAGATATGAGTTCATCATCATCATCATTAGCCTGCATCAACCCACTTTTGGATATAGGCCTTTCCCAATGCTTTCCACCATATGCGATCCTCCGCTTTCCACATCCAACCACTACCACCTTTTTGAGATCGTCAGTCCATCTGGAAAGGGGGCCCTACGCTTAGTCGCCCCATACGTGGCCTCTAGGACTTCCCCCCCCCCCCCCCATCTGTCATCGCTGACTCGGCAGAGAGATATAAATTAGTCGAGCTAAATAAGTTTAGCTTCAGTTGTGTGGTTTAATGCACACTCGTAGTTTTTTAATCAAAAATGGTATTGTGTATTACGTTATAGTCAATACCCGAAAAAGGTTTGACTTTGACTAGTTAAACCTCGGATACTTCACCTCTCTCTCCAAAAGCAAGTCGAGGCGCGACGCTTCGTTTGCTCGGCTTTTATTGATCACAAGCGTAACCTAACCTAAACAACCTCCTAAGTCAAAACTTTTTTTTTTAATTTATACTACGACGAGTGGCAGACAAGCATAGGTACCGCCTGATGTGAAGCGGTTGATGTAGCAATATTAACGCTCGCAACATAAAATATCGCCCGTGCGCCGCCACCAACCGCCCGCTGCCAACGCAGCAACTTCTTCCTATCTGGACTCTATCTTACACGCAGGAACACAACAACCCTCAAGGGAATTGTTATTTGGCTGCGGTATTATGTGAAGTAGAGGTACATTCCTCAGTCGGGTAGCTTACAATTACTCTCCCTACCTCTCTTTTCGCCAGAGCTTCGTTTGTCAGTCAGCAGGATGCACCGCGCGCAGGTGAAGTTGGCTTTTGTTCAAAGATGTTGATGAACCACTTACACCCCAAAACTTATTGACTGTATAAGTCAGTTAAAAGAGTTTCTGACCAACGTTCTTAGTGAAAACATTTTTAACCAATTTTTGCAGTCTTAAGTAGTTTTGACTGGCTATGAGTTTTGACTGTAACATAGGTACAAATAAATTGCGAAAATGCCTTTTCCGTGTAGAAAATTGTTTGTAAAAGTAATACAACAGTTTCCGGCATGACATTCGATAAAACTATCAAAATATTTGTAAGCCGGAAGTGAACGGCCTCAACTCATTAATGAGCGGTGATCGACAGATAAAATTCAGCTAAATATTTCGTAATATCGGAAATCGATAGCACAGTAAACAAAATTAAGTGTAGTAACTAAACTCCTTCCAAAAGGCGATAGCAAAGCCGTAGGTATTCCGAAAAGTATTATTAAGCAGGCGGTTACTGTTTACCATTAAAATAGGCTTTGTTGTACTTGTCCTCTGGTTTTCTTACTGGTTCTCTTTTTCTCAGTCCCTTTGATCTTGTGTGTTGGCTATCCAGTTATTGTAAAGAAATTAGTAGAAGACGGAAGCTTTGGAATTTGAATACTTAGCCTTCCTACGCCTGCTAATTTATTTTTATCAACTATGGAGAAATATAATGGAGAAATATAATGTAACTATCTTTTAATTTACTGAATAAAGTATTTGTATTAGGCGGACTTAAAGTCAAATGCATTCTTTACCAGTTCTTAAATAGTTCTAAAAAAAATTAAACCATCGCGGGACGCCTGGCATATGTGAAACAACCGTCGAAACTGGTGTCTGTCTATCTGTTTGTCACAAAAAGGTAACAAACAGATAGACAGATACACTTTGGTATTATATATACTAGCTGTGCATGGGGCTTCGCTCGCATGAATATTGCTTACCGAGCCAAAAAGTAGCATATGCTCATTCTCGGGACATTATAGATAATGTCCCAAGAATGAGCATATGCTACTTTTTTACACAACACACTTTGAAAATTGTTGTATTTGTGAAAAAAACAATTACTTTTCATGGTAAACAGTAATTGTTTTTTTTCACAGATAGATCTCCAAGTCAAATCAGTTAGTGTTTTGTGGTGAACATGTCATTGTAACAAACAAAAAGACATACTTTCATATTAATATATTTACGACAAGCTGTGTCCGAGGCTTTACCCGCAAGAATGTCGGTTATATCCACAGTGTTATGTGGATATATGGCACCAAATGGTAGCCTATTAATGTCCGTCCTCGGGACTTGTATGTCCATACCAAATTTCATTCAAAGCGATATACGTGTAGACGAGGTTGGTTTTGTCTGCGAAGATGAGTGTCACATATCATGTCAGCTATCTGTTCTGCTTCAGACAGCATCTAAGCGTAATCGGCTGTTCGTATAAACTTTAGATACTCTTTATTCATTGATAAGAATTGTTACCTGTGAATTGAGTTTCTGCTACACTGACTCTGTCAATAAGCAATCAGCATCAATGGGTCACAAATCAGACAGAAATCTGAGGAAACTTCTATATGTCAGCCTCATTCCGAGTGGTTGCGCTGATAATTTTACTTTTACTGCTATTTTTAGTTTGTAACGTAAATAACTTCATATTAAAGAAAGTGCGAATACGTATACTGAAGTTGTTCCGGCATATTACCCGAAAAAAAAAAACACTATGGAGCGCTTGTAGTTCAAGGCAAGGTGGCAAGAGACCCCATGGCCGCTCTCCAACCAGATGGGGAGATTTAATTAAGTCTCTCACATAATCCTCCATGTCCGAATGCTCCCGCAATGCCTCCAATAGAACCAAATGGAGAAATATAACAAGAGCCGCCATTCGTGATGACCTGCCCATGACCAAGACCATTCTGCCAAGAGTGTCCCAGGCAGACACTCTATGCAGAAGAAGAAAGTAAGTAGATCTGAAAGAGAAAATGGACAGAACTTTAAATAAGTTGTGAAAGTGGACTGGGGTCGAATATTCCCTCTTCGCAGGATTTTTTTTAGTTTGTAAACTTACCACTCTTTTTTTATTTGCCTATAGTCGCAGTCTTCTCATGCAAATCTTCGCATTTTTTTATACTACGTCAGGTGGCATACGAGCATACGGGCCGCCTGATATGAAGCGGTTACCGTAGCCATATTAACGCTCGCGACATGAAAAATCGCTCGCGCGCTGCCACCCCCAGCGGTCAACACAGGAACTCCTTCCTTTCAGGTGACGTTACTCACAATACAACAACCCTAATTAACCTGACGAATTCCCCAGTCGGACTGCTTCATAACTATGTGCCCTACCTCTCTTTCCAGACCTTCGATTGGCAGGTACTTGACATGGTACACCACGTGCGTTGAGGTGTGCTGTGGCTTCAAACATGATATGGAACTGTTTTATACCAGACTTGTTGGCCATCAGAGATGTAAAAAAATATAAACTTAGGTGTAATTATTTAATTAACTAATCTAGAAATCTGGAATCTCACTTCAAAAGCCATTTCAGAACGTTCTCGAAGGTTCCGAATACTATTTTGACCTCTGAATACATTAAGGACATAAAAACTCTCATTAATGGGACGCCAGCTGCCAAAATAATGTTGTTTGGGGAAATTATCGCGAAATGGCTGAATTACCTGCCGAGGTTTTCCCAAGAGACTACAGCATGGGGTTCTTGAAGAGAGTTTTACAGCATCGGCAACGCGTGAGTGATACCTTTAGTGTAACGAGCGTCCATAGGCTGCCACGACTGCTTCAGGCTTGTCTGCCACCTTAGTTGTATAAAAAAAATCGGCTGCGTAAATTTCTAAAAATGACACATCAATACTATCATACTCCAAAATAATATTATTCATGTGAAAGTGTGTTTGTGTGTTTGTCTTACTTTTTTGGATTGATCTGATTTTATTGCGGGTTTGGGTATGAAGAGTGATAGACTATTTTTTATCCAGGAACAATATCTTAGTTTCACTAGTACTATTACTTATACTGTGGTTTCACGGTGTAAAAAAGTATTATTAAAGTAATAATTTGCGTCGCTAGTAATTCAATAAACTAACCGACTTTATAATAAAATATTTCTATAACTCGTTAAGATCATTGTTGAACAGATTTATTGTGCAAAATCCTTTAGGAAAAAAATAGATTAGCAGATGGCTACAACCAGATTTTTTCCATTGCTAGCAATTGTAACAAAATAAATAAATAAACTACAAATTTACGAAACAAATTGTCACTAAAAGTTTCAAATCGACATAGGCTTCTTTTGTCGCCTTAACTCTACTTGGTGAAGTTTGGAATAATTAGTACTATGACTGAGGGTTTTGGACCCTGTACTTATAGTAGATCCTTGATGCTAATGAAAGTCTACAACAAGGGGTTCTTTACATAGTACTACGAAAACTATGATATTTGATTGCATTATACAAAAACGAAGTCCAGATATGTTTTTTAAGCTGGTACATTTAGGGCGTAAGTGGCAGTTCAAATGCCATTATGTAGCATATAGTTAAAAATATGTTTTATACAGTATACAGATTATCAAGACGAGCTCGATGGTTGGATGCTTAGCAAAGGCTTCTTTGACTCCGAGATTGTGAGTTCGATCACCTCACAAGACAAACATTTGTGTGCATGAACATGTCTGTTTGTCTTGGTCTGGGTGTTTTCTATGTATTATATCATCATCATCATCATCATCAGGTCATTTTAGTCTCCACTACAGGAGCACGACCCTCTCTCGTCCGTCCCTGACAGAAGGAGGATTTGGCCCACACTCCCCACGCTGGCCAGACGGGTTGGGGAGGCCTGATCGATGTTCTATAATGTATTTCCCTTAGTCGCTTTGTACGACATCCACGGGAAGAGACGGAGTGATTCTATTCTAGTCTGCCGGAAACCACACGGCCATGTATTATATGTATTTGCAAAAAAATAATGTAAATATAATATCAGTTGTCATAAATATAATATAACTTAGCACAAAAACAAATTCAAGAATATCTTTTAGCAATGGATGAACTCCTTGAGCTGAGTAAGTACAACGAAGACAGATTTGAGTCCTTAATTAAACGCTGTGCCTGTGATCAGGTCAATGTTTCATCCACTAACTGCGGGTCACAGAATTCAAATTTAAATACTTCGAACAGGCCGTTATCGAGTGCCTGTGTCAATGTCAATAAAATAAATGAAGCTAACAAACCGGCTAAGTACTGTAAAACTTTGATTTTTTCGGACGGCATTGGCTGCAACTTAGGAACAATTATGTTCAACAATTTAGAAGGACATATAATAAACCATTGCATGCCAAATGCCTCATACAGGCAAATAATTAACAAAATGTTGGAAACGCAAGGAATTGATGAGAACACTATAATTGTTATTATGATTGGTGATAGCAACAAAGTTCAGAAAAGAGACATTCTATACTGTACAAACAAACTCTTACAGCTAAATATAGTCAAAACCATATTCTGTGCGTTCCCATACAGTAGCTGCCAGTCTACACAAGCAAACTCTAGGATACACTATTTGAACAATCTACTACATACACTGACATGTCGTCACAGTGATGATATTATATTCTTTGACACAAATAATTTTATTTCTGATTTTTATTTGACGAAAGACCATTTACATCTTTCTAAAAAATCTACATATAAGATTTCTTCTTTACTTGCCTACAACATTAATTATATAACGGGTTTACACTGTAAACAAAATAATTGTAATGTAGGCAACTTGACTGCAGATTTAAACTGCTTCACAGGACAGAGGGAAAGCTTGCTGAATTAAAAATTGTACATCAAAACATACAAAGCTTTCCTGGCAGCGAATTGCTTGTACAATTATTTTTAGAATTGAAAAATGTTGACGTTTTGTGCTTAACTGAACATTGGTTAAACGATAGTCAGATGATCTTTCATATTAATAACTACAAAGTGCTGTTTCAACAGGAAGTCGACTACTAGAGGCGGTTCGTTAATTTTAGTTAAAGATTGCATGTTAGTCAAAGAACGTGTGGACATTACTCGGCTTTCTGTTGAATGTACTATCGAGATATCTTGTGCCGAGTTAGACAAACATTTAATTATATGTGTATATAGACCCCCAAATAGTGTGTACAAAATATTCGAGGAGGTCATGGAGGATGTATTAAAGTTAGCATTTAAAAGTAATAAGAACCTAATTGTTTGTGGTGATTTCAACATTGATTTGCTTGTTGATAGTACTATTAAATCTATTTTTTTAAATTTATTTAAATCTTTTAACTTGCATAACTTATTTCTTGAGCCAACGCGAATTACTCCAACCTCCGCTACCTGTCTGGATAATGTCTTCTGTAATTCGGAGTACTTAAATAAATGTATAATTAATGAATTACCTTCAGATCACTGTGGACAGTTAGTCGTATTCAATAACGTAGTTGTGGAAAAAACCAAACTTATTTCGTTCAGACCAATTACTGGTAGTAAAATATCAAAATTCAAAAGTGTTTTGAAGGATAAGTTGCCACTAATAGTATACACGGAAAATGATCCTCACAAACTATATGGTGATCTTTTTAATGTAATATCTGAAGAATTTAATAACATATTTGAACAAAAAGTGGTTAAAGTCAGAAACAATATAATTTTTTTGTGAATGGGCTACCAAAGGTATTTATAAAAGTCGAGATACACACTATATGATTTGTATGCTCAAAAATCGTATAGACGGGATGGCAATTTTACAGAACACGTTAGACACTATTCCAAAATTTTCAAGAAAGTCTGTAAGGTTGCCAAGTCTAACTACATAAATAATAAAATTAAAAATTCTACCAACAAGTGTAAAACTGTTTGGAACATTGTCAACAAAGAGACTGGCAAATTAAAAGTTAAAGAAAACGACTACTCTTTGAAATGTAATAATAATATATTAACTTCAAATCAAGACGTTGCTAATGCATTTGGAAACTTTTTTACCAATGTTCCCATTGATACGAGTGACTCCTACAATTCATCAGCCTCAGAATCCATAAGATTACTTGAGGATAATGTACAGCCCTGTGAGCATGCATTTAAATTTTGTCACATTACCCCAGATGACATTATTCAAACATTCAAACATTTAAATATTAAGAAATCTGAGGATCTCTGGGGAATGTCCACTCAAATTGTTCTTTCTATTTTGGATACTGTTGCTGCCCACCTGGCTATAGTTTTTAATGAAAGTATAGAGAGTGGTATTTTCCCAGACGTAATAAAACTTGGCAAACTTATACCTTTATTTAAATCAGGAGATAATCGTGAGCCTAGGAATTACAGACCAATCTCTATTCTGCCAGTATTGAGTAAAGTGTTTGAAAAGATCATGTCAAATCAGCTGCTCGCACATCTTAATAAGTTCCACATTCTACATAAGAATCAATACGGGTTCACCGCCGGAATGTCCACTACAGACGCTGGAATCGCGCTCGTGAAATACATATTTGAGGCTTGGGAGACGTCTTAGGACGCTATCGGTGTGTTTTGCGACCTCTCCAAAGCATTTGATTGTGTTGATCATCAGACACTGCTGCTCAAATTAAATCATTATGGTATTAAAGAGAAGGCTTTGCAAATGGTAGAATCATACCTTAGTAATAGAACTCAAACGGTGGATGTAAATGGCACAAAATCAAATGCATTTGAGGTAAAAATGGGCGTGCCCCAGGGTTCAATTTTGGGTCCTCTCTTATTCTTGGTATACATCAATGATTTGCCTGATTTGGTAGAAAAATTTGCCAACGTAGTACTGTTTGCCGACGATACCTCACTTATTTTTAAAGTTGCTAGGTATAAAGACAAAATTGATAATGTTAATAATGCTCTTTCTGCAATGTTGTACTGGTTTACTACAAATAATCTCCTTCTTAACTCATTCAAAACTAAATGTATTAAATTCACGTTACCCAATGTCAGGCAAGTCCATGCTGATGTAGTCATAAAGGACAACACCCTAGATTATGACAATGATACTGTTTTTCTTGGTATTACCATTGATTCAAAGTTGCAATGGGTCCCTCATATAACGAAACTAGCTCGCAGACTCAGTTCCGCAGCTTATGCGGTTAGGAGAATAAGACATATAGCGGACGAGACAACTGCTAGGCTCGTTTATTTTAGTTATTTCCATAGCATTATGTCATATGGCATATTGCTTTGGGGTAAAGCAGCTGACATTGATAAAATTTTTGTATTACAAAAGAGAGCCATTAGATCAATTTACAATTTGGGTTCTAGGGATTCACTCCGTGAGTTATTTAAGGAGATAAACATCCTCACTGTCGCTTCTCAATATATTTATGTAAATATTATGTACGTCCGTAAAAATATTTCGAATTTTACAAAAGTATGTGATATAACTAATGTCAACGTGCGGCACAAAAACAAATTATGCGGAATAAAAATGTATGGCAAATTCTCGGCACAGGATGTGAAGCACAGGCGTCTTATCTTTACAAGTAGTATTGTGGATATACATATTTAGACTTTTATACAATATGTATATACACTCTATACTATGATTTTTTATATTTTTGCTCCGATCCGATTGCTTCCGAAATGCTGGTAGATGAAAAAATATACCTAATTGTAAAAGACGTGCCTAAGTGCCCGCGAGGGCCCACAGAATAAAGAATTTTTACTTTGACTTTGACTTTGACTTTGACTTTGTCTAGTACCCATATATAGCTTATTTATTTATTTATTATTTATTTATTTAACGTGTGTACATAGTTATAACTATGTTTTATACGGTATACAGATTTATTACCTCTCCTTTCGCCAATGTCTCTTTTGTCTATTAAAATTTCTAAAAGCCTACTTTGCGACCCCAAAAATGTTTAAAAATCCAAAAAAGAAATTCTAGTATATAATATTACTTAGACAACAAAGGTTACAAACATTCCACAAGGCCTGCCACATGCCTATTTTTATACATCCTCCTTCTCATTGAATGGGATAGATCTCTTATATCAAAATTACCTTAATCAGAGGTACAAAGAAGTCAATTTACAGGCTTTACGCCTCCGTACACTACCTTTTTCCGCCCGAAAGACACTTTTTAGGTCATTTACCCTAAGATTTACTGAGTGGTTAAACTTTATGTTGAATTTGTAAGTTACTATAGAAATCGACATTAACCCATAATCATCCCACTGTTGTAATAAGTGTCTCCCCTCTTATAGTTTAGAGCATCCATCACGCTGCTCAACTACGGGTTGGCGGAGGCCAGTGCTTTTAAGCCGCTTCGACTTTGGTTTAACAACTATTATCTGGTGACAACAGCCGGGACCGACGGCTTAATGTGCCCTCCGAAGCACGGAGGAGCTCAAGATGAATAAACCCATCCATAGACAGACTACGGTCGACGTTGCTTAACTTGCGTGATCGATTAGACTGACACGCGCAACGACGCCGTCGAGCTCTACTATAGAAATAGTGCCTGTAAATATAGTATAGTGCCTTTCATACGTTCCTTTCCACGACTAAAGTTGCATACAAAAAAAATGTCTAATGTATTTTAATATAACGAAAGCTGGAACTTTTGGTGACTTTATGCGAAATGAGAAATACGAACTTTTACAACTGCCCCCTTACCACCATCTCTTATTGCGATTCAATAACTGAATAGAATGCTTATTTCAAATGGAATAGAGTCGCTTATTCATTGGTATGAATAAGCAATCTATTCAATTATTGAATCGCAATAAGAGATGGTGGTAAGGGGCCAGATCATTCAAGAGAAGATCTAAGGAAAAAGATCACCTAGAAGAAGATGCACCTCATGGTTCAAAAACTATGGATATGATTCAACCTGAGCTAGGGGCCCTACCGGCCAAGCTGAAGCCGATTCCTATCAGATTTTTTAATTACAAAAATCAAACTTCAATTTAAATATTATGGTAGATACTTATGTTTAGCTTAGCTGGTAACATATGCTGGAGCTTTTGTTATTACCTTTAACCTAAGACTTTGTAGGGACACACTATGCACAATCAAAAGTGTATATGATGGGGTGTAAGTGATTCATCAAGATCTTTGAACCAAAGCCAACTTCACCTGCACGTGGTGCACCCTGCTGACTGACAAATGAAGCTCTGGCGAAAAGAGAGGTAGGGAGCGTAATTGTAAGCTACCCGACTGGGGATTGTACCTCCATCTCACAGAATACCGCAGCCAAATAACAATTCCCTTGAGGGTTGTTGTGTTCCTGCGAGTGAGTGAGGTCACCAAAAAGAAAGGAAGCAGATGCTGCGTTGGCAGCGGAGGTGGCGGCGCGCGAGCAATATTTTATGTTGCAAGCGTTAATATGGCTACGGTAACCGCTTCACATCAGGTGGGCCGTGTGCTTGTCTGACACCCGAAGTAGTATAAAAAAAATAAAAAATAAAAATCAGCGTTTCTGCCGAATGTTTATTGGTTAAAATAATCGGTTCAACTATTGTTTTTATATACATTAAAATTGTGAAATTTGTATAAGTGGTGGAACAATAAATTAAGACAATTTGAGAAAATAACTTTTATTAATTCAATACTTTAGCACCTTCGATAGTCAGACAGTTTACAGTTATAACTAACTACAACAACCTATTGGAATCAAAATATTCGATCGGAATTGGATTCAGCTTAGGCGGTAGGGCCGTGTCATAGAATCCCCCTATCAGAAATACTACTACGTCGTCACGAACTCCACTAATCGAAACTGTTATTCACATGAAAACATGTTAGTCACATGAAAACATGTTAGTCACATGAAAACATGTTAGTCACATGAAAACATGTTAGTCACATGAAAACATGTTAGTCACATGAAAACATGTTAGTCACATGAAAACATGTTAGTCATATGAAAACATGTTAGTCACATGAAAATATTTATCAATAACTTAAACTTAAGACTTTTTTTAATTCAAAATAATCGATCTTAATCGGCTTCAGAATCAGAGGAATGGCTCCTAATCCCCATCAATTTTGTTTTAAAATACGAGCCTGAGGGGTAGTGTATACGTTTATGAATACGTCGTGGACGAAGTATTTTTAAACGACGAAAAAACGGAGGAGGTTCTCAATTCGACGCGTATATATTTTTTTTTTATGATCACACTCATCTTTTTATAGAATAGTCCGATTTTGATAATTCTTTTTTTATTGGAAAGGATATAACCAGAAGTTGGTCCAATATAAATTTGGAAAAAAAAATCAACCCTAAGGGTAGGAAAAAAAGGATGATTGATTGTTCATTCACTGATTGTCATGTATGACCACGCATAACTTTTCACAGAGTAGTCCGATTTTGACCCTAATCCTTTCAACCCTAAGGGTAGGAAAACAGGAGATCATTTATAGTTCATTCACAGATTTTAATGCTGAGTTGTGTACTACAAAAAAACCACACGAAGAATGAACTTCAGTCTAGCTATTTTAAAAGTAAGTAGTAATTAGTACATTATAGCCACAAACAAATTATAAAATAAACATTTTTTAACAAAAAAATTAAACCGCGGAAAATTTAAAAGCATAAAATAATAAAGTTTATTTTTATTGACCTTAATAATTAAGTTCTTAAACTAATTCAAGTACCTACACCTAAGTAATTTTGAGGCGGCGCCAAACAATCAATGAACAAAGATCACTAAATTATCTCAAATTTAAAGAAATAACCAAATCATATTAACAATGCAATGTAAAATCTCTAGCGATAAACAATAATATTTTGCTTGTTTGGCGCGACTCAAAATCACTTAGGTGTATTTAAATTAGTTTAAGAACTTAGTTATTAAGGTCAATAAAAACAAAGTTTATTATTTTTTGTTTTTATTTTTTTTCGGCGGTTTAATTGTTTTAGTTAAAAAGTTTTTATCCAGTTCGAGATCCGGCGTAGCTGTGTGTGTCCACAAAAAGTAATGAGATTATTCCCCAGCTCTGTTTACTAAGGACATTGTCCTTTTAAAAGTAGGATACTGTTTTTAATTTCCTTGAGTATATCGATTACTTCACAGTATATTAGAGTCACAATCAATTTATATTGAAAGTCGATACCTTCTAAGTAAATCAAATAAAAATCAAATGAGAAATTAGCTTGCTTGAAAAGTGCGAACAATGGGAGGGATATTTCTAAGCACTGCTTTATCTAAGCACTGAATTATATTTTGTTAGAACATGTTCAATTACTTGAACAGAAAGGTGAACATATTGGGTGAAAAAATCGTTTCAACTTTTAGCAGTTACAAAGGGTGTAAGTGATTTATCAACATCTTTGAACCAAAGCTAACCTAACTTGCATGGGTTGCATGGATGACTAAGGTACCTTAGTCACCCATGCAACTTAAGTTGGTTTGTTAGTATCTATACATGAGAATGTGGCGTAAAGTGAGGTAGGGCTAGCGTATTTTCGTAGCGTATTGACGAGCTCGGTGGCGTAGCGGTCAATGACGCGGCTTCGACACCAACGCTCGTGGGTTCGATTCCCACACAGGACAAACATTTGTGTGCATGAACATGTCTGTTTGTCTTGGTCTGGGTGTTTTATATGTATCATAAGTATGTATTTACAAAAAAAAAAAATGTATTTACGTATGTTTATCAGTTGTCTAGTACCCATAACACAAGATTCGCTTACTTTGGGGCTAGATGGCGCTGTGTAATATGTATGACAATATTTATTTATTTTGTAAGCTGCCCGACGGGCGAAGTACCTCCACCTCACAGAATATCGCAGTCAAATAACAACTCATTTGAAGGTGTTTCTGAGAGTGAGTGAGGTCACCAGGATAGAATTATTTGCTGCGTTGGTAGCTAGGGAGGACGCGAGCGATATTTCATGTTGCGAGCGTCAACATACCGTTTACTTGTTTGTCACTCGATAAGAAATGTAAAAGAAAAATACAATATCTGGGTCGTATACAGATTTCCAAAAGCTGTAGTAAGCATAAGCAGGCTTAGAGTCCATCAAGAAACTAAACCGTTCTCTAACGTGAGGAATGTACGCTCGGTCCCCGGCGTGCATTGCCCAACTATTTAGCGCACCGTGCACCGGCCTTGCACCGGTGACCCAAATACCAGTTCACGGCCGCGCCAAGGATGCTCAGATTTTAAAATCGTTACCGGTATAAAGCTATAATCAATCATGTATAATGAAATATCGCTCGTTTGATACAATATGGTCATAGCTTATATATGTCGTTGTTACACTTAAATCACTGTTACGGTAGTAGGTATAACCAAATAACATTTATATTTGCAACTGTTATAAAATTAAATAATAATTAGAGTTATCTAATATTATGTATATATAAGTGTGTGCTTAAGTGAATTAGAAGATTAAAATAAATAGCAAAATCATGTACGAAAAAGACATGTTGATGACTTTAATTATGCCTTTTTTGCAGCATCATCATCATCATCAGGTCGTTTTAGTCTCCACTACAGGAGCACGACCCTCTCTCGTCCGTCCCTGACAGAAGGAGGATTTGGCCCACACTCCCCACGCTGGCTAGACGGGTTGTGGAGGCCTGATCGATGTTTTATAATGTATTTCCCTTAGTCGCCTTGTACGACATCCACGGGAAGAGACGGAGTGATTTTATTCTAGTCTGCCGGAAACCACACGGCCAATGTATATACCCTGATGTCTTTTATGTACAGTCAAAGATCATTCGTGCAGTACCACCTTAACTTTAACGTTGTGCATTTATTATGATATCACAAATTGTTTGAATTTATTTTATAGTGATGTTATATTTCTAAAATAAATAAATAATAAAATATTACCGGACATTTTTTTTTATACTACTTACGTCGGGTGGCAGACAAACATACGGCCCGCATGATGTGAAGCGGTTACCGTAGCCATATTAACGCTCGTAACTTAAAATATCGCTCGCGCCCCGCCACTCCCGCTGCCAACGCAGTATCTCCTTCTTTTCTGATGACCTCACTCACTCGCAGGCAGCAACACAACAACCTCAAGGGAATTGTTATTTGGCTGCGGTATTCTGTGAGGTGGAGGTACATTCCCCAGTCGTGTAGCTTACAATTACGCTCCCTACCTCTTTTTTCGCCAGAGCTTCGTTTGTCAGTCAGCAGGGTGCACTGCGTGCAGGTGAAGTTGGCTTTGGTTCAAAGATGTTTATGAACCTCTTACACCCCAAAGCCAACTAATTCCAAGTACATTCCATACATCAGTTACATTATTAGTACATTTAACAGTAGTCAAAAGTCACCGATAGTACAAGCTTTGACAACTGATAAATGTACTTAAATACACTTATTTTGTATATACATACTTATAATACATAGTAAACACCCAGGCCAAGACAAATAAACATGTTCATACACAAAAATGTTTGTCTTGTGCTGGGATCGAACCCGGACCTCGGAGCCAAAGAACCCATTGTTAGCCGGGCACGTCTAAATAATATAATCAAATATAAATAAATAAATAAATATTCCTGGACAAATTACACACGGCCATCTAGTCCCAAACTAAGCAAAGCTTGTACTATGGATACTAGATAACTAATACTATACTTAAATACATTTTTTTTATAAATACATACATATAATACATAGAAAACGCCCACACCAAGACAAACAGACATGTTCATGCACACAAATGTTTGTCTTATGTGGGAATCGAACCCGCGACCTAGGAGTCAAAGTGGCCATTGCTATCCACAAGTATTAAATATAAATATATTTAATACTTATGGTTTCTCACACCTGAGGGGCAATTCTCGTAATTAAAATATAGTCAAAATTCAGTTTCGATCCAATCTCGATCTCATAAATGTCACATTTGGTATTCTCGTAACACAATATGTAACTTCAAAATTAAATTTAAGCGGATTGTATCGAAATATGAGTGAAAATTAAACAAACTAAGAATGTTACTTTGCCAACAACAAGAATTGATAATAATTAATTAATGAAATCAAGTATATAATTTTAATCAATTCACAATTCTATCTCGATTTGGTCGACTTTCTATCTGCGTTCGTGGAAAAATTATGAGAATTGGCCTTCAGGTTCACTCTCCATACAGAGAATATCATACCTGATACCAAAAACCAAACTAGCTCTTTTCTGGACCTTCTGCCGACCCACGTCCAGATGGGTATAAAGTCTCAGTGGACTCTCCGCTTAGGTCGTCGGACCACTGCCTCATCCTGACTTATGTGCCCTGTAGTAGCCCAGACGCACCACGGCCTGTCAGTCGGCTTCAGATATCGTCAGAGAAGTTTTTTTCTTTTACGTACTATCAGACAGTCGAAAGAACTACCTGTTTAGGTTTTCCCAGAAGATTAGAGTATGGGATTTTTCAAAGAGGGCGTGAAGGCGATTTTACATGGTCGGTAAAGCGCATGTGATGCCTCTAGTGTTGCAGGCGTCCAAAGGCTACGGTTACTGCTTTCCATCAGGTTGGGCCGTAACCATATTTCCTACCTAATGGTATAAAAAATATATGTTTAAATCTACTTTTGGGCGAGAATTCGTTTATATTGTAACAGCAGTCGCTCCAACCATTAATCAGCTATTAGTAACTGTTTCATCAAAATATCTAGAATTATCTAAAATGTATATTAAACTAAAACTAATCTAAAAGCCTATCTAATTTATCTATAAACTAAAGAAAAAGTTATGGGATAAAAAATAAATACCTATATAAATAAATACAAATTTACTTACAAATAAAAAATATCCCCAAGATTGTAGTCTTTCGGCAGTGTCCCCAGAACACTGGCAGCATTACCTCGCTGAATAGCTATACTTATTCTCTGAGCAAGGTAATGGCCAGCCTTCTGGTTATAGGACGTGTCGACCAATTTTTGAGAAATATATCTAAATAGTTTGTGGGCTGACGGGCCCCACGGCCCCAAAGCCCAAAGTCTCTACCCCAAACGGCTCAAATATGTAACTGTTGCTTAAATTACTATATCTAGAATTTATTATTCAATTTTTGAGATGACCACTATGACCAGCCCCCTTACCACCATCTCTTATTGCAATTCAATAACTGAATAGAATGCTTATTCATACCAATGAATAAGCGACTCTATTTCAAATGGAATAGAGTCGCTTATTCATTGGTATGAATAAGCAATCTATTCAATTATTGAATCGCAATAACAGATGGTGGTAAGGGGGCTGAGATATTTATGTCCACGCGAACGAAGTCGCGGTCATTGTTAGTATTAACTATACTATTACCTCAGTGTATTGTGCTATTACCTTTAAAACTATTTTGAGAGGAGACGCTATAGTAGTAGAAATAATATAAGTAGGACAAATAAATAGATTAAGAGAAGTAGGGCGTAGCGTATTTGTGAGCTTTTTTTATACTACGTCGGGTTGCAGACAAGCATACGGCCCGCGTGATGTGAAGCGGATACCGTAGCCATATTAACGCTTGCAACATAAAATATCGCTCGCGCGCCGCTACCCCCGCTGCCAACGCAGCATCTCCTTCCTTTCTGGTGACCTCACTCGCAGGAACACAACAACCCTCAAGGGAATTGTGATTTGGCTGCGGTATTCTGTGAGGTGGAGGTACATTCCCAGTCGGGTAGCTTACAATTACGCTCCCTACCTCTCTTTTCGCCAGAGCTTCGTTTGTCAATCAGCAGGGTGCACCGCGCGCAGGTGAAGTTGGCTTTGGTTCAAAGATGTTGATGAAGCACTTACACCCCAAAGCTCGACTGGGGAAGTAGCTCCTCACAGAATTCGCTATGACCTCCGCTATGACCCCAGCTGGGCTTTTGTTTAAAACATCATCACACCTTACGCTTACAGAAGATGAAGAAGAGCCTATGTTAAACGTGTGACTATGTTTACCTAATATGTTAAAGGCATGGAAAATTTTCCTATATACTCAAGGCCCTAGGAAAAGAAGGTGAATAGTGTATCATAATATCTATTATATTTATATGTGACTTCGTCCGCGCGGGATAGTTATTTTTTTATTATTTATTTATATTAATAAAAATCAATAAATATTCTAAAATAAAAGTAGCCTAAGTTACTCCTTATTACATCCGCTATCTGTCAGTGAAAGTCCCGTCAAAATCGGTTTAGCCGTTTCAGAGATATGCCGGTACAAACAGACAGACAAAAAATGAAAAAAATATTATTTTGGTATATGTATCGTGTATACATACATACATTTGGCCGTGTGGTTTCCGGCAGACCAGAATAGAATCACTCCTTCTCTTCCCGTGAATGTCGTACAAGGCGACTAAGGGAAATAAATACATTATAAAACATCAATCAGGCCTCCCCAACACGTCTGGCCAGCGTGGAGAGTGTAGGCCAAATCCTCCTTCTGTCAGGGAAGGACGAGAGAAGGTCGTGCTCCTGTAGTGGAGACTAAAATGACCTGATGATGATATATACATATGCATGTAGTTCGTTAAAAGCGGTTATTTTAATATTAGAAACAGACATTCCAATTTTATTTGTCTGTATAGATGTATTTAAAAGTTGTCAGTGTTATAGGTAATCAGAAGCGTATAATCGTTATAATGTATTCAGCATAGGTATATGTCGTTATTTCGTTATGGCATGATGAAAAATTTGAGAGGGCCCTTATAAAGTTGTTACTGTTGATTGTTGACACTTGGTGGAACATTACGGATTATGATGCGGTTTTTTTTAATAGATAGAGTGATTCAACTGGAAAGTTTATATGTATAATATATGCATAACATAGTAGAAAAACACTGATAATTTAGAGGTTTCTAATGTGATGTCGTAAATAAACACATTTTTTTGCTCTTTCATTGCAAACGCTGGCTGAACCCAACGAGATAGATCAAAATAATGTAGTACAGTATTGTTCACCTTAAAATGGTCTACAAAAAAGTTCGCGATGGTATATGTCTATCTTTTAGTGGTAACACACAATAACCGTTATTTTATCCTTTGCTTTTTACAAGAAATAATGCCTTATTTACGAAGCGATTTTAAGTAATACAGAATTAATCCTTATCCAATTAAGTACCTTAAATACATTGCGCATTTAATATAGATCAATATGGCCCTTCACAGCATGTAATTTAAATGAATAGTTTAGAAGATATTACACATTTAAAATGCAGGGACATAACGGCTGTGGCGGTACCGGCCGCGGAGCCGGCGGCGTGTGCCTATAACTGGGGAAGGACTGGATAGGACAAAGCGCAAAGACCTTCTGTAGTACATTTAGTATCAGCATTGCACCCGTGCGAAGCCGGGGCGGGTCGCTAGTGTTATAATAAAGCACTTGTACTGTTCCACGTAATTTTATTTTTAACTAGCTGCCCTGGCGAACTTCGTACCGCCTAACAGTCAATAAATGTCGTGGTACATATTAGCTGAACTAAATTTATGATTTAACACAATGTATAATAGAAAATAATAGAGAAGCTCGATGGCGTCATTGCGCGTGTTAGTTTAATAATTAGACTCTCATCGAACACGCAAGTTAAGCAACATCGACCGTAGCCTGTACACGGATAGGTTTATATTACCGAGAGCTCCTCCGTGCTTTGGAAGGTTAAGCCGTCAGTCCCGGTTGAAGCCAAGTTAGTGGCCTTTATGCTGCACGAAAACACTGCCTCCGCTAACCCGCAGTTGAGCATCGTAGTGGAGTATGCTCTAAACCCCTTCGGTTGAGGGAAGACCCGTAAACTGAAGATTTCATAAAAATAAAGATTTCCTTATTGTTTAATCAAAAAAATTAAATAAACGTTTTATTTTTTAGTTTTGAAATCGGCTTTATCGTTTTGGTGATTTGTAATTGTCATTTCTTTTGATGTTTACTCCCCAATCGATTTGACATTTTTCAATTTTCAAAACAAATCACAGATAATTCTATATGCGGCAAAAAAATTTTTCGCGACATAAAAGTGACACCAATCGATTAGATATTTGACAACCAATAAATATCACAATCCTTTTTCAACTGACAGTTTCATTTGTATGGGAAAATGGTTTTTTCTTTTCTTTTATTTTTTCGTCAATTTTTCAATGTTTTTAATAGTTATTCTGCTATTCGGTAAGGAGACAAATTCAACAAATCAAAAACCATGAAAATCGGTCTTGCGGTTCTTGAGTTATAAGTGTTCGTACAAACCCGAAATTGTGTTATATACATATATAGAGATGTATGCTATATACATATATAGAGATTTTACCGACCGATTTCGCCTCATTATTAAGATAAACAGACGGTGTTTGTGTTTCTACAAAACATTTTTTTATATTATAACATTATGAAAGAGCCCTGTTTAATCCGACTGCCGTAAAAGGAAGTCCTTCCTCAGGGTAATCTGTTTCGAGCGTATATCTATGTATGGGTATGTCTAAGTTGTTACACTGAATTGTTTTGCTGATTTACACATATCTAGGTACATTCATCTAGGTACAATCAGTGGGAAAGATGGGTACTTATATCATTTCAATATATTTATATATAGCGCCTGTAATTTTTTTATTATTATTTTTTTTATTCTACGTCTGGTGGCAGACAAGCATACGTCCCACCTGATGTGAAGCGGTTGCAGTAGCCATATTAACGCATGCAACATAAAATATCGTTCGCGTACCGCCACCCCCGCTGCTAACGCAACATCTCCTTCCTTTCTGGTGACCTCACTCACTCGTAGAAACACAACCACCCACCCTCAAGGGAATTGTTATTTGGCTGCGGTATTCTGTGAGGTGGAGGTACATTCCCCATTCGGGTAGCTTACAATTATGCTCCCTACCTCTCTTTTCGTCAGAGCTTAGTTTGTCAATCAGCAGGGTGTAACGCGTACCGGTGAAATTGGCTTCAAAAATATTGATGAACCACTTACACCCCAAAATAGTTGACAAATAGACCATTCTTATTTTCCAAGTTTGGGGAAACCCATTTTTTTTTTTGTTTATCTGTCTATATCAGTATAGCCAACACTATCACTTTAATTAATTTAATGTAATACCGTATATTAGCCGTGTGGTTTCCGGCATACTAGAATAGACTCACTCCGTCTCTTCCCGTGGATGTCGTACAAGGCGACTAAGGGAAATACATTATAAAACATCGATCAGGCCTCCCCAACCCGTCTGGCTAGCGTGGGAAGTGTAGGCCAAATCCTCCTTCTGTATGGGACAGACGAGAGAGGGTCGTGCTCCTGTAGTGGAGACTAAAATGACCTGATGATGATGATGAATCCCGTATATCCATTTTAGAGTAGCAACGAACATATAAAGTTAAAAATAATCATCAGTCAGATTATCTATTACAAATTTATCCGTAACCATAAAAATATTTGAGAACCTCGTGTTTATAAATCGGTAAAAATAATTAGAGAGATGTTTGCTCATTACGACATTGACACATGTGTTGTCTAACATCACACCTGCCATACAAGAGTGATGACAAGTGATGATAAATGATCGTTTTCGGGCTAAGAGCCTTGCAAGGTTAGGTATCTCCTCAGTTACGTGCCGTCGAAGTGCTGTGCCGGAGCTCCAGTAAGTTCCGGGTTTTATCTTAACCATTAAGATAATTAAGATACCAAAGACGACTGTGATAATTGAGTCCAAGTGTGAGCCAGTGGCAATTGAAATCACATTTCTAGACCATGGATAAATGCAGCTATGCAGAAGTGAGCCAAGAACTTGGTGATAAATTTAAAAGTGAAGATAAATTACCATGGAAGCCATTTTTGAGACAGGTATGTACATTTTGACAATTATTTTTAATTAATTATTATTTTGGTAAAACTTTGAAGTTAAAAAAATAAGTTTTATCTAGAATAACAAATTTAAAAGTGGAAAAAAATTAGGTACCTAAATTGAATTGTTTTATTACTTCTGAGGTTATTTAGTTTTTTTTTTTTTTGGTTTAACTCAAAATTACGGCTTTTATAAGATTATTTATTTACAAATGCCTTATTTCTCGATATCAAACAACTTGTATGTTTTGGTTACATTGACTTCAGAGAGTTCAATGCCTGGCACATGTTATTTTATGTTAATGCGTGCATACATAAATTTATATTTGAAGACATCTAAAGTGGCATATTTCTTCAGAATTTTGCTTACTATGGAATGAAAAAAAAATAAAAGCTATGTTTAAAAAACTGCTTGCTCGTGACTTTTTTTAAGTAGCACCCTCTCACTCTTTGGCTTACGTTGATAAATACTTGACTACATACGTTACTTTAATAGTAAGTAATGGGTTTTAAGAAAAAACATTTATAAAATCTGGAACAGAACGTGTTTCATACAATAAGAATCACCAGGTGTGTAATAAATATTATGATAATATATGTTATATTCAATTCATATAATTTAAATTAATATAATTTTAAATACATTGTAGCCTTGCAATGGACTAAAAAATATAAAACCTAACTTAATCTGCAACGGATATCAAATTATAGGAAATGAACATTACGCCAAATGATTCTGTATTATCGGTTATTGCCTCCCCAATCCGTCTGGCCAGCGTGGGGAGTGTAGGCCAAATCCTCCTTCTGTCGAGGACGGACGAGAGATGGTCGTGCTCCTGTAGTGGAGAAATGACGTGATGATGAAAAAGTAATGTCTGGAACACTTCATTAATTATACAGATATATTGATCAACTTTTGCTATATAATCAATGATATACCAAAAGTTGATCCAGGAATTGATCAATTTTTGCTATATCATACATGTTATTTTATGTTATTGTGTGCACACGTAAATTTATATGGGTTGCTTCTGCAGGTTGGAAAGAAAAACAATAAAAGCGATTTTTAAAAAACAGCTTGCTCATGTTTTGACCTGATCGGATGATCATTTGCTATATAGGTCAGCTGTATACTTATATCAAAAGTTGATAAATTAATTTTGAAAACTTTTTTTAAATCTGTCGAATATTATCTTGGATTATAGTAATTTATGCAACTGCCATAATTAAAATTTAAAATATACCTAAGTATTAAGTTTTGATACCAACTTTTACTAGTTTTTAAATTAAAAATAGCAAAGAAATATGTAGTTATTATACCCTATGTCATCTACACTCATTTTGATAAAATATGAAGCAAAATCTTTGTCTATACAGGCCCATTATTTATGTTCTTTTTTATAGATTAAACATAGACAATTTACCGTCCTTGGATACAAGTCATATAATAGTGTTATTATGAAATAAAAAACTATATAAATATAATACACCTACAGTAAATCTCTTAGTAAATCCGTGTCGCTATCTTTTTTTTTCTTGCTATATTTAATCTATAAATAAAGTGTGTCAGATCTCTTTATTATAAATTCTTAATTCGAATATAATGACATGAACGTAGATACAAGAGTTTAATTGACTTTTAATTAATTTGAAGAATTCTAACGGATGTTGAGGCAATTATTATAAGTTCAATGACATGTTAGTGTTTAAAATATATTATGTCATGTATATCAATGTGAAAATATATAAACGTCAAAAAGTATATATCAAACTAAAAGGGGGCGGATCTCACATTAATAAGTAAAAATTTAACTAACTTGAAAATGGAGAAAAAAAAATATTATGTCGTCTGTATTTATTATATTTTTTAGTATTTGTTGTTATAGCGGCAACAGAAATACATCATTTGTGACAATTTCAACTGTCTAACTATCACGGTTCATGAGATACAGCCTGGTGACAGACGGACGGACGGACGGACAGCGGAGCCTTAGTAATAGGGTTCCATTTACCCTTTGGGTACGCAACCCTAAAAACAGACATGCAATAATGATCATAACATACGATATTGAAAATTCAATTCAATTCTGACACACTCTGTACACAACTGATAGATGAAACTGATCGTATGAAAGATTCCTAAGAGAACGGACTTGGTGTCCTAAATTTAAAAAAAAAATGAAAAAAAAAATACTATGTAAGTCTTTTGTAACAAATATCTACTACAAATTACAATTTGTATATATATGTTGTACGAGTATATAATAGGATGGAATTGGAGGGTAGAATGTATACATTCCACCTTCAAACTCCATCCTACTTTAAGCTACTCAAGTAAGCCGGTAAGCTATGGAGTAAGTTTGAATAATATTTTTATTAGGATGGTATTCTTGGTAGGATAGATAAAGTCAATTAAAGTGATATATTGGTAGAAAACACGCGGTATGTTTGTTTCCCGTGAAATATCCCGAGAAGACTACTTCATGAGTTTGGTGGTCAAGTTCTATATAAAATACAGCTGATGACGTAAGCAAGTTCAAATCACGTGACTACAACTATTAATAACGAACATACCAGATTTATTTTCTACCATTATGCACACAAACTTGTATTTAAAAAGTTTTCATAGCATTTGTTTCGTTGTGTTAAATTAAAATCGTATAAATGTAGTAGATATTGAAGCGTACACTTCTCTTATTACTAATTCTGTTCTAAAAGGGTCCAGCATATCACGTAGTTTTCACTCGAGATTGATACACGATGCAGCAGTTGTTCCGCCTCGCCCATGAGATGAACAGGTAATGAAGTTTGCACATCAACACACAACACAAGATTTGTTTTATATATCCAAGAAAAATATACGTCTCAGAACGTTGTCCACTCAGTATATTTTACGGCGAAATTAGGAAATTTGTCCTAGGTAGGTAAAATGTCGAGTGAAATTACTAAATTTAAGGGTTTACGTGATTATTTATTAAATTACGTCTTTTAAACTTGTATCCACCAACTACTTAATATCTTAATAAGTACTTCAGATGTACTTAGAATAGCGTATATATTAATATTATTAAAACTCACGTCAGACATTATACTAAATTAATTAGATAAATTAAACGGGTCACTCACGTACGTGAGTGACCCGTTTAATTTATCTAATTAATTTTGCGTATATATTATGTTATATCAGTAAATCAAAGTATTAATTCAAGACAGAACTAGTATAAAATGATGAAAGGTATATATTTTATGCATATAATATAGGGTTTGGAACACACCTGGAAACAAACTGTGTTAAATAGGTTATGTGCATTTTTATTTAATATTTATAATCATAAACAATGTCTTTCAGAGTCAGAATAATTCATTTTTTACCCATATGAATGAAATACTGTGCCATATTTTATTGGTCACTTCATGGTTATAGAAAATAAAACGAAATATATCAAATCGTTTTGATATATTTCGGATCGGATATAGATCCTCTTCATTACGGTATATTACGACTGTAAATATTTTAGTTAAGTTAAGAAATACTGCGAGGCTTAGTTTTATTTCTTTTTAACTCGAGTGTATTGACGGAATGGACGAGAAGAGGGTTCATGACTGCAGTATTTTCTCCAGACTGAGTAACTGAATAGGAACAGATCAATATATATTTTTTAATCAATTTCTGAATAGCTATTATATATATACTTAAACTTGTAAGCCAGCAATACGTATTGGTCTACTGGTGCCGAGTAAAGGGCAAAACCAATACTAACATGTGTACAGCGTATTTGCCTGTCTTGCTATCATTCCATGTCGCCTAGATGAAAAAGTGAGGTTGTTTTCAGACGACTCGCGTCTGGGCGGGGATCATGTGCGTGGTACATGATCCCCGCCCATGATGATGCCCGCCTTGCTACCTACGTTCGCTACATTCAAACCTAGCGCATGTTTGTACAGTGACCTAGTGACTTTCTTAATTAGCCGAAAGGCTGACGCAGCGCGTGTGCGGGATGAGCGTGGGGTTGGCGCGAGTGGCGGACACGAGCCGTGTGTGGTTGGACTCCGATAATTGCAATTAAAATTTATTGATGATTTCAATTATTGCAACAAACATCAAAGCGAGTTACCAACGAGTACTGACGTTGACACGCGTGACGTACGCGTGAACACGGCCTCTTTAGCTAGGCGACCGAGACTGAAAGCAATCGAAAACGTATGTACCTATATAGAGTTAATTTGGTGTAGTCTGTCGACTCGCAGTCGCTTGCGACTTTCTGCACAATAGGCTATTTGACAATGTTCAAAAATTGTATAAATTACTCGTATTTAACAATATCGTAAAATATACAAAACTATAAAGATCTGCAAACCTTCATTCTAATATCTTCCGTCCGACTTATTATAGGGTCGATCAAAGTTTGGTGAGAAAGTCCATTTTGAAAGGATGATAAAAATCATTAAAAAATAATATTTCCATTGGAGAAGCAAATTTCCATTGGAGAAAATACTATAACTTTTATTATGTTATTACATAAACGTAATATTTAACATAGGTGTCGTACAAATTTCTGATTTAATCCATATACAAACCTGTGAAGTCATAACCTAGTAGCCTGTTCTATGGAGCGTTTTCGGAAAAGTTCAAAATTGTAATTTCCAAATTAACATATCTCGTGAGGTTTTTGTGCTATCAAAGCAATTGTTTCACGTGTGGTTTAATTATGTGACGTCCTTCATAAAAAACCGAACAATCGTTAGTCAAATAGCCTATTCTAATGCGGGCGCTACATCAAGCTGCAAATATTTGAACATTTGAATGAAGCTATGTGTGGCACAGGACTTTAAATGTTTGTTCAAACAAGTGCGCAAAGAAGTGCACTTTGCCAAGCGGTGTCGGTTTTTTAGCGTACATCAAAGCGTTCAAAGGCGACTATGTTCAAATGTTTGCGTAGCCTGCCACACTTGCGCAAAGTTCAATTCAGTCACGCGAGTGTTGTTGAGCGGAGGGTTCTGTTACGATACATTGCACACAACCACTCACGCCTTCTTTTCGGCCGTTTTGATAGATTCATATTTTTCTGCACATTTAATAAATAATGACATGCACTCAAATAGTATAAGCTCACTGCATCCACAAAATCGTCGACCATCTTGTTTGTGGTTGGTCAACGTACTGTAAAGAAATTGCTTTGCAAAGCAGTGTGGCAGGTTGCTTCAATAAGTGTACAAACAAGTGTGCAAAGGTCGTCATTTAAATGTTCAAATGTTTGCAGCTTGATGTAGCACCCGCATAAGGATGTCGCCTGCGCTCGGCTAATACTGTTCACATGTTTGTTAGCCCGTTTGTATTGGTTTTTCTATAATCTTGTTAAATATGTAAATAAATGATCGTACTTGCATAAATACCAATTTGCCTACGCAGCAATATATGTAGATCAACACGTATTGCTGACTTTACAACTCGAGTGGTAGGTACTAATGAACCTGTAGAGACCTAATAAATCATTCACTGTAATTCCGAAACATCCAGCATGATCTGTAAATATTGTAATTTTTTTGTTATATTTTGTTTTCACTATGTGTAATATATAAATCTTCAATACAATATTCTGAGACAGTTCTTTTTTATTTATGTTTTATTTGATGGCTATTTTAATTTCTGAAGTGTATATTATTCTTAAACTAGTAATTCACATTACGTTTGAATATATGTTTAGAATACATTTGAATATGAATAAGTATTGATATCCAAACATAATGTATACATATATTACCGGCAATTAAATGCTCCTGCTTTAGCATACAATTCCTACTGTATGAAACAACAAGTTTAGATAATGTTTCTATTAGATTAGCATTTCATATTGTCGTAGATCATATGTGAAATGTATAAAAATAATACCTGTTTTGTACGAATGGTCATTAATTACATAACATTTCCTATGAATTGAATTATATATTATTATAATTTGATTTAACTCCATGTTGAAATTTTAAAAATAAGCTCTTTTTGTATTAATTTTACGAATATTACTATAGTAAAAGCGAAAATTTTTAGACCTCAGATCGTAATAATATATTGTTCAATTTCCAATGATTTGTAAACTTACGTAGATAGGCTGGGTGAAACCCATTATAACTTTACTTGAGATGCCCAAATCTTTCTAAGTTAATTAAGTATGAGTTTATTCGTCTTCAAGTTTAATTATTTAAACCACCTAAATGTATTAAGAATTAGTTTTATTTACTTATATATTAAGTACAATATTCTCAATATATACACACACACATATATATATATATATATATATATATATATATATATATATATATATATATATATATATATATATATATATATATATATATATATATACATTCGGTTGTACTTTTTAAATTAACGCTCTCAAAAATATTAAAAGAAACTTAACACTTGCATTTATTAAGAGTCATTCTTGGAGTATCTGCTCCAAATCTGTTTTAGAAAACATAATGAAACGATTTATGTAGAATCATAATGAGATATAAGAAAAAAGTTAGAGTAATTAACAGAGCGTGGTTTGGCCAAAGGAAAACCTCCACATCAATATGATGCTCTTTATGCCATCACGGTGCTGGTCTTCGCTTGTTTATTCGTCTCCAAGATTAATTAGTTTTATTATGAATATTAATACACATAGGACTAAAAGAGAACTACAACTTCTGTCAGCCAGCTTAAATATCGTCCTTTGTAAGCAATAGATTAAAAAGACCATCATCTTCAGTACTAGCAAAAATGTTTTATTCCAGGTCCTCGTATGTAGTGGTGTTTGGATATGCATCTTCCTCAATGGGTTATCGACAGGCGCCCCGACGGTATTCATTCCACAGATTAGGCGAGAAGCAAACTCCACAGCGGCAGTCAGCACCGAAATGGCGTCTTGGCTAAGTAAGAAACAAAAAAGATTTAATTAAAACCCATTCGAGAAATTATCATATTTTCTAAATATGTTAGGGTTATATTTATTAGATCTCAAACAAAAAAATAATAATAAACGACTTTCAGTATTTTATAATCAAACAAAAATACTTCTTAGAAATGGTAACAAAAAATAGACTTCTTTACATCTAATAAAAATCTTACATATTTATAAGAGATCAAAATCAGACTTAAATTATTTAAAGGCACTTATAAATTCCTTACACTTTGGAGAAAAATACTTTTAAGAACAGGCACTACAATTACAAAATTACTGCTCATTAGACATACAATTTACACGATCTCTCTCATATATATACAATTTTCACGAATAAGAGCGCGCTCCGGACTGCGGGAGGGGAAGGGCGCCTATGCCTAGTCTATTCTCCGAAGCTACTCACAAGCGCAACGCGCGAAAATTTAAATTTTGAAAGTTATCGGCTTGTTTGTACAGGGATGGGTCTCTCAGACCCTACCAGGCATGCCAAGGGTTAAGAAAATAAATTTGACATCTACCATCTAAATAAATGCATTGTGGTTAATAAGCTTAAGTAAATTCGGCTGAATTAAGTGGATTATATTTTCAAAGGGACTTGGTGCCAAATTCAAATGTGTACTATTTTTAATCATTGACCAGCTTTCTCGGCAAGGTACTACTGAACATTCTAACGAAAATTATTATCTGCTTCAGTTTCATTATTCTATTATTTATTTTGTATGACAATGAATTTACTAGGTACGATCATAAAATAATGTGAACTCAAATCAACTACAATGGATCGATTTAATAATCGTCCATGAACTGTGAGGCCACAGAATTGATTGATGAAATATAAACTAATTTGTATTCTGGCATTAGGCCTTGCTTGATAATATCAGTTGCATGACATATTATAGTCAGGCATAATCTATGTATGTTTCACCTACAAATTAAATTGATATGATTACTTCACGGAGGAATCACTTGTTAAGCTTGCTATTTCTCTTTACAGGTGCTATTTTCGGATTTGGCTCAATACCATGGATCGTCGTCCTTGTGATAGTTATGAGATACTTCGGAAGAGTCTTGCCTTATAGACTTCTAAGCGTTATCACATTAACTGCTTATATAGTTTTTTATTTTAGCACAACCGTAATTCATATTTTGATCAGCGAAATACTGCAAAGCATTATGAGTGCTGCCATATTAACACTATTCAATATAATTCTTGCAGAATATACAACTCCACAATACAGAGGAGTGTTTTTAACGGTCAAATGTGCTTTTTACTATTGTGGTATTTGGTTGTCAAATGCTATTGGAACTTTCTTTTATTGGAAGAATATAGGTATACTTCAAGTTCTGTGTTCGCTGTATGTTATTATATCAGCTATTATTCTGCCTGAATCGCCTTATTGGTTAGCCAGTAAACAGAGAATTCAGCAATGTATATCGGCCCACCATTGGTTGAAAGGACATACCAAAGATGCATACCAAGAGCTTGAGAGCATGATAAATTCTCAGAAAAGTATCAGCAGTTCACAAAATTCTATTGCCAAACGCGGAAAACTCGAGATCTTACGAGATATAATCACCTCTAAAGAACTTTACAAGCCTATTTTGTTTTGTATGCTCTTAAGTAACCTGTACTACAGCACTGGAAAACTAGTTTGTACAGTTTACGCTATTGACGTTATTAAAAACATATCGAGCAGTGAATCTGTAGCGTATACGATAATGTTAATTTTAGATGGTTTAACAGTAGTTGGTATGTTTATTGGATGTGGCATATCAAAGATGCTCAAAAGAAAGACTTTATTAGTTTGTTGCTCATCTATAGGTATAACGTTCTTATTTATTATGTCATTATATCTTTATTTAGTGAAATTAAGTATAGTATCAGAAAATAAATATGTGACTGCATGTTTTTTAATGTGTTATTCCTTGGGCATTAGTTGTGGGCCTATGATTCTTTGCACGTCAGTTATGAGTGAACTTTTGCCTATAAAATTTAGAAGTACGGTAGTTTTCATAACCTGTATATACGATATTACAGTATATGGCATTTTCTTAAAATTAGCCCCCACTATATTTATAGTATTCAATATACACGGCGCTTTTCTCATATTTGGAATATTAACCTCATTTTTTTTAATTCTTGTATATAAATATTTGCCTGAAACTAAAGATAAATCTCTTCAAGAGATTTCACGTCTCATCATGAATGATTGCACTAATGATGAAGTTGAAAGTAGTAGACTTCAGCAAAACATTGTATTAGTTAATGAAACTAAGAATGTAAAGAAATAGTTATTAGTTAATTTTCTAGCGTTATTTGTAAAATACTTAAAAGACTGGAAAGTGTATTTATATAATGTCCCTGGCGTCAGATGTAGGTACCATTGATCAGTAGCATCGATGGCACTGAAGACATAATACAGTGAAATATTTTTATTCAAGTTCCAAAATTGAACCTTATTAGAAATTATGGTGTATGGTCACTTATACATTTTGCTTACTCGCTTTACTGCGTTTTATGCGTATTTCGTTTATTTTTTTTTTTATGTGCGATTGAATTTATTCGAATCATTTGTATTTTATTATTTTTGGTTTACTCAAAGTACGCACTGCGGAACGCTGGGGTTCCACAAGGCCTCTGGTTGGGCTCCATCTACAGTATAACCACAGTATAAGTAATAGTACTAATGTAGTATAACATAAAGGCATAAGCAGCACCAGTAAAGTCCTTTACACCTATGATAAAATGTATCGTTCGGCCACATAATTAGATTTCATTGTCAATAATCTTTAAGAACCACTGGTTATAGCATAAAATGCAGAAATGTTCATTTAAAGACTGTGATTATTTCAATCAATACATATTTAATGAATACTGTTATTTTTGTCCACATAAATTTGTGGTAAGAACATTATTGTTATATAAGTGTTCGTCCGAAAGAGAGAGTGGACGCGTTGGAACATGCGTCCTGATGAAGGTCTCCGTTTCGGATGGAAACTTGTCGGTTTTCCCCACATAAATATGTGAGTGGCCTGTTAAATTAAATTAAGTAATTTGTTATAATTAATTATTGTTTCTGAAATATCAACTATTATCTTAAAATAACAATCGTATAGTATTCATAGGTTTAAGTTCTAAGATTTTTTTAACTAAAGATACATATTATATGTATTTTTTAGAACTGACTTTGACGTATCATTAATTAGCAGTAACATTTTTTTTATTTACAATAAAGTTTTGTGTTATTTCTGAACTTGAAGTTTTATTTTTGTTACTCTTTATTATTTTCTTGTCACAGCCTAATTTATCAGTAAGCAGGGTGCACGTCAGTTGACGTTGGCTTTGGCTCAAAAATACCCATGAACGACTTATTATTTAATTATTTAAGTTTAATTTATTATTTGAATATGGCATAATGCACTCCATAGTTATTATATAACTATCGTACCGCGTCATATTCCTGTTCTGCTTGCGCTTAATTCCATATCATCATCATCTTCGTTGCACAATACATTTGCCATTGCCATATAACGAATAGCGAAGATAATTTTCTTATTCATTTAGTCAGAGCAGATGACGGTCAAAAATGTTATTTTATATTTTTTTTCTCACTTAAAACCATAAAGAATCTCTCATTTCCAGTATACAACTATTTGACAAGTTCGGTGGTCGAATGGTTAGCAATGGCCACTTTGACTCCGAGGTCGCGGGTTCGATTCCCGCACAAAACAAACATTTGTGTGCATGAACACGTTCGTTTGTCTTGATCTGGGTATTTTCTATGTGTTATAAAGTATGTATTTACAAAAAAAAATGTATTTAAGTAGGTACATTTATCAGTTGTCTAGTACCCATAACACGAGCTTTGCGCTTAATTTGGGACTAGATGGCGCTGTGTAAATTGTCCAGAAATATTTATTTAAACATAGACTTACGAGAACTTAGCTTGTACGGCAGATGACATTCTCTGTATGCCCATTTCAGAAGTCGTCATCGTCGGCAACCCTTACTCATACTACAGCTGCGATTCAGGTCTCCCCTCAATTGAAAGGGTTTAGAGCATACTCCACGCTCACGCTGCTCAATTGCGGGTTAGTGGAGGCTAGTGTTTTCAAGCCACCTAAAGGCCACAGACTTGCCTTAACGACTGTCGCCAACAGCCGGGACCGACGGCTTAACGTGGCTTGCGAAGCACGGAGGAACTCTAGATAAAGAAACCTATCTGTGGACAGGCTACGGTCGATTACTTTTATATTATATATTGTCAGACAAATTACACAGCGCCATCTAGCCCCAAAGCAAGCGAAGCTTGTGTTATGGGTACCTACTAGACAACTGATAAACATACGTAAATTCATTTTTTTTTTTGTAAATACATACATAGAAACACCCAGACCAAGACAAACAGACATGTTCATGCACACAAATGTTTGTCCTGTGTGGGAATCGAACCCACGAGCGTTGGTGTCGAAGCCGCGACATTGACCGCTACGCCACCGAGCTCGTCAAACTTTGCATGTTCGATTACACTGACGCGCGCAACGACTCCATTGAGCTCCTCACATTCTGAAGTACTTACATAAATCACTTGCGACGTGATAAAAGTGGCCATGGTTACTCAGAATAATTGATTCTAAATATTACCCGCTTGCCTTTTAGCATTACTTATTGTTTCATGAATAATTTCCCCTGTATCGTGTAGTTTACATATTTAGCGACATAATATGACATACGAGACGTTGACAAGGTTACACGTCATTATTTCCTGTTCAGAGTGTAAGAAGTTGAAATTGTTTGGACAACAATTACAATAAAATAATATAAATAAATATTTCTGGACAATTTACACAACGCCATCTAGTCCTAATTTGAGCGCAAAGCTTGTGTTATGGGTACTAGACAACTGATAAATGTACTTAAATACATTTTTTTTGTAAATACCTACATACTTATAATACATAGAAAACGCCCAGACCAAGACAAACATACATGTTCATGCACACACATTTTTGTTTTGTGCGGGAATCGAACCCGCGACCTCGGAGTCCAAAGTGGCCATTGCTAACCATTCGACCACCGAGCTCGTTACGTCACAATACTCAACTCTTTGTTGTTTCATCAACACATCATTTTAAAAGCCAAATTCGACTATTATTATCCATTAGCCTTCATCCACCTCATTTGATGTCATCGGAAAGATCGATAGTTAAGTAAGAGTTACTATGTTTCTGAACTTTACATTTTCTACGAGTTTATTCATTGTTTTCATTCAGATCTTGATACGCAGGAATCAGCCCCCTTACCACTAACTCTTATTGCGATTCATTATCTGAATAGAATGCTTATTCATACTGTGACGGCAGACTATCAGCGTGAAATATTATATTGAGGGTTCAGACATGTGGCGATCTAATGTCCTGCTTGCAAGCAATAATTTGAATTTATGTGTTTGAGAATTGATGTGTTGAGACAAAAGACCCCAGCTCTTTTGTCGAACGGCCGGAGCCTTGGATACAAAAAAAAGGGATATTTATGGAGTTGGTCTCAAATATCTATGCTTTAAATGGCAGAGTTCGAGAAAAGTTGTTGCGTTAAAATAACATCGAACATTTAAAACAATAGTTTCTTGGGACAAAGACGAGGGATCCTTTTTTGTAGACGCATACATCGGTTGGGACTTGGAGACGCTAATATTCAATATAATGAATTGGGAATAGGGCAGTTCGCTTCTTGCCACAAACGCGCGCGGTTCTATCCAGACCCACCGAAAGGGGTCTAGCCTTTTAGCCAGGCACTGTGACTGAGTGTGTTCCAGTGAAAAGCAGCTCGGAGAGATTCTCTTCGGCCACTCTGCACCCTACCAGCCAGCGTCGAGATTGCAGCTAAGATTTTAATTGCTAGCTTGTAAATTAATCAAAGTCTCCAAAACGCTTTGTTTAGGAGTATAAAAGATTCACTTTTCTATTGGGCTTCTCCCCGGTGATAGTTGGGTAAGCTGGAGGTCAATCCCAGGCGGTTGGGATGGGTTTCCAGCCGAGGGAGTGCTTGTGAGTCGGAAGGATTGCAGGATCGATTAACTTCGAGGTTTATCGATTTTGTTGTCCTAGACGCGGAGTGGAACTATCACCGGGAAATAGATAATATTTTCCGTAAATACGCTTTGCTTATTATTTTATGTCTTCACTATATATTGATTTGTGTGTATTAACCTGTGTAACTTTTCAGCGGCGTGACTAATAATACATGTATATAATTAACTTAACTGTGTGTCTTATCTTCCAGACATTATTGTATATTAATATTGTGTACTAATCGTGTATCATTTCAGCCGCGTAATCATATTCGGTTTATTTGACATATGTGTATATTTCAGCAAATGTGTTCATAATTGTGTGTATTTAACCGTGTACTTTTCTAGCAGAATTAAGTCATTTTTAAATAGGAGTTAGGGCGAAAAATCTAGATCACTGAAAGGGGAAAATTCTAAACTTCACATTAGGGCTTCGGACGGTCGCTACAGGGGGGGTTACCGTTACATCTGGTACCGTGGAAACCAGGATCCAGGCTCGTTGCATATAATTGCAACAACTGGAGTACATTTTGGGTAGTGCGGAAATAAAATTAATTACATGTTTAGTTATTAAATTCACTGTATTATTATTAAACGGGGAATATAAAAAAAAAAACAAAGGAAACACAACGTAGGAAATTATAGACAAACGTAGGAAATTGTTTTATAGACGATCTAATTACTCTATTATTGAGTTATATAGGTATAATAAAATACAAATAACCGTATATAACTTAATATTGCTTGCATTACAGGAAGTGGTAATCAGTCACATAGATGGACATGGTCAATACGATAATTCAAGCTGGATGACTAGCAATAATTTTGTCGTTTGGGGGGAGTTAGAATAATAAATAATTTGGTACATAAAGAGTGACAGGAAGTAAGCATTGAAATATTATATAAGAACTTCTAATAAGGCAAAGACAGGGTTAATTATAAGTTAGTGATTTAGGAGTGAAGTTAAAATAACGTTAATTATAATTTAGTGGTTAGGAGTGAATTTAATGTAACTGTATGGGCACGCTCCGAGTAGGTTCAATTTTAATTAAAGTATAGACTTGGCCATATGGCATGTATAATTATTAAAGTTTAAATAGTAGCTTTAAGCTAGTGAAATTAATAGTAAGAACGCTGACTGTATTCAAAATATCTATAAACAGGTTGGAGCTATACAGATTGATATATATGAGTCCTTATCATTAATTAAGATTGCCAACGAGCACAATCAGTCTTGACACTTGTGTGCGTCCGTCTTGAATAAAAGTAAATATTTAATTTCTGTTGGGTAAAAATAGCCCATAATATCGTAGCGAGGTGGTTGCTGATTAAATCAGTTCGGATTGATGAGAGTGTGGAAAGAAAAAAAAAGAAATAATAAATACTCGGATATAAATACACAAAGCGCTTAAACAAAGAAAAAAAAAACAAAAAAAAAAATATATATACGTATATATATTTAAAAATATGTATATCTATATATAAATAAGAGGCCCAAAACAAAAAAAAACAAAAATAAAATAAAATAAAAAAATAAAAAAAAAATATATCCGAAGTAAAATCATTTTGCGCTGGGACGCCAGTTGCATTGATAATATTTTTTACACCTCTCAATGGCTAATTCGATGTGCACCTTGCGGTCACCTTCCGCGTAGGATCGATTGGCGATGCGCTTGATTAGAGTCGTAACCACGGGGACTAACCGCGCCCTTGCTGGGATTCTAACACGTATTCATAATTAATCCGAATTGAATTAGATCCGTACACATACGTGTCGATTTGATCAAAAGATTATTGTTATAAAAGGAGGCGATAAGTGTCATTACTAGATTATTGAATAGATTCATTAATTAAACACGAAATAACTGGACGCATAGTAAATTGATATTTGAATACATCATTTATTCGTATAACAATGGCCGATCGCAATACAACGCGACGCGGTAGAAAACGGCCGCAGGTAGCAGGCGGTTCGCGTCGTAAAACTTTAGAAAGTCCGACGGACAATGAAAATTTATCTGAGACGATAGCGCGTGTTATAAGTGATAAAATGGACACAATAATAAAACGATTAGAAGTTTTAGAGCGACGGGAAACGCGAATTATTGACATACCTACGCCAAGCACTTCCGATAATTTAAGTTTGGGGACTAACACGAATATGAATGTCGATCTAGCGTCACAAAGTGTAAAGTCCAGCACCCAAGCACAGAATGTTTATGTGATGCGATCAGCAATGGATAGACCGTGCTTTAAGGGGAGTGACGATGAAAATCCGATGAAATTTCTTAGGAAAGTTAGGAAATACATTAGTGCGATAGGTTCAGAACACAGAGCAGTAGATATAGCGTTTGAATGCTTGACTGGTCCAGCAACCACCCGAATGAGCTTGTACAACGGTTGGGAAAATCTTGCGGCGTTTGAAAGGGATTTCCTTAAAGAATATTGGGGCGAAATTCAACAGAGTAAGGTCCGCTATGGTTTAGTGTATTCAAAGTGGAATGAGAATAGCGGAACATCAATGGCGGACTATTTTGCCGAACATTTAGAACTATCACGTATGCTGTCAACTCCGTTGACGGAAAGCGATGTAGTAGACGGAGTTATGAGGCATTTTCCGGGTGACGTGTTGCGACAGTGGTCGTTCACTGATCGGGGAAATAGAACCGTGTTAGCCGCGTTAGATTTTTTACGAAATATCGAATTGACGACGGGTGAAATTTTGCCGAGACAGATGGTAACACGTGGCAACTTTAATAATAGGCGTGCGTATACGTGGCGGAGGGGTAGTACCAGCAGACATGAGCCACCTATTACGGCAGTGATACAACGAACAACTCCAAGAGGTAATGCACGGAGTCGCGGAATCAGACGGCGTGTTACGCGAGCGTCTTATCGCGGGGTCTATAATAGGACTGCGACGTCTTTGCCTGCTATTAAATGGCAAAGAGCTACATCGACTAGCGTATCAAATACTGAAGCGGGAAACGATAATAATCACACGGGAAACGGTGTCACGTCGGATTCTTAGGCCTCGATAATTCGACTAAAATGCTTAACAAAGAGGTTCATTCGGGTAGCGGTATTAGGAATGCATATAACTATATGTTAAAGACAGGCTGGCAGCCAGGAAAAGGGTTAGGACGTGAGGAGAGCGGCATTACACGACCTATTAATGACGACCATGAGGAGAATGAATGGGAATTAGCGAATCAAATCAGAATATTACTGAACAGTAGAAGTCGTGATGTGGTTTTATGCACTGAACGAGGTAAGCCATGTCTTTGGTGCGATTCGCGACAAAAACGTATGTTAGGTACTATATTTAGCGACGATGATTTTTACGAGGATCAGTCGGAGAAGTTGTTAGGTTTACCATGCTTGCCGGAGATTAATGTGAAAGTTTATGGGCGCGAATGTAAGGGATTAATTGATACGGGAAGTCAAGTAACATGCATTTCACACGAGTTGTATGATGGCATCAGGTTAGCTGTAGGCGAGTTAGCGGAAATACCCATACCTGCGTTACAAATACAAGGCGCATTCGGTTCGAAGAGTGAGAAAGTGACTAAGCTAATTTTGATAGTTATAGAGTTAGGCGAGCTTGAAGTTGAGACACCGGTACTAGTATTAAAGAGGTTACCTCGATCGTTAATATTAGGTTTTGATTGGTTGCAACGTATGAAGGCGAGCATAACATGTGGGCCAAACAAAAGTCTTACCGTAGAACATTTAGGAATTCATTCAAAAATAAAGTTGGGCGCAGTTTCTGTAAACAATAGCGCGTGCCAAACAATTACTTATTTGTTGAACGGAATTATGGCAGGCCATAAAGTTGGGACAGCCGCGGCGTGTGCCACAGAACAAGAGATTGAATTTTATGTAGACTCAATGGCGTTGAATACTGAACAAAAAACGTTGTTATTGTCAGTATTACAATGTAATAGGGAAGTATTTTCAATTCACCCGGGGCGTACGACAAAGTACACACATACAATTCAAATGAAAGACCCCACACCATTTTTAAAAAGGAGTTATCCAGTCGCATATGCACATCGCGAAAAGGTGAAGGAGCGGATAGATGAATTGGAAAACTTAGGTATAATTAAGCGTGAAAGTACGCCATATAGTAGTCCGCTTACATATACATTAAAACGAGAGGGGAGCGTTAGAATTTTATTAGACGCGCGCGAATTAAATTCACGTATGGTCGGTGATATCGAAACGCCACCATTAACATCGGAGATATTACAATCGTTCCACGGGGTTAAATATATAAGTATACTTGATTTGAATAATGCATACTATCAAATAAATCTTAGTAAAGATTCTACTAAATTTACGGGTTTTACTTTCATGGGAAAATCATATACTTATGCGGTTTTACCACAGGGTTTAAAGACGTCAGTAGCGAGTTTTACGCGAGCAATGGATATCATACTAGGGCCCGAAATAAGGTCATTTTGTCTTAATTACTTAGATGACTTATGCGTATTTACAACCGGGACTTTGGAAGATCACATTGGTCACATAGATGCAGTACTAAAGCGATTAAAGGAGGCTAACTTGACGTGTAGTCTTGTTAAATGTAGATTTTTGCAAAATGAGGTTAAGTTGTTAGGTCACATAGTTACAATCGATGGTATAAAAATGGACCCGGATAAAACGGAAGCTATAAGGGAATATCCAACACCTAAGTCGGTTAAGCAAGTTAGGGCATTCTTAGGATTGATAAATTACTTTAGGAAATTTGTGCATAAATACGGAGAATTAACGCGACCATTATGTAATCTGTTGAAACAAAACATTGCATGGAGATGGGGTACAAAATTAGATGAATGCTTTCAACAAATTAAATCACGATTCATTGACACAGTAATGTTAGCGCACCCCGATATAAATAAACCGTATTATTTGCAAACGGACAGTAGCGCCATCGGCGTGGCAGGTTATGTGTATCAATTATCGGATCAGGCCGAGCCACTAATTATAGGGTTCTGTAGTAAAGCATTAACTGAAGCTGAAATGAAATGGACTGTATCTGAACAGGAGTTTTGGGCAATTATTTACTGTCTTAAGAAATTCGAGACATACTTACGCGGAGCGAAACTAATAATTCGAACTGATCATAAAAGTCTAAGCTTTCTATACTCATGGAAACTATTAAGTGCGCGAATGATGAGGTGGGCACATTACATAGGTCAATTTGATTACGTCATCGAATATGTCAAAGGACAAACGAATGTAGTAGCAGATGTATTATCGCGAAATTTACCTGGCGGAAGCGATAACCAATCTACGCGAACTGTATGCCCTCAGTTACAGATGTTTAAAGCCAGTAATCAAATTCAGATAATAGAACAACTCAAGTCAATTAAAGTTTTACAACGTTCGGATGAAAGGTTGAATACAACAATAAAATATCTGATCGAAAACGATAACGTAACAGTACAAAAGAGCAAATTTCGGAACTATAAATTGATTAACGATATATTGTATTACGAGTCGCCGAAAACAAAGAAATCTTTAATGGTCATACCTGATAGTTTGAGAGACGGGTTAATCAAGAATGTTCATGAAGAATTAGGTCATTACGGTCGGTCGAAGGTATGTTATGCGATGAAACCTCGATATTATTTTCCACATATGTCACGAGAAATAAACAGAGTAATAAAATGTTGTGACTTGTGTCAGAAAGCTAAACACGATCTAGCGACTTATGTAGGACCGAGTAAAGCGGTAATTGCACAGGTCATAGGCGAGTTAGTGTTCGCAGACTTGTATGGTCCACTTCCGGCGGGAAAATACGGTATGAAATATATATTAGTTATGCAAGATGCGTTTAGTAAACTCATAAAGTTGTATCCACTTAGGAAGGCGACCGGTGGAGGTGTTCTTAAGGGTATAAAGTGCTTTCATCAGGAAATCACTATAAGCAAGGTTGTCACTGATTCGGGAACACAATTTACGTCAAACAAATGGGAACGTGGTTTAGATGAATTAGGAATTAAATATTCACATACGTCAATACGTAATCCGCGTCCAAATTCAACAGAACGCGTGAACAGAGAGCTAGGAAGACTATTTAAGAGTTATTTCATAAATCTCACCGAAGTTGGGTGGATATCGTACCGCGAATAGAGAAATGTTACAATAATCTTGTTCATAGTAGTACAGGCTTCACGCCAATGGAACTTGTCAAGGGTCAGTCAATTGTGTTATCTACAGATAAATGGATAATAGGTAGATCGACTGATGGTCGAAACACAGGTCAGATCGACGAGCTTCAGAAACAAGCTCGGATAAATATTGGAAAATGCGCGACATTACGAGAACAATCGTATAATCGTTGCCACAAAATTATACAATTTCACATAGGTGATTGGGTCAAATTGAGGTCATTATCGAAATCAGATGCGGAAAAGAAGTTGACTAAGAAATTCGCTCTAATTTACGAAGGGCCATATAAAATTGGTGCAGTTCCTTATCATAATGTATATACTTTAGTAAGGCCAGATACGGGTTCGATTAAGGGGAATTATAATGCCATTCATCTAACAAGATACTATTATGGCAAGTAGAATAGAATAGGATAGTTCATGTAGGTTATACCTAGAAAGTGTAGATTGTATGTAGTATTGTAGATATAGATTGTAATTGTAGGCTAGTGCTTAGGAGTTAGAAAAAAAAAAAGTTGCTATAAAACATGAAAAAAAAAACCCATAAAGAGTAGAATAAGGCGGTGTAAATGTTTCATTTGGTTGGGAGATGGTTAGGTAGTTCTGAATGGTGAAATTGCGTCATGCGAACAATAGAGTCACATAGACACATTTTCAGAGGGGAGGATGTGACGGCAGACTATCAGCGTGAAATATTATATTGAGGGTTCAGACATGTGGCGATCTAATGTCCTGCTTGCAAGCAATAATTTGAATTTATGTGTTTGAGAATTGATGTGTTGAGACAAAAGACCCCAGCTCTTTTGTCGAACGGCCGGAGCCTTGGATACAAAAAAAAGGGATATTTATGGAGTTGGTCTCAAATATCTATGCTTTAAATGGCAGAGTTCGAGAAAAGTTGTTGCGTTAAAATAACATCGAACATTTAAAACAATAGTTTCTTGGGACAAAGACGAGGGATCCTTTTTTGTAGACGCATACATCGGTTGGGACTTGGAGACGCTAATATTCAATATAATGAATTGGGAATAGGGCAGTTCGCTTCTTGCCACAAACGCGCGCGGTTCTATCCAGACCCACCGAAAGGGGTCTAGCCTTTTAGCCAGGCACTGTGACTGAGTGTGTTCCAGTGAAAAGCAGCTCGGAGAGATTCTCTTCGGCCACTCTGCACCCTACCAGCCAGCGTCGAGATTGCAGCTAAGATTTTAATTGCTAGCTTGTAAATTAATCAAAGTCTCCAAAACGCTTTGTTTAGGAGTATAAAAGATTCACTTTTCTATTGGGCTTCTCCCCGGTGATAGTTGGGTAAGCTGGAGGTCAATCCCAGGCGGTTGGGATGGGTTTCCAGCCGAGGGAGTGCTTGTGAGTCGGAAGGATTGCAGGATCGATTAACTTCGAGGTTTATCGATTTTGTTGTCCTAGACGCGGAGTGGAACTATCACCGGGAAATAGATAATATTTTCCGTAAATACGCTTTGCTTATTATTTTATGTCTTCACTATATATTGATTTGTGTGTATTAACCTGTGTAACTTTTCAGCGGCGTGACTAATAATACATGTATATAATTAACTTAACTGTGTGTCTTATCTTCCAGACATTATTGTATATTAATATTGTGTACTAATCGTGTATCATTTCAGCCGCGTAATCATATTCGGTTTATTTGACATATGTGTATATTTCAGCAAATGTGTTCATAATTGTGTGTATTTAACCGTGTACTTTTCTAGCAGAATTAAGTCATTTTTAAATAGGAGTTAGGGCGAAAAATCTAGATCACTGAAAGGGGAAAATTCTAAACTTCACATTAGGGCTTCGGACGGTCGCTACAGGGGGGGTTACCGTTACAATACCAATGAATAAGCGACTCTATTCAATTTGAAATAGAGTCGCTTATTCATTGGTATGAATAAGCATCCTATTCAGTCATTGAATCGCAATAAGAGGTGGTGGTAAGGGGGCAGGAAACTACTCTTTCAATTACCATTTCGCGTGGTACAGTCCGGCAAATTTTCATACCATATCAACATGTGAAGATGTGAGATTCTTATACTTTGGAGTTCCACTCTGTACCAATAATCTAAAATTGAGTCACACTCACATAATTACTGTCCAATTTTATGTATAAAAATAATAAATAAATAAATATTGTCAGACAAGTTACACAGCGCCATCTAGCACCAAAGTAAGCGAAGCTTGTGTTATGGATACTAGACAACTGATAAACATACGTAAATACATACTTATGATACATAGAAAACACCCAGACTAAGACAAACAGACATGTTCATGCACACAAATTTTTGTCCTATGTGGGAATCGAACCCACGAGCGTTGGTGTCGAAGCCGCGTCAGTGACCGCTACGCCACCGAGCTCGTCAATGTGTATCACATCAGCGCAATTACGCAAACACGTTATGTTTCTGAACTTTACATTTTCTACGAGTTTATTAATTGTTTTCATTCAGATCTTGATACGCAGGAATCAGCCCCCTTACCACCATCTCTTATTGCGATTCAATAACTGAATAGAATGCTTATTCATACCAATGAATAAGCGACTCTATTTCAAATGGACCATTATTGAATCGCAATAAGAGATGGTGGTAAGGGGGCAGAATTGTTCAATAATAACTACTTGCCTTCCTAGCCATTTTGACAATGTGCACTGCATGGCAATAAAAATATTCTTAAAAAAAATAGGTGAATGGCTTTTGAATAAATTTTATTATACTGTAAGTGAATATTTAAATAACAGATTTATTGAAATGTAATTAAAAATATATAAGTTAATTGTTATTTTTAAAATTATTATAGGAAATTAAGTCGAAAAATTGTTAGTAAACATTTGCACGCCCCTGCGAGGGTAGAATAAGTTGGAGATCTTATCTTATGAGATCAAGTCTACCACGAAAAGACTTTCTGACTTTATCTGCTTCGATTTCATCTTGACCATCTACTACAACATTTTGAATATATTCGGCCAAATTCAAATCGTTACATGACAATGCCAAAAGTTCTCACCAATAAGTTCTGAACAACTTCTCTGCCAGGATGATGCAGACCTTTCTTCTTTCTAAATGTATGATGCATATTGTCATGGAGACCTTATGCCTTATGCTCTCGCCTGCATCACTTATAACTACACCTGCACGTGGTACTGACTAGCGAAAGATACTCTGTCAGGAGAGGGTAGGGCACAGCGTATTTGTAAGCTGCTCGACTAGGGTAGTACCTCCACCTCAAAGAATATCGCAGTCAATTAACAATTCCCATTAGGGTTGTTGTTCCTGCGAGTGAGTGAGGTCATCACGACGGAAGGAGTTGCTGCGACAACAGTGGTGGTGAAGCTCGCGAGTGATATTTCATGTTGTGAGTGTTAATATGACTACGGTAACTGCTTTACATCAAGCGGACCGTATGCTTCTGTCACCAGATGTAGTATAAAAACACACACACACACACACTGAACAACTGAACAGATCGGTATACAATTAGATTACCTCGTGGTTATCATCATGGTACAAAAACACGAATGTTCCTTAGTGAAGTGGACATGTGATTTGAACTTGCCTACGTCATTAGCTGTATTATGTATGGAAAACGACAGACTTTGACATCGAAACTCGTGACGTAGTCTTGGCAATACCTGTCACCGGAAGAAGATACCTTGAGTTTTTGTATGTATGTATGTATGTATGTAACTTTATTGTACAAAAATTTCAGAACACAGTAAATATAAAAATGAAAACACGAATTTGTACAAAGGCGGACTTATCCCATAGAGGGATCTCTTCCAGCCAACCTTTGAGCATCTGAGATGACATAGTTAACAAATAGGTAGGTGGAGTACATATATGTGGGCATATATCTAAACGCACATGTGACATGATATTCATGTCTTCTACATATGTAGAAGTGCAATAATTTAAAATCTACTACATATACACACTCATACAAGTAACTTGTTAGTGTAACTCACAAAACTTAATAAAATTATTTTAATGTGAAGAACTCGTTGTTAGAGAAATTGTCACGGAAGTATTTCTCCAGTGCGGACTTAAATGAAAATATTGAGGAAGCCTTTCTCACTTCATTGGGTAACGAATTCCAAAGCTTTGCTGCTTTTACTGTAAAGGAGTTGGTATAGGTATTGGTACTATGGTGTGGAATGTCCAGGATCAAATCACCCTGACAACGCAAGCGACAGTCTCTTATCCGGTACTGGAACTTATCACGAAGGTATGAAGGAGCCTTTGGGTGAAATAATACATTATATAAGAAAGAGAGAATGTGACTGCTCCTACGAGCCCTAATGGGTTGCCAACCAAGGCGAAGACGAAATGCCGAAATGTGGTCATACTTGCGTAGGCCGAAAACAAATCGTATGCATTGGTTTTGTAGACGATCTAATTTATCAACTAACTCTTCCGCTGGGTCTAGATATGCCACATCGCCGTAATCGAGGAGAGGAAGAAGGAGGGATCGAGCAAGTAAGGACTTTGTAGAAACTGGAAGAAAATTTTGCAGACGTTTTAGTGAGTGAAGAGATGCATAAAGTTTCCGGCTTACTTCACTGATGTGGGGGGCCCATGAGAGAGTTTGGTCAATGGTGATACCCAAATTCTTTACTGTAGAGGAATATGGTATAACGGTACCAGAGAAAATAATATTGGGAACCACCGTATCACTCAGTCTTGTTATATAATAAGGGCTACCCAGCACGATGACTTGAGATTTGGCCGCGTTAATTGTTAGCCCAAAGTTTTGGGACCATTCAGCAATATTTGCTAGATCAGCGTTGATTACACTAGCTGCCTGAGAGAAGTCTTCAAGAGGGGCAGCAGTATAAATCTGCAAGTCATCGGCATACAAGTGATATGAAGAAGTAATTGAGGCAGTAATGTTGTTAATAAAGATGGAGAAAAGAACTGGAGATAATATACCACCTTGAGGTACACCAGCCTTAAGCTCACACCAGTCTGATCGGCACTCATCGATCCTCACCAGCTGGCGACGACCGACAAGATAAGATTCAAACCAGCTGAGGGAAGAAGATGAGAGGTTTAATAGACGAAGGAAACCAAGCAATAGATCGTAGTCAACTGAGTTGAAAGCACTAGAGAAGTCAAGAAGAGCTAGAATAGTGAGCTTTTTGTTGTCGATGTTATAACGTATATCGTCAGTGACTTTGACCAGAGCTGAAACAGTGCTATGTCCTCTTCGAAATCCGGATTGATGCTGGCTGAGAAGATTAAAACTCTGCAGATGATTGGAAAGATGCTGATGGACAAAATACTCTAACACTTTAGATAGAAAAGGTAGGATTGATATAGGACGAAATTGGGAGAATAAGGCAGGGTTAGGTTTTTTGGGAAGGGGGATAATGTGACTATCCTTCCATAAGGTCGGAAAAACACCAGTGGAAATAGAACAATTAAGTATATCTGCTAATATAGGAGCAATTTCATTTTTAATCACCAGGATCATATTAAGTGAAATTCCATCATTACCCACAGCTTTGGACCTAAGAGAATCTATTATTTTTATAATATCGTCTGCTGCAATTCTAGGAAGATCGAACTGAGGACAGTCCGCGGGTTCTACAGTCGCAAGATGTGCGAGTGAGCGCTTTTTAGCTGAAGGATCAATAGAATCGGAGACGGAGCAGAAATGTTTATTGAGTCCATTAATGTCCAAGTTGCTATTAGTACTCGCTTGACTTTTACCCACCCCCAATCCCTTTAGAAATCTCCACATTCTCTCTCGAGCACAGTTGTCGATCGATTTGTGTATATGATCGCGCCTAGCCGCTCTGCACAGCCTATTACACCGATTACGCAGTTCTGTGTATTTTTCCTGATTTGCAGCAGAGTGATCGTGGCGTAGTTCTATCTTTGCCCTATCACGCTTCGCCATTAGTTTTTTCAATTCAGGTGTTAACCATGGAGCCGGGAAATGTTTAACACGAATTTCTTTGAGTGGAGCGTGTTTGTCAAATAGCGAGATAAAAATGTCATTGAATGCTTTCACTTTGGTATCTACATCTGGCGCATCAAAAACAGGATCCCAGTCGGCATTAACAAAGTCCTCTCGAATCTTCTCCTTATCGATACCGTTAATGTTTCGAATAGAGATTACTTTGTGACGCCTCTTGGGAGGTCGGAGTCTAAACGACGCATAAACTAGGTCGTGAGCTGAGAACGCAGGAGCATTGAATTGACCATAAGCATCCACAAGGTCCGGAGAAGACGTAATAATTAGATCCAGGCAAGAAGGAGCACCATTATGTGGAAAATGAGTTGGAGTAGAAGAGAGATTATATAAATCGAGAGACCGAAGAAGAGAAAGGAGAGCTTTGGATCGGCGATCATTTTTGATTAGACAGGTGTTGAAGTCACCCATGATGATAACATGGTCAAATTGAGAGCGAAGATCGGACAGAGTGGATTCAAGAGAATTAAAATAATTTATATGAAGAGAAGGGCTGTAGAAGACGCCTAGTAGAATTTTAGCGTGATGGAGGGTGACTTCGAGAAAAAGATGTTCAGGCGCCTGAAAAACCGAAGGGGAAAACGACACCGTTTGACAAGAGATATCACTACGCAGGTAGATGGCCACCCCACCATAACCCATCATCCGTCCAGAACCGTCTTGCGAAATAGAGCAGGTACGATCATGTCTAATAAGACGAAATCCAGGCAGAGGATATAGAGTTGAAGGAAGGGAAGGCTTCAGGAACGTTTCAGAAATCAAAACCGCGTGTATATTTGAGGACGAAAAGGTGGCTAGAAGGTCCACGTAGTGGGAAGCAATGCTTTGCGCATTTATATGTACCACGTTGAAATTTTTTTGAAAGGAGGAAAAACTTAGCTTTAAATTGTCAGCAAGAGACGGTACCCGATCCTCGTTACTATCATCGGCACTGAAGAGACTTTCCAAAGATGAGGACAATGAATAATATTCAGAGTCGGAGTTATTTCTCTCTATGTCGGACATCATAAATACAACGAGTGCTTCTGCAACGTTAGAATACAATTATGGGAAAATAAAATAAATTTAAAACAAATAGCAATAAAATAATAATAAAGAATTAAGTGAAAAGTAAAGTAAATTTCAATAAAATCAAATAGGTAAGCAATACAATATCTGCACTGAGGCACCAATGCCATACCAGAATCAGACATTCGCTAACTGCTTTAACATTCTCATTTAACTATCCATCAATCCAGACTATTCCAGACCCAAATGCCGCTATCACGACTTATTTATTACGCACGTACATACCTCAGCTCACAGCGCCGCCGAAAAGACCAGAAATGGAATTAAATTTGATTAGTAGTAGCAACATTGAATTTTTCATACAAAGTGTTGTGTTTCTTAAAGGATTACCGTGTGAAAACTTATTCACAAATAAAGTAAGACCTCTATCATTTCTATGTCTTTTCAGCTGCAACCAAATAATATATTTATGTAATGTAACAATTTGAAGAAACGGAACGTATTCCTTGTCATTGACATTTCATTGACAGCTGACGTCTAACGTCACAGTCTCTGGCATGTCATGTCATAACAAAATCATAACAAAACAACATTGTGAACGAGTGAAGTATTTTACGTGATAAAAATATATGACTTTGATTGATTGAAATAATACGGCATTTTAATCATAGATTGAGGTAGTTAACGATAAAAAACTAAACTACCCGGAAAGTTGGCGACCATTAAAATAGAAATAAAAGATAAGGTAATATGCACTGATTTGGAACATAAAGGTGTAAAGAAACAATGTTCAACTCTTATCTGAAATGCGACTTCTGTGGAGCCCTTGCACGCGTCGTTTTGGGCACTCGCGCCGGCCGGTCGCTGCACGCTGGTGAAGCCGGTTTAGTAGGTTCACTATGCACAGGTGACGTTGTTTTGGATGCCGCATATTCATCTAAGATCGGCTGCAATTCATGCATTGATATTAGCTTACGCTTAGAGCCTTCACAAGTAACGACGACTATTTTACCATCACCATTGGTCCAGCAGCCGCCGATACCCAATGCCTTACGCGCCTCGACAAAAACCGCATGCCTCGTATTGGTAAGAAACTCCGAAATTGTGTGGCCGCTCCCCTTGAGCTGCTTCTTGGCGGACCACACCTGATTACGAGCCTGTCGAGTTGTAAAACGGGCTAGAATAGGGCGTAATTTTGTATTATATTTATTTATATTTATAGTATAACGACACGACATTTCTATTATATTTATTTATATTTATAGTATAACGACACGACATTTGTATGGGGTGTAAGTGGTTCATTAACATCTTAGAACCAAAGCCAACTTCACCTGCACGAGGTGCACCCAGCTGACTGACAAACGAAGCTCTGGCGAAAAGAGAGGTAGGGAGCGTAATTGTAAGCTACCCGACTGGGGAATGTACCTCCACCTCACAGAATACCGCAGCCAAATAACAATTCCCTTGAGGGTTGTTGTGTTCCTGCGAGTAGTGAGGTCACCAGAAAGGAAGGAGTTGCTGCGTTGGCAGCGGGGGTGGCGGCGCGCGAGCGATATTTCACGTCAATATGGCTACGGTAACCGCTTCACATCAGGCGGGCCGTATGCTTGTCTGTCACGCGTCGTAGTATAAAAAAAAAAAAAAAAAAGGAGTGGCCGGGGTGTGGACCCCGGCCACTCCATACAAATGTCGTGTCGATTAATACTACATAAACAATGACGTCTGTGCAGAGCGCGAATATGCGCGTGTGTGCGTGCGGTGCCATACAAATTGTTCCAGATTTGTGTCAGAGGGGAGGTGAGGTCGACACGAGAGAGCGGCAGGGAGAGGCCATACCGTACGTAGTACTATTATTTATACTGTGGTATAACGAAGAAATTCGACGGAGAACCAAAATTGTCGACATAGCCGTGAGAGTTTGCAAGCTGAAGTGCCAATGGGCCGGTCACATCTGCTGAGTAAGTGATAACAGATGGGGGAGAAAAGTATTAGAGTGGAGGCTCTCCGTCTCAGGAGACAACGAAGCATTGGACGCCCTCCTTCTAGATGGTCCGATTACCTTCAGAAAGCGGCTGGATGCAGAACGCGGAAAAACGTATTTGGAGGAAAGAATTGAGGAAGGCTTATATCCAACAGTTGGTAGATACAGGCTGATGATGGTGATATTTCTAGTAGTGGTTCATTTAAAAGCAAAGAAGTATTAAGTATTGATTGTATCGCATCAAATAACGTTTAAAAAAAATGTCATAAATCGTATAAATTTGCAGGTGGAGGCGCGGCCAGGGCCGCTCCGTGACCTGAAATTGCAGACGGTTCAATGCCACGATGCAACTGCGTCGATCAATGCATTCCCGGCTGCATATTTTTAAATAGAAAGGTAGTTGTTTTATTGTGAAGAAACCGTTTGTTACAGCTGTACCTGATGAAAGTTCTCTATCTAAGATTATGTTACACAGATAAAACATTTTAATACTTAAAACACATTGGGGTGTAAGTGGTTCATCAACATCTTTGAACCGAACCGAACCTCACACCCTGCTGACTGACAAACGAGGCGAACGAGAAAGGAAGGGTAGGCTTAAGCTGCACAACCGGGGAAGTACATCCACATCACAGAATACCGCAGCCAAATAACAATTTCCTTGAAGGTTGTTGTGTTCCTGCGAGTGAGTGAGGACACCAGAAAGAAAAGAAGGAGTATAGGCTGACTTGATGTTGCTGATCTCCATGGGCGGTGGTGATTGCTTTTCATCAGGTGACCCACATACTTGTTTGCCACCTCCCCTCCTCATATAAAAAAATAAAATAAAAAAAATAAAACCCACATACACCAATAAATTTAACAAGGAGACTTTCAATAAATACGAGGATGGTAAAAACCATATCAAATGTCCATTTGAAGCACTTGTAACCATTTTTTTGTTAATATAATACATAATTTTCATCATAATCAAGCTAACTTTTGACTCATCATTGAGATTTCTTTAAAAAAAATCCAAAACTAGGTATATTTAGCATCAAAAATCCAGTTGTTTTCACGTGATTTGTAAAGTAATGTATTTTTTTATTGAAAACTTGTATTTAAACTTTGTATTGCAGTCTACAATACATAACGAAACTGTAAGTGCAATGTACACAGCTAGCTAGTTGGCTTTTTTTTATACCACTAGAGTGGTAAACAAGCATACGGCTCACCTGATGAAAAGCAGTTACCGTAGCCTATGAACGCCTGTAATACCAGGGGCATCACACGCGCGTTGCCGAGCCTGTAAAAACCTCTTCACGCCCTTTTTGAAGAACCCCATGCTGTAGTCTCCTGAGAAAACCTCGACAGGCAGTTCATTGGCTAATGTATGGCAGCTTTAAGAGGAGTTCCATGACGTTGTGATTAGTTCGACGGCTCGATTTGTTGCGCGTTGCAGCAGCCAAGCGACGTTGACCGTAGTATATCGATAGGTTTATTCGTCTATAGCTTCTCCTACGGAGGGCACGTTAAGCCATAGGTCCCAACTGTTGTTCAGCTAAGTCAGTGGCTTTTAGGTGGCTTGAAAACAATGGCCTCCACCAACTTGCAGTTGAGCAGCGTTGTGGAGTACGCTCTATACCCCTTCGATTGAGTAAAGACCCGTATCCCATCAGTGGGATGAATAAGGGTTGACAACTAACTGACTGTAAAATATACTTTTTCCGAACTTCAAAGGATTCCATAGTTCGAAAAATATATTTTTAAACGGTTTTATTTAGATTGACCTGTTTGTTAAACGGTTTTATTTAGCTTGACCTGTTTGTTTGTTTATTTTTTGTTTATTTGTTTATATTTTTGGGTCAAATCTAGTAATTGAAATTTGACCCCCTTCCTGTTGACAGATTGATCTGAAATTTGGTAAACACCTTTAGTTCTGGTGACAATACAATTAAATAAATTCTGTTTCATTGTAAATCCAAGATGGCCGCCACTACAAAATGGCGGTTTACAAATTTTGTCACGACTACCTCAATATAGGTATCAAATGAAAGGGCATGACTAGTAGAACACAGTTCACATGAAAAAAAAAATGAAAATCCAAGATGGCCGCCGCTACAAAATGGTGGTTTACACATTTTGTCACGACTACCACTACATGGGTATCAAATGAAAGAGCTTGACTAGTAGAACACAGCTTGTCGCTCGTCGCTCTCATGAATATTATAATAAAATCCAAGATGGCCGTCAACAAAATGGCCGGTTGGCGGTTACATATTGTCTCAATTTTCAATATGGGTATCAAATTAATACAAGACAAATTTAAAAGTAAAAAAAAAATAAATGACAAAAGTCAAATCTAATCTTAATTGAATGTGAAGTACTATGTAATGGAATTATGAACTAAAAAACTTGAAAATAAAAATTATGAAAAAAACATTTTTAATTTAAACGGTTTTATTGAAAGTAATGTACTAAAAGCTAAAAAATAATTCGGTAGGTCCGAGGTTTCAGTCGTCATACCCGAGAGGGGTATGATGACTGAAACCTCGGACCTCATCAGTCTAAGGCATTGATCAGACAAAATAATAAAATCGTTGGGCCCGTGTTTCTATCTAATCAACTCAGTTTACGCTACGCCCAACGATTTTATTATTTTGTCTGATCAATGCCTTAGACTGATGAGGGAGACGGGTATGATGACTGAAACCTCAGACCTACCGAATTATTTTTTAGCTTTTAGTACATTACTTTCAATAAAACCGTTTAAATTAAAAATGTTTTTTTCATAATTTTTAGGGTTCCGAACCTCAAAAGGAAAAACGGAACCCTTATAAGATCACTTTGTTGTCCGTCTGTCTGTCTGTCTGTCAAACATTTCTATGTCGAGAATGCGTGGAGGTATCAAGCTGAAATTTGAACTGTATACACAGGTCTACGGTCCCATGAAGTTAAAAAAAAATCAAACTGCTAAGTTTACGTAGAAAAAAGTTACGGCCGTTTATTCAGCAAAAAAACGCATATTTCGACACACTCAAAGGAATCAAAACCTATAGGGTACTTCCCGTTGACCTAGAACTATGAAATTTGGCAAGTAACATCGTTATAGACTACAAGTACAGGAATAAATCTCAAAACTATACATTTGTAAATAGATCTAAAAAAATAGGGGGTCTATATTTTTTATAGGGTGTCGAAATTTCAAATTGAAACTACTAGTTCAAATGGGGTATCATATGAAAGGGCTTGATGTACACATTGCAAAATATATTTTATTTATTTTTTTCGACGCATTATTTCTTATTTATAATGAAAAATATCAAATTTAATAATGATACTACGTACCTACGGAACCCTCGGTGGGCGAGTCCGACTCGCACTTGTCCGGTTTTTTTCATTAGATAGTCGCAGAGACGACCACGGCAGTCGGGGCAGCGGCGGTCGCATGTATCTTCTGTTTCAGATGTTGGAGATTCGCCGAGACGACCACAGCAGCTGGAGCAGAGACGACCAAAGCAGCCACGGCAGTCGCATGCAACTACTAACGGTAGCCGCTGAATTGCCCGTGTCGACCTACGGTCGACATGTGACGTCACGACCTTGAAACGCTTGAAATGCCCGTGTCGACCTACGGTCGACATTTGCAGTTTGGCGTTCAGTTTTGGGCAGATTGAACAATACTCATCTGTCATACATTCAGGCCCATTTGTTTATGTTTTTTTCGTTTCTCCGCCATATTAGCTATCGGATTAAGGCCAAAGAATCATAAACTCAATGGAAAAAAAAATAAAAAAAGGGGTTTAAGAGACTCGCCTTAACGGCGCCAGATGTTCGGGCCGGTGTCAAGTGCTATAAAAACTTATTTTGTTTAGGTAAGTGTAGGTTTTTGTTTATTAACATCGGGTTTTATCTCCCTAGCGTATTTTTAAATAAAAAACTATACGTTATCGCCTTAGTTCATAAGGTATTTTTTTTAATACAAGTAGGGCTATGAAACACCACTTGTGAATGTTTAGACCATCGTAATTCTACACTATAGTCGAGTGTTGAACAACAAAAGACGGCATTGTATAGTGCTGTTCTTAGTAAACGTGAAAAACACCACTCGTAGGCACTCAATAACAAAGTTGCGTCTCAATGACCGGTTTTATGGGGCCCCGACCACCCGCGGCGCCGGGCAGGAACAAAAAACAAATGGGCATCGTTCCGCCGCGTTTTTGCGCGGGGGGGGGGGGGGGGCTCAACGTGGGGGGCAAAAGAGCGGGTAGTGGGTGGGTGCCGGCCGGCAGTAATTTGCATGAACTAATTGGTGGCGGAAGCACGCAAAGTAGTGTAGATCAAATTGTCTGTATATTTTTCATTGCCAAACAAGCATAAGGTCCGCTTGATGGAAGCAGTTACCGCAGCTTAATAGATCCCATACTATTTTATTGCACATTCTAATAAAATACTAGGCTATCAGATGCATTGAGAGGTAAATCCCGGGCGTGACCGTGGCCGCCCGGTGACCTATAATCCGGAGGTTCAATGCCACTATGCATCTCTGTTCCTCTGATCGATGCAAGCCTCTCTATTTTATTATATTACTAGCTCTTACCAGCGGCCTCGCCTGTATATTTTCCGTGTGAAGTGTGTTTTTCCTGGATAAAATGTACACCAGACCTTAAGCTATCCCTGTAAAAAAATTCATGTCGATTTCCGCATAAAAAATTGTCTTGTCAGTTGGCCTGCCCTTAAGAAAACGTGTATGCAAATGGGTTATAATTCAGTGTACAGCGTTGCTCAAGTTGACTGATTTTCAACTATCAATGCTCACCCTTGAGTTGACAAGGAAATTGCAGTCTACAATACATAACGAAACTGTAAGTACAATGTACACGACTAGCTAGATAAATCCATTGGTTTAGATTTGACGAGCCTGGTGGCCACTTTGACTCCGAGATCGCTGGTTCGATCCTCCAATATTTGTGTGCTTAAACATGTCTATTTGTCTTGGTATATGACAAGCTCGGTGGCGTAGCGGTCAATGACGCGGCTTCGACACCAACGCTCGTGGGTTCGATTCCCACATAGGACAAACATTTGTGTGCATGAACATGTCTGTTTGTCTTAGTCTGGGTGTTTTCTATGTATCATAAGTATGTATTTACAAAAAAAAAAATGTATTTAAGTACCTATGTTTATCAGTTGTCTAGTACCCATAACACAAGCTTCGCTAACTTTGGGGCTAGATGGCGCTGTATAATTTGTCTGACAATATAATATAATACAATATAATATGTATTTATTTACAAAAAAAAAATTCCAGTTATCTATTTATCCATAGTACAAGCGTTGCTTAGTTTGGGACTTAGATAGCAGTGTTTAATTTGTCCAGCCTCCTTACCACCATCTCTTATTGCGATTCATTAACTGAATAGAATGCTCATTTGCACCAATGAATAAGCTACTCTATTTTAAATGGGAATAGAGTACCTTATTCATTGGTATGAATAAGCATTCTATTCAGTTATTGAATCGCAATAAGAGATGGTGGTAAGGGGGCAGGAATATTTATTTATTATATATTCACGTCCAAAGAAACCATCTTTGGACGTGAAATGGAAACAAACAAACAATAGTGTTTACAACAAGGCTTAGCCCGCATACATATTATTTTTTCTTTTTATTAAGCATGCTGTATACTTGTTGGCCACCTTAGGTTTTAAAACGCTTTTAAAACTATCTCAATAAATATTCAGATTTAGTGTTACTCAAAACTCACTTACTCACTCACTCTCAAAACTCACTTTATACCAAATCACATATGTGTTGTAGAAATAGTGAGTAGTGAGAATAAAATATTCTATAAACCTCGGTGCTTTTGTACGTAACATTTTAACTTTGCAAGTAACATTTTAGGCAATTTGGGGAGTCATCCCCATCAGCCGTAGAGCCAATCTCTTGGTGGCAAAATGTCCATGCATCATGTTATTAATAAAGCACATATACTATTCCATTTTGAGCTCGATGGCTTGGCGATGGATTTTATTTTATTTTATAACATCAACAGCTGTTACAATTAAATAAATAAGCTCAGATTTACAATCTAGAAAGCCAATTATAGGTATCCGCTTATAGAGCTTTTAGATTATACTAAGCAAAGCTGCTAGTATTCTTTAGTGGTTAGTGGTTCCACTTACCACAATTCCTAGGCATGGCCGTGGCCTTTATGTGACCTAATTTGGCAGTTCAATGCCAGAATGCATCTCCGTGGTGCGGATCGATGCATTCCAGCCCGCGGGCCTTTGGGAAATATCTTATAAACAATGTGCAATGTTTGTATTGGAGCTTGTTGATAATGCGGAGTTACCTAATGTTATGATGTGTGAATCGTCATCAACCCATAATCATCCCACTGTTGGGATACGGGTCTCTCCTCAATCGAAGGGGTTTAGAACATACTCCACCACGCTATTCAACTGCGGGTTGGCGGAGGCCAGTGTTTTCAAGCCGCCCAAAGGCCACTGACTTGACTTAACGACTGTCATCTAATGACAACAGCCGGGACCTTGCCGTGCCCTCCGAAGCACGGAGGAGCTCGAGGTAAATAAACCCACTCATAGACAGGTTACGGTCGACGTTGCTTAACTTGCGTGATCGATTAGACTGACGACACGCGCAACGACGCCATCGAGCTCCGCCGCATCGATGGGAAATCCCCCCCCTTTCAGAACAATTAAGACTCTAAGGTGCGAGCATGGAGACGAATGAAACCAGCTAAATCTTGAGTCGAACTGGATTATATTTGATTAATATTCTTAATATAAATGGGTACATAGATTAAACATGACATAGAACTAAAAATAGGTACATACTTAATATTACCCTTACATCACCGCACATATTGAAAAAAAAAAATGATTACATTATTATTTTTTTTTTTTTTTTTTACATATTATAAAAGCAAATAACAGCAATTCTAAAATCTAGGTACCTACATGATACAATTTGGTACGATTCTTATGGACTATATCCTTTTTACCATTATTATTAACTATTTCTACATTTGGCGGTATCTCCTTTACTACTTTATATGGACCTAAATATATTTTATCTAACTTATTACTAGGCGTATCATTTTTCACTAGAATTAAATCATTTTCCTTATATGTAACAGGGTTAATATTTTTATCGTATACAACTTTTCTATTTATCTTATTTATTAATAAATTATCCCTAGCCTCTTTTTGAGAAAGTTGCAAACGGTATTTCAATTCGTGTGGATAACTGTCGAAATTATAAATAGGATCTACATTTTTCGTAAGATTGCTGGGGAGAGAACATTTCTTACCAAATACCAATTCAAAAGGGGTGAACCCAGTTTCTGTATGCACTCCTGTGTTGTACGCGAAACACCAGAAGGGAATCCACTTACTCCACATATCGGGTTTGTTCTCCGTTTGAATACGTAAGAATGCATTCAAATGTTTGTGAGTAACTTCTAAAGCTCCTATAGATTGATGATGGTGCGCTGTAGAATTTAATTGTTTTATCTTTAATAATTTACATACCTCTTTAAATATCTCCGATAGAAACTCCTTCCCCCTGTCCGTCGCTATAACGTTTGGTATACCGTACCTTAATAAAAAGTTGTTGACGAAAGATTTCGCAACCTCTTCAGATTTTTTAGAAATTAAGGGATAACATTCTACATACTTAGTGAGTTCGCATTGTATAGTTAATGCATAGCAATAATTATGGTAATCTGTCTCTAATGGACCAACAAGATCTAAAAATACTTTTTCGAAAGCCGTATGAGCTGTACTAGTAATAACCATAGGCTCCTTCTTTGGAGTTGAATACTTTTGTCGTTGACAACTGTCACAACGCTTTACAAATTCTCGAACGTCGTTATCAATACTAGGCCAATAATAATATCTCTTTATATTGTTTGACATCCGCCTCATACCAGCATGGCCACTACTAGGTAAGAGATGAAAGTCATTCAAAATAACTCTTCTATCATCCTTGTCCTCAATTCTTTCTACATTGCTTAGAATACATATTCGCGGGCCTACCCTACTTTTATTGTTCTTTATTTCTGTTAATAACTTCTTTATAAAAATTTCATTATCTTTACTCTTCAATACGTATATTTCTTCTAACTTTAATAAATTACAAAATTTATCTAGCTCTCTCACAAATTCGTCTCGCGCCATTTGTGATTGAGAGTTTAGAAATTTCACGTAAATAGTTCTTTTACTTTCGCAGTAACAAAATATTTTATTTTCTTTAACAATACTTCTCATTTTTCTTAAGTTCTGTAAACTTTTAAAATCAATAAATCTTAATTCAACTGATTCTTTTGGTTTCATATGGGTACTTATGACTTTTGGTTGATCAGGCCTCAAGTCTGAAGAATCCATATTTACCTTTGAGTCAGGATTATTTAATCTTTTCGCTTGTGCTCTCGTCATTACATTCACTACTTTTTCATGCATTTCTTTCAAATCATTCAATGTGATTCTAGACATTGCATCTGCAGCTGCATTGTCAGAACCCTTAATGTATTGTACTTCAAAATCATACTCCTCCAACGTGATTCTGAATTTCATTAGCCTACTAGAGGGATCTTTCATATTGAACAGATATACTAGTGGTCTATGGTCGGTAAGTATTTTAAATGGTCGACCATACAAGTACGGCCGAAAATACTTCACGGCCCAAACTATCGCTAGTAGTTCTTTCTCTATTACTGGATAATTCTTTTCACCTTTGTTTAAGCTTCTACTAGCGAAAGCTACTGGTCGTCCATTTCCGTTTGACAAAATCGCGCCGATAGCATTGTTTGATGCATCGGTATTAATAATAAACCGGTTATTCTCTGACAGATCAGGATATGCCAACAAAGTTGCAGTTGTTAAGCAATTCTTTAAAGTTTCAAAAGATTGTTGACATTTACTGCTCCATTCGAATGGTACATCTTTTCTAGTTAATTTATTTAATGGATGTGCAATTTCTGCGAATTTAGGTATGAACTTACGATAATAATTAGTGAAAGCTACAAAACGCTTAACTTCGTCTGTGGTTGTTGGACATGGATAATTTTGTACTGCTGTTACTTTTGCAGGATCAGGCATTATGCCATCACCAGAAATAACATGTCCCAAATATAGAATCTCTTTTCTTAGAAAGTCACACTTTTCTGGGTTTAATTTTAAATTAACAACCTTTAATCTATCAAAAACGTCTTGTAAATTTTTGTTATGCTCTGCTAAATTTCTACCGAAAACTATCAAGTCGTCCAAATAAATTAAACATTTCTCAAAATTTAGACCAGTCATTGCCATGGTTATCATTCTGGAAAACGAGCTTGGACTTGTTTTCAATCCCATAGGCATACGAGTCATTTGATACTGTCCTGAATGGAAAGCTGTAAATTTTCTACTATTTTCATCTAGTTTAACATTATAATATCCTTGATGTAAATCTAAGTGCGTGAAATAAATGCTACCTGTCAAAGATTCTAAAATTTCCGTAATGTCAGGTAATGGAAATTTGTCATTCTCTATACAATTATTTAATTTCCGATAATCGACTACTAGTCTCCATTTTTTGTTTTCGGCAGATGTTGACTTTTTAGGTACTAATAGTATTGGACTAGACCAATTGCTTTTGCTAGGTTCAATTATACCTTCATCTAACATTTTATTAATTTGACGATTAACTTCATCTTTTTGAGAGTATGGGAGTCGGTATTGTTTTGAAAATATAGGACTAGTGTTAGGTTTTAAAGAAATAGTATGAGTGTATATATCTGTAGTATTTAATTTATCACCGGAGAGGTAAAATATATCCGAATATTTCGCACAAATATTTTGAATAGCTTTTTGTTCCTCATTATTTAAATGTGAAAATTTGATTAAGGAAAATAATTTTTTAACTCTATCTGCATCTGTATGTGTTTTTTCAAATGTACAAATGTTGAATTCACTCATTTTTTCAATTTTAATTTCTATTTCGGGTAAAGACAAGTCATTCTCGGTTGTATTTAGTATACGGATAGGTATTAATCCATCTTTAGGTCTACAAGCAGAACCGGCCACAAACACGCCCTCTTTTATTTCTTTTGATAATACGATACAATCTTCATTAATATTTGTATGTATAAAATGTATGGACTCACTTCTAGCAGGAATGTCAAAAGTAACGTTACATGTGTTTACCAAAGGTAAGGAATATATTTTATTATTAATTACCAAGGTCAAATTATTCTTATGAAAATCTAATTGAGCTTTGTACGTGTTTAAAAAATCACGACCTAAAATTCCATTCCCTTTAATAGGTAAGTTATTAAAAACATAAAACTTCTGACTAATCGTTTCATCATTACAAGTCAAAGGTAAATACAAGTATCCTATCGCCTGGACTTTGCCGCCTAAGCCGTTTATTGTTACACTCTCTTTATGTATTGGGATATTCCATTCACAAGCGTATTTATACGTACATGCTGATATCGATGCTCCAGAATCTACTAGAAAATATTTTTTCTTATTATGGTATGTTGATGAACCTAAAGAAATATAACAATTGCTATCGCTAGCTAAAATAATTTTTTCACGAAAAAACTGATTCACTGTCGCAGTAGCATCTGAAGTATCAGATTCTGTCGAATTTTCCGAATTATTATTTATCATATTAATATTATGCTCTTTATTTATCCCTTGATTTCCTCTATTTGAAAAATAAAAATTACCTCTGTTCTGCTGACTCTGACTGCCTGTTGTTCCTCGATTATATCCTCTGAAGTTTCGGGCTCCTTGTTGTTGTCCTCTATACGAAGAAAAGTTGCTGCGTCCTCCACGCTGACCTCTATAGTTATTTGAGCGAAAGCTGTTGTTATAGAAATTATTATTGTACGGTCTTCTATACATACCCATTATTTCTCCTGACAAGACTTCCTCGTCTTGCGCTGCCTGCACTGCATCTTTCAGTGAGCTGTAGTTTCTTGCAGAAATAATCGTACTTAATCTACGATTTCGTAACCCGTCGGCAAATTGTTTAATAGCCATTTTTTCGTTAATTGGTTTTAAGATATTATAGCATTGTTCATTGCCGTCGGTTGGCGGCCCCAGCCGGTAACGCGACCGCGGCCGCGACGCGTCCAAGAAAGGAAAAGTGTTCAATAACATTCCGTTCGTACTGTGATAGATTTTTGAGTTTCTATAATGGATTTTTTTTAAATTACAATCTAAGAATATCGATCAAGATGGGAGGCTCCAATAGTAAAGAAGAAGTGGTAATTGCCCAAACTGCTGGAGTTGGCAGCAACAACGCTCGCGCAGAACAGCTGCACAGGACCACCAACATCATCCTGGCAGGGTCGCCATCTAAGGTGCGAGCATGGAGACGAATGAAACCAGCTAAATCTTGAGTCGAACTGGATTATATTTGATTAATATTCTTAATATAAATGGGTACATAGATTAAACATGACATAGAACTAAAAATAGGTACATACTTAATATTACCCTTACAAGACATGAGAGCCTTCAAGATCAGTCTTTATTTCCCTTAAAAAACTGGGAACGGATCGGCAACCCTTCGATATTGCTGAACTCCATGAGCGCTGTGGATTTCTTTTCACCAGGTGACCCACATGCTCGTTTGCCCCCTTACATATAAAGGAAAATGTTCGTGCTAACAGGGGCAACAACGAAATCGATTCAGCTTTGTCTCAATTCAGAAAAAAATCGATTTGTTCCTACTCAAATTAACTGAATAAGCCATATAACGCGATCTAGTAGCAAAGTAGTAGTAGCTATGTTTGTTCTTAGATGTTTTGACCTATAGTCGCGTTCCACCCGTCACCATTGTGGCAAGAAGAAAGCAAGGTAATTGCCCGACATTCACTCAGTACCGCATCACTTTACCGTCGCGATAGCGTATCGTAGCGATGATCAAAAGCAGTTCTTAAAAAGTTTAATATATAAAATGCCTTGCTCTGTGTTCACATTTTTTTCCTCCCTTTGGGTACTGCTTGTATACATGAGTAAGTAAGCGCTTCATAGCCAATTTATACTGCCATTCTGTTCGTCGATAGTCCTTCTATATATAAACGTGTTTGCTATCCACTTGATAGTAGTTAACTACGTGTTATTCAGTACGAGAAGAAGAACATCGAGCGAAACTGATTTATTTAATACTGGAGTACTAAACTCGATGTGTAAATATCCTTTAATAATCGATAGGTAAATAAGTAGTGGTGATGCACAGCAGTTGAGCATTATTTGACTAGCCATCTCTTTAGGCTTTTAATGCCATATTTGCCATATTGCTGTCTCTCACATTGCTAAGAGGGGAAGTCAAATGCTAAAAGCTTCCTACTCCTACTAATTCCTTCTGATTAAATTTGTTGTGAGTTCCAAGGCCGCCGTAGTTTTACCCCCGGGAATGCAATGGACTTCACTGTTCATTGCCTTTTTTTGGCGGTCGCCGCTGTTAATCCTGGCTACACAGAGACACAGTGATGGGAATGTGTAGTGGGCCCCAAAAAATATATTTATAAACGTAAATATGTAATTATTACGTATGGGATCCCACAGACTGAACACAGAATTATGCTTCCTCGAACATGAACCAAATAGCAGGTAACAAACACGACAGGACAGTAAATGCAGGCGCATTGTTCAAATAGTATGCTTAACCTAGTTTCGGTGCAGGGCGGGCAGTTCAAGGTCTCGGCCATGCCGCGGCAACCACAGGGTAAAATAGTGCACTGCCACAGTAGACATGAAGAACAATATCTTTACTACGACGTTCAATATTAAATAAATAAATATTCCTGGACAAATTTCACATGTAAATAGATACATATAATATAAAGAAAACACTCAAGACAAACAGACAAGGTCATGCACAAAAATATTTGTTTTGTGCGGAGATTGAACCCGCAACCTCGAAGTCAAAGTGGCCATTGCTAATCATTCGACCACCGAGCTCAAAATTTGTCCCAATTACACATGCCGCTACACGGTCCTATGGGTATAGCATTCGCGATCGACGATTTAGAAATTTAAAAATTTCGGGGTGTAAGTGGTTCATGGGGTGTAAGAGGTTCATCAAGATCTTCGAACCAAAGCCAACTTCACGTGCACGCGGTGCACCCTGCTGACTGACAAACGAATCTCTGGCGAAAAGAGAGGTAGGGAGCGTAATTACAAGCTACCCGACTGTGGAATGTACCTCCACCTTACAGAATACCGCCGCCAAATAACCATTCCCTTGAGGGTTGTTGTGTTCCTGCGAGTGAGTGAGGTCACCAGGAAGAAAGGAAGGAGATGCTGCGTTGGCAGCGGTGGTGACGGCGCGCGAGCAATATCTTATGTTGCAAGCGTTAATATGGTTACGGTAACCGCTTTACATCAGGCAGGCCGTATGCTTGTCTGCCACCCGACGTAGTATAAAAAAAAAACTATACATCTATACATATAATAAAACAGTAAAAATAATGTGTCTGTACATTGAATATATTTACAAAAAAACAATTGGAGGCGATGGAGATATAGTAATAGAGTAAGAATTTAAAAAAAAATGTCTGTCTGTTTGTCTGTATGTCTGTATGTCTGTTTGTCTGTTTTTACACGCTAATCTCTGGAAGTACTGGACCGATTCGAATGAAACTTTTTTTGTTATATAGCTGTTAACCCTGGGCAACATATAGGGTATAATTGATTTTGGAAAGTGGAACACCTGATGCAGCACCATAATGGTTCAGGTAAACTATAAGAGATATAAAAATGACGCCTTAGCAAAAGTTGTTCAGCCTGATGAGCATTTTTTGTTGAGGTATAAAAATCCAAGATTTGGAACACCTGATGCAGAACCATAATGGTTCAGGTAAACTATAAGAAATATAAAAATGACGCCTTAGCAAAAGTTGTTCAATCTGATGACCATTTTTTATTGAAGTATAAAAATCCAAGATTTGGAACACCTGATGCAGAACCATAATGGTTCAGGTAAACTATCAGAAATTTAAAAATGACTCCTTAGCAAAAGTTATTCAGCCTGATGAGCATTTTTTGTTGAGGTATAAAAATCCAAGATTTGGAACACCTGATGCAGAACAAAGTTAAATTTATTTGCATAAACAACACGTGTTTACAATAAATTATAGTTTAAAAAAAAGTAAAAAACACGCTATAATAGCAAATAGAAATAAAAAAGTTACATAAAATAACAAAATATTGAATGTATTGTAAAAAAAATACCGCGGGGTGCTACTTTTAATATTACCTGCTACAAGTTAGACGCAATCGTTTTATTTTATTTACAAAGGTAACGTGGTCTATTTAGTCAGTTTATTATAGACGTGTACGCTAAAATTTAAATGGATGGATGATTGGTATATATTCGCACAAACCAGAAGACTACCTACGTGCATTTGCCGGACGCTATGTAGCAAGATCAGAGTTTATTTGATTTGGTGGTGGAAAGTGTTTTAGGCAACGAGGGGAAACTGTTTTTCTTAGGTGCTCCAGGAGGGACTGGAAAACATACCTGACGAGAGCAATCCACGCTGAAATCAGGCGCCAAAGTAAGATCTCGCAGCAGCATCGCCAGGTATTGCAGCCACATTACTACTAGGCGGAAGGACGCAAATACAATGTTCAATATCCTACTCGATTTAAACAGAATTGAAACACCGACATGCTCTGTGACACAAAACTGTGACAAAGCGAAGGTGTTTCAGGATTGCAGTCTAATCGTTTGAGATGAATGCGAAATGGCCAACAGTAAGGCACTAGAAGCTGTAGATAGAACTTTACGTGCCCAAGAGTTTTTAAGAATATTAATAAATTTGGGGAAGATCTCCTTCCTGACTGAAGTAAAGTCAATGCTTGGCAGCGAAATATAATTGAAGCTGAGATTCTCACTGGGAGTGGTGCCGGTGAAACTGTATTAATTCCGCGTATACCACTCTTCTAAAAAAAATCCATTTTAATTTTAAACGTACACAGTTCTCTGTGAGCACTTGCTTTGCTATGACAATAAAGAAATCACTAAAATTCGCTGGTCAAGCTTAGGACTGGTTGTTTTTCGCATGGCCAACTTTACGTGGCTTATTCGAGAGTTGTAATGCTTCAGGTCTTTTTATATTAGCTCCCGAAGGAAAGAGTCCCTTAATTTTTTTTTATTAAACTATGGTTACAATGTTCAATTAAAAAAAATACTTTTAACGTATAAGAAGTATTTTCTTATGTATCTACATTAGTTCGTATTTTTATTAATACGCCGGAATCATTAAGTCCACGCGAACGAAGTCGCAGGCATCAGCTAGTGTAAAATATATTACAAACAGAGTGGTTAGTGACAGTTTTTTGGTCATATTCGAAGATGTTAATGTATATAAGATCGACCAAATTGAGAAAAAGTTTCATATTGTGAATTTACCTGATGCGTGTTACATAATATCTAAATTAGCCGGGTTGCTCACTTCAAAATGTGAGGAAGAAAGCAAAATTTTGATATGTGTCTAACACGCGTCTTATAAATTTACAAAATGAGAGTTCTTCTCTATTTAGTCGGTTTGTTTACGGTGACATGACCGAACGCGAACAAAAATCTTGCACAAAATACTCAGATCAAGCTAAGCAAACATTCGAAATGATATTGGCACATATATCTGATAGTGTTTACATTTATAACACCCTAATATCGAAAAATGTGATGGGGGCAAACGATCAACTTTGTTTTGACTTGGGCACTATTTTCTATTCCAAATTAATATTTCGAATCACACGACACACGACGGATTGCTTTGAATGTCGTCCTGAGTTAAGCGAGTCACATACCAAACAGACACGATATATATTTAGAGCAAGATGCTGCTATAAGTTAAGACAAGAGAGGCTATGCTTCTGTCTCTTGCACGTATATAGCAGCGTCTCGCTCTACATGTTATATCGTATCTACCTAATGTGTGATGCGTCGAATTCCGCTTAACCGCTTCACATCAGGCCGTATGCTTGTCTGCCACTGATGGACGTTGCTTGGGTGAGCACCAATGATATATTCTGTTCTGTGTTATGTAAAAAATAGAGCCTTTATTTAGATGTCTTAATTCTTTTTTTACCTACTACTGGGTTGTCTCTGATCAAGCAATATGCGTTTATGTCGCAGAAAACCATGAAGTTACATTTAAAAATAGACATTGACGAGCTCGGTGGTCGAATGGTTAGCAAAGGCCACTTTGATTCCGAGGTCGCGGGTTCGATTCCCGCACAAGACAAACACTTGTGTGCATGAACATGTCTGTTTGTCTTGGTCTGGGTGTTTTCTATGTGTTATAAGTATGTATTTACAAAAAAAATGTATTTAAGTACATTTATCAGTTGTCTAGTACCCATAACACTAGCTTTGTGCTTCATTTGGAACTAGATGGCGCTGCGTAAAATTGTCCAGAAATATTATTAAAATATTTGCCACTATGCTCCATATGCGAGTACTACATGCAACGTCCGAATGCTCCCCACTGTACACGTAGAATAGAAACGCGGCAATCAAGTTTCTATACACCGTGACTGAACGCTACACCGCACCGTGGGGTTTAGCGTCGCGTGTGGATGCATTCCCACATGATTTGGAGCAGGGCTGTCCAAACCATATACAATACCGGGCCATTACAAATCACTAAATACTTATTTGACATTTTTAATACCTACTTCAAAAGTTTAAGCTTAGTATAACCAGTCAATTATAAAACGTTGTACAAAAACAGTAGCGATAAATGAAAAACTCGTTACGGGCCGCACAAATATAAGCCGAGGGCCGCATGCGGTCGTGATTTAGACAGTCCTGAATTGTAGCATTATTGTAAACGCCACGAATCGTCAAAACGTGATGCAGCGTAGATCTTGTAGCTAAAACGCGCATAATTTGCAATACCGCAACCAAACGCAGTCGCCAAAAGGCGATGCACCATCGATAAACACCAGCGAATGACGTTTTGGGATTGTAGACTAGCATCACTGCTTGGGCCTTAAGTCAGCTTTGCAATGCGTCCTAGGGAATATTTGTTCTCAGTATACATAAAAAGAAAATTTGTTTGTTTGTTTAAATATCTATAATGTACATAGAAGAAATTTACAACACAGTAAGTTAAAGGAAAAGTATAAAGGTGGAAGGGATCCCTCACAGGGATCTCTTCCAGCCTGCCTTAGAGTACCTGAGAGAATTTCATGAATAGGCATGTGGAGTACCAAACATTTTTGGGATAAAATTAGATAGATAGATAGAATATGCTTTATTTGCACAATAAGAGTACAGAGATTATAACTAAAATATTAACAAAATGTTTATGTGCAACAAGGCGGCCTTATTGCTGAAAGCAATCTTTTCAAGGCAACCTTGAGGTAACGAAACAATGCATGAAGTGGGTAGGGTTCGCAAGAAAGCACTTATATATCATATATAAAACATAGATATAAACATACATACATATATACACACATACACATATATATTTCCATATATATACACTCATACATATATACATACATGTAAACAATAAGAGAGAAGAAAAAAAAAAATCATAAAATATAATAAAATACATACCTACATAGCTTAAATATAAATAAATAACAAAGCTAATAATATCAGTATACAAAGATGGAGTCAAAGCGAAAGGAAATAATTATGTACACTCTTTTTGAAAACTTCAATAGATTTTGCGGTTCTGATAGTCACAGGTAAGTTATTCCAGAGCCTTATAGCTTGAATAGTAAAGGATTGATCTACGAATTTAGAGGAATGAGAAGGAACGCAAAGAGTAAGATTTTCACAGGAGCGAAGTGGCAGATTGTGAATGGAAGAGGAAAACCGGAAGGAATCTTTAAGGTAAGAAGGAGCTTTAGGATTAAAAAGTACAGAGAAGAGAAAAGAAACTATGTGCATGTTTCTGCGCTGACGAATGGGAAGCCATTTAAGTTTTTCGCGATATTCCGATATGCGATCAAATTTACGAAGTCCAAAGATAAACCTAATGCAGAGATTTTGAAGTCGTTCTAATTTGTTCAAGAGATCTACATTAAGGTCTGGATAAGATATATCAGCATAATCAAGGATTGGGAGGAGAAGGGACTGTGCAAGAACAATTTTAGTGGCAGTGGGTAAAAAGTTTCTAAGACGTCTCAGTGACGCAGATGCAGCAAAGATTCTCCTGCTAACCTCGGCCACCTGTGACCTCCAAGATAATGTGGAGTCGAAAATAATAAAATTAATATGTCTACGTATGTTAGTCTACGTCTGCATGACATTCTAAACTGCGAATTGCATCTGTGTGATCGCCTATAGCAGAGATATAGTGCGGGAAGTGTGAGGCATTTTATCCGCGCTTCAAGTAACCCAAAAAAGGAAGAGGTTCTCAATTCGGCTGTATTTTTTTTAATGTGTGATACTTAATTACTCAGTGATTTATTATCAGATTCGAAACGACCAAAAAAGGAGGTAGTTCTCAATTCGGCTGTATTTTCAGCGAAATTCATTGAGCCTTATGAAATCGTCCGGTCGTTCTGTCTGTCCGTTGCCATGAAACTCAAAATTTAGACATTCAAAAAGTAGTAATGTAAAGTGACCTTGGTTTCCTGAAAAAAAGTCGTTCTGTCTGTCCGTCCGTTGCCATGAAACTTAAAATTTCGAAATTCTGACTTCGGATTCATGTAGAGCATCTAAAAGTAGTATGGAAAGTGACCTTGGTTTTCGGAAATCAATTCGGGATTTGGAAAAAAAAATTCGCTATGGTGGCGCATGCTGCGCGTCCGATGTTTTTAAAAATGTTTTTTACTTAATTACTCCGATGATTTATTAACTGATTCGAAAGAGTATATAGTTCCAGATTGGTCCCATAATTTTTTCATCATCATCAGCCTGTATCTACATACATAATGTAGAGTAATATTTGGAGTCGGTTTTTTTTTGTTCACTCAAATGCAATTTTCAGCTTATATCTCGTTGGCAATCTTTGATAATAATACCCTCACTTACCAATCTTAGCTGAAATTTTCGCAATCAATAAATTCAATCAATTCTATCAATAAATTCAAATTCTATGGGAGTCATTTTTTTTTTTTTTTATGCCCCACGCGCGCGATGGACAACCTTCCGGAGGAAACTACTTGAAGGAGGTGGTGAATCCTCATGGATACCAACGTAGCATAAGGCTACGTTGATTATGTCGGACTCTTACCGACTAAACACCACCTAGGGACTGCTTTTAGCCTTGCGGGGCCTTAAAAGCTTCATCTAAGCGATCGCTCGTAGGGAACGGGCGACGCGGATCTGGGAGTCATATTCAGCAGTAGGCAGTATGGCTCCTGGTATGACATAGATCAGAATTTTGCAAAGGTCCACAGCCCACAAAAGTTAACTAGAACGAACTAGAAGTTAGTTAGAACATAACAAATTTGGACACAGTCCGTTAGTTGACGGTATGCATAATGTAAATTATATGCCATTTTAAACAACATTAAAATACTCTAAAAGCACTTTTCATGAAACTTTCAGGAAATTTGATTGTTAAATTACAAAGTAGTTTAACATGGAATTGATAGCGCCGGAAGTGGGTCAAGTGCATTCGGTGCATGCCCGATTTTGTTAGATTCTACTTTGTGTGGTGATAAATCTACGTGCAATGTCGATTGAAGGTGGAAAGTTTTAGCATTTTAGAGATAACTGATTGTTATTAAACTTATAAACTTAATCATCATCATTATCACCTTGTATCTGCCTGTGACTGCCCGATATAGGCCTTGCTTAATGTTTTTCATTATATGCAATTTCCAGTATACTAACTCCACGACAAGATTGTTTACGGTTTTTTTTTTTATGAGAGGGGGGCAAGCAAGCATGTGTATCACCTGATGGAAAGCAATCATCACCGCCCATAGAAATTAGCAACCAAACCAAGGGGTCGCTGATCCGTTGCCAGCCCTTTAAGGGAAATATTGACTCTGTTCTTGGAGGCCCCCATATCGTATTTATTTGGGAATACCGCTGAGGGAAGTTGATTCCACAACTTGCTACGTCAGGTTACATTTGCATACAAACGGCATCGACCCATGATTATGGGTGATGATTATCCTACTGTTGGGATACGGGTCTCTCCTTAATCGAAGGGGTTTAGAGCGTATTCCACCACGCTGTTCAACTGCGGGTTGGCGGCTTTTCGCCACGTAGAACGAAAATTACCGTACAAACGTAGAACGGAAATTACATCGTTCTTTGATCATGTACGTAGTACTGAAATTATGGACGTTATGGATTCCTTCAATGTAATCTAGGGTCCTTGCTCATTATCAGAGTTAAAAAAATATATTTTGGAAATTATAAGTCTCGAAAAATCTATTTTTTGGCACTAATATTTACGCAATTTTGGACGTAAATATATAATAATAGTAGTCTATTTAATCTATTTAATCGAAAGATTGAATAACTTTATTTTGCGTAAGTACATTGAATATACACTATTCAATATACATAATATAAAACAAAGAGGAGCATATTCAAGTAACGAAATAATAAAACGCATTCATCATTGAAACTATGTCACAGGGCGCTCAGTGCATCCAGCCGCTTCAGAGTGTTTCTTAGAGTTGTCGATGCTTGTAGCATGTAGATAGCATGCTCGACATTAAATTTAACTATTAGTGGCAGAACGAATTGAAGGCTGCACCGTGTCCCTCTATTAGATTTATTAGTCTAGATAAAGTGCAATACCCCGGTGCATCAGGCGAGCCCTAGGCCGGATGACCCGGTTACCTAGATCTGGGCAGCCTTGAACGTCCTGTTTGTTTACTTGCACCGGAAATGCACTATCTCATTGCGATTGCTGTAAGGCTACGTTTGTACATTTAAATTTAAAAATTTGGTGGTGGACATGTATTTTTTTCGCCTCCCCAACCCGTCTGGCCAGCGTGGGGAGAGTAGGCCAAATCCTCCTTCTGTCTGGGACGGACGAAATAGGGTCGTGCTCCTGTAGTGGAGACTAAAATAAAATAATAAAAAAATAAATATTGTCAGACAAATTACACAGCGCCATCTAGCCCCAAAGTAAGCAAAGCTTGTGTTATGGGTACTAGACAACTGATAAACATACGTAAATACATTTTTTTTTTGTAAATACATACTTATGATACATAGAAAACACCCAGACTATGACAAACAGACATGGGTGCACACAAATGTTTGTCCTATGTGGGAATCGAACCCACGAGCGTTGGTGTCGAAGCCGCGTCATTGACCGCTACGCCACCGAGCTCGTCAATTGACCTGATGACCTGATGGTGATGATGATGAAGTATTCTTTTATAAGAGAAATTGTAGAACTTGAAAATATAATAATAATCTGCTTTATACGTATGTTTATCGGGGGCCTAGTGCATAAGGCTTCGTAAAACAAATAAATTATTTAATCGGACGTCAACACAACAAGTTTGTATGAGGAAGGTGATATCAATCACCTGCGAAAACTAATTGAGAGAGAAAACTAATGAGAGCTAATTGTACAATTTTAGCGAATTAAAAAAGACATGGGAAGATAGCTTCCTATATAATTGTTGAATATTACTATTCCGCAACATGTATTTATAGTGGAGACAAGTCGAGGTTTTAATTAAATTTTGATTATTTTTAATAACATTTTATGACATTTATATAAGCCCTGCTTATATATATATATAATTTTATAACATTCTATGACATTTATATAATGATGTAATATGTGTAAGATCTAGTTAACTATTTTCTGAGAAATAAATAACCATTCATTCATTTGTTGTAAAACAATTATTAAATTTATTACAATTAATAAACAATCGTATAACATATTATTCTGTGGCATAACATTGTTTTTGAATTCGTTGTGTATTTAGAGAACAATAATTATTTTTTAATTCGAGTGGCGCAATTTTTGAAGTGAAAACTTCTTTAGCGAAGTTGTGCACTTTTTGGGATGGATAAAAAATGTTAAACTCGCTTCAGGACACGCGGCCTGATTGAAAATTCGTAAGACGGCGGGAGCGTAGACCGCCGGCGCGGCGTAGGAGAGGAAGTGATATCCCCCTCTCTTTCTAATAAATGTAATATAAATTGTCATGTTTGTGTACGATAGCGCAATATATGAATATTGTATTTTACCACATCAATGATAGTACTTTTATACTGATACACAAAGCAATTCGTGCAAAATTATTCCCTAACCATTCTAAAATATTAAAAAATGCACAACGTTAATGTTCAAGTTTTCACTTCTGCCGGCATACCCGGAGTGCAACCCGTTTTTTTTACGTGGTCTCACATCAGCCCTGTTTGCACCTATAGACTTTACCTAGTAGGTATTATAAAAACCAATCTTTCCAAATTACTTGTTATGTATCTTGTAGGTCACCCAAATATGCAACCTTATTACATATACCTAATTCTAATTTCATATTGGTACGTCGACCAAGCGCCAAGGCGGGCGGTTCCGCCTTGGTTTCCGGCCGGTAGATTCGTGGTCGGTTGCTGTCCTACATTCGTGATACCACTGCTATTTCCTTTACGACGGACTAGTAATTTAAATCTAGGTTACGAATATATAGAGGTATTATATAATACAACTTGTCCCTGAGTAACTTCTATAAAAATATTGATAGACACATTGGAGACTGAAGAACTGAATAATTGAGTTGTTTTAAAAAAAAATAACATATACGAAAATATTTCATAAACTTTTCGTTACAAATACATACATGTAACATTTTAACCAATTTTCGTCGGGTTCTTGTCATCGTCTGCGTTCCAGCCACTTCAGAACCATTTTAGAGTTTGGTTCGAGATGATGGAAAGAGATCTGATGGAATGACTCTTATACCCTGGAGGATGGTGTGGGAAACTACATGCATCGATACCCTGGCTCCGTCTCACATCAAGGCATTAGTGGCTGCACTAAATTCTTAAATAGGTGATAAGGTACGAATTTATTTTTTAATATATGACAGGGCAGAAAACGCAAACGAGCATGTGGGTCACCTGATAGAAAGCAATCACCACCGCCCATGGAGATCAACACCAAGGGGTTGCAGATCCGTTGCCAGCTACTCCTTCCTTCCCTTTCTTTCTGGTGACTTCACTCACTCGCTGGAACACAACAACCCTCAAGGGAATTGTTATTTGGCAGCGTTAATATGGCTACGGCAACCGCTTCACATCAGGCGGGCCGTATACATGTCTGCCACCCGACGTAGTATAAAAAAAAATCAACAATATTTTATTTATTTATTCATTTATTCAAAATTATTTCATGATACATTATCTATATATATAAAAGAGTAAATCACTCACTCACTCATCACGAAATCTCAGAAACTACAAGTGCTAGGAGTGTCAAATTTTTCAAGGGGGTTCCTTTTAGGACGTAGGTGCTCACTAAGACGGGAATTTGGAAAATTCAACCCCTAAGGGGGTGAAACGAGGGTCCAAAGTTTGTATGGGGAATCAAGATTAGTTGGACTATTTTATACGAAACTATAAATGAGCACTTCTGTAGATAAATGAGTAAACACGTGTTTCAGGATTTTTCAAAATTCAACCCCTAAAGGGGTGAAATGAGGTGCAAACGTCTGAAAATCGTTATGGGTATTGTTTTTATGATTTATCGGGTCGCTGATTCCGAAAACAACATTATATTTTATAATCTAACATAACCGACGTGACACAAGAGCACTCCTCTGGGGGTGCGATGGGGTTGAAATGTCATAATATCAATATGGGTGTTGATTCTATGGTTTTCTGAGAAGTCAATTACGAAAATGGCATCGATTTGAAAACGTTGACACGAAATTTCCATCTCGGTATAAAAATCCAAGATTTGAAATACCTGATGCAGAACCATAAAGGTTCAGCTAAACTATAAGAAATATAAAAATGACGCCTTAGCAAAAGTTGTTCAGCCTGATGAGTATTTTTTGTTGAGGTATAAAAATCCAAGATTTAGAACACCTGATGAAGATCTATAATGGTTCCGGTAAACTATAAGAAATATAAAATTGACGCCTTTGCAAAAGTTGTTCAACTTGATGAGTATTTTTTGTTGAGGTATAAAAATCCTAGATTTGGAACACCTGATGCAGAACCATAATGGTTCAGCTAAACTATAAGAAATATAAAAATGACGCCTTAGCAAAAGTTGTTCAGCCTGATGAGTATTTTTTATTGAGGTACAAAAATCCAATATTTGGAACACCTGATGCAGAACAAAGCTAACTTTATTTGCATAAACAACATGGTGTATACAATAAATTATAGTTTAAAAAAATAACTAAAAAACACGCTATAATAGCAAATAGAACTAAAAAAAAGCTACTTAAAAAAACAATGAATAGTTTAACAAAATATTGATTGTATTGTAAAAAAATAACCGCGCAGTGCTACTTTTATGCTTACCTGCTACAAGTTAGATGCAATCGTTTTATTTATTTACAAAGGTAACGTGGTCTATTTAGTCAGTTTATTATAGACGTGTACGCTAAAATTGAAATGGAACGATTGGTATATATTCGCACAAACCAGAAGAATGCGTGCATTTGTGGGACGCTATGTGGCAAGATTTTGTGATGCAAACTCTTTTAAACAACGATGGGAAACTGTTTTTCTTAGATGCTTCAGGAGGGACTGGAAAAACATACCTGACGAGAGCAATCATCGCTGAAATTAGGCGCCAAAATAATATCTTACAGCAGCATCGCCAGGTATTGCAGCCATATATTACTTCTAGGCGAAATGACGCAAATACAATGTTCAATAATATACTCGATTTATACAGAACGGAAACACCGACATGCTTTGTGACACGAAACTGTGACAAAGCGAAAATGTTTCAGGATTGCTGTCTAATCGTTTCAGATGAATGCGAAAAAAAAACAATAAGGCAGTAGAAGCTGTAGATAGAACTTTACGTGCCCAAGAGTTCTCAAAAATATTATTAAAATTTGGGGATGATCTCCTTCCTGAAGTAAAGTCAATGTTTAGCAGCGAAATATGTATAACTGAAGCTGAGATTCTCACTGGGAGTGGTGCCGATGAAACTGTATTTATTCCGCGTATACCACTCTTCCTTCTTACGGCCGTGTGGTTTCCGGTAGACTAGAATAGAATCACTTCGTCTCTTCCCGTGGATGTCGTACAAGGCGACTATGGGAATCGTTTTTGTCCCAGAAATTAACTATTATTGTTGTTTATTGTACCTGTAGGGCGGTTCTATGTTCGACTGTATGTATTTTTTTAAATTCAATGATTTCTCCGTCAATTGTACAGCAATTTTAATAATTCTTATTCGTTTGAGAGGGTACACTCTCCCATATTAAAATGAAACAGGTGGTCCCATATTAAAATGAATGTTGCTAAGCGCAAAACTCGAGAACGGCTCGACCAATTCTGCTAATTTTTATTTTAATATTTTCGTTAAGGAAGGTTCTTATATACATAAAAATTGCGAGGAAAAGAAAACAACACTTTCTACCCGTGCGAAGCCGGGGCGGGCAGCTAGTGTTGTATATAACACCGCACCCTACAAGCCTTGTAGGGCTTATCTTAGTGTCGGCTAGTCGTTGACATACAGTGATTTCAGCAATTTTTTAACAACAGATACGACAGATATTTTGTGTACATGTTTTGAATTTCTGGTGCAGTTTCGTTCAGGTAACATGGAATAAGGTAGTCAGAAGTTCGTGTACCATAAGTGTTAATAAATTTAGGCAGCACATATGTGTTCGATTTCAAATTTCTTATATTAATAGGTCTTGATTTTAGCCCCGTTTCCTCGTGGTTATACTAATTTGTCATACCAGTATGACTACGAGGATATACATTAGCTCTAATTGACTTGGTTGTTTACATTGCGAAAGTAAAAGGATTTTAACTTTATCGAAAACATTAATCACCTTGCAATATTTAAATACGGCTGCTTCATTATTTTTATACCTTTTTCTGATATTAAGTGGTATTATGGTTTTCAAAATTCTTAATTGTAGATTACATACATCTATAATACACGTTTTAGATGTCATACAATAGCTGCTCAAGCCATAGCTGATCACTAAATCCGCGAGTGCCATCTATAATAGTCTGAGAGTGTTATAGGGTAATCTATGTTTTAGTAATATGTCGCAAAAACAAAAATATAACTCAAATGCCGTAGTTGTGTGTGTGCAAATTATGTCCAATGCAATAATCTTATTATGTTGTAGTGTGCATTATAATAAATGTTCGTTAGAACCTCTGGTTAGAACAGATTTCTATAGATAATATAAATTGTACTTACACCAAAACCTACCGGAAACATTTTTTATTGATAGTGAACACCGCATCAAAATCCGTCGATTATTATTATCCGTCGATTGTTATTTAGGAGCTAGCGGATAAACAGACAAAAATCAGAAAGCGACTTGATTTTGTATATAGATGAGCGTTTTTCGCTTCGCGGACCCCTAGAAAATAAAACACAATTTCAAGGAACCCCTTAATAAAAAACACAGGAATAAATTTTGGACAATTTATTTTATTACTGAAAACAATAACATTTTATAAAAAAATTAAACTGTTTTAATTTGAAGGTTGATGTTGCTTTTTTGCAAGTCTTGCTGTCATTGTTTATTAATTCAAATGTTCATAGATAAGACGGCGGACCCCCATACACATACTTGCGGGCCCCCAGGGGTCTACGGACCACAGGTTAAGAAACACTGCTATAGAATATGGGATTAAATGAAAATTATAATGAATACTACGCCAAATTGCTCACATTTCAGTCACACACACGGGTTACCTAAATACTTTTAAAAATGGAAAATTCAACTCCCGCCCTAGGTAGGATTTGAACCCACGACCTCTCGATTCAAATCCCACCTAGGGGGGAGGTGAATTTTTCCATTTTAACAATATTTATAATATTCTGGCAAGTTGGCCAAGACAAATATTTAAATATAAATAATTTACCTAAATACCTTCTTCAAATGATGTCTCATGTAACAATGTAAATATTTAATCCTTCAGGGATTCAAGGCTCATGGCAGTGAAATAGTGGAAATGTTTGGGATCGTAACACGTCCTGTTTTAATATGGTCGACATTCTAACGCCCCAAGAATTTTACATTTTTTTTTCTGTCGTTTACATTTCTTTCGGAATTAATTTGAATATTTCTGAAATGTTCACTTCATACTGGGTTCAATATATAAGTCGTTGTCGTCAATCCTTATTTATTCCATTGTTGGGATACGGGTCTCCCCTCAACTGAACATCCTCCACCATGCTGCTGAACTGCGAGAGAGGTTGTATTAAAAAAATGTACAGCAGAGTTGTCTCCTGTGTTAACGCGCCTCTATCGTCTCTCGTACTCAACCGGTTGTGTTCCGGAGACTTGGAGAGAGGCTAATGTGCAACCGGTCCCAAAAAAGGGAGACCGTTCATCATCATAACGTCATTTTAGTCTCCACTACAAGAGCATGACCCTCTCTCGTCCGTCCCAGACAGAAATGGATTTGGCCTACACTCCCCACGCTGACCAGACGGGTTGGGAGGCCTGATCGATGTTTTATAATGTATTTCCCTTAGTCGCCTTGTATGACATCCACGGGAAGAGACGGAGTGATTCTATTCTAGTCTGCCGGAGACCGTTCGGATCCATCAAATTACCGCCCCATAGCCGTTACCTCACTGTGCAAGGTCATGGAGAGGATCCTCAATAACCAACTGATCGGCTACCTAGAAGATCGTTCCCTAATTAATGACCGTCAATAATGGTTTTAGACCGTAACGATCAACGGGTGATCTTCTAGCGTATGTGACGCACCTCTAGACTGAGGCAATCGACAAACATGGTGAATCTATGGCACAAAGCACTTCTATCCAAGCTTCCGGCATACTACTACTTACGGTCTAGATTTGTGACTGGATTGCTAACTTCGTGCATGAGCGTAAAATCCGCGTCTTAGCAGATGGTTGCGCTTCGCGATTCATTTCAGTAAATGCGGGCGTCCCCCAGGACTCCGTTCTATCGCCCATCCTCTTTCTGTTTCATATCAATGACATGCTACCTCTTGAAAACATTCATGGCTACGCTGACAACAATACCGTTCATAGGCGATATTTGGGTCGGCCTGGTGCTGGAAGGTTGAACTGGATCGGGTGTTGAATTTCATTATTAAATGAGGTTCCAGCAATCTGGTTGAGTTCAATGCTGAGAAAACCCAAGTGTGTGCGTTTACCACAAAAACATCTCCATTCCTTCCTACCCCCAGTCTTCAGAGCACACCGCTCAATTTGAGAGAGAGCTTGAATATGCTAGGCATGAATATTCGCTGCAACCTTAACCAAAGGGAATATGTTGACAGCCTCATCTCAACAGCCTCAAAGAAACTCGGGATCCTGAACAGGGTGCAACGATTCTTCGCGCCGGACCAGCTTTGTACCTATAAGACCCAAGTTTGAGCCTCCGTGGTGTACTGCTCGCATCAAAAAGTCACGATCACGATCAAAAAGTGGAACGCGTTGCTGGCATGAGGCGATTGGGGCTCTTCTTTTCGCTTACCATCAGGCGAAGCGGAGCCAATATGCTGAGCTAATATAAAAAAAGAGTACATAGAATTTTAGTTCTGTTTGTTAAAAGCAGCGAAATGATAATGTTATAAGGTTCACACAGGAGAACGGCAATGTGAGTCCTACTTTGCTTTTTGATTATATAAAACGGCGGAGCCTTGCATTTGGCTAATTGGTATGGCATAATAAATTATGATTTTTGGACAAAAAATCGTATTTCAAGGAGTCCGGAGAAGAAATCATCTTTATCTAAAAGAATGAAAATATGCAAGAAAGAAACGTCTGCCCATCGAACATTGATACCACGTCGTAACGGGTATTTGCGATATCACTAAACTTTGATTGCTTCAAAAAGATATTTTATTATCCACATTTCGTAGATATTTTTAGAACCTTTTGTTATTTTTTATGTGATATCTTAAACATAAATGCTAATTGGTTGCTAACAACTAAAAAGGAAAGGAACAGTTTTATCTGAAAATCTGTCAGCTGTCAATGCCAAGTGTCAGCTGATTGGAACTTGCTACTACCTAAAATAGATGTTCCGAATTATGTCCAGTATGTTGGAAAACACTAAATAATGTTCCAATTCACGGTTAGGCAAGGCTATTTACAATTGAACAACCTAACTTCTTATTCCAAAACTGTAAAAATAAAGTACTATATTGTCGATTACGTTTTTATGCTTTATTCTGATCTCTTTAAAACCTATGCAAAATATTTTTAACAAACGTGCATTCTTTACGTGGTACTGAAAATGTACAGGAACCTGCCATTGTCCTTTTTTATGATAACAAAAATGTAGACATATTTTCAAATTTAAAAACATTTCAAATATCAAATATCTTACTAAGGGCCGATTTTTCAATCCTCAGATAAACAGACAGATAGTGTATATTTGCCAGATAACAAAATATTGCATTTTTCAATCGTCAGATAGGCTCTATTTGGCGAATAACGCCTTTATCTGGGGAATAAATCTATTTGCCTCTTTGATGGCCAGATAAGAAACGAAAAACTAAAGATAGGCTCCAAAAACCTTGATCCAGTAGCCCGTAAAAAAAAATTCTTAAATTTATTCGTTCGGTAAGGTTAGATCGGTATCATTAGATTACGTTTTTATACGTCAAGTCAACCTTCCTTTCATTTACGTTTATTTTGAGGTTATTTCTTGTTTCTCCAAACTATTGATATTGTCGATTGATTATTGATATTTTATTGATTATATTGATATTGATGTTTTCAATGATTTGTTTATATTTATCCACTAAAGTTACTAACATCTGAACTTCTACATTGTAAAAAAAAGCACATTCTCTCTTTTTTGATTCCATTGTCAATTGCGATAAAAAGTTGCTGGCAAAAACCGAAACCCACCAAGTAAAAATCACCACAGAAAATACCACGACCACGAATGAAAGAGCAAAAGTGCATAATAGTTTGATTGATGCATAGAAATTAGAGGTTATGATTAAACGTCAAATAAACAAATGTCAATCTTTTTTTGTCTTCTTCTAACACACGTAACAACGTATGCGTACTTCTCGCTCCTACAGAATCAGAGTGAACTTAGCAACTAAAAACCTTGGATAGTTATCAGCTCGTTATCTGACCATTGAAAAATTCAATCAATTTTATCCGTCCGTTAAACAGTCGGATATTTTAATTCGCTAGTTAGTTATTTGTTAAGTTATTCGATGATTGAAAAATCGGCCCTAGTCTAGTACAAATTATATATTTTTGCCCCCGCAAATATTGTAAAATAATGAAATATAGCAGCAAATTTTCTACAATGCAATAACAGATGTAAAAAATAATTGTTTTAAAAATGTTGTATGAAATGAAAGTTCCCAAATATAAATATTCTAATTTAATATAAAATATATTATTACACTAAATAAACACAGAAATACAAATAAATACCTAATCACACAGCTTATTTAAAACCAGCTTTTGATGTACCATCTAGTATAAGGCTCTCTATTTCATGAAGGGTCTTATCTTTTGTTTCAGGCAAATATTTATATAAAATCAATACACAAATAGCACTCGTTACTGCGAAAAATAAGAAAGCGCCATGTGAACCTAATGATGAAAATATGCATGGCGTTAGCTTCATCTGAGTACCCGCAATAAGTCTTTCATATATTGCAATCCAAAATATCACAGTATTTCTATACTTAAAGGGAAATAATTCACAAGAAATACTTGTACATAAAATCAGAGGCCCAATACTCACACCAATAGAATATATTGTTAACAATAATGTTGTAATAATCTTATTTTCACTGACTACTGAAATTTTTATTAAATATAAATAAAGTGATATAATAAATAAAAAACCTAATCCAACGGAACACGTTGAAAACAATAATAATCGTCTACTTAATATTTTAGATAACACACAACCGAGGTACATACAAAATACTGTAACGCCATCTAATATTAACATCACAGTATATGCCACAGATTCACTACTAGATATGTCTTTGATGATGTCGATAGCATAAACCATACATGCTGTCTTTCCTGTTGAATAGTACAATGTATATAAAATCATAATAAGGACTACAGGCTTATAAATTGTTTTACATGTAATTATGCTATAAAAACTTTTCGTTTTTGATGTAATATCTAAAGCAACGTCATCGTCACGAAGATTTTTAGAACGGGTAATAATATTTTCAAGTTCTTCATTTGACCCATTTAACCAATGATATGCGTATCTACATTCTTCGTATCTCCCCTTACTTGCCAACCAAAACGGTGACTCCGTCCAAAATATTGATGTTAAAAGTATATAAAATGAACAAATAATTTGAACAATACAGATATTCTTCCAGTGAAAAAAAGTCCCAATAGCATTCGATATCCATACTCCCCAGCAAAATGAAGCCGATTTAAATGTAAGGAAAAACCCTCTATACCTTGGTGATGAATACTCTGCGATGATTACAATAAATATAGTAACTTGACCAGCTACTATAACGCTCATGAATATTTCACTTATAAAAATATGAATAATATTCGTACTGTAGTAGAAAATAACAGACGTCATAAAAGCTGTTAAACTTATCAATCTAAAAGATGTTCTCCGTCCGAAGCGATATGATATAGAAAGCAAGAATAATATCCACGGAATTGCTGCATAGCCAAATGTGGCGGCTGAAAATAAAAATAATATATGTACTGCCATGCATTTCTAAACAAGGCAACCGCTACTGACTGCACTATTAACGCACAGCTCAAACCACTGAATTATGAAGTAGGTATCTTAAGAAAGGATTTTAAAAACTCTCCCGAGATATACGCTTACGAAATCGCGGGAGCAAGTGAACTTTATTTTTTAGTTTCATTAAAATAATGGAACCCGGCTTCGCCCGCGCGGTCATTCTTTAAAGAAAATCTTATATTCTTCGTGGAAATAAATTGTTTTTCCCATGGCAACTCTCCAGTACTTAAACTATTCAAATAAAAAAATCATTCCTATCCATTGGTCCCCTTTCCACATGAAACAAAGACAACAAACAAACAAACACACTTTTACAAACAACATTAGTGTGGATGCCTCATAAATGGTTTAAATTTAACATTAATGAAACTATAGTTTCATTAATGTTAAATTTAAACGTAACAATTATGAAAACCACAATATACTTATTATGGTTTTCATAATTGTTGCGTGCGTGCGCTGCGTGGGCAACATGCTAGACAAAGTACTAACTATCTATATAGTGGAGATTATTTTCGTGGTGAAGGCACGTTCAAAGACTCATTGGCGGTTTAAAGTTTGATATGAACTGTTTTAAGAATTTTTTAATTTACAGGCAATTTGAATTACACTACTCGCGTGCTTCTGCCATCAGTTCCTCATCGGGTGATCTTCACTTCAACAGGCGATCTGTACATATTGATCGTTTACAACTTACAGATGACAAATTGCCTGTAAATTGGACTTGGGCAAAATAACACCCGAATTATTGTCATATTTGTGAATTTGTTCTCACCTAACCAAGACACAGTTTCGGAACTGACCGCATCTGTTGAATTTGCCTCTCTCCGCATTTGAGGCACGAAGACTGTAATTGCGCCCAAAGACATTCCATGCACCAGAAAACATCCCCACACTCCAGAACTGATGATTATCTGGTAGAATACATAAATATCTTTACTACTCATAAGAGAGACTTTAAAAAATCAAAAACAACTCAACTTTTCAACTTCTCATAATGACAACGTCAATTAAAAAAAAAAAAAAGAATATGGCGTGGAAAATTAAAAAAAATAAGAAAACTGAACCAACATTTCTAATGTTACTTTATGGCGTTTGACTGAACTGTCAGTCTTTGACTGTGTGCGCGAAACCAATTCGAATTAAATATTCATAGTCTATTCATATTTACCTGGCGAAAGAGATGTTTCCATGAAATCGCATTAGTACCTTCAACTTCATCAGTATTCTCTTCAGCAGCAACTTCTTTATAGTCACATATATCCATGATAACTTTTTAACGTCTAGTTTTGAGTAAGTTTTAAACAAACTGAACGAGAACAATAAACGTAATGACAATATGAGGACAGCCGCCAGACCGAAATAGAACTCATTAATTTGTTTACATTACAGTATTTACTTCAAATATACAAAGTTAACTACCAAAAGTGCGTATATCTTGACTACGGTATTACCATAGATAACTTAGCAATAGACATTATCTGGATATTTTGTACGGTTTCGAGGTCAGGAAACCAAACGATTTATAGTATAACTAGCGACCCGCCCCGGCTTCGCACGGGTGCAATGCTGATACTAAATGTACTACAGAAGGTCTATGCGCTTTGTCCTATCCAGTCCTTCCCCAGTTATAGGCACACGCCGCCGGCTCCGCGGCCGGTACCGCCACAGCCGTTATGTCCCTGCATTTTAAATGTGTAATATCTTCTAAACTATTCATTTAAATTACATGCTGTGAAGGGCCATATTGATCTATATTAAATGCGCAATGTATTTAAGGTACTTAATTGGATAAGGATTTATTCTGTATTGCTTAAAATCGCTTCGTAAATAAGGCATTATTTCTTGTAAAAAGCAAAGGATAAAATAACGGTTATTGTGTGTTACCACTAAGAGATAGACATATACCATCGCGAACTTTTTTGTAGACCATTTTAAGGTGAACAATACTGTACTACATTATTTTGATCTATCTCGTTGGGTTCAGCCAGCGTTTGCAATGAAAGAGCAAAAAAATGTGTTTATTTACGACATCACATTAGAAACCTCTAAATTATCAGTGTTTTTCTACTATGTTATGCATATATTATACATATAAACTTTCCAGTTGAATCACTCTATCTATTAAAAAAACCGCATCATAATCCGTTGCGTAGTTTCAAAGATTTAAGCATACAAAGGGACATAGGGACAGAGAAAGCAACTTTGTTTTATACTATGTAGTGATTGGTTTATTCTTAGAGTATGGGTAGATAAGCAATAGAGTGCTAATCAAGTATTATTAAATGTAATCTTAAAAAGATTAAATTTTGAAATAAAACATAAATTAATTTTCACCCCAGTCAGAAAAAACACACTAGGTATAGAAGTTTTTTTTTCTGTAGTAATGCGAAATACTCTTTCATAATTTATTTTTATTATTTATTTATTGATATTTTCGTAAAAATTTTACGTAGGAGCATTACTTAGAATTTAGAATCATATTATTGATTAGGCACCATCTTAATTACAATAATTATAATAGTAATAAGCCCACTGGGCAGCTTGGGGCGAGCTGTGGTGAATAACGACGGGTACCGAATCTCCAGAGAGTCGGTCAGGGCCTTCGTCTCCGGCGTGCCTTCATCGCTAGGAGTGTAAACACAAGAAGGCCCACAGGACTCGCAGCTCTGGCTTGCCTTCATTGGCCGTCCAGCGAGGAGTCGTTAGAGCTATATGCTCCTGGGGTAGAAGTGTTAAAGGGCATACCACCGCGAGTAACTTCGGAGAAAGTGTAGCATACTTCTCGACACACCTGAGTCACAGACACTAGTGTTGCTCCATCATTTCGGGGATACATCTAGTGAGTGGCGAGCCACCGCCTGCCGCAAATAACGACCAATAGAAGCACTTATGGCAGGCGTCCATCCCTCTTCTGTAACATCCTGGTATTTAGTTTCACCCAGATCTTATCTCCTTATCCCATTTTATTTCCATCACACTTTGCAACAGCTACAGTACGTTTCCTAAGACATTTCATACCACGAACAGTGAAACTGTGGAATCAACTTCCCTCAGCGGTATTCCCGAACAACTACGACATGGGTGCCTTCAAGAACAGAGTTTTCATTTTCCTTAAAAGGCTGGCAACGGATCGGCGACCCCTTGGTGTCGCTGGTCTCCATGGGCGGTGGTGATTGCTTTCCACCAGGTAACCCACATGCTCGTTTGCCCCCCTCTCACATAAAAAAAAAAAAAAAAAAACAATCTCCTGCCGAGACTTGCGGCCCTACCGCTGATACTGAAGCCGTTTACCATCGGAATTTTTGAATGCGAAAATGGAGCTACTGCTTAGATTGTTGATAATTGTGTTTAGCTCATCTGGTAGAAACCCTAGAGCTCTACCGACTAAGCTGAAGATGTTTGTCAATAACTTTAACTTAAGGCCAATTTTTGGAATCAAAAATAACGACGGTAATCGGCTTCAGCTTCGGCGGTAGGGCTCTGCTCATTACATGGGTATATCGTGCATATCCTCGAGCACGCCAACCAAATGACCACCCGGTCATTATCCTGTCATTTCAAGAGAGATAATAATAAAAATTAAAAAAGTTTTCTTTTTTATTTCATTCTTTCATCACGTAAAAATCATGCCCATTATCCTGTGATTTCAAAAATTAAAAATGTTTTCTTTTTTATTTCATCACGTAAAAATTATACCATGTTCAAATTAGATCAGCATATTAAGATTCATTACAAAAATAGTGTGAAGTTACGTTTTATTTATTTAGTGTTACCTATTTTTAATGTCCATATCATGTTTGCACAAATGCTTCGGTAAGGCTGAATAAATTTGTTTACGAACATAAAGTTAATACATATACCTACCGAAAGAGAGAAACAAACTGCTGTGTGAGTCTCACTGTCTAAGTCGCGCAGTATTTTAAGATCGCTGGACGTGGTGGTGGGGGTAGTTCCGCGCATACGCACTTACTATTAAAAATGCTCTTCTGCGCATTCAAGGTCAGCGCTCTTAAAATACTGCGCGACCTGTATATGTGCTCGATGCACTGTATGGTAGAAAGAGATAATTGATATATATCTGTAGAATAATTTTTGATAATGGTTTGATAGCTTCTCTGCACTTAACGGCACGATTAAAACCGGTGCGTCCTCCTTACAATGACCATAATAATGACCTATGGTGCAGAGACTTGGACACTGGTTATCGGACTGGTCCACGGGCTAAAAGTCGCACAGCGAGCGATGGCGAGGGCTATCTCAGGGTTTCTTTGAGGGATCGAATCCGGAACGAAGTAATTCGATTGAGAACCAAAGATGTCGACACAGTCTTCAGAGTTTTAAACACTAAATACTAAAATGTTTAGCAATATATTTTTGCTCATAATTTTTTTAATGTTATTAAAATAAACACATAATATTTTATAGAGTTTTCATAATATTTTCTGTTAAAAACGATTTATTTTCACTACAAGTTAAGTAAGATTTTAATAAAATTTTCAGCATAATGAATTGGTCTATAAGTTAGTACTTATAATAAAAATAACAATACGAATGTTTCAGTATTTTGTAAAATTCATCAATTTAATATGATTTAGGATATAAAATGTAGTGGTTAATAGATTGTAGACAGTATATTAGCACAGTTTATGTAATAGTATATTAGGCTCCGCGTCGGTAAACATTATCTTCACAATACACACTTCTAACTCTTTTTTGACTGCCACTTGTTCGAATTTAAACAGATTAATTTATAACAATTTCACTTATTTCATTCATTTTAAATACTTAGTATAATATGGACCCTTTTGTTACTTTCTACAATATCACCTGAATGCTGAAAACTTACCCAACCAAAATACGGTTTCAGGTCTAATGGCATCTGTGGAATTTGCTTCCCTCCGCCTTTGAGGCACAAACACAGTAATTGCACCCATAGACATTTCGAAAACAAAATAACACCCCCAAATACCTGTGCAGACAATTAACTAAAAATAATAAAGTAAATTAGTAAGGTACACTTGATTCATGGGGAGCTCGTTGGGGTCGTTGCGCGTGTCAGTGTAATCGAAGACGCAAGTTAAGCAACGTCGACCGTAGCCTATTTCGAGCTCCTCCGTACTTCGGAGGGCACGTTAAGCCGTTGGTCCCGGCTAATGTCAATAGATCGTTAAGCCAAGTCTGTGGCCTTTAGGCCACTTGAAAACCCTGGTCTCCGCCAACCCGCAGTTGAGCAGCGTAGTGGAGTATGCTCTAAACCCCTTCGATTTAGACGAGGCTCGTATTCAGTCAGTATGATGAATGAGGGTTGACGACTTGATTCCCAAATATAATTTCGGAAGTATCGCGTGAGAATGAATTGTACACTATTTAGATTGTGCACTTGGATTATATCCTCCCCGGAGGACGTAGCTATGAATTAATGAAACGGTATATACTTGACCACACAACAGCCCCCTTACCACCAACTCTGATTGCGATTCAATAACTGAATAGAATGCTTATTCATACCAATGAATAAGCGAGTCTATTTCAAATCGCATAGAGTCTATTTCAAATCGCATAGAGTCTATTTCAAATCGCATAGAGTCGCTTATTCATTGGTACGAATAAGCATTCTATTCAGTTATTGAATCACTATAAGAGTTGGTGGTAAGGGAGCTGTAGTAAAAACTTCATCACTCGCTCCCTCCAGGCCGACCGATCGAGCGACACAGAGCCGAGCGTGACGGCCCAGTCTCATTCATTATCCACTTATGTAAATCGCATATACTATATTCTTTGGTATCAGTATCAACACTAAAGGAACTACTTCGTGTATTTGATCATCAATGTGGTGTAAGTGGTTCATCAACATCTTTGAACCAAAGCCAACTTCACCTGCACGCGGTGCACCCTGCTGACTGACAAACGAAGCTCTGGCGAAAAGAGAGTTAGGGAGTGTAATTGTAAGCTACCCGACTGGGGATTGTACTTTCACCTCACAGAATACCGCAGCCAAATAACGGTCCCCTTGAGGGCTGTTGTGTTCCTGCGAGTGAGTGAGGTCACCAGAAAGGAAGAAGATGCTGCGATGGCGGCGCGCGAGCGATGTTTTGTGTTGCGAGCGTTAATATTGCTACGGTAACAGCTTCGCATCAGGCGGGCCGTGTGCTTGTCTACTGCCCGTCGTAGTATAAAAAAAACAGTCCATCATTTATCAATAGGCTTGTGAACCATTACTATTTTCGATTTGTTATAAGGACGTTGACGAGCCCGGTGATCGAATAGCAAGAGCTATTTTGACTCCGAGGTCGCGGGTTCGATCCCCGCACAGGACAAACATTTGTGTGCATGAACATGTGTGTTTGTCTTGATCTGCGTGTTATATATATTTAAGTACATTTATCATTTGTATAGTACCTATAGTACAAGCTTTGCGCTTAATTTGGGACTAGATGGCGCTGTATAAATTGTCCAGAAATATTTGTGTATTTAATACCTAATTATCACTACATAGTATAAAACAAAGTCGCTTTCTCTGTCCCTATGTCCCCATGTATGCTTAAATCTTTGAAACTACGCAACGGATTATGATGCGGTTTTTTTTAATAGATAGAGTGATTCAACTGGAAAGTTTATATGTATAATATATGCATAACATAGTAGAAAAACACTGATAATTTAGAGGTTTCTAATGTGATGTCGTAAATAAACACATTTTTTTGCTCTTTCATTGCAAACGCTGGCTGAACCCAACGAGATAGATCAAAATAATGTAGTACAGTATTGTTCACCTTAAAATGGTCTACAAAAAAGTTCGCGATGGTATATGTCTATCTCTTAGTGGTAACACACAATAACCGTTATTTTATCCTTTGCTTTTTACAAGAAATAATGCCTTATTTACGAAGCGATTTTAAGCAATACAGAATTAATCCTTATCCAATTAAGTACCTTAAATACATTGCGCATTTAATATAGATCAATATGGCCCTTCACAGCATGTAATTTAAATGAATAGTTTAGAAGATATTACACATTTAAAATGCAGGGACATAACGGCTGTGGCGGTACCGGCCGCGGAGCCGCGTGCGTGTGCGTGTGCATGTGCGTGCCGAGCGGCGTGTGCCTATAACTGGGGAAGGACTGGATAGGACAAAGCGCAAAGACCTTCTGTAGTACATTTAGTATCAGCATTGCACCCGTGCGAAGCCGGGGCGGGTCGCTAGTATAACAATAATTGAAAGAATTACTTCGATTTATAGATAGATGAGAAGTTGGGGGTCTTGCAGATGCCAGTTGATGCTACAGCATCTGAACAAGCTTACCATGTCTATTTACCAATTTTGGAATGTTCAAATCTGTGGAAGTTGCTCATATGTCTTCATAAAATAAAATAAAAAACCGGACAAATGCGAGTCGTACTCGCCCACCAAGGGTTCCGTGCGTAAGATCATTATAAATAGTTCAGGAATCTAACCCCCTATTTTTTAAGATTTAATTACAAATGTATAGTTTTGAGATTTATTCTTGTACTTGTAGTCTATAACGATGTTACTTGCCAAATTTCATAGTTCTAGGTCAACGGGAAGTACCCTATGAGTTTTGATTCCCTTGAGAATGTGTCGAAATATGCGTTTTTGCTGAATAAACGGCCGTACCTTTTTTACGTAAACTTAACAGTTTGATTTTTTTACAACTACATGGGACCGCAGACCTGAGTATACAGTTCAAATTTCAGCTTGAGACCTCCACGCATTCTCGATTTAGAGGGTCTTGACAGACAAACAGACAGACAGACAGACGGACAACAAAGTGATCTTATAAGGCTTCCGTTTTTCCTTTTGAGGTACGGAGCCCTAAAAAGAGCTGGTGATCTTCAAACTATTATAGCTAAGAACCATCTCGATCAAGTCTAAAACAAAAAAAAAAAAAAAAACAACAACAAATCGGTCTTTTTGTTCAGCAACCATGCCACAGACAGGTACATCAAACCTTATGCAGCTCTGTTTTCTCTACAGATCGCACTCGCTTGGTCACTAGGTCAATAAATTCCACTGATTTGCCACAAAAAATAATATAAAAAATGGAGTAAACAAATCGCGTATGCATGACGTTCATCAAAGCTTAATTATTCAACTTTCCTGTAATCCAAGAAATTTATAAATCATTTAAACCAAGTTAACGAGCCAGGGTTTCTGCTCCTAATAGAAAAACAGTCTAGAGGTTACATAAATGTTTACCATAAACATAGGAATTCATTATTATCTGGCAAATGTCGAAGTTCAACGTAAGACGATGCCGTGTTTAGATATAGATGTTATAGGCGATGTGTATAATCCGGCATTCTATATAATGCCCAGGTACGTATTCAGTAGTGTTTCCTCCACAAACAGTGTTTCCTAACCTTTTCAATGTATATATCCTTATGATCAATAAAGGAAACCTATTTTACCCAACGGTTGGTTTCCAGTTACATTAGGGTTTCTTGTGAGCTTCTCATCTGAACTGATCTTCTGATCTGAACTCGCATCTGAAGTCGATGAAGGCCCTACTGGACTACTATTTCTGACGCCGGTCATTCTATTAATACCTAGTACAGCTTAGCGTTGTGTATAATAACAAAATTATCGATTGAAGGATTATTTTATACATTGCCTAAACAAGTCCAATATGTATAGGACGACTAGCATTCTGTACATTGACTGAGTATACACTTTGCCGGTAACATATACCTTCTTTGATCTAATTGCTAGTTAAGATGGACTTGTCAGTTGTCTAGTCAGTTGATACAGCTAAGCTAAAACAGTTCATCAAACTTGTCATGTTTCCTTGTCTTAGAAGAGCACTAACCTCGAACCTCCAGGCCTCATGGAGAATCCTTAAAAGGTTCAGAGACCTCGTCAGGGTTATATCCAAAGATATATCGTGTCCACTACCACGAGGTTACTATAGGTACAAGTTTATATTGATTGTTTATGACCACATGCGAGGTTCCATGATTTTGTTCAGAGAGGGGCATTGTGCAGCATGTAATATTGCAAATATGGCTCAAGCGTAACACCCGCTGCCAACGCAAAAACTTCTTTCTCATTAACTTTAAGGCAAAGTTACAGTTAGCTTAAATCGAGGCTCTGTGAAAGGAGAGGCATCGTGTAAAATTAAATATAAACTGTCCAACTATGGAAAATCTACTAAACGTCTATCTCACGGAAAACTGCAGTCAAATGACAATTTCTGCTGCTTACTGTCTTGCGTCTGAGTGATGCCACGAGGAAGAAAAGCGTTGTTGCGTTGTCAACGGGGGTGGTGACCGTTACCGTTACTGTTTACATGAGGTAAATCGTACACTTGTTTAGAACCATCGTAGTATTAACTAAAATAAATAGAAAAAAGACAAACGTATAATATGTAGTTGTTATTGAAAAAAACTAAAAAGTTTACTTTATTCCGCTCATCAAGCCCTTCATTTGATACCCAGATCATAGGGGTTAATGTGAAAATTATGAATCACCATTTTATGGGAGGCCATCATATTGGTTTTAAAATTTTGGAATTTCAGGTAACGTCCATGTCACTTGGACCAAATTTCATATCAATTGACCACTGGCAATCAATTATTCGATAGCTTCGTTGTGCGTATCAGTCTGATCGATCACGTAAGTTAAGCAACGTCGACCGTAGCCTGTCTATGGATGGGTTAATTCATCCCGAGCTCCTCCGTACTTCGGAGGTCCCGATTGTTGTCATTACAGTTAAGCCAAGTCAGTGGCCTTTGGGAGGCTTGAAAACACTGGCCTCCGCTAACCCGCAGTTAAGCAGCGTGGCCTAAACCCAGATCGATTGAGTGGAGACCCGTATCCCAACAGTGGGATGATTATAGATTGGTGCCGAATCAATTATTTGCCACTCATGTAGCGGGATTCGAGATGGCTTTATGCACGTGTAATCACTCACGTACATGTGGTTTATCTGGAGGTTGAGCATGTTCATCTGCCATGCGATGGTAAAGTTGTCGGCCGGTCGTTCGAAATCGCGCGACCACCGGCAATCCGTTAGAGTGCCTGCCCCCCTAGCCAAGTGTAATTCGTAGCGTAACGAACGTTAGATAGATCACGTGACATTTGTCAAAATCGAACATTTTAGTATGAGAATTGTCAAATATCACGGGGGGCTGGTTAGTTTACTGGGCACGATAGCGGGGCGGGTAAAGGTCATCTTGCCTGGTCGGTTTACCGCAATCCTCGCAAGACTCGCAATCCTGTGATATGACCGGAAGGTCGGGGCACAAGGGAGCATTAGCTGTAGGCATAGAGTCCTTGACCACATACTGGCAAGTGAAGTGAGTCAAATTTAACTTGCGAAAATTTGATTAGAGACACCGCGGTGAAACTAAATAAAAGCTTCTAAAATTACAAAAGTTTGTTCATCTGAATTTTGTTGTACGTACAAATGTTCTAATGTTATTTATAGACTACTAGCAAACCGCTTTTTCCCGCTTTTCTTTTCAAATTTTTCCAGAATTTTCTTTGCTATTAACCTCACGGAGCCCGAGACCTTTCCAACGAATGCAAAACCGTGGAAATCGGTTCGTGCGTTCTGGAGTTATAGCGTCAGAAAGGAAAACCCGACTTATTTTTATATAGACTATAAATCAAATATATCAAATCCTGTCTCCAAATGCATGCATTTCGATCCAACTCATTCATATCTGTGGAATGTCCCTGTAATCTGTCATATTCACATCTTTTTGGGTAGCTAAATAGAACTGGAGTTCAAAGAACTGTGTACTCGCACTGTAGGCGTTGAGTAAACGAGATAAAATTGTAGAAATTGAAGTTAAATTACAAATGTAACGGGCAGAAGCGTGTTGATAACTGTGTTTAAATTATGTTGTTATAACATTACAAAAAAAATATTATTAAACTTTTATTGTGCCGACTAAAATATATGCAAATTTTCACTGTTTCCTTTGTTTTCTTTACATTAAAGGTTTATAGACTAATTAAATGAAAGACCTATGGTACAGAGACTTGGACACTGACTATCGGACTGATCCATAGGCTAAAGTACATCCAGCTAAAGATGAAGAACACTATAAGTATATAATATAGAGATAAACTTCATTTATTTTCATTGTATTTTATGTTTAGAATAAGATAAATAATTTGATAAATTAAAGTTTATTGTGTTCAAAATAATTGACCACATTAATTTAAGTGTAACAAATACGTATTTTTTCGACAGTCTACAAAATAAACTAAAAACACGCTTCCAGAAATCAGTTGCAGAAAACTGCTTTCAGTCTCTTTCATATATTTGTCGCGGGATTTAGTAATAAATGTCTTTCATTAAACTTCGGGCTTTACTTTCATTTTTATTTTTCCTGAGATGAGAAAAATACACTTTCGCTCACAGAATTTCATTTTGGTATTCACCTACTACTTACTTGCAGTTCTTTCAGTAAGGAAAAGGAGCTTTTTTATTTATACTACCTCGGATGACAGACCTGCCCGTCTGATGTGAAGCGGTTACCATAGCCATCCTCACCTCACTCACTCGAAGGAATAAGTATAACAACCCTCAAAGGGTTATTTGGCTGCGGTATTCTGTGAAGGTTTGTTCTCCCCAACCCGTTTGGCCAGCGTGGGGAGTGTAGGCCAAATTCTTCTTCCGTCTAGGACGGACGAGAGAGGGTCGTGCTCCTATAGTGAAGACTAAAATGGACCTGATGATGATGATGATGATGATTCTGTGAGGTGGTTGTTACCTGCTTGATAGCCCCTCTACACGATGTTCCATCATGTAGAGGGGTTAGTGGCGTCGGATGGCTTATGATGGTGTTGCGATGGCGGCGAATGGCCGCGATGTCGGTTTTTCGACCTCACATGTCAAAGGATAGTGGCCCAGTGATGGCGGTACGCCTCTATACGTAGCCCACTGCGCAATATTAATTCGAACGTGGTCGAGTGCTGACGTAACGTTACATTTTTTTTACTTTCTGTTTCGGCAGAGGCGATAGCTTCAACGTCCATATTTAACCGACTTCAAAAAAGAAGGAGGTTATCAATTCGACTGAATTTTTTTTTGTATGAATGTTATTCGATATCTTCGCGAATTGTGAACCGATTTTCAAAATTCTTTTTTTATTTGAAAGGGTATGCTTGCAAGGTGGTCCCATATTCACCAAGTGATGATCTAATGATGGGATCCTGGAGAAATCAAGGGAAACTCTTGAATTTTATAGGCATGTATGGTCAAATTCTCTTTTTTTATTTGAAAGGGTATGATTGCGAGGTGGTTCCATATTCACCAACTCAGGGTCTGATGATGGGATCCCAGAAAAATCGAGGGAAATCCTTAAATTTGCCCTGTGGTTGCCGGCAGAATATAATTGCGCCTCTATATTGCTCTTACGACTAAGGAATCTTGTATAACGCATTAACTTTTCTCCCTGAAGACAGGCAGCAGTGACTCCCGGGGTATTCCACCAATAAGCTGCACTCGCCAACTGAAGTCGGTTTTTATTTTATTTTTTAAATCATATATAATGGTTTTTATTACTTCCACTACACCGTTCGTGAAGTACGACCAAATGCGGACTGAGCACCGCCATCGTGTAGATGCAACGCAGCCATCGCTGTGCCAGCGTTGCGCCATCTCACTCGCCATTTGATGCACCATCGTGTAGAGGGGCACAACAACTAATAACTTCATCTAAGTATTTTTCAATGGAATTTGTACAAAATTTTATCTTTTCCACATTGTACATTTTTTATGTTGGTTGACTATTACTCCTTAACTTGTAAAGTGTACATAGCTTTTGTTTGTTTGTAATATCTGTATTGTACATAAAAAAAGTTAAAGGAAAAGTACAAAAGCGGAATTATCCCTCACAGGGATCTCTTCCAGCCAACCTTAGAGCATCTGAGATGATTTCATGAATAGGCAGGCAGCTGTGATGTTTCACTTTTAAATTCTATATATATCCTACTGCCGTGAATTTTTCCTCTATTTTTTCTTTGTTTTCCTGAATTTTGCCTTTAAAGCTCAATGTTTCGGAAACGGAGCCTTGAATCGTATAACGTCGTTTACACACTCACAATATATTTGAAAGATCTATCCAATAATATTCCACACCATAGGATAGAAAACAAAAAAAAAAAAACCCACATCACATTTTTTTTTTCTGAATTGTATTTTACCAATTTGTGAAGTATATTTCAGCTTTCTAGTACTAATAGTGTCAGAGCTAGGTCGCGGACGGAAAGACTGATAGATAGACAGATAAACAGGCAAATATACAGACAGACAGGCAGATGACAAACGACAGACAGACAAACAGACAGACAAACACACAGACAAACAGACAGACAAACAGACAGACAAACAGACAGACAAACAGACAGACAAACAGACAGACAAACAGACAGACAAACAGACAGACAAACAGACAAACAAACAGGCAGATGGACATGACGGAACTAAAAGGGTTCCGTAAAAACGTGTGCATGACCACACGACAGAAGTGAAAACTTCATCTCTCGTCCCGTCTCGCTCGCTCCCTGTCGACTTTGCTGGAACAAGCGTTACAGAGCCAAGCGTGACGGCTCAGTCTCAGTCACTAGCAACAAAATAAAGTTTAAAATCTACCTATTGACATAAAAGCGAGTAAACAAGTTATTTATTTAAATATTTACTACCATGTTTACGAGGCGTGCGTCGACCCTAAAATTCAAACGGCCATAATCTCCCAATGAAATGCATAGCAGTGTCACATATGCTTTGTTTGACTTCGTTATTCGGCACATACACACACACTTCTAAAGCCTTATAAAATAATAAATCGCTCAGACACGTCTTTCTCTGTATAATAATAATAGTTCTCTTCAGGCGGTCAAAGCGCTTGTGTGCCATCTCAGTGATAAAAAAAAAGAAATCCCTTGGAGGTTGTTATAGTCCTGCGAGTGAGTGAGGTCACCAAGGAGGAAGGAAGGAGTTGGTACGTTGGGAGAGTACGTTGTTAGTACTTAATGACTATATTAGCCGCTTAACATCAGGCGGGCTTGTTCGCCACCCGACGTAGTATAAAAAAAAGGGTTTTCAGGCAGGATCAGGAGTTTGATTTCCTTAATATTCAATCTTCAAATCAAAATGGTTGTCGTGTGCAACTTCAGCGACTGAGTCGCTTTCAATTCAGCGACTAAGTCGCTTTCAATTCAGCGAGTAAGTCGCTTTCAATTCAGCGACTAAGTCTTTCAACATAATAACTATAGTTTAGCTTCTAATTACAACAACAACGTCTACGTAGAACATACGTACATGCGCGGCAATGAACAAACTCCCCCAGATTAGTAAGTAGTAGTAAGCGAAGGCGTAGGAGTGTTTGTAGCTGCCCCAATAGGGGGAGAGAGCTTCAATATAGAGTTAAATAATTTGGAGGGAGTCAAGAATTGCCCGCGGCAAAGTGCCTAACAGCAAAGTGCCACGCGCATCTCCCGATCATACGACTGCGAGGATGGTGGAGCCATGGGAGGTGGAGGGTTTACCCCAGATTTGTCTCAGAGGTGAGGTGAGGTCGGTACCAGAGGGCGGCAGGGAGTCACTATACTGTACGTAAGTACAGCGTTACGTATACGCCGTCTGCGGAAAATTGTCCTCTGACATCTATAATTTCTTTTTACCTCAAATTCCACATTTGATTCATTTTTACGATGAAAACTTAAAAATGACATTGCCACGATTTTTAACGAGATCATAAACTTTTATCATAATGCCTTTATCAGGAACGTGCCGCATTTCTAAGAACGTGACGCTCAGATTGAAGTAGGTACATGGCGGCGAACCGAGAGGGTGGCAAGTGGCTATGAATTTCCTTCAGTCTTTAAACTAATCATTCTGAAATTTATATTATTGGCATCTATGTGTTAGGTAACAACTGACAGTTTTAGCATAGTCGTCAACCCTTACTTACCTCACCGCTGGGATACGGGTCTCCCCTCAATCGAAGGGGTTTAGAGCATACTCCACGCTGCTTAACTGCGGGTTGTCGGAGGCCAGTGTTTTCAAGCCGCCCAAAGGCCACTGACTTAGCTTAACGACTGTCATCTAATGACCACAGTCGGGACCGACGGCTTAACGTGCCCTCCGAAGCATGGAGGAGCTCCAAATAATGTAAATCCATCCATGGACATGTTATCTGACACGCCATCGAGCACCTAGCATAGTACTATTACTTACACTAAGGTTTTTTTTTATATACCACTAGAATGGCAAACAAGCATACGGCCCGCCTGATGGAAAGCAGTTACCGTAGCCTATGAACGCCTGTAACACCAGGGGCATCACACGCGCGTTGCTAAAACTTTGGCAACGAGCGCGTTTTTTGGCAAAAAGTGGTTTTAGTAACTATTGTAAGTTGTAGGGTGTAAGTGGTACATCAACATTTTTAAACCGAAGCCAACCTCCCCTGTAGGTGGTGCACTCTACTAGCTGATAAACGAGGTTCTGACGAGAATAGAGGAAGGGCATAGCGCAGTTATAAGCTGCCCGACTGGGGAAGTACCTCCACTTCACAGAATACCGCGGCTAAACAAAAATAGGCTATTTGACTATCATTTTTTTCAGTTTGATATGTAGTGACGTCTCAATAATATAACCATATGTGAAAGAATTACTTCGATAGCACCAAAATCTCTAGACATATCATCATCATCATCATCATCAGGTTATTATAGTCTCCACTACAGGAGTACGACCCTCTCTCGTCCGTTTCAGACAGGAGGATTTGGCCTACACTCCCCATGCTGGCCTGATCGATGTTTTATAATGTATGTCCCTTAGTTGCCTTGTACGACATCCACGGGAAGAGACGGAGTGATTCTATTCTAGTCTGCCGGAAACCACACGACATATGTTAATTTGAAAATCATAATTTTGGACTTTCCCGAAAACGCTCCATACAAAGGCTAGTGAGTTATAACGTCACAGGTTTGTATTTTGTATGCATCAAATCAAAAATTTGTACGACAGCTATGTTAAATATTAAGTTTATGTAATTAGTATCATTATAAAAGTTATAGTATTTTTATTGCTTCTCCAACTCCAAAATATTATTTTTAATAATTTCATACTTTTAAAATGGACTTTCCCGGCAAACTTTGACCGACTCTAAAATAAGTCGGATGGAAGATATTAGAATGAAAGTATGCAGATCTTTATAGTGTTGTGTATTTTACGATATTGTTAAATAATTTATAAAATTTTTGAACATTGTGATATAGCCTATTCGATAGATCATGTTGCGAGCTACAATAACCGTTTCACATCAGCCGGGCGCTGTATGCTTTTCTGCTTCCCGACGTAGTAGAAAAACAAAAAAGTATCCCATCCCGTTATGTGTCTTCCATTCTCAATAGAGAGAGTCCCTAGGTCCGAATTTCTAGTTAGAAAAACAATAACAAGTAACATTAACTCAAACAATAGAATGTTATCCACTGATTTATCTATAAGAAATCTATTGTAATAGTTTCCTCACTAGCTTTGTAATAACCCGTCTCGACCGCTCAAAGGAATCCCGCATGATTGGGTCAAATACGTACCGAGAAATAGCCTTTACCCTCGGAAAAAAGAAAAACAATAACAAGTTCGATGACCTCTCACCACGTGACAGTGTCTTATGTTGTAAAAGGGGAGAGTTAGATATATCTCAGATATACTAAAGAAAAAAGTTTTTAAACACACTTGTCGAATTGTATGATATTGTTTGGTAGAAGGCCAAATAATTTTGAAACAAATATTGCAATATAACATATAATATATATGGACCTACACATGTGGCTTACCACAATCTTCAGAACAAAAGCCAACCTCGCCTGCACGTGGTAAACCCTGCCGACTAGCGAAACAAGCTCTGACAAAAGAGGAAAGCTTCCTACTCGTACTAATGTCTTCTGATTAAATTCGTTGTGAGTTCCAAGGCAGCCGTAGTTTTACCCCCGGGACTGCAGTGGATTTCATTGTTCATTGCCTTTTTTGGTGGTCGCGGCTGTTGGCGGCCCGTCCCGATAAAAGATAATTAAGGCCCATATTTAATGCAATGTTGAATTAAATAAATAAATAAATAAAAAGTTTTTGTGCGTCGAATAAATTATTATTAGAACAAAAATAATCAGTTCTGATTATTTTTGTTCTAATAATAATTTATTCGACAAAAGAATAATTTAATCGACTCGACAAAAAGAAACCATAATTTGTAAAAAAAATACCATGTATTGTCTTATCAAGCGTAAATTATATAACAAAAAAGATAAAGTATATAAATATTTAAAAGTTGGCTGGAATCAGGGATTGAAAACCGGTACAAATTTGGGTTCCGGTTCCTCATTTCGGTTTGTAAAAAGGTTCTTCTTTTCGGTACGGTTCCGGTTGGGTTCCGGTTCCACCGGAACCGGTTCTGGATAAAGGTACCGAATTAAAGGTTCCTTAAGAAGGAGGGATACGTTCGACCGTGTCTGGCATATTTCTTCGTTCTTACAGCTGACAGTTAGCCTTCGATCAGGGATCGAATCAGGGATCAGGGCTACCCGACTGAGGAATAAATAAATATATATATCTGGACAATTTACACAGCGCCATCTAGTCCCAAATTAAGCGCAAAGCTTGTGTACTAGACAACTGAAAATGTACTTGAATACATACTTACAATACATAGAAAACACCCAGACCAAGACAAACAGACATGTTCATGCACACAAATGTTTGTCTTGTGCGGGAATCGAACCCGCGACCTCGGAGTCAAAGTGGCCATTGCTAACCATTCCGCTTCTGACCCGTGGTTACACTGATTTGTTATCGACCACCGAACTCGTCGAATATACCTCCACCTCACAGAATACCGCAGCCAAATAACAATTCCCCTGAGGGTTGTTATTTTCCTGCGAGTGAATGAGGTAACCAGAAAGGAAGGAGATGATGCGATGGTAGCGGGTGTGGCCGCGCCAGCGATGTTTTTCTCTAACCTACACTCTTTCACATCATTATTCATTCATTCACACTCATGAGTCGAGTAGTTGTAAAGTTTATAACTATAATTTGTAACTAATTACTATACCTACCTGAATTGAATAGGTACGGCATTTTTTTTATTAAAATCTTATATATAAAAATGAATTGCTTTTCGTTAGTCTCGCAAAAACTCGAGAACGGCCAGGCCGATTTAGCTGATTTTGATTTTGAAATGTTTGTCTTAGCCCAGGGAAGGTTTAAACGGTGAGAAATTTTGGAAAAAAATTCAAGAAAGATAGTGAAAACAACAATTTTAATGTATGGGAATACAAAGTGTTCCTACTATAGTCGAATGTCATTCCTATCAATAGTGTCATTGTCACAAAGAATCGACGTCATATTTGTTGGTTGCCAAATATGACTTTCTCAGATGTGACATAGAAATGACACAATATTAATAGACATCAAGAAAGGAGTTGAGAGAACATCACGATCACCTTATAGAAGAATTGAATTGAATTGAAAGGAGTTGAAATATGTAGTGACTGTTTATGGTAAATCATGCTTTGTACAATACTTATTAATAAATAATAGAAATTTGTAAATTTCATAAACACTCGGATTGTAAATTACAAAAATGATTGCAAAAAATGTAACCAGTGTCAGCAAAGCGACTAGACCAGAAAATGGGGGCTGAACGCAGAACAAGGTTTTGGATTCACATAGAGTTGTATAACTTTGCATATGGTAAGACCTACATTACATTATATAGGTCTGTCATGTTAACCAAGGTGATACCTATTACAAAATAAAACGGATCCTCATTATTTTCTGAAGTACCTAAATCTGTAATTTTAATATCATATTTTATCATTTAGTCATAAATTTATTTGGCGAGAACTTTCTTTACTGAAGGCTAAAGGGCTGCCAGGTTTTTATATCGAGATCATCCGAGACATGTACCGAAATTCCAAATACATAGTTTAGACCTCTGTCGGAGAGGAGAGACAAAATTCTCATTAACGTTGGTGTCCTCCAGCGATCAGTCTTAGTCTGTTTTTGTTTATATTAGGCATATTCTTATATATTAGACATTTGTGGTTTCTTATATATTAGACGAATTGTCAAGTAGTATCATGGATCCACATGGACCAGGGGGCTTACCGCCGAAGCTGAAGCCGATTACCATCGAATATTTTGATTCCAAAAATAGGTCTTACGTTTAAGTTATTGACAAGCATATTCAGCTTAGTCCGTAGAGCTCCAGAGTTACTGTCAGTTAAGCTAAACACAAGTATCATACTTCTAAGTTGAAGTTTGATTTTCGTGATCAGAAACACCGGTGGGGATCGTCTTCAGCTTAGCCGGTAGGTGTCCATGTATGCTGATATAATTGCACTGGCGGATGCGGATAGAGGGCAGTTGGTGCGATGTGTGAATTAATGGAAGAGGTCACTTGAGAACTATGGCCTGAATCCGAATACGGGAAAGATCGAGTACTTGGGCTGCAAAACAACAGATCCCCGAACGACCGTTCACATAAGGATATGATCGAATGCACGGACAGTTTAACACAACACAAATTCAGAAGGGTATGATGAAATTTGTACTAAAGTAATAAAGTCAAGCATCGATGAATTATTACCCATTTTAACCCACCTGATTAACTTATCTTTTTCTACAGGTTCTTTTCCGGAACTGCTAAAATTATCAGTTGTGAAACCGCTGTTCAAGAAAGGTAGCAAAGATGATATAAAAAACTATCGACCCATAACGTTGATACCAATCTTTTCAAAAATTTTTGAAAAGTGTATGCTTAAGAGGTTAATGGAATTTTGCAATAAATTTGGAATCATTGCAGAAGACCAGTATGGATTTCAAAAGCATAAATCTACAACACTTGCTACATACGCACTCATGACAGCTATTTTAACAAATATAAATAATAGAAATTTCACTACTGCAGTATTTTTTGACTTATCAAAAGCTTTCGATGTTGTTTCACATAAAATACTTTTAAACAAATTAGAATTAATTGGAATTAGAGGACCTACACTTGATTGGATAGCATCTTACTTAAATAACAGATGTCAACGTGTTGTGATTACAAAATTAGATAAAAATAGCGAAATAACGACATACTCATCTAATTTTAGACATAATAAATATGGAGTTCCACAAGGGAGCGTATTAGGCCCTATTCTATTCCTTTTATATATAAATAATTTGCCTTATATTACAACTCATAAATGCACACTTTTCGCTGATGACATATCAGTTGTTGTTGCGACAAATAAAATAAATATGACCATTAAAGACCATGAAGATGACGTAAATAAAACTATTAGTGACATAATTCAATGGCTTGACATAAATAATTTAAAAATAAATGTAATTAAAACTAACTGGATTCACTTTAATAATTATAAAAATGAAATGTTTAATCTGAATATTCGTTACAACAATGTACCAATTGACATGGTAAAAGAGACAAAATTTCTAGGACTAACGATAGATCAGCAAATGAACTGGAAATCACAAATTGAAAAAGTATGTTCTAAAATAAATAAATTCGTTTATGCTCTTAAACAAGTGAGCAATGTTACAGACAAAAAGACAGCACTTACAGCTTATCACGCGTATGTTGAGTCTACCTTGCGCTATGGCTTATTAATTTGGGGCAATGGTACCAACATCGGTAGAGCTTTTATTGCGCAAAAAAAGTGCATTAGATCGATGTATGGTCTTCCACCAGATGTGTCGTGTCGATCACGATTTAAGGAACTTGGATTATTAACCCTTCCATCTCTTTATATATATATGTCATGGGCGTATTTATAAAAGAAAATAGCAAACTTTTTAAGAAAGCTAGTGCTTTATATGCTACAAACCATAGAAACCCTAACAGACTAGTATTTGACATAACTCCAACTATGAGTCAATATACCAAAAGCTGTTTAGGTATGTCTATTAAAATCTATAATAAAATTCCGGATGACATAAAATGTAGTAATAATAATGTATTCAAAAAAAAATTATATAAATGGTTGTTAGATAAAGAGTATTACACTATACAAGACTTTTTGACATGAAATGATTATTTGTAGCTATTGGACATTTGCTGTTAATGAATACTATTTACTTGACATTACAACCTATTATTCTAATATTAATATTGACATTGTATTTCTATCGAATAGACCTAATGGATAATTATTTTAATAATTTAGTACACTATATTTTGCCTCTAATTTAAAATCACAAACAATGTATTTGCATGCCACTGACTTGGCAAAACATGTATGCTCTACTAATTATTTGTCAACTTTCACACCGTGTTTTGTGCAAATAAATTATTATTATTATTATCTCTTTTTATCTCTTTTTAATCACGGGTCAAGCCCGGTCATTTGATAGGCGTGCGCGGGGATATGGATCCAACGCGTAGAGGCCCCTTTGAGAAGTTTGATGTAATGTTGTACGCCCGCCGTGACCCGCTCCAGGATATGTCAATGGAACGACATACCCATGAGCAGGTCTCGGCAGGCGTTGAGACTATTGCGAAGTGTGATGGAAAATAAATGGGCTATGGAGATGAGATCTGGGTGAACTTAATACCGGGCTATTACAGAAGAGGGACGGACGCCTGCCATAACTGCTTTTATTGCTAGTTATTTGCGGCAGGCGGTGGCTTGCCACTCACTAGATGGGCCCCCGAAATGCCAGGAAAACGAAATTAAATTAAAAAAAAAAAAAAAAAAAAAATATTATTATTATTATTGTTATGTATCTCTTTTCAATCACGGGTCAAGCCCGGTCATTTGATAGGCGTGCGCGGGGATATGGATCCAACGCGTAGAGGCCCCTTTGAGAAGTTTGATGTAATGTTGTACGCCCGCCGTGACCCGCTCCAGGATATGTCAATGGAACGACATACCCATGAGCAGGTCTCGGCAGGCGTTGAGACTATTGCGAAGTGTGATGGAAAATAAATGGGCTATGGAGATGAGATCTAGGTGAACTTAATACCGGGCTATTACAGAAGAGGGACGGACGCCTGCCATAACTGCTTTTATTGCTAGTTATTTGCGGCAGGCGGTGGCTTGCCACTCACTAGATGGGCCCCCGAAATGCCAGGAAAACGGCCGGGGGCAACACCGGTGTGAGTGACTCAGGGATGTCGAGAGGTGTGCTGCGCTTTCTCCGAAGTTACTCGCGGCGTGATGCCCTTTAACACTTCCACCCCTGGAGCATATAGCTCTAGCGGCTCCTCTCTGGACGGCCAATGAAGGCAAGCCAGAGCTGAGAGTCCTGCGGGCCTTCTTGTGTTTACACTCCGACCGATGAAGACACGCCGGAGACGAAGGCCCTGACCGACTCTCTGGAGACTCGGGTCCGTGGTGTCGCTACTCACACAACAGCTCGCCACACAAGCTGCCCTGCGGACTTATTATTGTTGTTATTATTATTATTGTTATTATTATTATTGTTATTATTATTTAAGTACTTGGGTTCTGTTCTTCGATCATCGGATAGCATCGACTGCGAGATTTCAGTAGCTTGGACTTAGTGGCTTGAGGTAACCAGTGTCAACTGTGACTAGGGATTCCCGCGGGATCACGATGCTTTAATTAATCTGCGGGATCCCGCACATTCAAAGGGCGGATCCGCGGATCCCGCAAATAAAGAATTTGGCGCTAAAACTAAGTAAATTTTTATTTATTTCCAAAATCCAAAAAAGTACGATGAAGAAACCAAAAATACAGATCGTACATATACATTCTTCATGCCAAGAAAAGTTGCAATACAGCCAAGAAATAAATAAAATTATAGAAAAAGTCGTAGTTCAAGACGATGAAATATATGCAGATGACGTCTTGGAAAATACACGTATAACTAGAACATCTGCTACTGATACAAATCCTACTCTAACGCTAAAAGAAGAATGAGAAAAAAGCTACTACAAGAAAAAAAATATTTAAGAAAAAACCAGACATTGTTGTCTGGCTTTTTCATTCATTTGACATTCGTGGTATTGACAATTCGGTCAAGTAGTATTATGTATCTACATGGACCAGCTCTGTGCGGTGGGTCGACGGGTGTTCATGTATGCTGATATAATTGCACTGGCGAATGCGGATAGAGTTGCAGTTGATGCGATGAGTGAATTAATGGAAGAGGTCACTTGAGAACTATGGGCTGAATCCGAATACGGGAAAGACTTGGGCTGCAAAACAACAGATCCCACGACCGTGCACTTAAGGATATGATCGAATGCACGGACGGTTTAAGTACTTGGGATCTGTTCTTCGATCATCGGATAGAATCGACTGCGATATTTCAGTAGCTTGGACTAAGTGGCTTGAGGTAACCAGTGACATCTGTGACTCCAAAATTTCGTCAAGTTGAAAGGACAAATATATAAATCCAAGATTAGACCATTTTATAAGTTAGCAAAAAATCGTCAATACTTGAGCGACACGTACAGGTGTTGTCTTTCATGGAGTTGAATATGCTGCGCAGTATGCGCGAAGTTTCGTAGAAGGACCGCGTCAGGAATTCTCGGACATGGCAAGCAAACTGCAAGAGAGTCATTTAAGCACACAGGGTAGGCCCTGTGGGCATTCCAATTTGACAATACCGTCAAATTGGAATGCCCACAGGGCCTACCCTGTGTGCCCGAACCTGGAGGATGTGCCAAGAAGATCTAATCTTCTTAAAGAGACACAGATCTTAGATCGTAATTATATATTTATTAAGTAGATAGATGTAGGTGAAACAAAGTTCACCGGGGTCATCTAGTATTTAATAAAAATAAAAATATTTATTAAATATTTTAATTAAAAAATGTTGACGCAACGCGTGTGTGGTCGGCAATGTGCCAAAATGATTACGTCGTGACGGCGTAACGCGCCGCGTGTACGTGATCTATGTTTAATTCAAGTTCGGACAGGATTTAAAGAGGAACCTGTAAAATAAAGGTTTCGGTCCAGGTTCTACATTTAGGTTTCGGTTCCGGTTCGGGTTCTGATATCAGAACCCCTAAGTACCGGTTCTTTACCGGTATTTTACAAACCTTTTCGATCCCTGGCTGGAAGGGATCTCTAATAGCGATAAGCCCCCTTACCACCATCTCTTATTGCGATTCAATATTTGAATAGATTGCTTATTCATACCAATGAATAAGCGACTCTATTCCATTTGAAATACAGTAGCTTATTTATTGGTATGAATAAGCACTCTATTCAGTTATTTAATCGCAATAATGAGATGGTGGTAAGGGGGCTGTACGTCTTTGTACATTGTCTTTATTTTACAATGTTTTATGTGCTTATTGTTTATTGTTTGTGAACGAAAAGTTTTATGAAGGAGGTGTCGACGTGATTGGTCCTCGTCTCGTGTGACGCCAGAATGAAGTAACTATTAAGTAATCTGTACCCTCTAATGGCGGCTACTGTGCCAGAAGTCACCATACAAAATGTTGCTTAGCTGCTAGTGTCTACTTCAGTACAATAATGCAGCAGAATAATAATGCTAGATAGCATTACAGTACATTTAAACATACATTTGAGTCTACTTGAGAACTGACTGAATGACTCATTCCTACGGAATGGCATTTTTACGTGTATTCAGCCCCCTTACCCCAACTCTTATTGCAATTCAATAACTGAATAGAATCTGTTGGCGACTGGCTCGATAGAATCTTTTTATAAAGACTATTATTTTGTATTTGAAATATTTTTTAAATTGTTTTACTTGGTAACGGTTTCCATGTTAGTATTGTGTCTGCTCTATTTGTTCTAACAAGTAATATTAACTTATTAAATTCGTTCTCTTACTGTACAATCTACGTGTTTCCATTCCTTCATCATACAGTCCTCTACTCCTTAATAGAATCCTTATTCATACCAATGAATAAGCGACTCCATGCAATTTGAAATAGAATCGCTTATTCATTGGCATGAATAAGCATTCTATTCAGTTATTGAATCGCAATAAGTGTTGGTGGTAAGGGGGCTGTCTATATTTTAAATTTCCTCGTGTGCGTAAACGCGGAAGTGGGGCGCGTCATTTCAGCTTAGACAAGGTCTAACACAAATTGACAGTTATTGCGATTAAAGTTGCTGAATTTATCCACTGTGACCTTTTGTGACTCTGACTCTAATTGGGTAACCGTGACCATAACATGCCAAAGGGATGGCCACACAACGTGACTATGAAAACTTTTTTGCCTGTTATATTGCTGTGATTTTCTTATACTACGTTTTTTCTTATACCACGTCGGGTGGCAGACAAGCATACGACCCGCCTGATGTGAAGCGGTTACCGCAGCCATATTAACGCTAGCAATATATAAATATCGCTCGCGCGCCTCCACCCCCGCTGCCAACGCAGCATCTCCTTCCTTTCTGGTGACCTCACTCACTCGCAGGAACACAACAACCCTCAAGGGAATTGTTATTTGGCTGCGGTATTTTGTGAGATGGAGGTACATTCCCCAGTCGGGTAGCTTACAATTACGCTCCCTACCTTTCTTTTCGCCAGAGCTTCGTTTGTCAGTCAGCAGGGTGCACCGCGGGCAGATGAAGTTGGCTTTGGTTCAAAGGTGTTGATGAACCACTTACAAAAATTTGATTTTAATTAATGATTTTAATTGCGGGAGCGAGCGGAACGAGCCGAACGAGCGGAACGCTTATTATACGCCGAAAAGTCATCCTTGGAAATGAATAGGCTCCAAAACCACTGAACCGATTTTGATGACACTTGTCACAATTAAAAACCTCGACATGCTTGAGGTTTGTGTCGAAAAAAAAATGAGATCGATCATGTCCTTGAGGAATGATCATCAAATACATTTTCCATTGAAATCAATGGAAACATACACTCAGCGAATCTACTCGCTCCACTCGACTTCGATTTCGGCCCCGTGGGCTAGAGTCCGGCCTTAATAAATTCGTTTGTCTGAAAGTTGCGATCTTTACTTTGTAAGGGTATTTCTACCGTGAATGCTAATATTGTGGAATTACTCCTTTTGACAATGTTCCGGAATGAAGAATGTTACTAGGTATGCCAAATCGCTTGAAATGTTGTCTCAGTGAAGCCTGTATGTATACAAACACACTAGTTTTTGTTGTAGTCAAAAATACCTAGTAGTTTTGATTTTAAAGGCATTAAAAGTTTCGAAAAATATCGAGTCCCGCTAAAAGTCTTGTGACGTCATTTCACAACGCATCGCACGGGCCACGGCTACGACTCGCTTAGTATTAGGGATGTGACATTCTAATTATAGTATTTAATTAATTATTATAGTAATTAAAATTTAAAATAAATTTATAATACAATTAAATAAAATTATTTTTAATAAAATTTATAATAAATTTAATTAATTATTATTGTTACAGTATTTAAATAATTATTTAATTGTAATTATAGTATTTAGGAATAATTTAAACGGCACGGGCGCGCGACCGCGAGCGGACTGAGTGAGCCAGACTAAGCGTGTTGTACGATGACGTCACACAGCCCGCGTCGTACGGTTACAACTTGTTTTACTTCTAAATCGGAAACTAATTGACATATCGAAGTAATTCTTTCACTAGTATTTTTTTATTTTAGACAGAGAATATGGACTGCTAATAATCAAAATTAGTTAACATTCTCCATTGTCCCGAAGAAATACAACGACAGCAAAAAGTAGAGATGGATTAAAAGAGACGTAGGGCATAGCGTATTTTTTATGCCCGACTGGGGAAGTACCTACACCTCACAGAATCACGCAGCCAAATAACAATTCCCTTGAGAGTTGTTGTGTTCCTGCGAGTGAATGAGGTCACCAGAAATAAAGGAAAAAGTGTATAGGCTGGCAACGGATCGGTGACCCCTTGGTGTTGCTGATCTCCATGGGCGGTGGTGGTAACTGTCCAACAGGTGACCCACATGCTCGTTTGCGCCTCTCTCATAATATAAAAAATGGGCAAAATGCCAGGTTTCACTATTTCGACGGTCCCTACGTATAAAGCGACATGTCAAAAATGGCATTTTTTTATTTATTGCATAAATTGCTATAGATTGCCCGTAAAAAAAACATTTTCTTTTTTTTTTATTGATTGTATATAATTAAAAAGTAATAAATTAAATCATTTATTTTGTCCAATAATAATATTCTTTAATACGTAGGGACCGTCGATTTATGCATTTACTATTTATGCCCTTAAAACCAAGCATTTACTGGAAACATATGGGCTTTTATTGGAAATTTATCCAAAATACTCGACAATCTCCCAAGTAAAGATAAACAAATGTATGTATTTTATATCTCTACTTAGAATTCTCCTAGAATTGAGTCTACGTATTCTTCTCTAAAAATATTGGCAACAGTATGTGCAGTGATCAGAGCTTTCCATGACAGCGTTTGACAGTTCTGTCAAACGCCATAAAATTACATTAGAGAGTTGATCAGTTTTCTTAAATTTTCTAGTTTCCGCGTAACTTTCTTATTTTTAGGGTTCCGTACCCAAAGCGTAAAGAGGTCCGTCCGTCTGTCACCAGGCTGTATCTCATGAACCATGATAGTTAGGCAATTGAACTTTTCACAGATGATGTATTTCTGTTCCCGCTATAACAACAAATACTAAAAAACAGAATAAAATAAATATTTAAGGGGGCTCCCATACAATAAACGTGATATTTTTGCTTGTTTTTGCTCGATATTGATAACGGCAACAGGTAGACGCTTGAAATATTCACAGAATATTTAGTTATATGTTCACTTTAAAAATAAATTATTCAATTAAAATAGAACAAAAGGGTGGCTCCCATATAACAAAAGTATTTTTTTTTGCCGTTTTTATAGATAATGGTACGGAACCCTTCATGCGCGAGACCGACTCGCACTTGGCTGGTTTTTTTCTTTCATAAGACAATAACCTTCTCCTGAGAATAACAAACACAACAAGAAAAGAATTATCGAAATCGATCCGGCCGTTCACGCGTGATGCCGTGACCAAGGAAACTATTTCCCATTATTTTTATTCATATAATCCTAATAATGTGTAAATAACACATTATTAGGATTCATTTAAATATACGAGTATGTAGATAAAATGAATAATTAAAAAATAACCCCAGTGCAATAAATTTTACTTATAACCAACGTACTAAAAAGAGTGAATGAAAAACAAAATGTAAAATAAACTAGAACCAAAATAAACTCTATTTAGGTTTTATGATACTGACAGGTATTATGAGCTGAAACCTTCAGGGAAATACCCACGTTCAGGTTCTTACATACTAGACATTTCGTTATGTTACTCGTTTCGCCTACTCGTATATGTATTTACTAGCGGCCGCCCGCGACTTCGTACGCGTGGAGTCAGTTATCTGCAAATAATTTTTAATTACATTCGAAAAAGCTAAATACCTAATGAAAGGAAAAAAATAAAAAAGTTAAAAACAATCAATATCTAGACGAATTTTTAGAATCAATGAAGTCGACGGATATTATTTTTTAAAACCTAAAGTACTTTTTATTGTTATAATAAAATATCCCTCCTTATAATAGTAAGTATTTAGTTGTTTTCGATATTTTTTATACTTAAATATCATTTAAAATCCTTCTGCCATAATTACTTTAACTTCAATAACATTGGATTTTCATAAAAATTTCCAACCCCCGTTTTAACCCCAAAAAGGGGTTGATTTCTAAAGATACATTATTAGTACACCTCCACACCATTTATAGAGCATACATTTTAAAATTCAAGTCCTATTACTTCAAAAACATAGAAATTTGATACGAATTTCCAACCCCCGTTTTATCCCCAAAAAGGGGTTGATTGCTAAAGATACATTATTAGTACACCTCCACACCATTTATAGAGCATACATTTTAAAATTCAAGTCCTATTACTTCAAAAACATAGAACTTTGATACGAATTTCCAACCCCCGTTTTATCCCCAAAAAGGGGTTGATTTCTAAAGATACATTATTAGTACACCTCCACACCATCTATAGAGCATGCATTTTAAATTTCAAGTCTCTTATTTCAAAAACATAGAACTTTCATACAAACTTCCAACCCCCGTTTTAACCCCAAAAAGGGGTTGATTTCCAAAGATACATTATTAGTACACCTCCACACCATCTATAGAGCATACATTTTAAATTTCAAGTTTCTTACTTTAAAAACATAGAACTTTCATACAAATTTCCAACCCCCGTTTTAACTCCAAAAAGGGGTTGAATTCTAAAGAAACATTATTAGTACACCTCCACACCATCTATGGAGCATACATGTTAAAATTCAAGTCCTATTACTTTAAAAACATAGAACTTTGTTACAAATTTCCAACCCCTGTTTTAACCCCAAAAAGGGGTTGATTTCTAAAGATAAATTATTAGTACACCTCCACACCATCTATAGAGCATACATTTTAAATTTCAAGTTTCTTACTTTAAAAACATAGAATTTTCATACAAACTTCCAACCCCCGTTTTAACCCCAAAAAGGGGTTGATTTCTAAAGATACATTATTAGTACACCTCCACGCCATCTATAGAGCATACATTTTAAAATTCAAGTCCTATTACTTCAGAAACATAGAACTTTGATACAAATTACCAACCCCCGTTTTAACCCCAAAAAGGGGTTGATTTCTAAAGATACATTATTAGTACACCTCCACGCCATCTATAGAGCATACATTTTAAAATTCAAGTCCTATTACTTCAGAAACATAGAACTTTGATACAAATTACCAACCCCCGTTTTAACCCCAAAAAGGGGTTGATTTCTAAAGATACATTATTAGTACACCTCCACACCATCTATAGAGCATACATTTTAAAATTCAAGTCCTATTACTTCAGAAACATAGAACTTTGATACAAATTACCAACCCCCGTTTTAACCCCAAAAAGGGGTTGATTTCTAAAGATACATTATTAGTACACCTCCACACCATCTATAGAGCATGCATTTTAAATTTCAAGTCTCTTACTTCAAAAACATAGAAATTTCATACAAACTTCCAACCCCCGTTTCAACCCTAAAAAGGGGTTGATTTCTAAAGATACATTATTAGTACACCTCCACACCATCTACAGAGCATGCATTTTAAATTTCAAGTCTCTTACTTCAAAAACATAGAACTTTCATACAAACTTCCAACCCCCATTCTACCCCCTTAGGGGTGGAGTATCGTAAAATCCGTTCTTAGTGGATGTCTACACCCTACAAGGAACCTACCTACCAAATTTCAAGTTTGTAGGTGTTATAGTTTATGAGATTTCGTGATGAGTGAGTCAGTGATTTACTCTTTTATATATATACTAGCGACCCGCCCCGGCTTCGCACGGGTGCAATGCTGATACTAAATGTACTACAGAAGGTCTTTGCGCTTTGTCCTATCCAGTCCTTCCCCAGTTATAGGCACACGCCGCCGGCTCCGCGGCCGGTACCGCCACAGCCGTTATGTCCCTGCATTTTAAATGTGTAATATCTTCTAAACTATTCATTTAAATTACATGCTGTGAAGGGCCATATTGATCTATATTAAATGCGCAATGTATTTAAGGTACTTAATTGGATAAGGATTAATTCTGTATTGCTTAAAATCGCTTCGTAAATAAGGCATTATTTCTTGTAAAAAGCAAAGGATAAAATAACGGTTATTGTGTGTTACCACTAAGAGATAGACATATACCATCGCGAACTTTTTTGTAGACCATTTTAAGGTGAACAATACTGTACTACATTATTTTGATCTATCTCGTTGGGTTCAGCCAGCGTTTGCAATGAAAGAGCAAAAAAATGTGTTTATTTACGACATCACATTAGAAACCTCTAAATTATCAGTGTTTTTCTACTATGTTATGCATATATTATACATATAAACTTTCCAGTTGAATCACTCTATCTATTAAAAAAAACCGCATCATAATCCGTTGCGTAGTTTCAAAGATTTAAGCATACATGGGGACATAGGGACAGAGAAAGCGACTTTGTTTTATACTATGTAGTGATAATATACTAGCTGGCCCGGCGAACTTCGTACCGCCTAATTGTCAATGAATGTCGTGGTATACATATTAGTTGAACAAAATTTATGATGTCTTGAAATTAATATAATGAATAATAGAAAATAATAGAGAAGCACGATGGCGTCATTGCGCGTGTCAGTCTAATTGTACACGCAAGTTAAACAACGTCAACCGTAGCCTGTCCATGGATGAGTTTATATTATCTCGAGCTCCTCCGTGCTTCGGAAGGTACGTTAATCCGTCGGTCCCGGTTGTAATCATTAGATTAACTCGAGGTCCTCCGTGCTTCGGAGGGCACGTTAATCCGTCGGTCCCGGTTGTTATCATTAGATTATCTCGAGCTCCTCCGTGCTTCGGAAGGCACGTAAGACGTCGGTCCCGGTTGTTATCATTAGATTATCTCGAGCTCCTCTGTGCTTCGGAAGGCACGTAAGCCGTCGGTCCCGGTTGTTATCATTAGATTATCTCGAGCTCCTCCGTGCTTCGGAAGGCACGTTAAGCCGTCGGTCCTGGTTGTTATCATTAGATGGCAGTCGTTAAGCCAAGTGGCCTTTAGGCGGCTTGAAATTACTGTCGTCCGCCAACTCGCAGTTGAGCAGCGTGGTGGAGTATGCTCGAAACATATTCAGTTGAAGGAAGACCCGTATTTAATATTACCCAGCAGTGGGTAAATATTACCGAGCAGTGGGTAAATATTAAGTTCAGTATTTTACTATGTCACAAAATAAAGTACCATGACACTTGACAACCAATTAATATTCATTTTCAAGCATTCATTCATAAACAATTTTCAAAACAACAACGGACAACTTTCGCGACGTAAAAGTTAGACCAATCGATTTGACATTTAATTGAAAATCAATAAATATCCCAATCCGTTTTCAAATTTAATTTTTCGACAATTTTGTCAATGTTTTAATACTTATTATCCTATACCCACATTTCTGAACGCACGCATACATTTGACGTACGCACGTTAACGTCACGTTTGACAGGTCCGACATCCACGAACATTTTGTATGGAAAAATGATTTTACTTTTATTTTATTTTTTTCGTAAATTTTCCAATGTTTTTAATAGTTATTCTGCTATTCTGGACGGAGACAAATCCAACAAATCAAAAACCATGGCAATCGGTCCAGCCGTTCTCGAGTTATAAGTGTTGTAACAAACACGACTTTCTTTTATATATATAGATATATATAAAAGAGTAAATCACTGAATCAAAAAAATAAGCTCACTTACTTAAATCTATATATATATTATTGTCGTATATCTAGATAAATGCAATAAAACTCGAGAGCTACAAATTCACGTTTAATGTCGGGCAACAGACTGACAATCGTTTTATAACAAAATCAGAAGGTAGATGTTTACATTATACCCTCATATACTATATTCCCTCCACCTTTAGTTTATATATAATACTTATAATAACTTTAAACAACAATATTAAACTTTATAATTAGCTTTTTTATTACGGGTACTTCTAACAGCTCGTTTACGACTTAATAATTGATAAGACTCGTGCATTCTACTACTAGCTGACTGTTCTGGAACGTTTCTATTTTCTGGCGTACGAATTTGAGCAGTTACGGGTTCAGCTATTGATTCTGAAGTAGGATCTGTTCTAGCTACTACTTCCGTCTCAAGCGGGGATGACGAAATCGTGCCGCTCGCAATGTCCCTTTCCTCCGAAAATGAATGAAAAGAGGAATCGCTATCTTCCCTCGCCTCCGCTTCTTGGTTTCCGTCGGGTCTGTAGTCTGGTTCAGCGGTTTCCAGTAGTATTGTCGGTGTCTCAGTAGACGTTGGCGTCTGGTCGTCTTCGATGCTGATGTTGTCATCCCAGTCGAATAATAAATTATTTCCTCTATAAGCCACTATGTGATCTATATGTTTTTGAACGCTAGAGTCTGTTTCAGGTATATATACATTGAACATCCGAGAACCGATTTTATTTTTAATTATACCTTGTTTCCATATATGCTTTGTCCCATTTTTGTAAAAGTGCTTTACTAACACTTTTTCGCCTTGCATAAAATCAGTTCTCCGGTGTCCCGAATATTGCTCACGCTGTAAGATCTGTTTTTTAAGTACATTATTTTTAGCTGTGGATGTCAACTCTCTTTTATCTGTGTTAATACCACTACTAGAGCCTTTACCGTGCAGCAGATCAAGTCTACAACGTAAAGAACGACCGAACAATAACTGTGCCGGTGAATAGCCAGTCGTGCAATGTGTACTATTCCTGTAGTCGAACAAAAATTTATTTAACTTAATTTGGATTTGTTTTGGACTTTTATTTCCCTGAAATATTATCTTTAACGCTTTCTTAACTGTTTTTACGCTATTTTCTGCCTGCCCATTCGACTGCGGGCGGTAAGGGGCGGAAGTTAAATGTTTAATCCCGTTGCATTCACAAAAATCTTGAAATTGACTAGAACAAAAATTCGAAGCATTATCGGTTACTAAATATTTTACTAAACCAAATCTACTAAAAATATCTGTCATTTTTAATATAATAGTTTCAGTGTCCGTATTATTCATCACAAAACATTCCAACCATTTAGAGTAAGCGTCTACAGCTACCAGAAATTGTTTTCCTTCTATGGACAGCATGTCGAGATGCAAGCGCTCCCAGGCTCGCGCGGGGTACGGCCACGGCGCGAGCGGCGCACGCGGCGGCGCGGCGCGCAGGGTGTTGCATATACTACATGAACCTATTTTTTCTTCTATGTGTTTATCAATCTGTGGCCACCACATACGATCTCTAGCCTCCATTTTCGTTTTAACGACCCCGAAATGTGAACTGTGTAAATCATTTAATAAACGTTCGCGATATAACGTTGGAATAACAATTTTGTGACCTCGTAATATGCAACCATTTTCTAACGTTAATTCTGACTTGCAAACAAAATATGGTTTTATTTCTAAACTTTTGATTTTATTTGGCCAGCCGTTCTTAATGAAATCCTTTACCTTTTTCAAAAACGGGTCTAATTCTGTCTCTTTCCTAATTAACTCTTTCGTAATCGGTTTTAAACGCGAATCAGAAATAAAATTTATATATAAACAATCGTCTTCTAATTTCTCATAATATTCTGAGTTCGGAATCGTCGAACGTGATAAAAAATCTGCTACGTTCCTTTCACTTTTTATGTACTCAATTTTAAAATTGTAAGCTGACAAAAATATACTATATCTTTGCAGTCTATTTGCAGCCATTTCCGGTACCCCTTTTTTACTGCCAAATATTGATAAAAGCGGTTTATGATCAGTTCTAAGTATGAATGGAACAGGGCGGCCATACAAATAATGATGAAATTTTTTAATCCCAAAGACAATAGCTGCCGCCTCTTTTTGTATTTGCGCATAGTTCCGCTCGGCAGTGGTGAGTGAGCGCGAGGCGTAGGCCACGGCCCTCTCGCTGCCGTCTGGCTGCCGCTGCGCCAGCACGGCGCCCAGCCCGGCCGGGCCCGCGTCCGCCGTCACCACCGTCACCAACGAAGGGTCGTAGTGCGCTAACACTCGGTCCGACGCTAATTCTTCTTTAACCTTCTTAAAAGCATTTTGTTGAGGTTCTCCCCAACACCATTTTTGACCCTTTTTTAGTAATAAATGTAATGGCTGTAGTAAACTTGATGTACCCGGCACGAAACATCTATAGTAGTTAATCATACCTAAAAATGATTTTAATTCATTTACGTTCTTTGGGTAATCGCACTGCAATATAGCTTCCACTTTTTTATTTGATTTATGCAGCCCATTTTTATCAATCTTAAAACCTAGGTACTCAACTGAACTTTTAAATAACTCGCATTTATCCGACTTCAAACGTAAACCGGCTTCTTGTAATCTCTCTAGAACTTCTTCTAACCGTTTCATATGAACCTCGTTGTTCGGTCCCGTGACTAAAATATCATCTAGAAAAATACAAGTCCCTTCAATATTTGACAAAAGTTGTTCAACGGTACGTTGGAAAATAAAAGGAGCCGTCGAGATTCCGAACACAAGCCTATTATATCGAAATAAACCTTTATGGGTATTTATACACGTTAGATATTTCGATTCATCAAGTTCTAGCTGATTATAAGCCCTTGACAAATCTAACTTTGAAAATTGAACACCACCGTGTAACTTCGAAAATAATTCCTCTATACGCGGCAATGGGTAGTCATCGGAACAAAGTATTTTATTTAAAGTTACCGAAAAATCCCCACATATCCTAATTTCACCATCCGGTCGCAAAACTGGAACAATGGGAGTCGCTATGTCAGAAAAGTCCACCCTTTCTATTATACCTAATTCCAATAAACGTTGCAACTCCTTTTCAACCTTAGGTTTCAAGGCCAACGGCACAGGTCTATGTTTTATAAATTTTAAATCGGCGTCCGACTTTATACGTAATGTAATTTTGTGTTTATTAAATCGTCCTAATTCATAAATATTCAAAATTGTTTAAAGATTTAAACAATTTTGAATATTTATGTTTTAATAATTCGTTCATCTCATCACCGTCGATTTTATTTATGCTGTGCATTCCATTGGTAGTACAAAACTGTAAATTAAACTTGCTAATAAAATCTCTGCCTAATAAAGCCGGTTGATTGACACCTGTGTCAATTACAAATAACTTAATTACCTCCGTGCGATTTTCGAACGTAATCGGTGCTAAAATATATCCTAACGGCGTTATCTTACTTCCGTTATAACAATTCAGTACAACACGGCACTTCTGAATAATAAATTTTTGTTTTAAACACGACATGTAAGTATGTATTGGAATAATAGATACAGCACTCCCGCTATCTATCTCACATAAAACCTTCAAACCGTTAATAGAAATCATCTGCCGCATCGGTTCTCCGTTGACACATTCAATATTAAACAAATCAAAATTACCTTCGATAAGTGAGGCGTCGTCATCCACAGCTACGTAAAAATTACTCGTACCCGATTTACACATTCGCATAAGATGGCCTTTCTTATTACATTTACGACACATATAATCTAAATAACGACACTTGTCCTTTGAATGATTTTTATAGCCGCACACATCACAACGCATCACATTGGCACTATTATTATTGCTTACGCGCGGTGAACGGTACGAGCGCGCTCCGCTGCTGCTTGTACGGGACGCGGCCGCGCTGTTTCCGTGTGTCTGTTGTTGTTTTGTTGTTATATATAGATTTAAGTAAGTGAGCTTATTTTTTTATACCACTGAGGTGGCAAATAAGACAAGTATAGGGCCCGCCTAATGGAAAGCGGTATATTTATTGTTGTAATAATAGAACATAGCGACATCCCGACAGCAAAACTATGCTCGTATTTTATTCTTTATATTGATTTATTCGACGAGCTCGGTGGTCGAATGGTTAGCAATGGCCACTTTGACTCCGAGTTCGCGGGTTCGATCCCCGCACAAGGCAAACATTTTTGTGCATGAACATGTCTGTTTGTCTTGGTCTGGGCGTTTCTATGTATTATAAGTATGTATTTAATGTTATTTATGTATGTAATTAAAAAAAATGTATTTAAGTACATTTATCAGTTGTCTAGTATCCATAACACAAGCTTTGCGCTTAATTTGGGACTAGATAGCGCTGTGTAAATTGTCCAGAAATATTTTATTTATTTTATATCTGAGTGCCCTCGCACCTCATTCGTTTATATCCAACACTCAAAGGCTGGCTGGTAGAGATCTCTTATAGATACAAGCCCGCCTTTGTACATCTATATTTTAAATGTTTTTTTAAGTAAATATATTTATGCTTATTATGTACAATATAGATAATACAAACAAACAAAAAAGCAAACACGATCTATCTATCTAAAACAGTTGCAAGTACAACGGAGGATTTATCCGCAAAGCTTTTTCGCTCCAACTCGATTTACAGTTAATACTATTAATACAGTTAATATAATTATCACACTTGGGAGGACGCAAATTTATCTCGTACAGATATACACTACTCTCAATCTAAGGCCTTTTTGGTCCTATCCTTTAGGTGAATGACCTGCAGGGCAAAAAATGTAAGGACAGAACGCAATCGGAAACACAATTTATTGTCTTAAACCTACAGAACTGTACAGGCTCAGCATTTATCAACAATACGATAGGTCTTGTCAATGATGCGTATGAAATTGGTCAGATGCGTTTATCGAGTCCTTAGTGGAAGCCGTTTACTCAAGCCAGAGTAGCTAACTGATACAATGATATTGTGTTAAAAGATGTATAGTATAATACACATTTATGTTTTATATACCCATCTCTTTTAATAGAATAGTTTAATTTGCTATAATTTTAAATACATTGCTGGCTTAAATTAAAGTTGATTAAATCAGCATGTTCAGTAGGGTAGCGATTAAAAGTGTAAAAACAAAATACAGTTATATTTGCTCTATTTTATTTTTAAATTGTTTTAATGGTTATCCTGTACTTTATTTTATATCTGATTGTACAAAACAAATACGTGGTTGTTTTGTACAATCAGATATAAAATAAATGTTGATTTTATTTTCGAAGATGTATAATTATTTGTTCTTATAATTATTTATTACCCATTTGATAATGATCCCGTGGTATGATGACATATCTATAACCAAAATGTAATATCATCGACAAAGCTTTGAGATACAGAGTACCGTCTTTATTTATTGACATAGAAAACATATCGTATCTATTTGCACAAAGCCCCTATAAACAAAACCTGTATTCTGTAGGAGTTTTTCTCGTACTGTATACTAGAGATGGGCGTTGAATGAGCGAACCGTTTTTTTAAACTGTTTTTTTTTTGTGCGTGAATGATTAAACTAGTTTACAGTTCACAGATAAACTATTTTATTCTTCGACTGGTTGATGAGTTCGTTGCGTCGCGTCGCGATCGTCTCGTTTTGCCTAGTGACTTGACAAATGAGATTTTCTTTTGTTTACGTTTACCAATAGTCTTATCGACGACGACGTAAACTAGTCGAAAATTAGACTGTTTTTTAAACTAGTTCATTGTCGCCGGTAAACGGTCTCGTTGCGTCGACTGTAAAATCGTCGACGACCCACCACTACTGTATACTACAGTTAGCAAGAGCCTATATAGAAGAGTTATAAAGGTGAGTATACATGAGAGTTCGATGGCGTTGTTGAGCGCGTCAGTCTATTCGAATATGCAAGTTAAGCAACGTCGACCGTAGCCTGTCCATGGATGGGGTTATTTATCTCGAGCTCCTCGTGTTTTGGAAGGTACGTTAGGCCGGCGCTCCCGGCTGTTGTCAATAGATGAGAGTCGTTAAGTCTGGTCAGTGGCCTTTAGGAGGCTTGAAAATACTGACCTCCGCCTACTTGCAGTTGAGCTGCACGGTAGAGAGATAAGATATTAAGTTCTTTTTTTATTTTTGACCACAATAAGACCAATGGTACAAAAGGCGTACTTAATGCTAAAAGCATTCTCTACCAGTCAACCTTCGGGAAGTAGTGACGAATGTGGTTTAAAACTATAATATATTAACAAGAAACATAAAAAGTGACTAATATACTATACGTAAACTTTACCTAAGTATACACATATTACATTCATAAATAAGTACATACATTCTATCATACATACATACAAACATATATAAATATATGTACATATATACATAAATATGCCAAATAAGATGAATCAGTGGTGAATTAAGCTATTTAAAAGGTTAGCATAAACTTTTTTTTTTTTTATACTACGTCGGGTGGCATACGGCCCGCCTGATGTGAAGCGGTTACCGTAGCCATATTAACGCTTGCAACATAAAATATTGCTCGCGCGCCGCCACCCCCGCTGCCAACGCAGCATCTCCTTCCGTTATTTCTGGTGACCTCACTCACTCGCAGGAACACAACAACCCTCAAGGAAATTGTTATTTGGCTGCGGTATTCTGTGAGTTGGAGGTACATTCCCCAGTCGGGTAGCTTAAAGTTACGCTCCCTACCTGTCTTTTCGCCAGAGCTTCGTTTGTCAGTCAGCAGGGTGCACCACGTGCAGGTGAAGTTGGCTTTTGTTCAAAGATCTTGATGAACCACTTACACCCCAGAAAAAAAAAATCTTTTTAAAATTAAATTTATTCGATATTTTTCTCAATGGGATAGGTAGGTAGTAAATTAGTAGTGTTAGTTGAAATGTCGAAAATCTATTGACGTTACCAGCGCTCGTGTATTTATTTGTTGAAATGGCACACCAAATCCCTCGTTCGTTTCCCTGCAGCAGAGTCCCTACCGCTGTAGCTGAAACCGATTTTAAAAATCTAACTTCACCTTAGATTGGTGGTGTTGTGTTTAACTTATTTGGTATAAATTCTAGAGCTTTATCGACTTAGCTGAAGATGTTTGTCAATAACTTAAACCTAAGAATTTTTTTAGGATCCAAATATTCGGTCGGAATCGACTTCAGCTAGGCGGTACCCAGTTCGTTGTTATATCTAAAGCAAAATCTCTAGTTTATACTCAACTTAAGTTCGGTTACACGGAAGCCTGCCGTACATGGGTAGAGTAAAATCTGGCGAGTAAGTATGAGCATTGCGGAGCTACCAGCATGCTAAGAATTATAATAATGAAACCAGTAGTGAATATAACGCTACTTTACCGATTTTACTTTACCCTTGAAGTTTTATCTCTGTCGTACTATAATGAATTTACTATTGAGAAACTTTAAAAATAAACAAACATAACGAATTTAAATAAAAAAATAATTTAAACAAATTAATTATTACATACTATGTATATATTTTAATTTAAACAAAAGTTAGGGGAGGGAATGGTTTTTTTTTTTTTTTTTTATGTGAGAGGGGGCAAACGAGCATGTGGGTTACCTGGTGGAAAGCAATCACCACCGCCCATGGAGACCAGCGACACCAAGGGGTCGCCGATCCGTTGCCAGCCTTTTAAGAAAAATGAAAACTCTGTTCTTGAAGGTACCCATATCGTAGTTGTTCGGAAATACCGCTGAGGAAAGTTGATTCCACAGTTTCACTGTTCGTGGTATGAAATATCTTAGGAAACGCACTGTAGTAGATCGCCAATTATCAAGATGATATGGATGGAATTTTAATTTATGGCTAGTTGTACGATAGTGGAATTCAGCGGCAGGTATCAAATCAAACAGCTCATCGGAGCACTCCCCGTGATATAATTTGTATAGAACGCAAAGAGACGCTACATCTCTGCGTGTAGAGAGAGAGTCCAATCGATTCGAGATCATTGGGTCACCGACGATTCGAGCTGCTCTTCGCTGTATGCGGTCAAATAGAGCAAGCAAGTACTGGGGCGCACCGGCCCAGAGATGCGAACAGTACTCCATGTGAGGTCGAACCTGGGCTTTGTATAGTTGAAGGCGGTGTCGGGGTGTAAAATACCGCCTGGCTTTACTAATCACACCAATCTTCCTGGAAGCCAGTTTGGCCTTGCATTCCAAGTGACCGCGAAACTGAACATCACTCGATAGGTCGACACCCAAGATGGTAATGCTAGTTCTTACACTAAGGGGAGTACCTTCCAAACTAGGTGCATGAATGGCCACTTTATTAATAATTATCTCTACTAACATACTTTATAAACATTACTAATTACATGAGTCTTTGTTACTTAATTAAATAAAATATTCATTCATTCATTACAGTAAATAAATAGGAAAATATTTATTTATTTGTATTTAAAATCTTTATTGACCACAAATTATTAATAAGGGTACAAAAGGCGGACTTAATTATGTTTATGGGTTAGGTAGGGCTGCGCCGTCAAAACCAAAGAGTTGTTTCATAGAATGAAATTTGAGTCTTGTACCGCGGATCCACATACTTGTGGCAATACATACTATAATGAATACATTGTGATTCAACCAGGTAATGTCTATGTTGAAAAGTATTTAATTCATCATCGGCACATGTTTCCTTCACATGACCGTATTATCTAAATATTATTTTAGCGACATGAGCAACATTACAAATCGCATGACGCATCTTTAGCCATGCTTGCCAGTCGGCTCGCATCCTTTACTCATATAGTCTGGAATCTCACTTTGTTTTACGAATATTAGTAGTTCTGAGAAATCCAAGCTATATTTATAACTGTGAGTGATACAATAAATAGTGTCGATAATTCGGATTTTACTTGATCTCTACATATAATTCCTATACATTCTTATAAATTATTTTAATTAAAATAACATGTCAAAGAAAATAACTGTATAGATATTATTTTGCAGAAGTAGGTAAATAAATTATATATTTATGGACAATTTACACAGTGCCATCTAGTGCCAAATTAAGCGCAAAGCCTGTACTATGGGTACTAGACAGCTGATAAATGTACTTAAATACATTTTTTCTCTGCATTGTAACAAATTGAAACTGATGTTGTTAATCTAACAACGAAAGCAGTAGTCAATGTAACGCTATTCTACCGATTTTACTCTATCCGTATCAAATAGGCTTTACGTTATAATCGGCAACATAACAATGTTCTGAAATTATAAAAAAATAATAATAACGATATCATAAAATACATAAAATTACCTATAACGAGCTGCGACCTATCATTTTTAACCCCCGACGCAAAAAACGACGGGGTGTTATAAGTTTGACGTGTCTTTTGAGTATGTGTCTGTCTGTGTGTGTATGTGTCTGTTTGTGTGTGTATGTATTTATCCGGGGCTCCCGGACGGATGGACTGACTTTGTTTCTTTTTTAGGGTTCCGTACCTCAAAACGAAAAACGGAACCCTTATAAGATCACTTTGTTGTCTGTCTGTCTGTCTGTCCGTCTGTCTGTCAAGAATTTCTATGTCGAGAATGCGTGGAGGTATCAAGCTGAAATTTGAACTGTATGCTCAGGTCTACGGTCCCATGAAGTTGTAAAAAAATCAAACTGCTAAGTTTACGTAAAAAAAAGTTACGGCCGTTTATTCAGCAAAAAACGCATATTTCGACATTTTCATTTCATTGGGGTGTAGTGGTTCATCAACATCTTTGAACCAAAGCCAACTTCACCTGCACGCGGTGCACCCTGCCGACTGACAAACGAAGCTCTGGCGAAAAGAGAGGTAGGGAGCGTAATTGTAAGCTACCCGACTCGGGAATTTACCTCCACCTCACAGAATACCGCAGCCAAATAACAATTCCCTTGAGGATTGTTGTGTTCCTGCGAGTGAGTGAGGTCACCAGAATGGAAGGAGATGCTGCGTTGGCAGCGGGGGTGGCGGCGCGCGAGCGATACTTTATGTTGCGAGCGTTCATATGGCTACGGTAACCGCTTAACATCAGGCGGGCCGTACGCTTGTCTGCCACCCGACGTAGTATAAAAAAAAAAAAAAATTCATTTGTAAATAGATCTTAAAAAATAGGGGTGTACAGACATCAAACCATTCCTGATCTAATTTCCTATCTTAAATGTTTCCCTTCCTAATTTAAATTTGCCGCCAAAACGTCCGACGCAAACTATATTCAATGCGTCGGCCAATCAACGTTTGGTGCGCGCGACACGCGCGCCACCCCGTGTTACTTAATAGAACAGTACGGTTCAAAAATTTCGAGAAGAAATGAACTACTGAGCCCCGACGCGTGTGATGTATTCAAAATCTTTCATGTAATATAATACTTGCTAGAAGTTCACTGACTGTTCGGTCTACGATCAATCTCTGCCTGACCTAGTGGAAGTGCAACATATGTGAGCGTTCGTGTACTAGCTGGCCGGTCGACAGAACACATGTCCCGTCGTTGGTGAACCCGTCAACGTCCTTCACATATCCAGGTTAGTGTGTGTGCTTTCTACTACTTGGGGTCACAGGATTTCGTCTAGGCTGGCAACAGGGCAATGCAGTGGCTTCTCCAGCGAGTCCCATCCATTAAATGGTGCCTCCTGTGAGGACTCAAAACCTCGCATAATCTCATTAAAAGTCAAGTATTTACGTCTTAAATTAAATTAATCTTATTCTTATATTCATAATAGATCCAGTGAATACCATAAGTGGTAAAAAATAACCACAGATTCACTGATTTCTTAGTAAATTCGCAGTATACGCGTCAAATATCTACCTACTTGTTCCGTAATAATTGCGGCCGCGTAACGCGGCTGTCATACCTAATATTTTATACCTAATATCGTTACCTAATATTACGTAACGAATTATTTCAAAGTATTTTAAAACTAAATATCATTATTCACGTTGTTATATCGCTAATAAAAAGGAATTAAAGCTGCTGCATTGACTGATGCGGGTTTTTGGAGTTTCTTCTTTAATTAGTTGTGCTCGAAAATATAATAAATAGTCTAGTTGTTCACTTGTACCTGCATACCTACGTACCGGGTACATCGGCTAATACATTTTATCAAGTTTTATTTAATGTTGGGTACGCTGTGTACCTAATTATATTTAAATATCTTCCTACTTAGATTGTTGTTACTTACTTGTTACCGATTGCCGTTGGGAGATTAGGTACTTGGCGATATTAACTACTATTTTACTTCAATTATTTACAAAACTAAAACAAGATGACGGAAGCCGGGAAAGTTGAATTGCAGCAATACATAAATAGACGTGAATATCAGTTTAAAAGTATGCAAATTATTTATGATTTATCTATAAATGCCAATAAAGATAAAACCAAAATATCGGCATTTAAGGCTCGATATAAGTCGATTGAGAAAATTAGGGAGAATTTTATCGATTCACATGAAAACTTAAATCGATTACAATTATTAGTGAATCCGAATCATGAATACGATAATAAATCGTTGTTGTCCTTCGACGAGTTATATTACTTAGCCGTCGAGTTTGCCGATTCGCTTGGCACATCGACTGTTTCTAAGTCTAGCGATGGGCCTAGTCATTCGTCTATTGCCCAGGTTCGCTTGCCCAAATTAGATATTCCCAACAGTTAATAGGTTTTCAATATAAAACTAGAAACGCCGACTGGGCAAGCTTTGCTTCACTTTTCGCTTCCCGCGCCAAAGATTTTACTCGTAGTGAACTTACAGTCACGGAAAGTGTTGAAATTATGTCTGACACATTCATATATTGCGCTGACGTTGCATTAGGTCGAAAACCTATAGTTAATAACAGACGATGCGATTGGTGGAATGATACCCTTATTAGGTTGCGTAGGCATTTTCGTGCCGCTAGACGTAAAATCTCAAAGTTAAAGAAACGTAACATCGAAGGAGAAATTTATCAAACCGCTCTAAGTGACTTGCGTATTGCTAGATCTCACTATCGCGCTGCTGTTGAAAAATCCAAAGGTAATTTACTAAAACGTATTGTAGAAAGATTAAATAGTGAGGGCCCGTGGTCTCCTCTATATAACGAATTTAAAGCAAATAGGCGGATTGATCAGGCATACGTATCCAATATAAAATTTAATAATTCACATACCCTTGGTGTAGAAGAGACCGCTGAGACAATTCTGCATGCGTTAATTCCTGATGATTGCGCCGATAGTGACAGTGACTACCATCGTGAGGTTAGGAGCGCGGCGGATATGTGCCCTTCCACTCCAATATCAAATGTACCGTCGATGGATGAGTTTATGTCTATTGTTAAAGCTTTGCCTACAAATAAAGCCTCCGGTGATGATAAAATTTCGAATAGAATGATTAAGGAAGCTTGTAAAGTAGCCGCTGAACCTATCTTAATAATACTTACTCGGTGTATTGTAGAAGGTCATTTCCCTGGCATTTTGCGAAGTGGTGTTATAAAAATAATACCAAAAGGCGGTGATAAACCACCAGACGATCCGAAGTCCTACCGTCCTATTACTCTGCTGCCGTCGTTGGGTAAGCTGCTTGAGCGCTTGGTTGTGCCACGGTTGCTGCCCGGTGGCCCACAATTTCATAAAAATCAGTACGGCTTCACCATTGGCAAGTCCACTGTTGATGCTGCGCTCGCAGTGCGCAAAGTTGTTGAGCTCTCGGAGAGCAAGTATGTTGTAGCTATTTTCTTAGATATCTCAGGTGCCTTTGATAATGCTTGGTGGCCAATGTTGTTGCTGAAACTTAAGGTGAGAGGTTGCCCTAGCAACATCTACTCTCTCATTCGATCGTACTTTTTGAATGGTACAACTAAATTAAAACTTGGCCATTATGTTGCTTCAAAGGTGCTCACGCAGGGCTGCCCCCAGGGTTCAGTGTTGGGACCGTATCTCTGGAATATCGGTTTTGATGATTTTTTTAGCCTACCCTTACCGGAAGGGTGCTCGTTAACTGGTTACGCTGACGATGGTCTCTTATTAATCAATGCTAATTCAAGATCTAGCATAGAGAAACTAGCCAACACTAGCCTAGGCTTAATTTCAGATTGGGGTTATCGTAATCGTCTCGATTTTGCGCCACATAAAACATATCAACTCTTGCTTAAGGGAAATTTACAGGTTTCACCGCGATTTCATTTTAATGGAGTATCTGTTGCTAATAGAAGTTCGGTTTGTTACTTAGGTTTGCTTTTGGATAGAAATTTTAATTATATTGAGCACATGAAGCAAGTAGGTGAAAAAGCAAAAAAGAATTTCTATGCCTTAACACGAATTTCTACCTCTACGTGGGGATTAACTTTCAAAACGTTAAAAACTATTTATACCGCCACATACTTAGGTTGTGTTACGTACGGTTCACCTGCGTGGGCAGATAGGGCTACTATAGGTGCAGCACGTCGTAAATTGCTTCAAAGCCAGCGCCTTGCTCTGATATTTTTATGTAAGTCGTATAGAACTGTAAGCACCGAGGCACTACCCGTGCTAGCAGGTGTGTTACCGGTAGACTTAGAAGTACAACGCCGCGCTTCAATGTACTATACATCTAAAAATATGGTCCCTGATTTCTTGAAAACGCGTGATCGTGGAAAAATAGTTAGACTGTTCAAACCTATTAATGAAGTATTTGAAACATTGCTGTCTGAATGGCAGGAAAGGTGGGAAACTTCTACCAAAGGACGCCACTTGTATCTGTTCTTTCAATCGGTAAGAGATAGATTAAAGAAAAAGTGGTTAGAAGTCGACCACCCCGTTGCGCAATTTTTAACTGGACATGGCAATTTTAAAGCTAAACTCTTTTCGTTTAAATTAGTGCCGTCGCCCTTATGCGAATGTTCTACTGCTAATTCTGAATTCGATCAAACAGCACACCATGTTCTCTGGGAGTGTGATCTTTGGCAGCGGGAGCGGGATGACATGTTGAATTCATTGCAAGTTGCATCCGGGGTAGTATACTATTCAGATTTGGTAGCAACAAGGGAGAATTACCAAGCGTTCAGAAGATTTTGCAATTCATATTATTGGAATCGATGTGTTAGGTAACAACTCAATGTTTTAGGTCCCTAATAGTGTTAGAAACTTAAAATCCGTGGTGCACGGCAGTTGAGCTTCACTTGACTAGCCATCTCTTTAGGCTTTTAATGCCTTATTTGCCATATTGCTGTCTCTCACATTGCTAAGAGGGGAAGTCAAATTCCAAAAGCTTCCTACTCCTACTAATTTCTTCTGATTAAATTCGTTGTGAGTTCCAAGGCAGCCGTAGTTTTACCCCTGGGACTGCAATGGACTTCATTGTTCATTGCCTTTTTTGGCGGTCGCCGCTGTTAATCCTGGCTACACAGGAGATACAGTGGTGGGAATGTGTGGTGGGCCCCCGTCCCATTCCCAAGTACGATGGAAATATTGAAAATTGGGAATGCTTTAAAGATAGGTACGTCCCGCTTATACATAATAATATCGCACTGTCAGATATTGAAAAATTCCATTATTTACTTTCGTGTTTATCGGGAAGCGCATTAACACTTGCTAAAGGCGTTCCTATAACTTTAGCTAATTACTCTGTAGTCTATAGTGCTTTATTAGAAAGATACGACAACAAGCGTATTTTAGCGACTACTTATTTGGATAAATTATTGAAGCTGACGCCGCTCAATAAGCCGTCTTTATCTAACTTATCTGAGTTTACGGATGTACTTTATGAGAGTGTCAACGCCTTGCGCGCATTAAAAATTGATGATTTACTCGAGTTCATTTTGTTCTATATTGCATCAAGGTCACTTGACCATGAAACTAAAAAACGTTTTGAGTTGCAAAATAGTAATGATATTCCTAAATTCAACGACTTAGTTGTTTATTTACAAAATTATATAAAAATTCTAGAAGTTAGTCAGCCCATTTCGACCACTTCACCAGACACGAAAAATAAACAATTTCGTAGTATGACTCAGAAAGTCGATAGTACGCGTAAGGACAGTAGTACACATCCTACAAGGTTTGTACAAAGATCATCATTTGTCGCTTCCAATAATAATAATAAATCAAGTCATTATGTTTGTTTATGTTGTAATGAAAATCATTCAATTTATCGATGTGGTAAACTGCATTCAATGACTATTGAACAGCGTAAAAATTTCGTTCAAAAATCAAATCTGTGTAAAAATTGTTTAAGGTCTGGTCACGACGATATTAGTTGTAGATCCAAAGCCACTTGTTTTATTTGTAACGCGAAACATAATACTCTTTTGCATGTCGAAAACAAAAGTTTATTAGCTCATACGGTTAATTCAAACTTAGTTGACCCTAGCACGAGTACAACACTCGCTAGCGCCACAGAGTCGGAGAATTTAAGTCGTACCTCGGTTAATCGTACAAAAATATTAGGCTCGGCGATAGTGCGCGTCTATCACGCGGATGGCTCACTTCAGTATGTGCGCGCCCTTATTGACAGTGGTTCGATGGATTCTTTTATAACGAGTGCGTGCGCACGGCGATTGGGTTTACGCATTAAAAAATGTAATTTAAGTGTTACCGGTCTTGGACAAAACACTGTTTGTAATATAAAAGGTTACACTTTCGGCTCGATAATACCTCGTACGAGTGAGTCGCCTAAATTTGACCTACCATTAGTAGTTTTACCTAAAATTACTTCTGCTCTGCCTTCGAAAACGTTACCGTTAGCCGTCAGAGATTATTTTATGCACCTTGATCTCGCCGACTGCGAATTTTATAAATCCGGTCCGATCGATCTTTTATTAGGTGTTGAATGTTTTGATCAAATATACACCGGGTCGCGTTTCACTCCCGGTCCCGAATTACCCTGCGCGCTGTCCAGTGTGTTCGGCTGGGTGATAACCGGTCAGTATTTTCATAACATAAAAAATAAAATTCCCAGTGAACCCGTTACGTCACTCCTCGCGTCTTCTTGCTCGCTCGATGAGATCGTTCAACGGTTCTGGGAGTCCGAGGAACCGCCGAAATGTACAATTTCCGTTCCCGAGGATGATATTTGTGAACAAAAATATAAAAGCGGTACTTACCGCACTTCCGAGGGTCGGTATGTAGTACCAATCATGTTGAAGGATGACGCTCCCCCTTTGGGAGACTCATACCGTCACGCTTTTAATCGTTTTCTTAACCTGGAAAAACGTCTTAGTCAACCAACTGAGTTGAAGGACGAGTATAAGGAATTTATGAGACAGTACGAGGACCTAGGACACATGCAGCCTGCAGACTCTTCGTCTACTGATCGATACGTTATTCCTCATCACTGCGTCGTACGCCCTGAAAGTTCTACGACACGTCTTCGAGTAGTCTTCGATGCTAGTAGTAAGACTACTAGTAATTTTTCTTTAAACAATATTGTACATGTTGGATCAAAACTTCAAATCAACATCATCGATTTAGTTACTAGATTCCGACTACATAAAGTTGTATTTACCGCGGACATTTGTAAAATGTACCGGCAAATTTTAATTAGACCTGAAAATAGGTGCTATCAACACATCCTATGGCGACCCGAGCCTACCGAGCCGTTAAAGGAATACGAGCTATATACGGTGACATATGGTGTCAGTAGTTCCCCATATCTAGCCATTCGAACTCTTCGTCAACTAGCGGAAGATCATGGCTCCGAATATGCGAGTCGTGTATCTGAAGTGCTGTTCGAAGAAACCTTCATGGACGATGTCACAACTGGAAGTTCGTCCCTTGACGGTGCAAGGCAGTTAAAAGCAGACATTACGTCCTTGCTTTCAAAAGGTCACTTCGAACTTCGAAAGTGGAGTACAAACGAACCGAGTCTTTTGTCCGATGTTCCTCCAGATCACTGTCAAACTTCCAAATCCTTCGAGGAATCGGGAAAGGAGTTTGTCAAAATATTAGGAATCCGTTGGAATCCATCGGATGATAACTTCTCGTATACTTTTTCGGACTCGTTTGATGTTCGGTTCACTAAAAGGTCTATACTTTCTATAGTTGCCCGGATATTCGATCCCTTAGGTTGGATCGGCCCGGTTGTATTTGCTGCTAAATCTCTACTACAAGAGATGTGGTGTTTAAACTTGTCATGGGACGAAGCTATCCCGAAAGATTTAGCCAAAAGATGGCATTGCATAGCGGCAAATCTGTCAGACTTACAAAATATTTCGCTTCCAAGACATATTGTACTTTCCGATCCTATCGAGGTACATTTAGTAGGATTCTGTGATGGTTCATTAAAAGGATATGGCTGCTGTGTATATTTGTGTGTCGTCACACAGAATGTAGAATCTCCTACCATTACTAATTTGTTGATAGGGAAGTCTCGAGTAGCTCCTATAAAACCTACTACAGTAAATAGACTCGAGCTAAGCGCAGCGGTGCTTCTAGCGCGAGTACTATCTCACATGCATAACCTTCTAAAAGATAAAATTCACATCAGCTCCGTCCGAGCTTATTCCGATAGCATGACTACCTTGTCGTGGTTAAACACAGCACCACATTTGTTAAAAATGTACGTTGCTAATCGTGTTGTTCAGGCGACGGCCTTAATCAGTCCCGAACTTTGGTATCACGTTGCAACGGAAGACAATCCGGCTGACTGCTGCAGTCGCGGCGTGTCTTGTACTGAACTTGCCAGCCATCCATTATGGTGGACGGGCCCTGCTTGGCTGCAAGCCATACCTAGTTCTTGGCCTTCCAAGCAAGTGCTGGTAGCTAAAGAAGAGCTGCCTGAATTAAAACCTTTAGTTACCGAGAGTTTTCACATTGTTCAAGTACAAAATAATATACTATCGAATCTCAGAGAAAAATGTTCTTCTTTCACGAAACTTCAAAGAGTTTTAGCGTGGTGTTTTCGGTTTATTTCAAACGCAAGAACGGCTAAGGCAGATCGAAAATTCTTTGCACTTACCAGTTCTTAGCTCAATAATTCTGTCAAAGCACTAGTTAAGTTTACTCAAAATCATTATATGACATCGCAAGTCGATCAAGTACGGAATCATAAACAATGTGAAAAATCACTTCAAAAATTATCTCCCTTCCTTGATGAGGAGAGTTTATTGCGAGTGGGGGGACGTATAGATGAGGCGAAACTATCCTCATCAGCGTTACATCCTTTGCTTTTGTCCAAACAATGCCCTATGTCGCGACTTATTGTCGAACATTTTTATTTAAAATATCTTCACACGCTTCAACAAAAAACTAAATGGTATAAACCTGGTCCGCCTAACCTAAAGGTAGACGATTTGGTAATTGTCAACGAACCTAATCTTCCGCCTTTGTTTTGGAAGTTAGCCCGCGTGGATCAAGTTCATCCTGGCTCCGATGATATCGTCCGGGTGGTTACTCTCCGAACTGTAAACGGAAAAACTATGCGACGACCTGTAGTCAAGGTCTGTCCGTTACCTTGTAATTAATTTTCTAAGATATAAATATGTGAACAATATTATCTTATTACGATGGTATTGTTCTTTAAGTTAAGTTAAGTTTATGAATATTAAGTTATATCGAGCACAACTATAAAAATTATTGAAGATTCTTTAACGTGTGAAATCCTAGTGAATTTCAAGTGGGGGGAAATGTACAGACATCAAACCATTCCTGATTTAATTTCCTATCTTAAATGTTTCCCTTCCTAATTTAAATTTGCCGCCAAAACGTCCGACACAAACTATATTCAATGCGTCGGCCAATCAACGTTTGGTGCGCGCGACACGCGCGCCACCCCGTGTTACTTAATAGAACAGTACGGTTCAAAAATTTCGAGAAAAAATGAACTACTAAGCCCCGACGCGTGTGATGTATTCAAAATCTTTCATGTAATATAATACTTGCTAGAAGTTCACTGACTGTTCGGTCTACGATCAATCTCTGCCTGACCTAGTGGAAGTGCAACATATGTGAGCGTTCGTGTACTAGCTGGCCGGTCGACAGAACACATGTCCCGTCGTTGGTGTACCCGTCAACGTCCTTCACATATCCAGGTTAGTGTGTGTGCTTTCTACTACTTGGGGTCACAGGATTTCGTCTAGGCTGGCAACAGGGCAATGCAGTGGCTTCTCCAGCGAGTCCCATCCAAGGGGGTCTATATTTTTTAAAGGGTGTCGAAATTTCAAATTGAAACTACTAGTTCAAATGGGGTATCATATGAAAGGGCTTGATGTACACATTGCAAAATATATTTTATTTATTTTTTTCGACGCATTATTTCTTATATAATGAAAAATATCAAATTTAATAATGATACTACATACGGAACCATCGGTGGGCGAGTCCGACTCGCACTTGTCCGGTTTTTTATTTGAAAGGTGTATTAGTCATATGCTTGTCGCCATTGTCTGACGAGGAGGTCGATGGTGTGGTTTCGTGTGGCAGACTAATCGAACACGCAAGATAAGCAATGTCGGCCGTTGCCTGTCCATGGATGGGTTTTTTATTTCGAGCTCCTCAGTGCTTATTAATGATCATGCTCATGCTCATTACCGATGACAGTGGTTAAGCCAAGTCAGTGGCCTTTAGGTGGCTCGAAAACACTGGCCTCGTCAACTCGCAGTGAAGCAGCATGGTGGAGTACTTCTATTGAGGGGAGACTCAAATCCCCGCAATGGGAAAAAATAGGGTTGACAACGCTTGCCTGGCACCTGACGTGATATAAAAAATGCTATAAAAACAATTCATCATCATCATCATCAGGTCCATTTTAGTCTCCACTACAGGAGCACGACCCTCTCTCGTCCGTCCCAGACAGAAGGAGGATTTGGCCTACACTCCCCACGCTGGCCAGACGGGTTTGGGAGGCCTGATCGATATTTGATAATGTATTTCCCTTAGTCGCCTTGTACGACATCCACGGGAAGAGACGGAGTGATTCTATTATAGTCTGCCGGAAACCACACGACATAAAAACGATTATACTAACAAGAAATTACTGACTATAACAAAAACCCGACAATATTCTTTGTTTATAACCTCCAATTATTTTTTCGCGGGCGCCATATTGAAATAATAATAGATAGATAGTTAGATAATGTATTTGAGGTACACACATACATCAATAGTTTTAACATTTACATTTGTCTTTCAATACTTAATAATACACTATGTTACTCTTAGCACACCCCATCCTCTCCATACAAATGTCGCATCATTTATTAAATCATTTATTTACTACATGAACAATGACGTCTGTGCAGCGCGCGAATGAGCGTGTGTGCGTGCGGGGCCATACAAACTGTTCCAGATTTGTCTCAGAGGGGAGATGAGGTCGACATGTGAGAGCGGCAGGGAGTGGCCACACTGTATGTAGTACTATAACTTATACTGTGCTCTTAGCTAAGGTGAATCGAATGACACCTTGACACCTCGTATGTCGACATCTGTCAAGCGGTTAGAAAAGAAATATAAATACACTAGCGGCCCGGTACGTGCTTCGCTACGTATAAAATGAAATAATCAAAAAAATTAATTGGAACACCAAATTCATTTATTCATACAAAAAAAATATTTTATTAATTCATAGCGATTTTAAAACTTAGTCCAAAACATTTGGATAAACAAAATTTTTTATTTTTCCATTTTGAGCATGAATAAACAAACGGGTACCGACACTACTGACTCTGGAACAGGCAACATAAAGTCGAAGCACGTCCAAAATGAAATGACCGCATGAATGACATAACAACATGCCTGTACTGTCAACACTGAAAAAAGTTTCAATTTGACAGCAAAATCCCCATTAACAAAATGATCCGCCATTTATTGAATTAAATTGTTAGGTACATAAATTGTGATAAATGAAGAACCGCTCCACTGATTTTGTGCAAACTTCATTTAAACCATCTACTAAATAGTCCGAATAAACCCTAAACATTTGGTTTGAATAGGTGAGCCCGTTCTTGAGTTATAAAATTACAACGAAAAGTGGCATTGATTTTTATATATATAGATTCATACATACACTCGAAAAACATAACACTACCTTCTTCCTCAGTCGGGTAAAAAGCTATTAATTGCAGATGATTAAGACCAAAATGTATTTCATTCCATTCAAAACGTTTGTTTTGTTATGTTTCATTATTATCAATGGATCTCTTGGAGTAACACACAATAGGCAACAAAATTAAATCCAAGAATTACAAAGAAAGTCAAATAAGTAACCAAATTGAATAAAATTAAATCTATCTATACTCCCGGAAAACTCGGAAAATGATGGCTCCGCAGCGGAAAATAACCAACAAGTAATTACTTCTCGATAATGCGCAGTGTTTGGATTTCAAACGTGACTGGGGGCTGACTTTGTCGAGTAAATATTTGTTCCCTTAAAAATATTACTTACTGGTTTTTTTTATCTATTTTTATTTCAAATTTCACTTCGGGTCGATGCCTGGGGTCATGAAATTTAAAAATATTTATAGCAACAGTATTAGGTAGCTTTTAGTAAGACAAAAGTAAATAAGGTTTTAAAAATCTCTTTATGTCAAAGAGGAAACAAACTGGTTGACTTATAGATCAACTCATAGCTCAAACCACTTGACAGATCGAGTTTAAACTTAGTACTATTATGACGTAGGCATCCATTACGAAAGTATTCTTTAAAAATTCCTTTAACTTTAAAAGACCAGTAAGTGGTTCATCAACATCTTTGAACCGAAGCAAACCTCACCTGCACGTGGTGCACCCCGCTGACTTACAAACGAGGCTCTGGCGAAAAGAGAGGTAGGGCAATGCGCATTTTTTAAGCTTTGTTATTTGGCTGCGGTATTCTGTGAGTTGTAGGTACTTTCCCAGTCGGTCGAATGGGAAAGTAGAACCCTCAAGGGGGGTTCTTGTGTTCTTACGAGTGAGTGAAGTCACCAGAAAGAATGGAAGGAGTATAGGCTGGCAACAGATCGCCGACCCTTTGGTGTTGTTGATCTCCATGGGCGGCGGTGATTGCTTTCCATCAGGTGACCCACATGCTTGTTTGCCCCCTCCCCCCCCTCTCATATAAAAAAAAAATACAGGATACCGGGATATAGGCGTACCCACAGACCATATATATATTAGACATGCAATATATGCGTGTCAGCAGTACCTAAGCTTTCGAACGCTTAAGTTTTGGGGTGTAAGTGGTTCATCAACATCTTTGAACCAAAGCCAACTTCACCTGCACGCGGTGCACCCTGCTGACTGACAAACGAAGCTCCGGCGAAAAGAGAGGTAGGGAGCGTAATTGTAAGCTACCTGACTGGGGAATGTACCTCCACCTCACAGAATACCGCAGCCAAATAACGGTTCCCTTGAGGGCTGTTGTGTTCCTGCGAGTGAGTGAGGTCACCAGAAAGGAAGGAGATGCTGCGATGGCAGCGGGGGTGACGGCGCGCGAGCGATATTTTATGTTGCGAGCGTCAATATGGATACGGTAACCGCTTCACATCAGGCGGGCCGTATGCTTGTCTGCCACCCGACGTAGTATAAAAAAATGTTTGTATGGATTTCTATCAGTCGCATTTGTAATAAATCGTGGAAAATTGATTTTATATGCTTTATGCTTTTATGACACAATACTATACAACCAAATACATTCAATTACAACACGAAGTTACTTGGCCTTTAGGTTCTAGCCCACGGGGCCGAAACCGAGGTTGAGCGAGTAGATTCGCTTAATGTTTTCCATTGATTTCAATGGAAAATGTATTTGATGATCATTCCTCAAGGACATGATCGATCTCAATTTTTTTTCGACACAAACCTCAAGCAATTCGTGAGCTTTAATTTCAACAAATTTCATCAAAATCAGTTCAGTGGTTTTGGAGCCAATTCATTTCCAAGATTGACTTTGGCACTTAAATTTACTTTCACATTCAAGATAGTGTGATAAATATTCCTGGACAAATTACACACGGCCATCTAGTCCCAAACTAAGCAAAGCTTGTACTATGGGTACTAGATAACTGATATAATACTTAAATACATTTTTTTTTAAATACCTACAAAGAAAATACCCAGACCAAGACAAACAGACATGTTCATGCACACAAATATTTGTCTTATGCGGGAATCGAACCTGCAACCTCGGAGTCAAAGTGGCCATTGCTAACCATTCGACCACCGGGCTCGTCAATCGTGATGAAAGTGAATCTAAGCTCTGCGGATTTAGAGTAGTAATGATTTAGATACATGTTCTTATATTTAATTTGTATGACGTTTCTAAGTGCTTTATAAAGTCCAAGGAATAAAGATATTTTGATTTGATTTGATTTGATTTGACTTTTCTGGGTAATGTAAGCGTTCCGCTCACACCGCTCAATGAGTAGTAAACTCATATTGCACGCCTGTCGTTGTATGATTTTGGTACGCTTGATCCCATACAAATCTAATTGCAGACTATTTCCATTTGATTTCATTTCCACGGGCGAAAGCTAGTAATGTATAGGATTTGAATCAAATCAAAATCAAATCAAATCAAAAAATTCTTTATTCCTTGGACTTTATAAAGCACTTAGAAACGTCATACAAATTAAATATAAGAACATGTATAAATCATTACTACTCTAAATCCGTAGAGCTTAGATTCACTTTCATCACACTATCTTGAATGTGAAAGTGAATTTAAGTGCCAGTTCCGGCGACGGGGCTTCTTGAGAAGAACTGGCAAGAAACTCAAGGCCGACTCTTTTAATTGCCAATATCGTTACATTAAATACAAATACAATCATTAACATAACATAACAAGAGCAATTCATTTCCAAATACTTTTATCATTTATGTAATCTGAGATACAATAGTAAGCCTTTTGACATAGTCTAGTTTTGATATATTTCTTAAATTTACTCATGGATAATTTAAACGCGTCGTTTGGAAGTTTATTGTAGAAGCGTATACATTGACCTGGGAACGAGTTAGAGATTTTATGGAGCCTCGTAATATGCACAGCGAGTTTGTTTTTATTTCTTAAATTTAATTGATGGAGATCACTGTTTTTCCTAAATTTTGTTTGATTGATTGAACGTAAATAAGATTTTCATAAATATATTGAGAATGTAATGTCATAATATTTATCTCTTTAAATTTATTTCTCAGTGTCTCCCTGGGACTCATCATGTAAATAGCACGGATAGCTCGATTCTGAAGCACAAAAATTGAGTCTACATCCGCGGCACTACCCCAAAGCAATAAACCATATGACATAATGCTGTGAAAATAGCTAAAATAAACTAAACGCGCAGTGTCAACATCAGTCAGTTGACGTATTTTCCTTACGGCGTAAGCTGCTGAGCTGAGTCTACCCGATAACGTAGAAACGTAAACTCTAAATTACAATGGGGCCCACATATAGAAATATGTGGGCCCCATTGTAATTTAGAGTCTAATGTTATACCAAGGAAGACAACCTTATTGACCAATTCCAATCTCTCATTGTCCATCACCACACTGGTTTTTACTTGTTTAACATTTTTTGTAAAAAATCTAACATATTTGGTTTTACTACCATTTTAAAGCAGGTTATTAGCACTAAACCAGTTTACTATTTTTGAAAGAACATTGTTTACGTCGTCAATTTCTGATTGTTGTCTATTTACCTTAAAAACTAAAGAAGTGTCATCTGCAAACAATACTATTTCATGATTATTCTTTACAAGATGAGGTAGATCATTAATATACACGAGAAACAGGAAAGGGCCCAAAATAGAGCCTTGTGGCACCCCCATCGCTACAGCTGATCCATGTGATCGCTTTCCATTAACATCTACTTTCTGAACCCTATCACCCAGATAAGAAGTAAGAAGATCAAGAGCGATACCTCTTATACCATAGTGGTGTAATTTTCTGACTAGAGTTTCATGCTGCACACAATCAAAAGCCTTAGATAAGTCACAAAACACCCCATAGGCGTCCCGTGACTCCTCCCAAGCCTCATATATACATTCTAGTAATTTTACCCCAGCATCACACGTTGACCGTCCACGAGTGAAACCGAATTGTTTAGTGTGCAGCAGATTATTTTCATTAAAGTATTTAAGTAACTGTGCGAGAATTAGTTTTTCAAAAATTTTACTAAATGTAGGTAGTATTGATATTGGTCTGAAGTTTGTGGGGTCTAATGTACTACCTGATTTAAACAAAGGAATAATTTTGCTCAATTTCATCAAGTCAGGAAACACACCACAATCAATACATCTATTAAATATCACAATTAAGGCGGGAGCAACAATGTCAAATAAAGATTTTATAATATGTACAGAAATGCCCCATAGATCAGCCGTTTTCTTAATATTAAGTGATTTAAATGCGACTTTAAGATCAGACCAATTAACATGACGGAAATGAAAATCGTTATAAAATTCAGGCACATTATCTTTAATTAATGACTCTGCAACGGAGGTGGAAGAGCCCAAAGCACTAGTTAAAGTGACAGGGAAAGCAGAAAAAAATCGTTCAAAAGCATTGGCAACTTCTAAATCTGACTTGGTAACATGACCATCGATACTTAATTTAAACTCTGAATCCTTTGTCCTGCCCTTCCCAGTCTCTTCATTGATAACCGTCCAAGTGGCTTTAATTTTATTACTAGTATTTCTAATTTTTTATTTAATAAATATAGATTTTGCTACTTGACAAACGCGTTTGAAAATTTTCGAGTATGATTTTACATGCTCTTTAAGTTACTCACTATTATTGAATTGTCTTTCATAGTATAACATGTACAAAGTTTGCCTACTCTTATAAATACCTACGGTTGCCCAGTCACCAAAGATGAGGCTATTAGTAAAAGTAATTTCCTTGGAAGTAAATATTGAATTAAATTCGTGAAGTTAGGTTCTAAGTCGTTATCTAAAAAAGGTAAGTTACTAGTTAGGTTTACTCTCATACGTACTAAACGACTAACTGTTACTGTCACAAAAGTATTTTTTGTCTTGACTACATTTTATTATTTATTTGAATACTTATCATTTGCCCAGAATGATCAGAATCCAATTTATTAATAATACTTTTTTGTGTTGGACTAATATCTGTATATATATTATCTAAGCAGGTAGCCGTGGTGGCACTTATTCTAGTAGGCTCCATAAATAAGTTAACTAAATTATGGGATTTAAAAAGACTTAAAATTTTACATGATGCAGTTGTATTAGTAAGTACATTAATATTAAAATCTCCACAGACCAAAATAGTTTTACCTGAGTTACTAACTTTGCATAAGGTTTCATCCATGATTCCAAAAAATAAATTAAGATCTGCGGAAGGAGGTTTATATACACATATAACAATGAACTGCTCTAATTGTACATAAGATAGTTCTATGGAACATTCTACAGAGAGGGACACAATATCTTTCCGTTCTTTAAATTTAAGTTTTTTATTAAGCAAAATTAGCGACCCCCCATGTACTGTGTTGACCCTGCAGAATGAACTACCGACCTGGTGGTTGCTGAAATTGAACATGAGCTGATGCCCCTTTAACCAATGCTCTGTAATACACATAATACTAATATTATCAGAGTTCATGAATAATTCCAGTTCTAGTTGCTTGCCCTCAGTCATTCAATATATATTTTGATGTACCAGGTTAATATTATTATTTGTATTGTAATTATTACATTTTTGTGGGCATAGTGACATGTTATAGTTACTGTTTGATTGTATTGCTAAATCAATTAATTGTGAGTGTAATAAATTAGTGCTAGAGGTTGTTACCTCTGTTGTCTCATGAGTCAATTTAAATGATTATAAATGTCATTAATAGAAAATTCAATGTCAACAGTCCGCTCAATAGAAGCGGATTTTGTAGCCAAGTTTTTGGCTAAAATATCAAAAAAATTGGATAGCGAAAGTGCTATCTGTCGCTTAAAACTAGCAGAAAGGTAATACCTACCTTAAGTCAAATAATATAATTTGCTGCTAACAAAACTGTTAGTATCTATCAAATGAATACGGTCATTATATGTACTTATAGTGTGTAGTACACTGTTCAACTTATATCTAAGATTATTTTCTGCATCTGGCAATTTCTTAGAGTAGGGGAATGTAAACAAAATTATACTACTTAAGTCTAGAGATAATAAATAATCACAATAATCAATTAAATCCTTTTTGTTTACATTACCCCTATTTTCTACTAAAATAATGAGATTTTTATAATTATTAAATTTGAAATTTAAAATTCTTTTCATAATTACTTCATAAGTTGCAGATGGTAAGCAATGGTTTACAACTGACTGTCCCTTAATGAGTGAATTTAATTTTGAGCCCATATGTTTTCCAATATCATCACTAAACATAATAGTACTTTGTGCATCACCTGGTGTACAACATGTTACATCCAGGGACTCAAAAACACCTTCATAAAGGATACAAATTCATAACGGTAACATATTCAATCTGTTACAGAATTATTCCTGTAACACTTATTGGCGTGTTTTTAAACCTGTTTCGCTAGTAACACTTATAAAGTGTAACTGATATAACGTTTCTGTTACCAATCTGTTAGAAAACAGTTTCTACATTTTTTTAGACGTGTGTACCTACGCACCATACTGGTACGCGCCGCGTGAGCTGTTGCAATCGGTATAGTTATGCCAATGTAAACCTTATTGGCTGTAACAGTTATTAACACTTATAAACCGGTATTTCGGAAAACAGATTCAAAGTGTAACACTTTCTTTCTGTTTCACTTTAAAAACAGAAATGAAAAACACTGTTCATAACACTCTATTCGGTTACCGTTAAAGTCCCTGGTTACATCAATTGATGCACCTAATGACTGCTCTGTCCTAACACCGGTATGTGAGCTATCACACAAAGACTCAGTATTATTATTGACAACCGCAGTATCACACACTGGCCGTGGAGAACTAAAGCAAGCGCACTTACATGGATGGTTGTTGATGAGTGAATCAAAGCGCTCAGCGTTGTCTTTACTCAATTTCAAGAGATCATCCACAGCCTCTGAGTACTCTTTAATCTCTTTTTGTGACAGATCATATTTATTTTGAATTGAGTTTAATGATTCGGTCAAGTAATTAATCCTCGATTGTAAGGCCTGTGTGTCAGCTTCATATTTAATTCTACTATTTTCTAACTTTAATGTACTTACTTCTAAATCATCATATAATTGTAACTTTTCTTTAGTAGATTTGGCACACTTAGATACAAAGTGTAGAATCTCAACGTATCTCATAACAAGCGAGTAATGATTTCAACGAGCTCGGTGGTTGAATGGTTAGCAATGGCCACTTTGACTCCGAGGTCGCGGGTTCGATCCCCAAACATTTGTGTGCATGAACATGTCTGTTTGTCTTGGTCTGGGCGTTTTCTATGTATTATATGTATATATTTACAAAAAACAGTGTATTTAAGTATTATACCAGTTATATAATAGCCATAGTACAAGCTTTGGGTTGGATGGCGATGTGTAAATTGTTCATGAATATTTTTTTATTTATTTATTTATTTGATTTCATTGCCAAGGACGAAGGCTAGTAATGTATATATATTTTTTTATACACATTTATACAAAATTGTAATTTATGAAGTATTGAACAATTCAATCGTTTCTTTGTCTTTGTTTATTTGTCTAGAAATTTTTAAAGTCACGTTCCCCCGTAACTCTTAAGTAAAACCCTAAGTTACTAAGTAAAACTCCTAAATACATACTTTATTTACATGTTTTTATTTAGTTTCATCGTGGTGTCTGTAATCAAATCACGCAGGTTAAATTCGACCTACTGTCCAATTAGGTCGAATTTTAGCTCTCGTTTATTTTTCTTTCTCTTTCTCTATGTAAATGCCAAAAGATTTTAATTCCACAAAATGGCGATTTGTGATTTCTGCATTAATCAATCACTTGATGACATGAGCTTCAAATAAAAGGGCTTAATGAACACAACAAACTAATGGCGAAATTAGATTAGATTTATTTCTAACCGACTTCAAAAAAGGAGGAGGTTCTCAATTCGACTGAATTTTTTTTTTGTATGTATGTTATTTAATGTCTTCGCTAATTGTGAACCGATTTTCAAAATTATTTTTATTTGAAAGGGTATGATTGCAAGGTGGTCCCATATTCACCAAGTCAGGATCTGATGATGGGATCCCAGGGAAATCAAGGGAACCTCTTAAATTTTATAAGCACATATGGTCAAATTCTTTTTTTTTATTTGAAAGGGTATGATTGCGAGGTGGTCCCATATTCACCAAGTCAGGGTCTGATGAGGGGATCCCAGAAAAATCGATGGAAACCCTTAAATTTGCCCTGTGGTTGCCGGCAGAATAGAATTGCGCCACTCTATTGCTCTGCGCTGGTTGTCATAGTTGGAATCTTGTGTGACGCAATAACTTTTCTCCCGGAAGACGGGCAGCAGCGTCTCCCGGGGTATTCCACCAATAAGCTGCGCTTGCCAGCTGAAGTCGGTTTTTATTTTTTCTTAAAAATCATTGCTTTCATTTTCGATGCTTCATCGATGAAAGACCGATAATCTAAATTGACGTTCATCGGAGTGTGCCTTCGCGATGAAAGCTTGCGACTCCCGATTGTTTTCACTAGCATCGGTCATCATTCATCGGCAATGAACGACAAGTGAAACATCTAAACAGCGACTTCATTCATTCACAGTTCATTTGTGTTGTTTCTTCTTCTGCTAATTCAATTAATAAATTGTATGAAGCTCCTATGTGATTCCTTCTAGCAATCCATGGTCGGATCCACCAACGTCGACGTTTCTTTTGCTTTTCTTTTTCTCTAACTCTTTTATTAATTTTTTTACAGTCAAAGAAACGCCACGGTGAGCGACTTGATTCCGCGACATACTCGAAACAGTACATGTTCACGCGGGAATTCCACAAGGAATGGAATAATAGCTTTCATCGAAAGTGATGCGTCTATTCATCCAACGCTGTTCATCATTAATTTCACAATTAATTGAAAAAATGAATCACTTTTGATGAACCGTCTAATTTCGCAGTAATCTGTCAAGTCTTTTTTTTTTCTTATCAGCAATTAAGTAGTTAAAGCTTGCTGTGAAAAATAACTTTTTGGGCATTCTTGTTTCTTTTAATCGCCAAATTGGGCTAAGTTAAAATAATTTAGTCGCACTACTTTCAAATCTATGTAAACGTGTACTTCGTGAACTTATTATTGCGTCATATTATAAGAAACAATCAAAAATCTATAAATATCCAAAAAGAAACCAAATAAAGATCACAGACGATTGAAACAATAGGTATTGTTTATGTTTTATTGCGAAAATACACAACGCATCAATGTTTATTTTATGTTTTATGGGTTTGGTAATAAAACACGCGTTTGTAAAGACGTACCGTCATAACCGATACAGACAAAAACATTTCTGTACAAATCTATACAGATAAATAAAATTGTAGTGTCTGTTTGTAATAATAAAATAATCGCTTTTTACTAAATGCACTAGCTGTGCCCGCGACTTCGTCCGCACTGAATAGTTATTTTTTATTATTTATTTATATTAATAAATTTAATATTACAAACAGACTTTCCAATTTTATTAATCTGTGTAGATAGTTTTTTTAAATATTTATTTATATTAATAAAAATAAATAATATTTCTAAAATAAAAGTAGTCAAGTTACTCCTTATTACATCAGCTATCTGCCAGTGAAAGTCCCGTCAAAATAGTCCAGACAGACTGACAAAAATTGTAAAAAAATATTTTGGTATACGTACCGTGTATACATACATATGCGTTAACTAAAAAACGATTATTTTAATATTACAAACAGACACTCCAATTTTATTTATCTGTATCGATAGTTTTTTATTATTATTTAGATAAATAATAAAAAAAAACTATCGATACAATATTATATCGATTTATTAATAAAAATAAATAAAATTTCTAAAATAAAAGTAGCCTAAACTAATCCTTATTACATCAGGTATATCTGTCATTATGCATTTAGTAAAAAACGGTTGTTTTAATATTACAAACACACTTCAATTTTATTTATCTGTATAGTTACGGATGTATACACGGTAGAGATACCAAAATTACATTTTTTTACAATTTGTCTGTCTGTTCGTTCCGGCTAATCTCTGAAACGGCTGGACCGATTTTGACGGGACTTTCACTGGCAGATTGCTGATGTAACTTAGCTACTTTTACTTTAGAAATTTTATTATTTTTATTAATATAAATAAACAACGAAAAAATAACTCGCGCGGACGACATCGCAGGCACAGCTAGTATTCAATAAAAATGTAATGTTAAATAGAATATAAGCATCCCTTTTTTCATCTGTGGATTTTTCACTCGGCACATTCTTCTTTTTATTACTATGGTTCAACAAAAAAATTTCCGGTAGTAAAAATGGCGGGCAATTTTTTTTTTTTACACTATTAATGGATTTTGGCGACGGAAGCGGTTGTTGAACTCTTGGGAAATGGTTGCCATACATCAAAATGTTATTAAGTTTTTATTACACGCCCTGCATTCTCACAGTCTCGATGACCCGGCCGGGACCGGGCCGGGTTCCTTTCAGACACTTTAGTAACTGTAGCTAACTGTAGATCTGAAATATTTGTGAAAATAGGTTTATTTAATGTGTCGGGTGGCAGACAAGCATACGGCCCGCCTGATGTGTAGCGGTTACCGAAGTCATACATACAACATAAATTGCTTGCAACATAAATTATCGCTCGCGCGCCACCACCTTCGCTGCCAACACAGCATCTCCTTCTTTTCTGGTGACCTCACTCACTCGCAGGAACACAACAACCCTCAAGGGAATTGTTATTTGGCTGCGGTATTCTGTGAGGTGGAGGTACATTCCCCAGTCGGGTAGCTTACAATTACGCACCCTACCTCTCTTTTCGCCAGAGCTTCGTTTGTCAGTCAGCAGGGTGCACCACGTGCAGGTGAAGTTGACTTTGGTTCAAAGATGTTAATAAACCACTTACACTCCAAAAGTTTTATTTAATGTGCCCTACTTAAGCTTCCTACTCCTACTGATTTCGTCTGATCAAATTTATTGTGAGTTCCAAGGCAGCCGTAGTTTTACCCCGGGACTGCAATGGACTTCACTGTTCATTGCCTTCTTTGGCGGTCGCCGCTGTTAATCCTGGCTACACAGGAGACACAGTGATGGGAATGTGTGGTGGGCCCCCGTACCCTACTTAATAGATAAGGAGTCGTTGGCAAACGATAAGTAGTCACCTGGGGCCCGATTAGGAAAGTACCTCAACACTAGTACACTGTAACAACACCACACCGCGTTAGTCGTAATTTAGCGCAAGTTTTTGGACTATAAAGAGTTTCTTTTTCGAATTTAAACCATCATTATTGAAGAGCTCGGTGGTCAAATGGTTAGCAATGGCCACTTTGACTCCGAGGTTGCGGGTTCGATCCCCGCACAAGACAAATATTTGTGTGCATGAACATGTTTGTTTGTCTTGGTCTGGGTGTTTTCTACGTATTATATGTATGCATTTACAAAAAAAAAAAGTATAATTTCAATTATCCCATAGTACAAGCTTAGCTTCGTTTGGGACTAGATGGCCGGGTGTAATTTGTCCTAGAATATTTATTTATTTCTCTTTAGAGTCAAAGGCAACCTCGCCTGCATGTGATGCACTATGCCAACCAGCTGTGTAACGAGACTGTGATGGAAGTATGGGACATGTCAAATCCGACTTAAGAAATTACTCTCCACATTCCAGAAGACCGCAGCCAAATAACAATACCCATGACTATTGTTGTGTTCTTGTTAGTGAGTGAAGTCATTAGACATAAGGAGATGCTGCATTAGCGGCGGGAATGCCAGCGCACGAGCAAATCCTATTTAGGTATATTATAAGCGGCTATAGGCTACGGAACTATTTGACACAGAGAGGGCCGCATTTATTTGGCACCTGACGTGAAAATGTTTCTTTTTAACAAGTTTTGTATTTCACGTGCAATATACCGACTAGCTGACGAGGTTCTGGCAAATAAAAGTTAGGGTGCGTCGAGCCTGATAGGGGAAGTGCCTCCATATTGTAACGGCACTGCGTAAGTCGCAAATTGGCGCAATTAAAATTCTGGCAATGTTACTTAGCAAACATCGGAAATGTCATATTTCCACAACCGTTCTAGGTCCAATTCTTACCATCCGTGTGAGATCTAAGCATCTATATAAATGTTATGATAGTTTACTGCTGCGACAGCAATGTATCATATGCATACTTATGCTGTGCATTCTGTAGTGCCAGATAAGATGCATTAGAAAGTTCTCTTAGTATAGATATAATAAATCAAAGTATTTGTTCTCTTCCCACCTATTGTCAGTACTTCGTCACGAGCTGTGCAGTAAAAATTTGACGACTTCAATACAAAATACAACTAATGACGTAGGGTGGTTCAATCACGTAAGTACTCTGTCCTTCTTTTAGAGACAAGTAGAGCGTAACATCTCCAGTATAGAAGGTACAGTCGGTTCCTTAAGATAACTGACCATTTTACCATACAGTTTAGTAAGGCAAAGTGGTCAATTATCTTAGGGAACCGACTGAACGTGTTACGGGTTACGAGCAGTTGTTTGTACCATGACGTGGGCGAAAGTGTAGCATCATTACAAATGCAATGAGATTGAATCTACTAAATGCAGTGGGTTGTTGCCGTGGTGACGCATTATCATTCGTTGGAAATCACCTGGTAGCGACGAATCTGACGAGTCTTTGACTCTCTCTCCACTCAGCTCACCGAGATTCCTTCTTCCTTAGGCATAGTTTCTATACAAAATGGTTTCGAGGTTATACATCTTCCAGAGTCGACATTTTTTTAATCTAACAAATGCCACATAGTGCGTTGTTACATACAGAATCAATTACCAGTATGGGTGCATATAAATTAGTCGTTCACTGAGTTAATATACTGCTTTGTATTTCTACTGTGCACCTGACGTCTCATATACATAGCAGAAACAGAGTAAGGACGTGACAAACGGCCTACAGCGGGCATAAACCAGCTGGAGCGGTTAGCGACCTCCGCGCCCGTGACGACAGCGAGACGAGTTCCGACACGGGTACTTACAGATTTATCTTATTGCTAGTTTGTTGACGACCTTGTGTACGAATTCCTGCATTACTGCATAGATTTTTGTGTACTTTATGTAGGGATGTTGCTTATTTTGATCTATTCTGAAGTACCTAGAGTAACTTAAGTAATATTTTTTTTACAACTTTGGGGTGTAACTGGTTCATCAAGATCTTTGAACCAAAGCCAACTTCACCTGCACGTGGTGCACCCTGCTGAGTGACACAAGAGTGATAACGGAATAATTTCGCACGAATTGCTTTTTTTATCAGTATAAAAGTACTATCATATAAGTGGTAATATAATTCATTTATATCGTACACAAACATGACAATTTATATTGCATTAAAAATAAACTGCAGAAGCAGGCATACATTATCGCTGCGCGGTAGAAAGAGAGTGGATATCACTTCCTCTCCTACGCCGCGCTGGCGGTCTAGGCTCCCTCCGTCTTACGAATTTTCGATCAGGCCTCGTGTCCTGACGCGAGATTATCATTTTTTACCCATCCTAAAAAGTGCACAACGCCACTAAAGAAGTTTTCACTTAAAAAAAAAATGTCCCGTGAGAAAATGATTTTTCCCGGGGTTAATAGCAGCCTATGTCACTTTCCCCTTAAAAAAATCATGTCAATTCATTAATCACTTTCGATGTAAATAAAGACAAACAAACAAATAATAGACAATAATATAACTATTAGCACATTTAGCACAATAGCGACGTGCAATTTATTAATTGTAAGAATATTATAAGATAAAAAAAAACAGAACATTGTTAATAAAAGGTACGGACCCCGGGTCTGTAGACTGTAATAAAAATCAATAAAAAAATAAATAAAAAAAAAGACAAACAAATAAACAAACACAATTTCACGTTTATAATATTAGTATTAATGATGTTATAAATACTATAGATACTTATGCCACAAGCGTTAAAAAAGTACGCTCGGAAAGTGAGGGAATTTTCTTACCACGCAATTAGTTCGCAAATGCAAGCTGTCGAAACGGACGTTTGTGACAATTGATTGAGATAGTTAAAAATGCCGTCTTCTGTGTTACGAAAATGCACAATTTATGTTGATAAAGTAAATAATACTCAAGGGATCACATAACACACTAAAGTACACAATAATATTTAATGTTAATGCGTATTTTAGGTTAAATACAGATTATTGCAAAAAAAAATGGGTGCCATTGCGCCAATTACGTCCTCAGTGAGGTAAAGAATAGCAAGTAATACTTAAAAGCGCTGAGATCATAAGGATAGCGATAGTCATGCGAGTAATGTCCTAAGCGACGACGAGAGACGGCAACAGATTTTTGACGCAATTTAGTATGGGTATGCCATATCTATAAATAAATAAATAAATAAACATTGTCAGACAAATTACACAGCGTCATCTAGCCCCAAAGTAAGCTAAGCTTGTGTTATGGGCACTAGACTAACTGATAAACATACATAAATACATTTTTTTTTGTAAATACATACTTATGATACATAGAAAACACCCAGACCAAGAAAAACAGACATGTTCATGCACACAAATGTTTGTCCTGTGTGGGGATCGAACCCACGAGCGTTGGTGTCGAAGCCGCGTCATTCACCGCTACGCCACCGAGCTCGTATAGTATTTATAACATCATTTGTTCAAACACAATCCTTTATTGTGTAAAAAAAGAAACTGCATGAAAAACGTAGACAGAGAAAAGTATAGACAAATTGATTGCCATCACCATGTAATGAAAAGAGACAGATTGGCACGAGTTTTCTGTTTTGTGTCACGTTGTTTCTATGGAATGCGCAATATTTTGCTAAACAGTATATGATAGCGCTGTAAAATCTGATACATTCACTATCTCATTTTTGACAGTTTAATATACATACGTAACGTATAAAACATTTGTTTGTTTGTAAAACTTTAATGTAAATAAAACATAAGTACATAAAATACAAAAATCGTTACACTGTTTACAATGGCGGACTTATCCCAATAGGGATCTCTTCCAGTCAACGTAGAATCATCATAATCAGGTCCATTTTAGTCTCCACTACAGGAGCACGACGCTCTCTCGTCCGTCCTAGACGGAAGGAGGATTTGGCCTACACTCCCCACGCTGGCCAAACGAGTTGGGGAGGCCTGATCGATATTTGATAATGTATTTCCCTTAGTCGCCTTGTACGACATCCACGGGATAAGCTATTGCTACATAACATTAAAAATTATATTATATTAATTCGCTATTGCGCCATAGATTATTAGCTTTTAAGTGTATATAGTTTTAAGTACGATTATAAAATATGTAGACGTTAATTATATAGCAAATAAGAGCCTTGTCCATGACAGGGGTGTGCGCTATTTACGAAGTAAGCCGATCTGCGCACACTCAGCGGCACTTTACACCGCTGAGTGTGCGCATATTGCGATTGACTTCGTAAAAAAAAAAAAAAAAAAGACATCCACGGGATGAAACGGAGTGATTCTATTCTAGTCTGCCGGAAACCACACGGCCAAACAACCTAGAATGCTTTTGTCAATTTTGAGCTTTGGAGCAATACATGCATACCATCTTCAAATAAAATCGGGTGTGGCTGTTGACACGGCCGTGTGCTGTACGTAATACGTTATATGCACTAATTTTATTTCAAAATGGCAGCGCTTCCCCCTCCCCCGTAAGCGATGTTCCATAGTCTTTACCTAACGTAATAAGTTCTTTGATCCTTCATCTATCCAGTGGTGTGATTGAATTTTGGATGGAGATAATAGATTTGTAGCTGCAACACCAAACAGCCCCCTTACCACCATCTCTTATGGCGATTCAATAATTGAATAGACTGCTTATTCATACCAATGATTCAATAATTGAATAGATTGCTTATTCATACCAATGAATAAGTAATCTATTCAATTATTGAATCGCAATAAGAGATGGTGGTAAGGGGGCAGTATCCCCCGATTTTGTTATCGTTACTTTTTTTTTAATTGCCTCCCTACTGAAGCAATTTTAGAGACGTATTCGCGTAAAAAAACTAAACAACATGCTATACACAATACATAACTGTAGACATTCTAAAAATAAATGTCAGAGGCAGACTCGTAATGTCTTTTCACTGGAAGTTCAAAGGAGTTATGTGACTGAGACATTCTCACTTTGATCGTAATACAAAACGTAATACATCTATGATAGAAACGATACTTCAGAATGCGTAACATTGCATCGCAGACGATTTTTTTGCGCAATAATAACCTGATATCCGTAGGAACCAATATATTTGGTGGGAAACTCCATCCCGAATACACAAACATGTAAAAGCTTGACAAACGGGCGCAAAATACGTCGCAAAGTATCCTAGGATGACGACCTGGAGTTACGTGATCGACGTGTTAATATATTTGGGAAACATTTTTCGAAACAACCTAATACGTATTGCGTATTTACGCGTCAACTGTTAATTGTGTTGATTATTATTTATTTGGACTATTATTAGACTGTTATTTATTGTAATGTTATAATGTTTATATTATGTGACAATTGTTTATATTTTTTATTAATGTTTGACAACTAATATTTTTATTTTCAATTTGTATTAATTTATTCTGACATTTTAATTTTAAACTTTCTGCATGCCAATGTTTGGTGCAACACGCTTGCACTTTTATATTTGTACCACCTTTGTACCGTGTTTGTTCGGAAATAAAATGATTTGATTTGATTTGACTTATATTATCCCACCACTATGATACGGGCCTTTTTTATATACTACGTGGTGGAAACAAGCATACGGCCTGTCTGATTTAAAGCGATTATCACAGCATGTAAACGCTCGCAACTCTTTCTTTCCTGGTGACCTCACTCACTTGCAGGAACACAATTTGGCTGCGGTATTCTGTGAGGTGGAGATACTTCCTGTTGCTTAGAAAATACGCTCTTCTCTACCTCCCGTTTCGCCAGAGCCTCGTTGGTCAGTCACCATCTTACACCCCAACTAATTGTGTCTCTCTTGCTGCTTAACGTGCCCTCCACGGAGGAACTCGAGATTTGATTTGATGATACAAATCAAATCAAATCAAAATATCTTTATTCCTATCAACAAGTATCAACTTAAAATATAATTTCTTCTTAAAACTTAGGATAATATAATACCTAATATTGAAGCCTAAGGTCTGACTTGGCTTTATGTAAAGCAATCCTAACGAAAAGGCAATATATATAAACAAAAAAGACATGTGGCACTCGGGGACTGCCTCGGTAAAGCTATTGCATAGCATTTTGTATCAACTTATGCAATTATAATTTTATTTATTTATTTTATTCATGCAGTATTGCTTTTTCTTTGATATTAATTCAAGTTACACTTTTTGAGCGTGGGACCGATAAGAAAACAATTTTTTCTATTATTAAATAAATAAAACGAGTTTCGTAGAGTCGTACAATACGTCTAATCGCATGCACACAACGCCGTGTCGAAGACTGCCGAACTGAAACGACGTTAGACGATGCACGGCCTTCAAGCCACACCTCCTTGCCCGTCGGAGTGGGGAGCGTGAGGTTTTTTCGTTACGGAATTTCTGGATTCGGTCCCCGCGCTCAAGCAAATAATAATAATTTTATTAAAATTCACTAGTGTAGTTTTCTAATCGTAAAATGATTAAAATCGCTTTATCGGTTACAAACAAACAAATCTTACCTCTTTATAACGCTAGATTAGATTTATTACGATTCATTACACTAATTACGAAAACACGTGTATTTGTCACTTTAACACAATTTGCTCCATCAAATTAAACTTTTCTTATTTAATTTGCGAAGTTTTCCCCCTCTGAACACATCCTCGTGGATCATATCCATGTTTTTCGATGATTTTCCTGCATAAGTTGCTGCGTCTCGCTGAGTCGTTAGCACACTAACAATATAATACAGAAGAGCTACATGTATCGAACACATGATCGCAAGTGTAGTTTTATGCCTAAAGTAATAAAGCATGTCGGCAATTATACCTTACGTATTTCATGTAGAACATCTATATGAAACCTGCATGAACAGAGGTAATTCATCGAATAGTACCTATCAATATTTTGGTGCATAATGTATTTATAATTATAAAATTGTGTTCTGTTTTTGGAACACAATTTTATAATTATAAATACAGTTCCTTCGATCCACCTTCGATCTACATGAATTCAAATACGTTGTTTGGTATGAAACTTAACTTCCAAAAAAGCAAGAATTATCAAAAATATACTTCCGAATACAGGCTATAAATTTAACCACCAGTTACATGAAACATAATGTATACAAACATAAAACCTATTACATAATATCTTTTATTATGAGATAGACTTTTAAATTCCTTACTTCTATACTTTCTATACTATATACTATACAAATATTATAAATGTGAAAGTGTGCGTTTGTCCTTCTTTCACATTGAAAGAAATCAATGGATTGACATGAGTTTTTCACGGGGAGAGTTTAAAGTCTAGAGAATGACAACACCAACAGCTTTATACATATAATAAACAAATCTGTTATGGGGTGTAAGTGGTTCATCAAGATCTTTGAACCAACGCCAACTTCACCTGCACGTGGTGCACCCTGCTGAGTGACAAACGAAGCACAGGTGAAAAGAAAGGTAGGGAGCGTAATTGTAAGGTGGGGAATGTAGCTCCACCTCACAGAATACCGCAGCCAAATAACAATTCCCTTGAGGGGTTGTTGTGTTCCTGCGAGTGAGTGAGGTCACCAGAAAGAAAGGAAGGAGATGCTGCGTTGGCAGCGGGGGTGGCGGCGCGCGAGCAATATTTTATGTTGCAAGCGTTAATATGGCTACGGTAACCGCTTCACATCAGGCGGACCGTATGCTTGTCTGCCACCAGACGCAGTATAAAAAAAAATCTGTATATTTATAAAAGAGAACTCGTTACAATTAAAGTTTTACCTTTAAACCTAATAACAAACTAGAGGTTTCAAGCAGTAGACCCACTTCACTCTAAAGCAAAGAAATTTTCACGATTTGGCGATGAAATTTTTTAATGCTCCGCCCGATGCCTTGCGTCAATAATATAATATAATAATAAAAAAAACAATATTACACAAATATCTCACGACATCTTGTTATATTCAGTTAAAGAGTTCTTGAACAAAAAGTACCTTTTGTTATATGTCATTAATTAAATAATAATAATATTATTTAATTAATGACATAATTTTTAATTTGTATAAGCAAACAATACTTGCATATGTAAGCTAATAAGCCGATTTTGTTGAACATACATATAATATGAACATCTTTGTACCAAAATCTTGCAAATAAACGAATTATATTCTAATATTTAACCCATTCAGTTCCGGCCTGTCCTCATGCCGACATACATACTATTTAGTCCAGACATTGAAATCCAAAACCTAGACTAATGAATTACGGGACACCGATGGGCGTCCTTGGTACTCGTAAGTAGGTCAAAATATCACGTTTACTACAAAAAATGGGGCGTGGCTGTGTCACGGACACGGACGTGTGTTGTACGTGAATACTGTATATGCACTAAAATTACCTCAAAATGGCAGCGCTTCCCCCTCCCCCGCACGCGACGTTCCATAGTCCTTACTTAGCGTAATAAATTCTTTGATCTTTCATCTATCCAGTGGTGTAATTGAATTTTGGATGGAGATGATAGATTTGTATCTGTAACCAAACTGTATTTGATTTTGTTATCATTCGGAATTGCCTCCCTATGGAAACAATTTCAAAGACGTAGGTATTAACGTCAAAAAGGTTTTTATCTCATTAGCTGTTTCATTTCATTAGTATAAGAATACTATTCCTGTATTGATATTACATTAGCAAAAACAAAAAGGAAAATGCGCAACAAAAAAAACAGGAAGTATGATTTGTTTACGACAAATCAAATCAAGCGAATGCAAGCCTGTTGACACATGTGATTCTGTTACTATTGCTAGCGGGACTTGGGGACTCTGTGCATCGAACGCTTGATCGAAATGCAAATGAAACTCGGTCATAAATCCCTCATCGGCACATGGGTCATTGTCAGCTATGTGTGTTCTAGAACATCTTTTGAAGGGCACGCGATGACATAGTTAAAAGATCTAGTTCAGCTCGCGGCATAATCTTTACAACTAAAGCACAAATGACAACTAAACCAGGGGGGCCTACCGCCGAATCTAAAGCCGATTTCGATCGAAAATTCTGTAAAAAAAAAGTAGTGTAATTACTTAATAGGTTGATGACGTCACACTGTGACTCACACAGTAGGAATATAAGATGCAAAAATTCGTCAGCAACACAAACCTTCCTGGTAGCTCAGTTGGAAGAGCACTCGACCGGTCATCGAGAGGCCGTGGGTTCAAATCCCACCTAGGGGGGGCAGATGAAATTTCCCGTTTTTCAAAAAATGGTTATCTCAGTATCAAGTTAACTTGACATCAAGAAGGCAAGACACATGATTAGGTAAAATTATAATTGCATTTATGTGATGTGAACCTTCTGAATTTTTATTTTATTTTATGTCTTGAGGTCACTGAACCCTAGTTAAAGTAAAGTTTTTTAACGGAGTTTTTGCCAAAACTTAAATATTGGGGGAAAAAAATTACTTTATTTCGCTTTATTTCTAACTCATGTAGATAAGGGAATTCTAAATTGCCTATTTATTGTTTTATGAGTTACTAGTTCTTACTCGCGACTTTGTGCGTATGGTTTAATGAACTTTTAGTTGTTTCAGTTTGAATGTTTTTTTATGCAGTATCTCTAAATATTTCTGGAATAAAAAGTAGCATGTGTGTAACACTATAAACGCGTTTATATTACTGTAATTCTTGATTATTATTTAATACCTACTAGCTATCCCGGTATCCATGGCTATTTTCATAATATCTTTTTTAGTGAATATCTTGTGATGTATGTAGTTATAAGGTGTACCTATCAATATCATCAATACATATAATAAAATCGTAACTGGCCGCTGTCTGTACATTGAAGATATTTAAGAAAAACTAATATAGGGGGGCTTTATGAACGCAATAGAACCCAAAACAATGATTTTTAGAATTTTTGTCTGTTTGTCTGTTTGTCTGTTTGTCGGTTTGTCTGTTTGTCTGTTTGTCTGTTTGTCTGTTTGTCTGTTTGTCTGTTTGTCCGTACGTTTGTGCACGCTAATCTCAGAAACAGCTTAACCTATTTGAATACGGTTTTCACTAATGCGTTAAGGTTTGCTCAACTTAACATTTAGTGTTTGTTTCATTTCAATCGGTTCATAAATAACAAAGTTATATCAATCTAAAGAATCACATATAAAATGGTACAAAATAACCAATCAATTGAATTGACTGAAACTTTTCAGTTGAATTAACTGAAACTTTGTGAAGGTATTATGTTATCATAGTTAAAGTAAATAATACAATGAGAGAGATGCTTAGAGGTCGTAGCGCAAACGCAAGTTAAGCAACCCCTGTCGTGGTTCCAACTAGGATGGGTGACCACAATTGGCACAAAAATATATCAATTGGCTTAGTAATAACTCTGTGTGCAGAAATGGAAGATATAAATAAGAAAATCTATTACAGGGGGGCTTTATGAACGCAATAGAACCCAAAACAATGATTTTTAGAATTTTTGTTTGTTTGTCTGTAGGTTTGTGCACGCTAATCTTAGAAACGTCTTAACCTATTTGAACGCAGTTATCACTAATGCGTTACGGTTTGCTCTACATAACATTTAGTGTTTGTTTCATTTCAATCGGTTCATAAATAAAAAAGTTCTATCAATCTAAAAATCTACATACATAAAATTCAAAGTCCTGACTGACTGACTGACTGATATATCAACGCACAGCCCAAACCGCTGGGTCTAGAGATTCCAAATTTGGCACGTAGGTTCCTTATGACGTCTAGGGGTACACTAAGAAATGATTTTTCAAAATTCATCCCCTAAGGGGATAAAACTGGGGTTCAAAGTTTGTATGGGGAGACAAGATTAGTTGGACTATTTTATCCGAAACTTTTCAAAAGTACTTCTATAGATAAATGAGTAAATACGTGTTTCAGGATTTTTCAATATTAAACCCCTAAAGTGGAGTGAAAAAGTCTAAAAATTGTCATGGGTATTGTTTTATAGTTTATCGGGTCGCTGATTACGAAAACAACGATTTTAAAATTCAACGTGGGTAACTACCCCAAAAGGGGATGATTGTCAAGAATCATCCCTGGGGTGCGATGGGGTTGAAATTTCTAAAATGGGATGAAAAAGTCTGAATATCGTCATGGGTATTATTTTTATGGTTTATTAGGTCGCTGGTTACGAAAAAACAACTAAATTATAATCAAACGTAGCTGACGTGACATAAAGTCACCCCTATGGGGGTGCAATGGGGTTGAAATGTCATAATATGAATATGGGTGTTGATGCCATGGTTTTCTGGGACGTCAATTCTGAAAATGGCATCGATTTGAAAATATAACATAGTGTACACGAAATTACTTATAAGGTTCTTTTATTAATTTTATTCCTAAGAGGGTGAAACGGAGGTCCAAAGTTTGTATGGGGATACGAGATTAGTTGGACTATTTTACCATAAAATTTACACGAGTACTTCTATAGATAAATGAGTAAACATGTTTTAGTATTTTTCCAAAATTCAACCCCAAAAAGGGTAAAATGGGGCCAAAAAGTCTGAAAATTGAAATGGGTATAGTTTTTATGGTTTATCGGGTAGCTGATTACGAAAACAACAACGATTTTAAAATTCAACGTGGCTAACGTAACCATCATCCCCTTTTGAGGTACGATGGGGTCGACATGTCTAAAATGGGGTGAAAAAGTCTGAAAATCGTCATGGGTATTGTTTTTATGGTTTATCGGGTCGCTAATTACGAAAAAGAACAAATATTTTATAATCCAACATAGCCGACGTGACATAAAATCACCCCTGTGGAGATGCGATGGGGTTGAAATGTCATAATATCAATATGGGTGTTGATTCTATGGTTGCCTGGGACGTCAATTACGAAAATAGCATCGATTTGAAAATATAACACAGTGGACACGAAATTACTTCAAATGATTTTTCAAATTTTACCTCTAAGAGGGTGAAACGGAGGTCAAAAGTTTGTATGGAGCAACGAGATTAGTTGGACTATTTTATCCTAAACTTTACACAAGTACTTCTATAGATAAATGAGTAAACATGTATTACCCCAAATTTCACGCGAGCGAAGCCGCGGGCGAAAGCTAGTCTATACTAAGGCATTTATAGTATAAGCTATTGCATCATTATTTTGTTGTGTGTGTATTAATATTGCGTCTGATATAAAAGTGTGTATAAAAAATGTTATTTCATATAATCAATCATAAAAATATGAAGTAAACTTTTATTTTTATTTTTCTTTCACCTCCGAGGTGTGATGTATGTGGCAATAAGGTGTATCTGTACCTATCTAAGTAAACATGTAATTGTTGTACTCATTGGATTCGGCATCAATCCATAATCGTCCCACTGCTGGGATATGGGTCTCCCCTCAATCGAAGGGGTTTAGAGCATACTCCACCACGCTGCTCAACTGCGGGTTGGCGGAGGCCAGTGATTTCTAGCCGCCCTAAGGCCACTGACTTGGCTTAACGACTGCGATGTCATGATAACAGCCGGGACCGGCGGCTTAACGTGCCCTCCGAAGCACGGAAGCACGGAGGAGCTCGAGATAAATAAAACCATCCATAGACAGGCTGCAGTCGACGATGCTTAACTGGCGTTAAGCAACGTCGTGTTGGATTAGTCTGACACGCGCAACGACGTCATCGAGCTCCTCCATTGGATTAGAGGGATTATTATTAAAGGAATCTTCGTGGAAGACAGTTGTTTTCATTTAAACACCTCTTTACATTATTCATCTTTATGCCAAATATCAACTCATCAGATCAGATGAGTCGATAACGATTGCTTTTTAAAGGTACAGAAGAAATGTAAATCTCTATTATTCAGTGTAAATTATATAATCTATACTAATATTATAAAGCTGACGAGTGTGCGCCGTGTGGTTTCCGGCAGACTAGAATAGAAGTACTCCGTCTCTTCCCGTGGATGTCGTACAAGGCGACTAAGGGAAATACAATATAAAACATCGATCAGGCCTGTCCCCAATCCGTCTGGCCAGCGTGGGGAGTGTAGGCCAAATCCTCCTTCTGTCTGGGACGGACGAGAGAGGGTCGTGCTCCTGTAGTGGAGACTAAAATGAACTGATGATGATGACGAGTTTGCTTGTTTGGTTGAACGCGCCAATCTCAGGAACTACTCATTCGAATTTAAAAATTATTTTAGTGTTAGATAGCCTATTTGTCGAGGAAGGCTATATCACGCTATATCACGCTACCACTAATAGAAGCGGGGCACCATTGAATTTTTTTTCTTCTTTTGAGATCTTCCGTTCCGTGCGTTGCGTAAACAGTTCAAGTTACGCAACAATTTATATACGACGGAATTATTCATCTTAAGAAGTTCTAAAAAAAGTCATTGATAGCATATGTCTATCTTTTACATTGCCTCCCTATATCCTTTCAAATGGTAACCTTACGCTTCACTCTGAACGCTCTGACACACGCAAACGAAGTTGCACTAGTCAACTAGTTTAGTAATATATTGAAACTAGTTGCGATTTGACAGAAATTAGGAAGGGGCTTACATTTTTATGTAAAATAAAAACAATAATTTTATATTTTATTCAAAATATTTCGATATTACATACCGGCCCCTAATATAAGCTATACCTACCAAAGTACTACGAAGTCTGAACTCGACATGTGTTCTTTCCGTTCCATCCGATCAAACCTTGGTTTAGGATTAGTGATGCGCAGGGAAACTTAAACAAAGAATCTTCGGAACTTATTCCTAACTTAATAAGAACACTGAGGACTGTGTCAACGCCCTCTGAAAGTTATGACGTAGGCGCAGAATTCCGAAATAGCTCGCTTCCTTTTATGTTATCTAAAAATACCTTGATGTTACTTTTATCTTAAGTAAGCAATTCTTGTATATTATTGTACAAAATGTATATATTTTTAAAAGGGTTTAATTAATTCAATTTTATTTGCAATTTGATTATGTACTGCTTCTTAAGTTTATACAAAGGCTGGTTACTGATTCAGATGTAGTCTTTAAAAAAAATTGAGTTATAAGTTGAAAAAAGGAACCTAGGAACTGCGTGCAACATTATGGGCATTTCTACATTTTAGACCACGTAAAAACCGTAAAAACCTCCTACCTTTTTGAAGTACCCCATGCCTCCTCATGTTGTTGGGAAAACTTCGACTGGGAGATCATAATGTGTGAGGATGTTATTTTTTATGTGAGAGGGGGGCAAACGAGCATGTGGGTCACCTGGCAAGCAATCACCACCACCCATGGAGACCAGCGACACCAAAGGGGTCGCCGATCCGTTGCCAGCCTTTTAAGGAAAACGAAAACTCTGTTCTTGAAGGCACCATGTCGTAGTTGTTCGGAAATACCGCTGAGGGAAGGTGATTCCACAGTTTCTATGTTCGTGGTATAAAATGTCTTAGGAAACGTACTGTAGATCACCAATCATCAAGATGATATGGATGGAATTTTTACTTATGGCGAGATGTACGATAGTGGAATTCAGTGGCAGGTATCACATCAAACAGCTCATCGGAGCACTCCCCGTGATATAATTTGTATAGAACGCAAAGAGACGCTACATCTCTGCGTGTGAGTTCCCGGTCGATAGCATTCTACAATCGGTAGATAACACAAAGTGAGGCAAAATCTCTTCTCAGATTTAAAGGTTGACTTTTTTGTTTGTTGAAAGGTTAACACCACGGATGCAGATGTTATTAACGACGATGAGGGATGTGCCCTGGAATTGAGGAGCCACAGTAAATGGATTTTCTTTTAGCCGTTAACTTGTGTCTTTGTTGGATTGAATAGGACCTAATTCAGTCGCTCCAGATACTAGATATAGATATAGGTGAATTCGATTTACACGACACAAATTATTCCCGGCTCTCATAAACTTTCTTAAGTTATTCGTACGTACAAACAATGATACGATGAATGGATTTATTTACATAACACGAAACTGCTCAGCTTCCCCACACTATTTCAGTTCGCCATAAGCAGACGCTATGGATAAACAGAATTTATTTTGTATTGTTTATTTCTGATTGTTTTCCGCGAAATTATATCATGATTTACGCGAATTCGACTTACGCGGCTATTGCTCGGTCCCATTAATCGCGTAAGTAGAGGGTTTCATCATCATCAGGTCATTGTTGTCTCCACTACAGGAGCACGACCCTCTCTCGTCCGTCCTAGACAGAAGGAGGATTTGGCCTACACTCCCCACGCTGGCCAAACGGGTTGGGGAGGCCTGATCGATGTTTGATAATGTATTTCCCTTAGTCGCCTTGTACGACATCCACGGGAAGAGACGGAGTGATTCTATTCTAGTCTGCAGGAAAACACACGGCTGAGTAGAGGGTTGAGTACTGTATAATTACTTTGACTTGATACGAATATGCAGTAGTCGATGCTGACGAAGTTATGGCCGGTTCATTAATACGGAAGTATTAATCCACAATTTTATCGTAGTCAGTAACACTCACAATATTAATAAATAAATAAATAATAAATATTTCTGGACAATTTACATAACATCTAGTCCCAAATTAAGCGCAAAGCTTATGTTATGGGTACTAGACAAGACAACTGATAAATGTACTTAAATACTTTTTTGTAAATACATACCTACTTATAATACATAGAAAACACCCAGACGTAGACAAACAGACATGTTCATGCACACAAATGTATGTCTTGTGCGGGAATCGAACCCGCGACCTCGGAGTCAAAGTGGCCATTGGTAACCATTCGACCACCGAGCTCGTATATATGTATGAAATATTACTTATTTATTTAAAACTTTATTGACCACAGTAAAAGGATATAATATAACTAATATTAAATAAAAAAGGGTAATAATGAAATATTACTCGCGCGCTACCACCCCATGTGCCAATGCAGCAACTTCTTCAATCCTGGTGACCTCACTCTCTCTCACTCACAACAACCCTCAAAGGGAATTGTTATTTGGCTGCTGTAGTCTGTGCGGTGGAGGTACTTCCCCTGTAGGGCAACTTAAAATTACGGAATACCCTACCTCTCTTTCGCCAAGTATCCTCGTTAGGAAATTAGCAGGTGTACCACGTGCAGGCTTTGGCTCAAAAATAGTGGTGAGCCACATACACCCCGTCCCTAAATCATGTTTGAAAAGCTAACTCCTATCATAGCGGAAAGTTACCTTTTCAAAGCGGCGTGGTATGAAAATTCTGAAAAATCCTAATAGGCGCAACGGAAAAAACAACTCTTACACCAAAACAATGTGGCGGCAATAAACCTAAAAAAAGTTCAATAAATCGGCTGGGTCGCCGCGATGCCATTAATTTTTACCGCCACTATAAGGAAGCCGTTTAGACCGTAAAATGAACGGCGGGACCAACCACTTTACTGAATATATTTACAAAAGAGATTTCTGAGTTTTGTAAGGATGAAGGCTGGTGCTGTGCCGTATGTGGTAGCTTGGCTTGTGTATCATCTGTTGATAAGAGTAAAATAGTAATGGTAAGCAAAAAGGCCGGGCACGTGCCTTTTTTAGGGTTCATCATCAGGTCATTTTAGTCTTCACTGCACGAGCACGACCCTCTCTCGGCTGTCCCAGACAGAAGGAGGATTTGGCCTACACTCCCCACGCTGGCCAGACGTGTTGGGGAGGCCTGATCGATGTTTTATAATGTATTTCCCTTAGTCGCCTTGTACGACATCCACGGGAAGAGACGGAGTGATTCTATTCTAGTCTGCCGGAAACCACACGGCCGAAAACAACGGATTTTTAGGGTTCCGTACCTCAAAAGGAAAAACGGAACCCTTATAAGATCACATTGTTGTCCGTCTGTCTGTCAATTATTTCTGTGGTCAAGACCCTCTAAGTCGAGAATGCGTGGAGGTATCAAGCTGAAATTTGAACTGTATACTCAGGTCTGCGGTCCCATGAACTTGTAAAAAATCAAACTGCTAAGTTTACGTAAAAAAAGATATGCCGCCGTTTATGTAGCATAAAACGCATATTTCGACACATTCTCAAGAGAATCAAAACTATGAAATTTGGCAAGTAACATCGTCATAGACTACAAGTACAAGAATAAATCTTAAAACTATACATTTGTAATAATATCTTACAAAATAGGGGGTTAGATTCCTGAACTATTTATAATCATCCTACGTACGGAACCCTCGGTGGGCAAGTCCGATTCGCACTTGTCCGGTTTTTTTATACTACGTTTGGTCACAGAATAATATACTCTAACAGAAGATCCACTTACGACACGATTGGAATAAAAATTAATAAAATATCAACCTTCGATACGCGCTAATACGGTCCAAAATAATTCTGCAGCTGTATTCGTACCTAAGTCTTTCAGCGGCAGGGGCAATCGAAAGTAACCCCTATATGTAACGCGTTACGAGCGACCGCCGCTGCTTTTGCAAAATGGTTTGTCTCGCCGTTGACGTAACCGGGCTGCGTATCGCTCATAGGGTTGAACCACGTGTAGAACATGAAGCGCTCGCGTAGATAGGTATAAATACATACGCTTGTTTATTAATGATCAATAAAATACATATACTTAAACTACCAAAAAATGTAGTAGGTTTACGTATGTGTATGTTTATTACTCTGCTGTAATTACTTATATTACTATATCATACTCTGTGATTATTAAGTACATAGGTAGGTACTTAGTAACAATAATGTTACGTAATGTTGACACTGATAAAATGTATAATTTTAGAGTAAGTTTTAACAGGAATCATGACTGTACGTACTTACAGATCAGGTTTACTATTCACATTGTCCCAATAATAACTCGGATGTATCTTTAACACGGAAAGTATTTGTAAAATAGATGTAGGTATGTATTTTAAGCGCTAAACAAAATAACCGACTATAAAAACCGAGATATTTAGTAGGCGTGGTGGTCATCGCATACCGCGTGCGTAAGAGAGCGCGCGTGACACTCGACTAATTATTGCTCTAGGGGGCGTCGGGCGTGTAGGTAAATAACTCGGCCGAATGGCGGAGTGACACAGGCCTGGTTTGGTGGCAGACAAGAATACGAATCTGTATGAGTGGTGGAATGTATTCAATTACGCGGTTTTCCCAATAGACTATAGTTGTAATACTTTTAGCCTTTGGAAATAAGATGTTTTTAGGGTTCCGTATCTCCAAAGGAATAAAAACGGAACCCTTAAAGGATCACTTCGTTGTCCATCCATCTGGAAGTCTAACGAAAATCGTCAATTAATGAAAGAAAAAAATATTGTCCATCATAGGCATGTCAATACAGTGAAAGTGCATATTTAATTTTCTCACCATACGATGACAGTTGGCAAACAGTATTCTACTGGTAATAAATAAAATAAATGTAAATGATCCTGGTTACACAATGCTACCTACTCCCACATCAAGCAAAGCTTGTACTATGAGTATAATACCTGTTAATATACTTTTTACTTTACTACTTTTTATAACTTTTTATAACCATTCAATTTGTAAATACAACACATAATACATAGAAAACACCCAGTTTACAAATATTTGTCTTATGCGGGGATGGAACCCGCGACTTCGAAGTCAAAGTGGCCATTGCTGTGGTGACCATTGTGTGCCATTCTACCACCAAGCACGTTAATGTTATATCGACAATATTAGATAAGTATGTACAGTGGAGCTGCTCGCTGTTGTATACAGCAGAATATGATAATATGATAATATTTTTATGATAATATTTTTATTTTCAAATAACTTTACCCAAAATATACGAAGTCCCTGATCTATGTGCTAGGCTCGAATGAGCCTGTATTACATAAATCAGTGTCTTCTCCCAGACCGTGTGTTAACAACAAAAAAAATATATATAATAATCCTAAAACTAAGTACCTAACGATACATATGTATATACATTATGTATTTTAACAAAATTTATTTCCCACGGTTATTTATGTGTGTGAGTGAGTGAGATGAAGTGTGAAAGTGTATATGTGAGTGTGTGTGAGTAAAGGTGTTTGTATATGTGTAGAGGAAGTACATACAAGACACAGGTGTGAAATAACAATACGTTTCTACTGATATGCGAGCAATCAGTTTGATTTGTCTGACATACGCAAAAGATATATATATATATTATAAATACAACCAACAATCCCATTCACTTGAATAATTTTTCAGTCTTATCATAATCCAATGTCATAAGCCATGTTTTAATCTTACTTTTTATATCTCGAGAAGTTAGCGAATATATGTTAAGGGTTTTATTTACTTTGTTATATAAATACTTAGATAGATAGATATGCTGCCGTCTAGCAGCTGCTGTACTACAAAAATAATATGATGGACTATACATACATATAACTTAAAATCACCTGTACAATTGATTCTCGACTAACACCTGAGATACATACCTATTCAATTGTCAAGAATGTTCTTTTATGTTGAGACGATGTAAATGTTGTTCTTGTATGTTCTTTTTTTTCTGACAACAAATGCTTATTATTATTATTATATTACCCATATAGCAAAGATGCTAATAAAGTTTTGATTGATGAACTGATTGATTGGCGCAGAAGCTAGGAAAGGACATGTATTTCAGAATTCCAGGACACTCACCCGCAGAATTACAACATAATATAGGAATAATAATTAAAGTGCGAAATTAAAAGGCTTTTCAGTTACTAAAGGAAATTTTAACAGGTTCAAATATTACAAAGGCTTTCTCGACTTCAAGATGTCGGGACGATGTCGGGTATTAAAGTAAGAGTGATGGCGATTAATTACTTTATCAGTTCGGCTGCGCCAGATGAAAACCTAGCAAGGGACATTTTTGACAAAAATGTTTTGACGTGACAACGTCTTATAAATTGGTTAGCCGGGTGACACTTCAAGAAACTGCGTTACGCTCCGCGCTCACGTTATGCGCTCACAATGAGAGCGAGTGAGAGGCACGCGTCCCTTCCACTCGGGCATGGTTAGCCCGCCTAAGAGCGAGAGAGACAGACATAAAAAGTGAAAGGCATGCGTCCCTTCCACTCGAAAACATTTTACCACTCAAAGTCGTTGTCACGTAAAACTTTCGCCCGTATACCGACTTTACAGGCAACCAATTTTTTATTGCAGAATCGTTATACACTAGTAAGCCCCTACAAATTAAAAAAAACACCCGCGCGAAAATCTTACAACTAACCAGAGTTTTAAAAACTCATAACCTAGTAAGTGCACTATGTATCATTCCAGAAATATTTACAAACCTAGTATGTCGCACTGACCATTATCAAACCTAGCAAGTCTCTCGAGACTTGATAGGTTTTTAAGTAGTCGATTAAAAATTGGTTGGTTAAAAATTGTTCAACGGCTAGCTTGATTTACGTTTTGGCGCTCTCCTGTAAAATTTTGGTTTGAGCACTTGCTAGGTTTTCATCTGGCGCAGCCGAGTTATAGGTACTTAAGTTTAAGCCTTCAGATGGCAAATTAGAATTGTTGAAAAAAAGGTCTTTTCATATTGTGATACAAATTAAGGAAGTCTGGTACGAATTTAACCCTAGTATTCCAGTTCAGTTGATAAGTGACCGAGAGGACAAAGCCCCTTTGAGGTCAGATTAGCTGCCCGAGGAACTGCAAACGATGTAACAAGCTGTCCGTCGAATAGATGACAGTAGTGGATGGAATGCAATGGTTTAACCGAAACCAATCTCTACAATGAGAACCGAGCACTCAGTTCTTTTACAATGTATTTTTTAATAAGTAAATATTCGACTGGATTAAGGCGACGTAAGTTCGTAATTTCTGATTTTTAAACAAACCTTGTTTAAAAATCAAAAATTACGAACTTACGTCGCCTTAATCCAGTATCGATTAATGTATATTGAAAAAAATATGTTGTAATGGAACACCTTATCTATTTTCCTCGATTCGGTATTCCTCGATTGTTACCTTTGCTTTGTTTTATAGAAAAAAATAGCGAGCATAGGTGGATTTCAAATCTATTTCTCGCTTTTTAAAATTCTGTATTTACTTTTATTGAAAGAAAAATATATAAAAATAATTATTATTAAGTACTTGTTCGAGATAATCTAGTCTTCAGTTTTATCAAATAAATATTCGTCTACTCGATCGACCTACTCGCATATCACAATGATAATGTAATGACATTATTTTGATATATTTATATATTATTTTGATATATTTTTCATTTAATAAAAGTAAACACAGCAAGTGCTCAATTAAACATATATATTTTTTCAATGCTTCAGTACTTTAGTTGCCTTAATGGGATTTCACTCGGTACTATTATAATTGATACTCGTAAATTACAAGCTTGTATTTTAGTTTTATCTGTCCCGGTGTTTGTTATCAATTTCCATCCATATCATCTTGATAATTGGCGATCTACAACGGTACTCGTATTTCCGAAAAATTACGATATGGGAGCCTTCAAGAACATAGTCTTAATTCCCCTGGCAACAAGTCGGCGACGCCTAGGTGCTGTTGATCTGCATGGGCGGCGGTGATTGCTTTCCACCAGGTGACCCACATGCTCGTTTGCCCCCCGCTCGTATAAAAAATCTTATGAGCTCTGGTATGAACGAAACATAGTAAAATTTTAGTTATTTTTCTATAAATGAAATATATATATATATATATATATATATATATATATATATATATATATATATATATATATATATATATATATATATACTACGACGAGTAACGAATAAGCATACGGCCCGCTAGAGGTGATTTTTTCCGTAATTGGGTTACAGTTTTTAAGCTATTGCATAGCTTCTATCGCGGGTCTTGAGCGCGGGGACCGAATCCAGAAATTCCGTAACGAAAAACCTCACGCTCCCCACTCCGACGGGCAAGGAGGTATGGCTTGAAGGCCGTGCATCGTCTAACGTCGTTTCAGTTCGGCAGTCTTCGACACGGCGTTGTGTGCGTGCGATTAGACGTATTGTACGACTCTACGAAACTCGTTTTATTTATTTAATAATAGAAAAATATGTTTTCTTATCGGTCACCACGCTCAAAAAGTGTAACTTGAATTAATATCAAAGAAAAAGCAATACTGCATGAATAAAATAAATAAATAAAATTATAATTGCATAAGTTGATACAAAATGCTATGCAATAGCTTTACCGCGGCAGTCCCCGAGTGCCACACGTCTTATAATAAACTTTTTTGTTTCTGTATATGTAAAACGTAACTGTTACTGACTGATCATCTATCAATGCACACCTCTAATCACTGGACGGACCTGGGGCCCTACCGCCGAGGCTGGAGCGGATTACCATCGAATATTTATATATTTTCCATCTTACATTTTACTTATTGACAAACATCTTCAACTTAGTCGGTAGAGCTCAAGGGTTTCTGCCGGCTTTTTTTTTTTCTTTTTTTATACTACGTCGGGCGGCAGACAAGCATACGGCCCGCTTGATGTGAAGCGGTTACCGTAGCCATATTAACGCTGACAACATAAAATATCGCTCACGCACCGCCACCCTCGCTGCCAACGCAGCATCTCCTATCGTTCTGGTGACCTCACTCACTCGCAGGAACACAACAACCCTCGAGGGAATTGTTATTTGGCTGCGGTATTCTGTGAGGTGGAGGTACATTCCCCAGTCGGGTAGCTTACAATTACGCTCCCTACCTCTCTTTTCGCCAGAGCTTCGTTTGTCAGTTAGAAGGGTGCACCACGTGCAGGTGAAGTTGGCTTTTGTTCAAAGATGGTGATGAACTACTTACACCCCGAAACCCCACCCCACCCCAGACAAACTGAAGCTACACATACAGCTAGGCTGAAGGACCAAGGCCTCGTTTGTAGTATACCATACCTCCGACACAGTTAATAAACGTGGAGTATAAAAAAAACACTGAAGAAAGATGTATTAGTTTTAATTTCTATTATAACCTTCCAGTTCCACAGTCCAACGAAGAATGTTCAAAAGGCTTACGTTCCTACTTTTCATCTCATTTCCGCGTTAAAAATCAAATATTCTGATTGGATCTACCAATCGGAAATGACCAAATATCGTTTAGCCAATTACAGACCAGCGTAGTCAATAGCTTGAAAGAATGTCTTGCCAGTGCAACTAACTTACATACATTAAACATAGAAAATGACACCGAAACTAACAAATCCTAACAATACCATAAATATAAAAGGTGAAGTTTGATTTTCGCAATTAAAAAATCCAATGGCAGGTAATCGGCTTCAGCTTCAGCGGTAGGGCGGTAGGTTGAAATTTGGCATGTGATAGCTACTGTGACGTAGGTATGCGTTAAGAAATTATTTGTTTTATACTACATCTAGGGTTGCCAACTTTTATTTACAAGAAAAACAGTATATTAAAAGCTGCGTAGCAAAACAAACAGTATAGTAAGGCCCAGTGCATGCGGAGCAGTACAATAAACAGTGCTATGGTCAAATGAAGTATTTTTCAACAGTATTAAAGCATAGAAAACAGTATAATACTGTTTTTAACAGTATGGTTGGCAACCCTAACTACATCAGCCCCCTTACCACCATCTCTTATTGCGATTCAATAACTGAATAGAATGATTATTCATACCAATGAATAAGCGACTCTATTTAAAATGGAATAGAGTCGCTTATTCATTGGTATGAATAAGCAATCTATTCAATTAATGAATCGCAATAAGAGATGGTGGTAAGGGGGCACGTACCCTATACCTAACAGCTAATGCGCCCCGTGTGCCAACCTTCCGGTTATATCACGGGGGATGCGAGTCTCTCGTCCAGTAAATCAACCAGACGAGAGGACCTTTTCCTGCACCGCTTTTTGCGCTCGGTAAACCAACCGAGCACGCAAGCGTAGCAGTAGCAGGTCTAGGTGGTAAGGGGGCAGGTAGCAGACAAGCATACGGTCCGCCTGATATGAAAAAATTACCGTAGCCATATTAACACACGCAATATGCAATATCGCTAGCGCGCCGCCAACCCCGTACTAACTGACAAACGAAGCTCTGGCGAAAAGAGAGGTAGGGAGCGTAATTGTAAGCTACCCGACTGGGGAATGTACCTCCACCTCACAGAATACCGCAGCCAAATAACAAATTCCCTTGAGGGTTGTTGTGTTCCTGCGAGTGAGTGAGGTCACCAGAAAAGAAGATGCTGCGTTGGCAGCGGGGGTGGCGGCGCGAAAATGATATATTAGGTCGGGGAAAAAGTCTTTTCGTATTTTATATGAAAATTCAAAACATTTTTTAATAAAGTTTATTTACATTTAACTAAAGTATGTAGGTGCCATTATGTTCGATAACTTTTTGTCATCTTGTAGGTAGAGACATGATCCCATTACTATAGAAATTTTGGGACTTCTGTTCAAAAAACCGCGACAAGTGGTTTTGGCAGTCTTCTCGTGATGTTAACCTGACATTGCCTAAAGAATTCTTAAGAGACCGAAACAGGTGGAAATCAGAAGGTGCAAGGTCAGGACTATACGGCGGATTCATTAACACCTCCCAGTCAAACTCTATTAATTTTTGCTGAGTGGCTAAAGATGTGTGAGGTTTAGCGTTATCATGATGAAAAATCAAACCCCTTCTATTAATTAATTCCGGCCGCTTTCTCTCAACTTTTTGCTTGAATCTCATCAGTTGTTCACAGTAGAGTTCAGAATCGATAGTCCTGCCTGGCGGTAACAGCTCATAATGAATATCTTCCCTTCCAATCCCACCATACACACAGCATCACCTTGTTGCGGGTTAACCCGGGTTTCGCCAGAGTCTCTGAAGCCTGGCCGGTCTTTGACCACGACCTTTTTATGCGCCAAAACTGTTATGTGGTCAATTCCTAGTTCTTCAGCTACGTCGTAACTACTGATATGCCGATCTTGCTCCACTTTTTCAGAAATGGCATCCATTTTATCCGTAACAGGGCGACCAGAGCGACGTGCATCTTTGACATCAAAATTTCCGGATTGAAAACGCTTAAACCAAATTTGTGCTACTCTCACAGACACTGCACTAGGTCCATAATAATCACAATTTTTTTTCGCAGCTTGCGTTGAATTTTTACCTTTTTTGTAGTAAAATTTTAAAATGTATCGAATTTCTTCATTAGATTCACTCATCTTGACAGTAAAAAAAACAAAAGAAAATCACACATTTACCTAATTTGAATTTAGAATTATCTTTTTTAAAATTTAAACTTTTTATAGATATCAAAACCTGCTAGATACAAATGGTATAACCAAAGAGATTTTATTACAAGTTCATACATACTATAATGCGAAAAGACTTTTTCCCCTACCTATTATTATGTTGCGAGCGTTAATACGGTTATGCTTGTCTGCCACCAGACGTAGTATAAAAAAAAAAGTAGCAACTCCGTCCATCAACGTAATTGGGTATTTGACTAACATTTTTTTCTGTTTGATATGTAGGGACGTCTCCATAATATAACCATAGGTGAAAGAATTACTTCGATAGCACAAAAATCTCTCGAGATATGGTAATTTGAAAATCACAATTTTTAGACTGCCCCAAAACGCTCCATACAAAAGACTACTGAATTATGACGTCACAGATCTGTATTTTGTATGCATCAAATCAGAAATTTGTACGACAGCTATGTTAAATATTACGTTTATGTGATTAGTATCATAATAAAAGTTATAGCATTTTTTATTGCTTCTCCAATGGAAATATTATTTTTTAATAATTTCATACTTTTAAAATGGACTTTCCCGCCAAACTTTGATCGACGCTAAAAAAAGTCTGACTGAAGATATTAGAATGAAAGTTTGCAGATCTTTATAGTTTTGTGTATTTTACGATATTGTTAATTTATTTGTACAATTTTTAAACATTGGAAACAACCCAATTCTACCCTTAATTCAGAAACTGACCTACAAGCCAAATTGACTTAAAAAATGTAAACGTAAACCAGAGATAGAGAGTGTAAGATTTCGCAATAAAAAAAGCCTATAACGAGACAGACGTCACAGCGGCCAGTGACCCCGCGACCATAGGGTGACCGTCCTTTTACGAGAACCGGGATATACCGTAGTTAATATAGGGATTATCTTGGCAGAGATTAATTAGTATCTAGTTAACTGTAACCCGCGATCACATCGTGGTAGATAAGTGTTTAAATTTTCGCTATTGAGGTCGTAGTAAAATAGAGAGGTCGTGGAAGGACAGATAGTTAGAATATAACAATATTTGCATAATACAAATTTAGAGTACAGTGAATCAATAAATTATAACAGACTTGTATATACATGCAACAACAGACTTGTATATACATTGTATATACATAAATTCGGTATGTCTGGATTCATATTCCTTTAACTAGCTTAACACGTTTTAGTTCCATGATCACATCGGGCTCAATTCTACAGACTATACTATCTATGTATATGAGTAAATACTTAGTATAGTCTGCTAAAATCATAACCCTTCCTTTTGGCTGCACCATTAGGATAAAAGAAGAATATGTTTTACGAGCCCGGTGGTCGAATGGTTAGCAATGGCCAGTTTGACTCCGAGGTCGCGGGTTTGATCCTCGCACAAGAGAAATATTTGTGTGCTTGAACATATCTGTTTGTCTTGGTCTGGGTGTTTACTAGGTATGTATTTTAAGAATGTATTTACAAATAAAAAATGTATTTTAGTCAGTTATCTAATACCCATAGTACAAGCTTTACTTAGTTTGAGACTAGATGGCCGTGTGTAAATTTGTCCAGTAATAGTTGTTATTATTTTATTTATTTAAGTATAATTTTATCCAAATCCTTTCAGCAGTTTACCTGTGAAATAGTAACAGATATCCTCACGAACTTTCGCATTTATAATATTAAGTTAGAACTACGATAAATTATAATATCCCCTTCTTCTAAACCCTATATGAAACTATAATAAACCTAATGTTGTTAATGACGCCATTATGTTACAAATAACTTCGTATCTGGACTCAAACGGCGAAAGTCCCAGCAAAAACCTCAGAAGTGGTAACATTAACCTTCATTTGAAGGCATTTAACTCTCGCAAACATTATGTCCCTTTGTTTTCGTATTGGCTTTATTGACCTGGTCAATGATACCAAAGAAAAATGGACAGATACGTTATGAAAGCACTCTGTTGAACTAGGAATTGCGCGATCCTTTCACAAGACTCCAACGTATGAGCAATCCCAGTATTTTGTTATTAAGAACACCCCTTTTTTTTTTTTTTTTTTTTTTTTATACTACGTCGGGTGGCAGACAAGCATACGGCCCGCCTGATGTGAAGCGGTTGCCGTAACCATATTAACGCTCGCAACATAAAATATCGCTCGCGCGCCGCCACCCCCGCTGCCAACGCAGCATCCCCTTCCTTTCTGGTGACCTCACTCACTCGCAGGAACACAACAACCCTCAAGGGAATTGTTATTTGGCTGCGGTATTCTGTAAGGCGGAGGTACATTCCCCAGTCGGGTAGCTTACAATTACGCTCCCTACCTCTCTTTTCGCCAGAGCTTCGTTTGTCAGTCAGCAGGGTGCACCGCGTGCAGGTGAAGTTGGCTTTGGTTCAAAGGTGCTGATGAACCACTTACACCCCCTAATATCATGCTGACATTTCCTGAAGAGCTGTTCCGGTGGAAGTGCTTCTTTGGTAGATTGGACAAAGTGCGTTTCTTGAGTTAAATTTATTTAAACTTAACTCAAGATGAACTCGTTGTATGTTATTTGGCATGCGTGTTGTATTCATTTCTTTTATCTAGGTACTAGCATTTCGGTATTGACCATTGGCGAAGAAGAAATGGTTGAAAGAAATTTGCCAATATGGATATTTTGTTTTAATAACTAGATAATGCAACAATTACAATTTAGTTTGTATATACTTTTCGAATGAAAAGCTAAACAAGTTATACTCTTTTTTTTTTTTTATTCATATTCATTTATTCACTGGAATTTGAAACAACAGGTACAATCATAATTGTGAGTTAGATCTTAGCAATTTTGTTACAAATTTACCTTTTCAAGGCATTGTGAAAATATATTATTATTTAAAACTTTTAATTACATAACAAATTAAATTAAATTCAAATTTAATATTAGGAATTGAACATTATTATATTAAACTATTCTTAGGTACATGTAATTTGACATGTACCTAAGAATAGTTCAAGGTCAGTACAAAGTTCAAAGTAACAATATGTCAAATTGATTATGTCAAATTAGAATTATATTATATATACTAAATTATATTTTTCATGTCAAAATATTCTTTTAAATTATAAAATGAATTCTTGATTAGGATATTTTTAAGGTACTTTCAAATTCACTACCATTGAGGGCTTTTACGGACTCGGGTAAATGATTGTACACTTTAATGGCCATATAGTAAGAGCCATTCTTATAGATGTCAAGATGGGCTGGGGGTGCAACTATATTGTTTTCACGGCGTGAGGCGTATCTGCTAGGCTTATCTGCAAACTTTTGGAAATAGTGAGCGTGTTTTCGTATAAATCTACATAATTCAAAAACATACACGCCAGTCACTGTGAGCACGCGGTATTTGGAAAATAACAATCTGCATGAATCTCTCCGTCCAGCCAAAGCTATGATTCGAATGCAACGCTTTTGCAAAATGGATACTGCTGGCGTATCAGTAGAATTGCCCCAGAGCACAATTCCGTAACGTATCCAGGCCGCGGCATATCCGTGGTACGCCGCAAGCGCACACTCCGCGTTTGTACATTTTCGGAGTTCTCGCAGTGCATACGAAAATCTACTAAGTTTATTTACAACCGAGTCGACGTGGAACTTCCATGACAGATGAGAGTCCATAGTGATTCCCAATAGTGTGAACGAGCTGACCTCCTCGATGTTGTGTCCGTTGTGGCTTAGCGTCCGTTGTGTCAGTCCCACTCTCTGATACGGTCTAAACTGCATGATTTTGGTTTTCTCGTAATTAAGAACAAGGTTTATATCTTCCAAGTGCTTCGCAATTTTAGTTAACGATTCCGTTATCAAGTGGTGCACTCCGCTCGCGTTATCATAGTCGCAGGAGATTACAAGGGTTGCGTCGTCGGCAAACAGAACAACCCTAAGTGGGACGACAGAAGGAAGTTCGTTTATGTACGATAAAAATAACAAACATCCCAATACACTGCCTTGCGGCTACTTTTTAGTCCCTCCTTCCACGTAGTCAAACTATTTATAATAGTCGGTACCGCTTCTGCAACGTGCAAATTAGTCGATATCCTGTATTGATCATTTTGGATCAATACAGTGTATATCTTAATGACTAATTTTTCATTACGATATACTCTGTATTTATCGTTTTGAAGTAATAAGTCAATAATTAATTAATGTATGAATAAAAAATATTTATCATTTAAAAGAATGTACCTAGTTAACGGAGACTTGTATTACTTCTTGTACAACGTATCTACATAATTATTTTTACAATATCATTGGCCTAATCTTCAAAGATGCCCTATGGCTTTGATGTCTTACTTACTAACTAACGCGCCGTAGGAGTGCTTTATTGTCAATTAAGAGGTATATGACGAAAATATAAAAATATAGATGGAGAGCGTCTCGAGACGTGTTGAATACTTTAGGCCAGTGGTTCCTAAAGTTTATTGAGCCGGAGCCCAGATTGACAATTATCTTAATGGAAAATACGGCAACCAATGATGTTATAAATACTATAGATATGCCACAAGCGTCAAAAACGTACACCCGAAAAGTGAGGTAATTGTCTCACCTTGCAATTAGTTCGCACAAGCAAGCCGACGAATCTGATGTTTGTGGCAATTGATTGAAATACATAGATAAAAACGCCGACTTCATCTGTATTATGTAAATGTACAATTTATGTTGATAAAGTAAATAAAGCCCAAGACATCACATATCACACGAAAGTAAATTTTTTAACGTGTATTTTATATTTTTAATATTTTAACGTGTAAGTATTTTAGATTAATTTTGACGACCTCGGTGGTCGAATGGTTAGCAATGGCCATTTTGACTCTGAGTTCGCGGGTTCGATTTCCGCACAAGACAAACATTTGTGTGCATGAACATGTCTGTTTGTCTTGGTCTGGGTGTTTTCTATGTATTTTACGTATGTATTTACAAAAAAAAATGTATTTAAGTACATTTATCAGTTGTCTAGTACCCATAACACAAGCTTTTGGCACTAGATGGCGCTGTGTAAATTGTGAAGAAATATTTATTTATTTACTGAACCCGGTGAACTTTGTTTCAATATATACGATTTATGATCTGTGTCTCTTTAAGAAGAGCCTACCCTGTGTGCTCGAATCTGGAGGATGTGCCATTGCAAGACATTTCTTTCCTAGCTTGCCGCTATTTTATTCGCATTGCTGACACTGGTTACAATTGCAAACATTTTTGTAATTTACAATGCGAGTGTTTATGAAATTTGCAGATTTCTATTTTCTATTCTTAAGTACTGTACAAAGTATGATTTACCATAAACAGTCACTACATATTTCAACTCTATTCTTGATGTCTATTATTAGTGTTGTGTCATTTCTATGTCACTTCTGAGAAAGTCATATTTGACAACCAACAAATATGTCGATTCTTTGTGCCAATGACACTATTGATAGGTAGGTTAGCCATCTTTGTTGCCATGACATTCGCCTATAGTAGGAACACTTTGTATGGGAAAATAAAATTGTTGTTTTTATTATCTTTCTTCAAGTTTTTCCACAATTTAAAAATCAGCTAAATCGGCCAAGCCGTTCTCGAGTTTTAGCGAGACTAACAAACTGCAATTCATTTTTATATATAAGATTATTTCATATATTTGCAAGAAAAAAAGACGCCATTGCACCGATTACGTACGCAGTGAGGGAAAGAGCAAGCAAGTATATTAAAGTACCAAGATGATAGAGATAGCGATACTCTCACTCACAAGGGACATGAACCGTATTCTGATGCAATTTAGTATAGGTATGCCATTTCTATACTTTTTATAACATCATTGATAGCAACACTGCCATGATGAAGAAAAACTGATAATAAGAAAATTCATCATCATCAACATCAGGTCATTTTAGTCTCCACTACAGGAGCACGACCCTCTCTCGGCCGTCCCAGACAGAAGGAGGATTTGGCCTACACTCTCCACGCTGGCCAGACGGGTTGGGGAGGCCTGATCGATGTTTTATAATGTGTTTCCCTTAGTCGCCTTGTACGACATCCACGGCAAGAGACGGAGTGATTCTATTCTATCCTGCCGGAAACCACACGGCCATAAGAAAATTAGTTATCTGTAAAGTCAGTATGGACAATAATTTTACGTGATAATTTCAGAAAACATCGGCCGATGGGGTGGAAGAGAGATAAATGTGTCACAAGCCGAACGGTTAGGCCGATCGTGCCTCTCTGTCGATCATCGATTTATAGGACGTTCCCACGTCAAAAGCACTTTTTACCTGAGTTTTTTTTTATCTATAAATATGTTTTACCTGCCGCTATTGTGGCAAGTAGAAAGCAAGGTAATTGGCTGTCGTTCATTTAATCTCTCGCCACTTATCGTCGAGGCAAGACGTTGTCGCTAATCGAAAACAATTATCGAAAATTTGTAGATGCCTTCCTGTATTTTTTCCGTTCTTTGTGTAATCCATGTACACTCGTAGGTATTGAGTAAGCGCTTCGTAGTCAATTTTACTGCCTCATGGCAGTAAAATATTTGCCAATGCCATGTATGTATTTAAAATGCCATGGCTTTTAGGAGTATATACCGCAGTAGAGTAATTTACAATACTAATTTTATTAATATTCTTGTCTCAAAATTAAATATCAATCGTCAGTCCTTATTTATCCCACTGCCTGGAATACGGGTCTCCCCTCAATCGAAGGGGTTTAGAGCATAATCCGCCACGGTGCTCAACGGCGGGTCGACGGAGTCAGTGTTTCCAAGCTTCCCAACGGCTACCGACTTGGCTTAACGATTGTCATCTTACGACAACAGCCGGCCCCGACGGCTTAACGTGCCCTCTAAAGCACGAAGGAGCTCGAGATAAATAAACCAATCCATGGACAGGCTGCAGTCGACGTCGCTTGACTTGCATGATCGATTAGACTGCCACGCTTAACTACGTCACCGACCTTCTCAATGATATATACCAAACTAAATTACAAACATGTTGAGAAGCACTGTGGTACATTTTTAGCAATGACCTCTACCAAGAGGTCAATTAATACAAGTCCCAAAATATTATATAAAATACTCTACGCTTATTCAACAAAAGTAACTTTATGACCCACGGGAAAACTTAGCGAAGACGTGACCGACGTATTAATTGTAGTAATCCCCATTTTGCTGAAGAACTTCCTGACTTTGAGCGGCTAAAATTGTACATTAATTGTTCAGCAACGGATAATAATAGTAGGTAGGTGATGGGGCAGTGGTGTGGTGTGGGTGTCGGCCGCCCGGAGCGGAAGACAATTTGCATAGTTCCATTTTTAATATTTTCACAGACAAAGTTCAATAATCACAATACACTACTCCTACTAATTTCTTCTAATTAAATTCGTTGTGAGTTCCAAGGCAGCCGTAGTTGTACCCCCGGGACTGCAATGGACTTCACTATTCATTGCCTTTTTTGGCGGTCGCCGCTGTTACTCCTGGCTACACAGGAGACACAGTGGTGTGAACGTGTGGTGGGCCCCCGTCCCGATAAAAAAAACAATCACAATAAACATCAAATAGCACACCATGTTCTGTGATAGTGTGATCTTTGGCAGCAGGAGTGGGATGACATGTTGAATTCATTGCAAGTTGCATCCGGGGTAGTATACTATTCAGATTTGGTAGCAACAAGGGAGAATTACCAAGCGTTGAGCTTCACTTGACTAGCCATCTCTTTAGCCATTTAATGCCTTATTTGCCATATTGCTGTCTCTCATGCTAAGAGGGGAAGTCAAATTCTAAAAGCTTCATAATCCTACTAATTTCTTCTAATTAAATTCGTTGTGAGTTCCAAGGCAGCCGTAGTTTTACCCCCGTGACTGCAATGGACTTCATTGTTCATTGCCTTTTTTAGCGGTCGCCGCTGTTAATCCTGGCTATGTCGTCGGTCGGAATGTGTAGTGGGCCCAAAAATCACAATACACATGCTTATTCACACAAAAATCACAGCTTAATTTTATTTAAAGCGTGACATAAATTACGATACGAGACAATGAGAAATAGACAATTGACGATTCTCGTTGATTAGTCATAAACAATCCAAGCACAAAATAAAATACGGGGAATCCCAGCCAGCCAGAGTAGACGGTGTTACCAGCAGTCGCTACAAAATATAATTCAAAGAAAGGGCATTCTCCGAATTCGTCACAGAATAAGTAATGATTGAAAACATCCGTGCTCTTTTCAATCTGTCCGAATTTGTAGTTGCGATAAAAATATAAAAACCTGCTGCCCCCACTACGCTTCCCCACTGGTGATGGGTAAACAGTTAACAGGAAAAAATAAATACAAAGATAATTAAGTACTGATAAATGTGAAAAATAAAACAATTGAATTGGTAATAATATCAATCTATTTAATTCTACGGAATATTTACAAAAAATACAAAACGACAATTTTACATAAATACGCAGTAATTAAAGTGGTTATAATTAATACGTTTTAAGAAAAGTTTCATCGGAACCCGCTCCATTTCATCCTTTTTTGGACGAATAACTAATAAAAAATAAACATGAAGACTCGATGTTAAATCAGCATCATCAATAGCCTGTCTCCACCGCTGGAAGACCTTTACTAAAGCTGTCCACTTTATACAATCCTCCGCTTTTTGAGGTTACCGGTCTATCTAGAAGTAACATCTGTAGATGAGAAGCCCATATAAGTTTCATACCGAAATGGACTAGATCGGAATTGAATTTTGACTACATTTTTATTACGAGAATTGATCTTAAGGTTAATTAGCTGCGAGGTACTGTATTATCGGTTACTGATAATATAGATAAAACTGTACCATTTAAAACTTCATTGTCTTATTCTATTCTGAAAATAGGATCAATGGAGTGCGCTCCGAAGATACTCTTCTCAATCAAGTCTTCCGTCTGTGCGAAGACGTCTCCAAATGGCACTCTGAACTGGACACATTACTCTCTTTGGACGAAGTACCAAGGTAATGAAAGTAAAGCTGCAGTACAAAACATATCACTAGTTATCTCTAACTAATATCTACAATATAGACCTTATTTACACGAAGATTATAAATACGAAATTGCACAAAAGAAAAGTCAATAGTTGGACTTTCCTATCACATAATTCATTTACAACTGCAATGAAATCGTACGGCTTCTCGGAAAGACAATCGACTTTGCCCTTTAAAGTTGAGACTTATATTATATGCAACAAGATTCTAATTTAACAATAAATTTTCGAAATGTTTCGTTTAAAATGTCACTTTACCAGTGCTTTCGTTAATTTCTACGTATTGGATCTGGTTATTAAGGAATCAAACTATATTTATAGAATAAAAATCGATTCTAGAAAGGTCTTAGTGCATAATTTAGATGTAATGTTGTCATATATAACATCCCCTCCATCTTTAATAAAATATCCGTCTACAGATTGTTTGATAAATATCAATATTAAATGAAACCATGATTTTCTAATATGTAATGGTTTTCTAAATATTAAATTCATCAAACCATAGCCGCTAACTACTATTGTATTTTTTTTCTAGTAGGACTCTTCAAGCGTTTAGTTTCAATTACTAATCAAACTAATCAATCACAGAACTGGACTAAAAGTGCTATAAAGGTCTAGCAAACATAAGTCTTTCACTGCCTTGTCTCCTCATGATTTCTGCTGCCGCTGGAGTCGCAACAAACACTGTTGGTTGCCCACCAATCTCCATATATTTCCCTTTTTTACCATTCTTTGCGCTTGGCCTTCTATTAATTCTACTATCAAAAACATCCTCTGCTTCACTATGATCGTAGTCGATCATAGGCTCGTTCATAACTTCTTTTCTTCTTAAATTCTGCTTGTTTGTCATGAAGTATTGTTGTCCTAAATTGGAAACGTTTGGAGATGAGATCTGCCTTGTTAGTCTGGCTTCAGACCCTACTCTTTCGAAAGGCGGAAAATGTCTTTGCATATTTTCTGAGAAAGACTGGCGTCTGTAGTGGATGGGTCTGGTATCAACGGGGTGGTGCGCAAATGAAGCTCTGCGAGGAAACCTGTGATCTGCATCTGGACGGTGGTATGACTTACGCGTTTCTTGGTTGTGGTTTGATTTTAAAGAATCTTCGTAACTACAACTGAAAACAACGAAATATAACAATTACTCATTTTTATTGAATGACCTGATTGCCGGCTGATTTGCAGCACCATTGAGTGCTTTTGTCTAGGTTTATACGTTTCTTAAGCGTATTCAGCGATATTTTTTCAATAGTATCTAAATCTTAGATATCCAAGTCTAAAAATTATTTTGTCTAAATGTATACAAAAATAACTGTCATATCGTTCTTCGTGGAATTAACCATTTTTTTCCTTCTCCTATAGAGTGTGCGACATAGCAATTAATTTAGTTCGATGTATCCCGACCCTGGACCTTGTAAGAGCCCTCGTTAAAAAATAATGCAAGCCTTATTGGTTCATAGTCTTAGCTTATATAAATTGTTATTTTCATAGTCTTCCGTCATTTTATTATCTAATACTTTACTAGATTTTGTTATTAAACAGTTTGAAATTTGTTTTGTACAAAATACTGTGTCATATTCTACTGAACATCACATAACGTTTTTGTTGTGCTCTATTAATGTAAACAAAATATTAGAATATAATTTTTACAATTATTATTCACTTGACAACCGTAGCAATATATCTATACATATCATTATCTGTTTGTCTGTCATAAGCATATAAGTAATAAAAAAATATTGCATATCCATATAAAATACATGAGTGCGCTTTTAGTACCAGATATTTTTTATTAACTGTAGCCAAAATATTATATAGATTATAATCAGTCGAATACCAAAGTTAATTGCATGCATTTAACGATATTATACATCATTCTTAGTTATACAAACTTTGATTAATTCTCCATTAGATTTTGGTTAGTAATTTATAGGTTGAATGTAATTAATAAAATTATTATTAAAATTAGAAACCTACCCGCTGCTTTCTTCCGATGTATGAAGACTGGATTGTCCACAAGGGCACCTCACCCCTTCAGCAATCCCGGAGTCTTGTCCACTGGAATTCACTGACGTTATCGAAGTGTCCTGCCCCTTCCTATGTCGGATGTGTGTTAGCTCATGTTAAAATCATGTTGTAATGTTAGATTCACCAGTTGATGAACCAATTTCATTCAATGATGGTGTAAATCTCTGAGGTGGAGATGATTTTTTGTTTAATAATTCAGATTTTGGTAAACTGTATGTAAGAGCCCTATACAATTACTGATATCATCGAGTTAAGATTGAGTACATTTTTAAATAACAGTTTATTTAGCTTCAAGGTAAATTTTGCAAAAGTACCTATGTGCTTATATCCTCGAAGGCGGAAGCTGCGTTTTCGGTAGTTTCTACGGGTGGAGACCGAGTCGGTTGGAACAGCCGTAGTTACGAAGGTGAGAGCGGAGACAAGATATGTCTAACCGGTCTTACTACAGCGATGTGGAAAGCAAATGGAAAACTACCACATTATATTTCCAAGCAAACATCATCATGGCAAAGACAAATACAAATATGGCCCTTAGTCCCCGGCAGACCTTAAATGGTCAAAGGGTGCGAAGAATCCCCGGGTGCAACATGAAAATAGGAACTTGGAATGTACAAAGCATATATGATGACGGGAGATTTATCAACTTACAGGAGGAGGCGAAGCGATTGCAAATGGACATTCTTGGACTGAGTGATATTAGATGGAAAGGAACGGGAGTACATCACACTGATAGGGGTTTTGTGTTATATTACTCAGGACGGAACGATTCGAGACATTTGTATGGAGTTGGAGTCATGCTATCCAAAGAAGTTAGCAAGTCAGTGCAGAGTTTTGTGCCAATTTCGGAACGTGTACTTCTTTTGCAACTCAAAGCTGATCCGGTTAACATCAACATCATACAGGCATATGCCCCAACTGCAGACAAAAATGATGAGCAATGTGAAGAGTTCTATGAAGAAATTGCTGCTGCTATGAAGCTTACCAAAAAACACGAGTTAAATGTAGTTGCTGGAGACTTTAATGCAATAATAGGCTCAGGAGCGGTAGGGAAATATGTTGGACCGTTTGGCCTCGGCACAAGGAACGAAAGAGGCGACCGATTGGTGCAGTTCTGCCAGGACAATGACTATGTGGCTACGAATACCACTTTTAAATTGACACCCAGGCGACTTTACACTTGGAAACATCCAAAAGATGGTAAAGATGGTACTATTCGTAGAAATCAAATAGATTACATTCTCATCAATCACAGGTTTCGAAATAGTGTGAAGTCTACAAAAACATATCCCGGAGCAGACATTGCATCGGATCATAATCCAGTAATCGCCGAGATACGAGTGAGTCTGAAAAGAGTACCAAAGAAATCTCGTAAAGCTATACCCAGTAAAGATCTGTGGCGAGACCCTCAAATCAAAGAGACAGTTGCGAAGTCATTACATGACAAACTACAACACCTGGACATAAATGAGGAAAGTGATACACATACCAACTATGAATCCTTTAGAAATACCGTGTTGGAGGCAACTAAAGGTTTTCAAGGTGTCACGGAAAAGAGAAAATCTTGGATGTCGGACGAAATTCTAAGACTTCTTGATGAACGCAGACAGCTTAAGGGAATCGACGCAGATGCATATAGAGAAAAGCATCTTATAATTAAGAGGAAGATAATAGACGCCCAAAACCACTGGTGGGCTGAGCAGTGTGCGGAAGTTGAGAGCGCAATGCAGCGTCACGATTCTTTTGCAGTTCACAAAAAAATAAAATCCATGACAGGCACGCACCGTAAAAAACAGACTCCAACTTTAATATATAACAATGCGCCGGTACTGGATATTAAACAGAAATTGAAGATTTGGGCGGAGTATATTCAGACACTGTTTAGCGATGAAACAAGACCAGATGAGCTAGAGCTACCACAGACTACAGAATCGGGGCCTGAAATCCAAAAGAGTGAGGTGAAAGCTGCTATTCGTAATGCTAAGAACGGCAAAGCTCCCGGTCCCGATGATGTGCAGAATGAGATTTTGAAGCTCATAGAGGACGATGACTTAGATGTACTTGTGCGCTTGTTTAACCTTATTTATAATACGGGTTCTATTCCAACACAGTGGCTTGAGTCTACTTTCATAACGTTACCAAAAAAATCCAGGCCAAAGGCATGTAGTGAATACCGGACTATATGCTTAATGAGCCATGTACTCAAGATTTTTCTAAAAGTCATACATGCAAGGATATACCGAAAATGCGAAGAAAATCTGAGTGACACACAGTTTGGCTTCAGAAATGGCTTTGGTACTAGGGATGCCCTTTTCTGTATGAGAGTACTGAGTGAGCGTTGTTTAGATATGAAAAGGGACTTATTCGTATGCTTTATTGATTATGAGAAAGCTTTTGACAGAGTGCAGCATGAGAAACTCATTCAACTCCTTGTTGCGAAAGGCTTAGACTCGAAGGACATAAGAATCATTGCCAACCTGTACTGGAGCCAGACTTCAAGAGTAAGAGTGGACGATGAACTGACGGAACCTACTAGAATTTTGAGAGGGGTAAGACAAGGATGTATTTTGTCTCCACTCTTATTTAATATCTATGCGGAGGAAATCTTTAAAACTGCGACAACAGACACAAACGCAGGTATATTGGTGAACGGGCAACGTATAAATAACATTCGTTATGCAGACGATACGGCCTTGATCTCCGATAGTTTGGATTCCTTGCAGGAGCTGCTCAATAGAGTAAACACCGCGAGCAACGATATGGGTCTCAGAATAAATGTCTCGAAGACTAAATTCATGGTGGTCACTAAAAACGCAAACCGAAACTATTCTATTCACATAGGAAACGAGGAAGTTGAAAGAGTTGCAAAATTCAAGTACCTGGGATGTTGGATGAATGAAGACGGCTATCACGTGCAAGACATCAGAGTTCGTATTGAAATGGCTAGATCGACTTTCTTCAAGATGAACAAAGTGCTTTGTGATAGAGACCTAAGCCTCAACCTGAGAATGCGTATAGTGCGTTGCTACATATTTTCAGTCCTACTATACGGCGTTGAATCATGGACTCTTACAGAGAACACTATGAAGAGGTTGGAGGCTTTTGAGATGTGGATCTACCGCCGAATACTGAAAATCTCTTGGCGGGACAAAGTAACAAATGTAGAGGTTATCCAAAGGATGAAGAAAAAACTAGAACTCCTCAATTCTATAAAGCAAAGAAAGCTTTGTTACTTTGGACACGTGATGCGAAATGAGAAATACAGAGTTCTTCAGCTCATTATGCAGGGAAAGATTGCAGGCAAACGCAGCGTGGGAAGAAGGCGACACTCGTGGCTTAAAAACTTACGGGACTGGTTCGGCTGCAGTACCACCTCCTTATTCAGAACAGCGGCATCAAAAGTCAGAATTGCTGTGATGTTGTCCAACCTCCGATAGGAGAGGAACCGGAAGAAGAAGAAGCTTACATTTAAAAACAACTTTATTAAAATTTAAAACATATGTTGTGCTGTATATGAAATCGTGGGCGCTGATTCAAAAATTGTAGTAGAAGTAGTAGGTAAAGAGACATCTTGACTGAATGATAAGTGAGATTGAGTAGGCGTAGAGTTGGCAGAAGAGCATCCAGATCTGTTAATATGGGATTGCATAATAAGCATAGTGACATATCGGATGGGGGCTCAAATTATACTTTACATTACACAAATTACGTACTCGAATGTAATAATAATAAATAACTTTCTTGAGAACAATCTAAACTCGATGTTGTATCATCAAATTTAAACCTTGTACCTATGATAATTAAAATTAAGATAAATCCCTCTAATTACAAGTACAAAATAACATACTTAAATAAGAAGACAACCAAGCAGGAAGAATTTTGAAAAGGAATATTTTAAAATGTTAGGAAATAAAGTTACAGGAAAATAAATAAATTCATAGAGTGTTCCTTCGGATCTCACCTTTTCTGTAACGGTCTTTGATTGAATTTGATACACATCCTCTCATGTTTCTGATTGTATTCAGTGTTGACGCATTTCTGGTGCGCTTTTCCGAACTCCTCCACAGTGTTGCCATGTGGGCAGATCTTCTTCGTCACATTATGATTTATCACATCCATATAAGAATCTGCTTCGCTGTACGATTGGTTGAGTTCTTGGCACTGGTTTGCTCCAGATGGGAACAAACCTCCATATTTAGTTAGGTGCTCAGTAGAAAAAGCGTTAAGATGTTGCTGGGAATATGGTTTGTGACGTTGTCTGTTAGGGCAAAAGATAGGTAGAACTCAGATAAAGTATACAAAGTAAATTTTGGTGAAGGACTAGAAATTTGAAAAAGAAGTGCGCTAGACTAATAGAAAAAGTGATAAGACGAAAAAACTGGGAATTGATTTAATTTAAAAAATAATTAAAAAACTATTAAAACTAACTACAAAGCAAACAACAATAGGTAAGATTTATATCACAACACATAGCATGCAAATGTATTTGTTCAGTCTTGTTAAATGTAATAATGCATCACATGCTTTCTTTTGTGGGGACGATGGTGGCTGAAAGACAACAGCAATAAATGAGGGTTGCTTACCTGAAACTGCTAAAACAGAACAAAATTTAGATGTTCTACTCTCTATTCTAAGCTTTAGCACTAAAGTTGGACAAAATAATGTTTTATTCAAGATTCCTAAAAGAATTCATGAATCCGAAGCGGGAGAGATCGTAATCTCTGCTTTGGCGCGAAATAATGTTTTCTTATCTTTCTGCTAAGAGAATTGTAATAGTAACTAACAGGAATTTATAATGAGATCTACAATTAGATGTAACTTTTTTTTTGTAAAAAAATATGATGACTGTAACTACATAGTTCGGAACTATTTTAAATTTAAAGTGCAGAATTAAATCAGAGTAGTCAATAAAATACCTACCGTCTACTCCTTCTTACACAGAGTATACAAATCGCAGTAGTGCAAGCTCCAACGAATACAATACAGGCTAGTGCAACAACACTTATCTCCATCGTACTGAGGAGCTTGCCGCTTCTGGCTTGCACCATAGTTGTTCCTCCTACTTCGAGAAGTTTAAAGCCACTCAGTTCGTGTCTGAGGTCTAATTCTCGCTTAAGTAGAGATCTGTAAAAAAAACGTGAAATGGTATTACATTAAGAAGATCAATCAACAGAATACTTCGTCACTGGTTTCTAGAATGAGCGAATATGCCGCTTTCCTATCTGAAGGGCATCCATCTATATTTTCCATCCATTTTTTTTTCTTCAAAACTAAAAGGTTTACTTCAAATTAGTTTTAAATCACACTATAGTATGTTCTCATTCTTCACTGTTGTTTAAAAAAATACTCTAGGTCTCTAGGAAACGCTTCTGTTTTAAATGACGTGGTGGTACTTTCCCAATCACCAGCTTAAAATTACGCAGAGTCCTATGTAAGAGAGGTTTCGTTTATCAGAGAATCGTTAGTTAATCAATAGGGCGCACCACTTGCAGGTGATGGCTTTAGCCCAAAGATGATGGTGAACCACTTCCACCCCCAATAACCTCACATAGTTTCAATATTTCACGTGCATTCAAATGAATGTAAACATTTGCATTACCGCGGCATTTTCCATTTTCGATACACGAAAGGTCGTCCAAACTGAATACAAATGTGTGTCGTGTATTGACCTTTAGGTCAAATAAAGCGTGAACTTATAAGATGCGTAGATACGTTATCACTAACGTATCTACGCATCTTACAAGTTCATTGAACTTTAAAACAGGCTATAAAAAGAATTGGTTCCGAGCACCGTTATCGCAATTCAAGATTGTCTCCGACTAAGATAAATGACAGGGATGATAAAGGATCTTTTTAATAATCAAGTTAGTGAGCTTTCGAAGGGTACGAACTTCCTGTAGATAAGCTTTTACGTCTGCTATAAAAAACGTGCTTTGATTATGCCACAGGTTCGGAGTAGTCATTACGGCACGTGATTGTTAAAAGCAAGTGTAGTTCATAAACCTGAAAATTGTTATCGTCTAGCCGGAATCTTGAGAGATAGAAAGCTGAAGATATTAGCATGTTTCTAAATGTCATTTGATGGATATTACTTGAGTTTCCAGAAGAAATATATATAAATGTCACGCTCAAAGAATTAGTCATTGAACGAAATAACAGCTCACAATTCGTTGTGGTCATTGTAAAACATCTTTAACACGCAATTCATGTTGTGGAGAACGCTCGACGCATTGTGGCAACAACAGAAAGACCGCACAGCGAAATCCCTGTCCAGGCTATACACGACTACAACGCGATGTGGTAATAAAAAAAAGCCATGACGCGTATTGGAACGAAATGGATATGCCGTACAGTGATTTGCGACAGGGATTCTCAAAATTGAATATATATCCTTAGCAAATAATTTATCAAATAAAAGAAAATATGTAGGGTGTCAGTAAAGTTGGTTTACGGATGGATAAATTTTACTTGATATGATGAATATCATCATAAGAAAACATCGGCCGATGGAGTGGAAGAGAGATAGAGCCGTCACAAGCCGAACGCTTAGGCCAATCGTGGCTCTCTATTGCTTGTTCCGCGCTCTCGCTTGCACGCTTGGCTCAGGCGAAACGTGACAATTCCAGTCATGCTTTTTCGTGCGTGCAGCTGGCGTTCGTCGATTTATGAGACTTAATCACGTCAAACAAAATAAGTACTTACTTTTGTAAAACTTCCATGTCGATAATGGCATTAGAGTTAGGGTCTACAGCATAAATGTACATGTCCGTCCTGAAAAACGTAAGAAAAAAGTCCATTATCACACGCACACACATGCGCACAACACAGATCCAACTATTACTTTCTTTAGTTTTTGTGACGTTTGAACTTAATAGTGAATGCTCTTTGTACTGAGTTTTTCAAGATTTTTGATTACAACAATGAAGAAATACTTCATTGTTAATTTATTACAAATGGACAGTTTTGTTATTAAACATATATTTAAAACCTTAAAAAAATCAAATACCTAATTAAATAATAATAATTTAATAAGTTTGATGTTATAAAAAATAGTCAGATTTCATTATTATTTTTATTAATAGGTAGTAGTAGTTTATTAATAGGTAGATGGCAACACTTAACAGGAACTTCACAGCAGTTAATAGATATGCTCTAATTCGCCGTAATTACTCAGTTGGAAAGAGCACTCGCCCGGTAGTCGAGAGCTCGTAGGTTCAATTCCCACCTAGGCTGGGTATTTTTCGTTTTTTTTTTAATATTTATGATATTCTGGCAAGTTGGTTGAAATATTTATTTTAAATAATATCGAATTAGTAGTCGTCTGGTAAATATACAGTCAACCGTACATCATCATCATATATCGATCGTATGTATTTAAAGTAATCTTACAAATCACGAAAAATGTCAATAACCAATGAGACAAGTATTTCGACAAAGACCTTTACGGATGGAAGGCTTTCCGTTAGTCAGGCCGTATTCTTGCCAGTCGAGAGAAGATAAGCAAATAACTTACGCCTGTCCATCCATAGCAACCTTCGTGCTAGCTTCTAATCTTCTCACTCTGATATCATATCCAGTCAAAGCCGCCAGTGTGCGAGTAATATTACCGATCTCCTTCTCTACTTCCATTGGTTTAGCTGCCATTACTAAAACTAGTTGTTTGTTTTCGTCTAATACATAAACCTGAAAATAATTATGCAGTTAATGATATTTTCTCATTGAAATTCTCCCTCTCTATCTGAATTTTTCGTTGACGATTTTGCGAAATTGTAAAGTACTTTAATTTTTCTTGTATAATATTTGTGTCTGTTTGAGTTGTTAGTGCTGTGTAATGGGCAAATAAATGTTTTCCATCTTCTTATTCGTAAATCTACTAAAAAGTTTTTATTTTATTATAAAGGAAGGATTAATAATATTCATCTAACCTTTTTTTGGGAAATTTGGCTTGGGAACGGGTTGCCAAATTTCTGTTAATGACTCGATTCAGAAAAGAGCTATTTAAGATTGTTGATTAATACAAGTTAACAGATATGAAACGTTAAGTTATAGGATTGACTTTTCCCCTTTGGCCGTTCTGCTTATTGAACAAAGGATTGTGTTCAGAAGGAATATTTGACATGACAGGCAATTTGATCTATACTACTTTGCGTGCTTCCGCCGCCAATTAGTTCATGCAAACTACTGCCGGCCGGCACCCACCCACTACCGTTAGTAGTTGCATGCAACTGCCGTGGCTGCTTTGGTCGTCTCTGCTCCAGCTGCTGTGGACGTCTCGGCGAATCTCCAACATCTGAAACAGAAGATACATGCGACCGCCGCTGCCCCGACTGCCGTGGTCGTCTCTGCGACACGTGTTTCGCCTCTACGCGAGGCATCCTCAGGCGATCTGTAGATGTTGATGGTTAGAACAACAGCCTACATTGTAGGTTGTTGTTCTAACTATCAACATTGTAGGTTCTTGTTCTAACCATCAACATTGTAGGTTGTTGTTCTACTACTAACTGTAGTGGGTGGGTGCTGGCCGTCAGTAGTTTACGCGTAGTAGTTTGCATGAACTAATTGGTGGCGGAAGCACGCAAAGTATTTGACATGATGCTCACTCACTTCTATCAGCCACACCTCACGCCATTTAAAGAGAATTCATCTACCACATTATAAACGCAAAAGTTGCGATATACGAGGAGTAGGGACACGAGTATACATGGAGCCGGTTATTTGCGCATTGATTTATTATCAAGGAAAATGACGGTGAGAGCAGCCACCCACTAATTGTACCCACATAATGTAGGTACCTACACATACGAGAACAACAGTTGCGTACTGAGTGATTCTGATAAGGATTTCTTTCGTGCACTGTCAAGTCGTAGAAAGGTGAGATTTTTAAAAGACGTCTGATGTAGAAGAGTACCAAAAAAGTTATTATTGTATCCGTTTTTGTTATCTACGTTCTACGTAAAATAGTCCTCACATTCAATTAATTCCTTCAATTCATTATTATAAAATTTCCCTTTATTTCTGTGACCTTACTTCTACTTTCCATACATTTTACTCTCACGTTTTGACTCTTATTGTTATCAATTACCAACAAGGTTGCTTACAAACACATTAGCAATAGCCGATTTTCCATCATCAGCTCCTTTCTTATCAGTTGCTTTGACATCAAAACCAAATACTCGACCAGCATCTCGTGTTAATGCTGATACTACTCGAACGATACCAGTGACTGCATCGATGGCGAACCGTGGTGCCTGCTCATTAATAATCTGGTAACGAATGTCTGCATTGATGCCAGTGTCTGCGTCTGTTGCCTGAAATCAATAAATGCAAAGAAAATTATCAATAACAATAAATCATAACATTAATCACTTTATGTCATTGTCACATACTTCCATGCAAAATATATTACTATTTTGTATTTCACTAATGTGATATTTGTGTATGACGTGTTATAAAATAAATATATAAACAGATATAATAAAAATGAGAAGCGTGTGTACTAAAAAATTTATAGCCGTCCAAAATGATATAAGTGGCCGATTGATTTAATAATCTTTGCTAGCCATGATTTGCTGATCAATTATCTATTTCTGCGGATAGATTATATTTGTCTGCTCACAAAAATTGGATACTATGCTAACCCTTTAAATAACACCCAATAAAAATGTACTAAGTAGTCAGTCCAAGAGATGTAAAAAGATCAAGTCATTTGTAGAAAATAGCATAGGACATCTAATTTGTGGACAACTGTGTTCACAAATGACTTATTTATTTTGTGTTTTTATTATTTTTCTTTTTCGGGGCATGAATAAAATAAAAATAAACATGTATACCTGTAATTGTATCACTTGATAGCCAAATGCAGCTGTTGTTGGTATAGCTGTTACTAGTGGTCGTCCACCATTAATAAATTTTGGAGCATTATCATTCACGTCTCTTATTTTAACTATTATTTTCACGTCATACTTGCTCATTCCATCTAAAACATCATCTGACACTGGATATATCATATGAGGCATATCTCTACTTACTTTCTGCCTCTCAGCTCTTACAACTACTTCGTATACATCCTTTACCTCCCTATCAGGACTTCTTATCAAGTATAAAGTACCATTCCTAGGATCAATCATGAACATCTTCTTAATTTCTGGATCGTCCTCATTCAAAATGAAATATTTCATTTTGAAATTTTCATAATGTTCAGTCAAATTCGTTGTGACTAATTCGACTGGTGTAGGTACATTTTCTTCTATTTCTAATTCATAATATCTAGAAATAAACACTGGTTTATCTGACATTTCAATTTCATCTGGCACGTCTGTTACTGTTATCATAAGTATTGCAGTAGAACTCAAACTAGGAGATCCTAAGTCTGAAGCAACTACAGTAACATTGTGTACTGATTGTGTTTCATAGTCTAACCTTCCTGTCGTTGTGATTATTCCTTCTTTAGAATCAACGGCAAAAAGATTCATTTGATTTTTTCGTTGTGGTAAACTATATAGAATCAAACCATTTCCATTACCTACAAAATCTGTATCATTTGCATAAACTTTTGCTACAGTTGTGCCAATAGGAATATTTTCTTCTACGGTAGCTTTATATACTGGTAACATCATAACTGATTCAAAATTATGATTTGAAAGTTCACCTGCCTCTGGATGTTTCCATTCTAACAACTCGTCATAGTTATAGAACTTAGGTGCATTATCATTTACATCTAGAACTTGGACTTCTACGCTCACTGAAGATGATAATTTATTTTCTGGACCATTATCTTTTGCAACAACTGTTAATACATATTTGTCTTCCCTCTCTCTGTCTAATTCACCATTTACACTAAAAACACCAGTCAGTGGTGAAATTTCAAATGGTATTTCAGTACCAGAAGGGTGAATATAGTAAGTCAAGTTTGCATTTTGTCCATAATCTGCATCGGTAGCATCCACTTTTCCTAAAACTTTTCTTGTATATTGTGCTTCTTCTACGTTAAAAGTGTACCATGTTTTTTTAAACATCGGATAATGATCATTGATGTCTTTGATAAAGAACCTAATGGATAAGTTATCACTTAGCTCACCCCCGTCTATAGCAGATATATTTAATCTAAATTCAGATTCAGGTGGCAAAGTTCTAGCAACAATAATATGACCATGCCTTTCGTTAATAACGAAATACCTTTTAATCTGTAAACTACTCGAAGGAATCTCATGTGGGGGAATAAATACTTCTGATATAAATTCATATCTTACTTGACCATGTATGCCACTATCCATATCTAATGCATTTAATTTTAGTATTGTTGAACCAATCGCAACATTTTCGGGCACTAAAAATAATGGTCCTATTTCTTCTATTTTCAAAGCAAATTTATTTTTTGGTTTTACGAGTACATTAGTTATCGTTTCAGTTACAGGATTCTTTTTCTCTTGATATATTTTTATATGAGAATTTTCCTCATCTTCGAGCAATTCAATGTTTTCACCTATAGGTATAACCAATTGTCTAAATTGCGGCACGTTGTCATTTTCATCAAGAACATTGACTGTCAACTTCGCTTCGGAACTCAATCCGCCTCTATCTCTTGCAACTATTTTTAGTAAATAAACACTTTTCTCTTCGCGGTCTAATGTATCTCCAATAAACATAACTACTCCAGTATTTTGATCAACATCAAAAATTTCATGACCATCTCCAAATAGGGTATATGAGAAAATAGCATTTTGTTCAATATCTGCATCTTTGGCCATAATTTTATTACTCATTTTTACTTCTGTACCTTTTTTAGAATTTTCAGGTATAAACCCTTCATAGGCGGGCATTTCAAATACGGGTGCATTATCATTCTCATCTTCTACGTGAATAGTAACTTGATATATTCCAGCACCAGAAATCATTCCTTTTTGGAATTCAGCTATAACTGTCAAACTATAAACATCTCTTTTTTCCCTATCCAAAATTCTTTTCGCAAAAATTGTTCCATCTTCGCCTGTAAAAAGAACAAAATTAAATTAATACAACTATAATTGGAAAACATGAAATTAAATAAAGAATCACCCTGATTTAAAGGTTTCTTTGTAAATTAATTTATTTGAATACTTTACCAATACCAATATCATCCGACACATCTTGTTGATTAGCAATAATAAACCGAATATTTCCTGTACTGTTCATTGGTAAGGTGCTAATATTAACTGGGAATATTTGCCCAATATTCGCTCCTGCAACGTTTTCTTTGACACGAAACACGAGTGGCGTTTTAGCCCCCCTAAAATAAATAGATTATAATAATCATGGAGTTCCATCTAAATTACACAAATTTAAAGAAACACTTATATTATTTCTCTAATAAATTATAAAGTAACATTACTTTAAAAGAACACCTCTCTCATCATTTACATCCACCACGTGAATAGTGGCATTAGTCGATATTGTTATATTTGCTTTCTCTTGCATTGCGACTGCTTCAAACTCGTACATTGGCCGATTAAATTTCGACAACTCTTCTATGACAGTTATGACACCAGACTTTTCTTCTACTGCAAATGGCACTAAAATATTTAAAGAATTGATTAGTATAACTCAATTACAATCCTGCGATTTATAAATATACACATAATGCTGGGAAATGGCATAATTCCCCTACCTCCATCTTCGTAGCTATGAAGCAAATCATAAGAAGCGTCATTCTTTTCCATTGCATCATTAATGCGAACTTGACCAATACTTGTACCAATTCCAACATTTGAACCAACCCAAAATTCATAAGGAGCACTTATAAAATCTGGCTTTTCTGGCTTCCCACCTTAAACAGAAAGCGGTTAATATATTTTGTAATGATAAAGTATAGATATCATAAAATATATATTGTCAATAGTACCTCATTGCCCTTTTAAACACCACAATTAAAATGTTCAGTATAATTTTCAATATTTTTTTTTGTTATTGATTCAAAAATCAAATTATTATTTATGCAAAATGCTGACTACTGTGTACTGGTATTCGTAAATAATATTTGCTCCCCAACTCATAATTGAAAATATAAAACTTGAAGAATTTATTATATGCGATATGATATCTAATAGTTACTCATGCTTTTCAAATAATGTATTTGTTTTACCTTTACTGGCCCTGATTACGTCAATAGTAACAACGGCTAAAGAATACCTCCTTTCGCTAGGATTAGCCGGTTGATCTGAAGCTTCAATAAACAGAGCATGTCTTCCTTCAATAATAGGAGTTTCCGCTACACTTATGGCACCTGATTTAGCATCTACTAAGAATGGAGATGTTATAGTTAAATTACTCGTTCTTTGCAAGTCATAGAACACCATTCCGTTTCTACCTAAATCTGGATCAACCGCCTTGACTTTACCAATGAACGTGCCAAGTTTGGAATTGGATTTAATGGAAAATTCATACAAGTTGCTCGGAACAAAGACTGGATTATTATCATTTGCATCCAGTAACGTGACTTCGACGGTCACAAATGACATAAGTTGATGTGCGTCTTCAAAATATTCTATATTTTCATTTTTATTGCCCAATTTATCTGGAAATACATAAGTTGTTCTGTCTTTGTATACTGGTCGTGGACTGACAGGTGTACGTCGCCATTTTGCTAAGCGTTGCTTGTCGTAGAACGCTCCAACAACACTAGGGTTCTTCTCTTTTGCGTAAACCTTCATACGTAGTGATGCGTGTTGTTCTCTATCTAAGACAGTCTGAAAAAAAAAAATTACTTTATAAAAAAATTTATTAAGTAAAATAGTAATTTATTAAGTAAAATTTGTCTATCGCAATTGGACTGATTAAATATCGATTCAAACTTCAAGTTTATATAAAAAGTTGTATTAACTTTTTATATTACATTAATTACTATAGTTCATCAAAATGATTCCTATCTACGAAAACAGATAAACTTTAGATACTTGGTTAAATTTGCATTTCAGACAGTCGATGTCAATGATTTATAAACGAAGATAATTAATAATAAAGACAGCAAAATAGTCTTAGAGGGATCTACGTCTGAAACAGAAATTTTACTTGCCTGATTTTTAACAGTGAGCCAGCCGCTCCGGGGATCGATGGAGAAGGCTCCCTTGGGGTCGCTTAGTTGATAAGTAAACTCTCCGTTATCTCCCTGATCCTTATCAGTCGCCATTACTTGTAGCACGCTGAAGCCTTAAATAATATAACTTTTTTTTTCATTTGCGACAGACTTCACAATTAAGACTGACAGATAGAATTCACAATTAAGACTGATAGTACTGTGGATGGTCAAAATTTGAAAGAGGTGTTTTTCGAAAGGATGCCGAAGATATATACATTATACATCTGCAGAGATTCGGAGACGGTCAAGCCATCAAGCTTGCAAGCGGCTTGACAGGAAATACCTAAGCTGGTATAGTTTGATTTACATATGAAGCCGCTTGAGTCCGTAACGTGTTCATTTTATGTTCATGCACACAAAAAATATAAATCGTATCAAACACGTAATACTTGATTCAATTATCTATTATGATATTTGTTGTGTGAATGAGTACAAAATGAACATTTTACTGACTCAAGCGGCTTCATATTTAAATCAAAGTCGTATACTTTACTTTTAAGCAACGTAAACCGTAGCCTATGGAGGGGCTTATTTATCAGTTGCTATTAGGCTGCTCGAAAACACCTGCCTCCGCCAACCGGCAGTTGAGCAGCATGGTGGAGTACGCACGAAAGAAGGATGAATAAATAAATAATATAAATAAATATTTCTAGACAATTTACACAGCGCCATCTAGTCCCAAATTAAGCGCAATGCTTGTGTTATGGGTACTAGACAACTGATATATGTACTTAAATACATTTTTTTTTGTAAATACATACGTATAATACATAGACAACACCCAAACCAAGACAAACAGACATGTTCATGCACACAAATGTTTGTCTTGTGCGGGAATCGAACCCGCGACCTTCCGAGGTTTGACTCCGGTCAAAGTGGCCGTTGCTAACCATTCGACCACCAAGCTCGTCAAGTATGATAATTTATCTTCAAGTATGATATGTAGATGAATACCTTCTTTGCTAACACTTTATTATTAAAAATCTATTATTCATAGTTTGCACATATGTGCAGTATAAGAGCATGGTATTGATTTTGCAGCGAATACATTTGGCGAATTGTATAATACAAATTGAGCTCGATGTCATCGTTGCGTGTGTCAGTAATATAATCTCACTAGCGACCCGCCCCGGCTTCGCACGGGTGCAATGCTGATACTAAATGTACTACAGAAGGTCTTTGCGCTTTGTCCTATCCAGTCCTTCCCCAGTTATAGGCACACGCCGCCGGCTCCGCGGCCGGTACCGCCACAGCCGTTATGTCCCTGCATTTTAAATGTGTAATATCTTCTAAACTATTCATTTAAATTACATGCTGTGAAGGGCCATATTGATCTATATTAAATGCGCAATGTATTTAAGGTACTTAATTGGATAAGGATTAATTCTGTATTGCTTAAAATCGCTTCGTAAATAAGGCATTATTTCTTGTAAAAAGCAAAGGATAAAATAACGGTTATTGTGTGTTACCACTAAGAGATAGACATATACCATCGCGAACTTTTTTGTAGACCATTTTAAGGTGAACAATACTGTACTACATTATTTTGATCTATCTCGTTGGGTTCAGCCAGCGTTTGCAATGAAAGAGCAAAAAAATGTGTTTATTTACGACATCACATTAGAAACCTCTAAATTATCAGTGTTTTTCTACTATGTTATGCATATATTATACATATAAACTTTCCAGTTGAATCACTCTATCTATTAAAAAAAACCGCATCATAATCCGTTGCGTAGTTTCAAAGATTTAAGCATACATGGGGACATAGGGACAGAGAAAGCGACTTTGTTTTATACTATGTAGTGATACACAAGTTAAGTAACGTCGGCCGTGACCTGTCGATAATTAGGTTTATTTATCTCTAGATCCTCCATGCATCGAAGGGCACGTTAAGCCGTTGGCAGTGTCAGAGGGCACGTTAAGCGGTTTGAAAACACCGGCCTCCGACAACCCGCAATTGAGCAGCGTGGTGGAGTATGCTCTAAACCCCTTCGATTGAGGGGACACCTGAATCCCAGCAGTGGGTATAATAAGGGTTGACGAAGACATACGACATAGTAATAACATACAATAGTTCTTAAGTTCCTTGCTATAGAAACAATACCTAATTGAAAGATAATTGAATATTCAAAACCCACAGATCCACTTTAAAATGAATGCGGGTAATCCTTAATAAAGTTCTAGAGTGTAAAATCATGTTATGAGTTCGTTGTCACTCAATGCGATCCAAGTCCAATTTGCCTTAGACTTAACGTTTCATGTTTGTTTTAATTACTGACAATAATTTGAAAGTCTTATACACTTTGTATTTAAAGTTTAAATTGTATCATTTTAAGTAGACAGTGAGACCGAAGCATTGTTATTGAACTTTAACCATAATACGGGACATACTCTAGATAGATAGATAGAAAAAGAATGACTAATTCTGATGAATTAGTTGAAGAAAAAAGACTAATTCTGATGAATTAGTCGAAGAAAAACGAATAGTTCTGATGGATTAGCTGTTTTTTTAGGGTTTCGTACCCAAAGGGTAAAAAGGAACCCTATTACTAAGGCTCCGCTGTCCGCCCGTCCGTCCGTCCATCTGTCACCAGGCTTGTATCTCATGAACCGTGATAGTAAGACAGTTGAAATTTTCACAGATTATGTATTTCTGTTGCCGCTATAACAACAAATACTAAAAAATAGAATAAAATAAATATTTAAGGGGGCTCCTATACAACAAACGTGATTTTTTGCTCACAATTGATAACGGCAATAGGTATATAGTCGTTTGAAATACTCACATAATATTTAGTTATATATTCACTTTAAAAATAAATAATTAAATAAAAATAAAACATATATTTTTATTTAATTCTCCCTCGGGGGCTCCCATACAACAAACGTGATTTGTTTGACGTTTTTATAGATGATGGTACGGAACCCTTCGTGCGCGAGTCCGACTCGCACTTGGCCGGTTTTCTTAGACCTTTTTTTACACTACGTCGGGAAAGCAACAAGTATAGCAGTTGTCGTAGCCATAACGGCATCGGCAGCAACCCATAATCATCCCACTATTGGAATACGGGTCTCCCCTCACGAAGGGGAATACTCCAACACGCTGCCCAACTGCGGTTTGGTGGAGGCCAGTGATTTCAAGCCGCTTAAAGGCCCCTGACTTGACTTAACGACTGTCGTCTAATGACAACAACAGTGACCGACGGCTTAACGTGCCCTGCGAAGCACGGAGGAGCTCGAGAATAATAAACCCATCCATAGACAGGCTTGGGTCGACGTTGCTTAACTTGCGTGAACGATTAAACTGACATGCGCAACGATGCCGTCGAGCTCTCTCGTACTCCTCCTCGTCATAAATACTCGGAATACAAACTCTTTCTCACGCGCCGCCACCCCTACTACCAATGCGGTACTCCTTCATTCCTGGCGACTTACCAGACCTTGTTAATGAGTCATCATTATAAAAAAAACATTTTTTACTGTTTTTCTTCTGTTATATTTATATAAAAACAACCTTCAAAATTAGGTAGGATTAGTAATAGTTACTAAATTCTGGGATCATGAACAATGATTTATTATATCTACACCAATAGTGTGATGATTGGAATAAGACCATTTCCCAATCACCACTAGTCACTAAATCATTAACCAAAGATATTAAATTTATTACTTGAATTTCTTTGTTATCAGTGAACAGTACATCCCAAACCTCAGAGCGTACAACGCAGTTTTCTACGAACGCAGATTGAAAGTTGACCGAATCGAGATTGAATTGTGAATTGACTAAAATTATATACTTAATTTCATTAATTCATTATTATCAATTCTTGTTCTTGGCAAAGTAACATTCTTAGTTTGTTTAATTTTCACTCATATTTCGATATAATCCCGCTTAAATTTAATTTTGAAGTTACATATTGTGTTTCGAGAATACCAAATGTGACATTTGTGAGATCGAGACTGGATCGAAACTGAATTTAGACTATATTTTAATTACGAGAATTGCCCCTCTGAGCGTACAAGTTAGAACTAAATCTTGCATTTCTATTTTATGTCTTTATAAATTCAGATCTTACCGTTAGGCAGGTTTTCAACAATACTAATATTGTAGAAGTCCACTTCAAACTCAGGAAGGTTATCATTCAGATCCAATATTTCCACTTCAACGCGAGCCTGAGCTGTCTTCAGAGGATTGTCGATCTGTGACGCTTGGACTTGAAGAATAAATGTGTTGCCTGAAAAATGTTAATAATGGTTAAGATGGAAAATTAAGTATGCAAATAAACATTCATTCAATTTTTCGTTCATTTATTCGTACGAACGAACGAATGAATGAACGAATCATTCGTTCGTTTATTCATACACAGAGTTTTTGTTGAGTTTAATGGCACCAACACTAACAAAATTGGACTAGCTTTGAATAACTTATATAGAATTTTTTAGAAAAAAATCTCGATGCATTCTGCCTTCAAAAGAGGTTTTGAAGGCAGCGTGCATGGAGAGGACTTCAAAGTAAAATCCGCGTAGGCGATTTTAATAGACGGATTGGGGATAACTTTACTGTAACTTTGTAAGAAATAAATCTTACAAAGTTATTTATGTAGCATGTGTTTACTGTACTATGTATGTACTGGTATTTATGGGATAGATATTTCAATTTACTGATATCATTTTACAATTTGATGGATTCCTATATCCTCATTTCTAAGGATAATTGGTAAATTTAAACGAACTTATTTTTTTTTATTTACTACGTCGGGTGGCAGATAAGCATACGGCCCGCCTGATGTGAAGAGGTTACCGCAGCCATATTAACGCTCGCAACATAAAATATCGCTCGCACGCGGCCACCCCCGCTGCCAACGCAGCATACGCTCCCTTCTGGTGACCTCACTCACTTGCAAGGAACACAACAACCATCGTTATTTGGCTGCGATATTCTGTGAGGTGGAGGTACATTCCCGAGTCGGGTAGCTTACAATTACGCTCCCTACCTCTCTTTTCGCCAGAGCTTCGTTTTTCAGTCAGCAGGATGCACTGCGTGCAGGTGAAGTTGGCTTTGGTTCAAAGATGTTGATGAACCCCTTACACCCCAAATAATAAGTTTGTGTAACTCAACAACTCAATTTTTTTGACAATTTACTCACTGCCATCTCGTCCCAAACTAAGCAAAGCTTGTACTGTGGTTATTAAATAACTGAAACTATACTTAACATATACTTTTTTTATAAATACATACATACAATACATAGAAAACACCCAGACCAAAAAAAACACATATGTTCATGCACACAAATGTTTGTCAAGTGCGAGGATCGAAACCGCGACCTCGGAGTCAAAGTGGTCATTGCTATCCGTTCGACCACCGAGCTCGCCAATTATAAATCAACTAATTACTATAAATCAATTTCTTACCTGCTATACCAATCTCAGAATCCAAATCAATTTCTTTTTCGAGATAAAGGGTCCCATTGAGAGGGTCCAGAGCGAACAGCCTCCTTTCATTTCCAGCTACCAGCTCGTACCTCAACGGTGCATTTATACCGTCGTCTTGGTCGAAGGCTTTGATAGGATCTTGAAATATAAGCTCTTGGTGTATTCGTTTACCCTGCAATTGTATTGACATATTAATTACTTCATTGAATAGAGGGCATATAGTTCGTTACATATAAATACTGTTTCCTGTGAATAGAAGCTTGTAAATAATTTCTGCTTGTTGCCTTTCAGATCAGTATGTTTGTTTGCTACCCGAGTGTAAAAGAACTTTTGTAGTTTGAAATAAAAAATGAGTTTACACTCATTTTCTTTTTCGTTGTAGAGTTTTCGTTGTAACGTTTTCACTATTTCCTAGTGTTGTGGCGCAACGCCTGCAGCCTTTTAAATAGCAACAAATTGTCTCATAGCTGCTGGATGCTGATGCGTGCGGGCGTTCCGCCGCCTTCCATACAATACTCACTTCATCACAGAGCCTTGTCGAATATACATCTATTTTTACATTGTACAAAAAGTAGTATCATTTGCCACCGGTGTATCCCCAAATATACATATTGGTGGCCCATGAGGGGAATAACAAAAGAACTATAAAAATATACACCTAGGTTTAAGTAATGTCTTCTTAACTCCAGAAATCCTTCATATGAGTTAGGTTGGGTTAGATCCTCTCATCTTACTCTACAAAAGCGAGTTGAGCCTCACTCACTTTGCTCACTCGGTAGGACATTCGGGTAGTTACGAGCAAAACCTAATTCAACTGTGTCGTAGTGTAAACCCTGACGTAAATCTGCATTACGTCTATCGTCAACATCATGATCAGGTCATTTTAGTCTCCACTACAAGAGCACGACCCTCTCTCGTCCGTCCCAGACAGAAGGACGATTTGGCCTACACTCCCCACGCTGGCCAGACGGAGGAGGCCTGATCGATGATTTCCCTTAGTCGCCTTGTACGACATCCACGGGAAGAGACGGAGTGATTCTATTCTAATCTGCCGGAAACCACATGACCTATTTATGTCTATACTTATAGTATTTTATTTCCACGTAAGAGTAAAATTTTAGGTTTACCTAAAAATTCGTCAGTCAGTACCTATATCACGGGAAGTGCTTGGATGAGCTGTTTGATTTGATACCTGCCGCTGAGTTCCACTATCGTATAACTCGACATACATTAAAATTCCATCCATATGTCATCTTGATAATTGGCGATCTACTACAGTACGTTTCCTAAGACATTTTATACCACGAACGGTGAAACTGTGTAATCAACTTCCCTCAGCTGTATTTCCGAATAATTACGACATGGGAACCTTCAAGAACAGAGTCTATATTTTCCTTAAAATGCTGGCAATGAATCGGCGACCCCTTGGTGTTGCTGGTCTCCATGGGCGGTGGTGACTACTTTCCACCAGGTGACACACATGGACGTTTGCTCCACTTTCCTCTCTTATATAAAAAGTCAAAGGTAGAATTTGGAACCTATTTTTGGAGTTTAACTTAATTGATCCATTGTATATACAATATATATATATATATATATATATATATATATATATATATATATATATATATATATATATATTTTATATAAAATAGCTCACCCAATTCCAATTTCTAATCACCATACGTTACGGCTGGCGGCGGAAAGACCAGGATGGCATAATAATATGGTGGAAAGCATTGAGGTAGACCTATATCCAGCGGAATGAAATGATGATGAATGATGATACATACCAACAACGGGTAAAACTCTGGAATCTGTGTCTTGTAAACATCTCTGGTGAATTTCGGAGGAAGGTCATCATTGTCTTGGACGCTGATAAGTACTGTCGTGTTGGCACTGCGCGGTGGTGATCCTCGATCCTGGAAAATAAGGTCAGTGTTGTATTAGTCCAAACATTTATAATTGGAGAAAAGGAAATGATACACAATTTTTACTATTGGGGTGGTTCATTAACATCTTTAAACCAAAGCCAACCTCACCTTCACGTAGTGCACCCTGCTGACTCACAAACGAGGCTCTGGCGAAAAGAGTGGTAGGGCATAGCATATATTTTAAGCTGCCCGACTGGGGAAGTACCTCCACACCTCACAGAACACCGCAGCCAAATAACAATTCCCTTGAGGGTTGTTGTGTTCCTGCGAGGGAGTGAGTTCACCAGAAAGAAAGAAAGGAAGGAGTATTGGCTGGCAAAGGATCGGCGACCCCTTGGCGGTGGTGGTGATTGATTTCCATCAGGTGACCCAAATGCTCGTTTGCCCCCGTCTCATAAAAAAGGCAAAGCAAAAATAACAGACTGTGCATAAGTACCGTACATACCATTTTTCCCGAAGAAATATGCATATAGGTATACTTTATTGCATTGAAATTCAAACAAAAAACAAACAAAACTAAGATACGTTCCCATATTAACCGTAAAGTTTCCGAGTTATTACTTGACAAAGTTAGTGATTACTTATTTTCTTTCAGGTTTCCGGAGGTAGTAGTTATTACGACGTCAGTGAAAACGCGAGCAGTGGCTAAAATAAATTGAATAGAGATGCGTAGGTACCAATTTCTTTTTACGACAGGCATTTTATTTGCCACAACCTTGTGGATATTAATAAATAACATTGTCGCTATGTCAGTGGAATTTGTTTGTTTACTTACTTACTCTTTTAACCGACTACGGCGAAAGCAAAGGAATCCCTTCCTTTTGCCTTCGCCGTAGTCGGTTAAAATTATTTTTCCAATCTATATATATTTGTGAGGACCTAGATAGCTTTTTTGCGCGTGTCAATCTCATCGAACACGCACGTTACGTTAAGCAACGTCGAATACGGGTCTCCTCTCAATCGAAGGGGTTTAGAGCATACTCTTCCACGCTGCTCACCTGCAGGTTGGCAGAAACCAACGATTTCAAGCCGTCCAAAGGCTACTGACTTGGCTTAACAGCCCCCTTACTTAATAACTGAATAGAACGCTTATTCATACCAATGAATAAGCGACTCCATTCCACTTGAAATAGAGTCGATTATTCATTGGTATGAATAAGCATTCTATTCAGTTATTGAATGGCAATAAGAGATGGTGGTAAGGGGACAGCTATCGTCTAATCACAACAACCGAGGATCCTACCGCCGAATCTGAAGCCGATTACCAACGAAAATTTTGATTCGAAAGATAGGTCATACGTTTTAGTTATTGACAAACATCTTTAGTAGGGATTGCAATCCGGAAAACCGGATCCGGTAATCCGGCGGATCCGGCATTATTAAACCGTTACCGGATCCGTACTACGGATCCGGTGCTAGCAATTTTTGACAAAATAATAGATCTGCTGCATGAGTAGGTACTTTAAATGCATTGCGCGTGGTGTCACAATTAACACTATTTATTTTCTACGATCCTTTTTTCAAAATAAAAATGATTTTCGTATAATATACCTATAATGAATATTAAGACAATTATTACTTAAAATTCTACTTAAAATAATTATTTATCGTAAGCTGATTAAACTAAAGAGTTATAATTATTACAAACTCATTATTGTGATAATTGTGCCATTCTTTAGATTAGACAGATTCATCAAATCATGATGTGTATGTCATAAATATAAGACTTGTTTGTTAGCATTCTCAAATACTTTAATGATTATTGTGAACTCATCTCAGTAAATTACGTAAGGTTAATTATATTAGATTTTATAAAGTTACTTACTAAAATAATGGATCTATCTGTGAAAGTGAAATCTAGGAAGACTGAGCTATTCGTTAGTCGTTACATCGTTAAAATTTTACTGGTTACCTATACTACTAGATTTTAATTGTTTGCTCGTTGTCTAATCTTACCATCAGATTAGAAATAAAATTGATTTTATATATTTTTTATAAACTACCTATATAAAGTATGTACATGACACTTGATTCACTTACTAACAGTTCATTTTGAATTGAATAGCGTAAATCATTCTGATTTGATCAATCCGGCCGGATCCGGTCGGATCCGGCCGGATCGATGGGAATCGGGTCGGATCCGGCCGGACTGAAAATTATGCCGGATTGCAATCCCTAATCTTTAGCTTAGTCGGTTTCACGGTTTGTACCAGCTAAGAAAAATACAATTACCACTAATCTAAGGCCAGGTTTGATTTTTGAGAGAGTTTACATTTATACCACACTATCATAATATTCAATAGGAATCGGGCTTTAGCTTGGGCGGTAGGGCTCCGGGATCAACCACCTTACACCTTAGTACAAGGTTATTATTATTTAAATAGTTGTCTTGGCCAACTTGCCAGAATAGTATATTTTTGGAAATGGTAAAATTCCCCTCCCTCGCCTAGGTGGGATTTTAACCCACGACCTCTCGATGACCGGTCGAGTGCTCTTCCAACTGAGCTACCAGGAAGGTTTGTGTTGGTGACGAGTTTTTGCATATTATATTTTACTGCGTGAATCACAGTGTGGTGTCATCAACCTATTAAGTAATTACACTACTAAACAAGGCATAGCAGTGGACTGCTATCAGTCCACTGATGATGAAGGATCAACGATGGATCGTTGCAAATGAAATTCGGCTATTTTTTACAAGGTTTTAGTACAAGGTTTCCCGAAAGGTGGTCCGCGGAACCCTGGGGTTCCGTGGAAGGGCCACAAGGGTTCCGCGATCCGTCCAAAAATTAACAAAACGTTCGTCGAAAAAAATGACTAGTAAGGCCCTATATAATAAGTATAGCTGCTACGGTTCCGCTAGGAAAAGTAATCAATTAGGGTTCCGTGGCAAAAAAAAATTGGGAGCCTTAGTACTATAAAAGTGTCTAAAACCCTCACAGATGCAGTTACAATCAGCTTGAACTCCCGATCGCCGCTGTCATAATCCAGAGCCTTCTTCAAGATGAGAGCAGGCTTGTGTGAGCTCTCGAGTACGAAGTGACCTTCAGGATCCCCTCCTGTGATGCCGTACTGGATGTCTGAGTTAGGAGTGTTGGGCTTGTCTCTGTCGAACGCTCGGATTCCTTTGAAGATGGTAAGACCTGCAATGATGATTAGAATCGTTTAATTGCCTTATTGTATCAGTGCAGTTTGGGGGTAAGTGGTTCACCAGTATCTTTGAACCAAAGCCAACCTCACCTGCACGTGGTGCACCCTGCTGACTGACAAACGAGGCTCTGGCGAAAAGAGAGTTAGGGGATACCCTACCTCTCTTTCCGCTCCCTCGTTCGCATTCAGATCCCTAATATCAACCTCACATCCCTCTGAAAAGAATTCACACTCTGCGGAGACGTCATTATTTATCAAAAGCATAGAGTAGTAGCATTGGTTTTGGTATTAAAAGTAAAATTCTTACATTTGTAAATCCAGTTTTTTTTTAATGTATAATATAAACCGGAAACTGTTAAAGCGTTTTCACATTATCCGACAGCCGACACCATGTGCTGTTTTCACATATCCGATATCGATATCGGGCGCCGATACGATATCGGGGTATTTAAAATGTATGAAATATGTGCCCGTCTTTCATATTGTCCGGCCCGATATCGGATATCGGAGCCGACAGCGATATGTTGGCGGCACCATCGGACGCCCGTGGGCTGTCGGACGATAATGTTTGTATGTGTGCTATACGTGTATCTATATTGTCTCTGTATGTTGTTGAATAGTTGAAAGTATTTAAAATACTTTCTAGGTGCGTTTAGTATCTTGCTAGAAGAGTATAAAATGCTCTATCTGAATATCTGAATAGCTTCCGCAATGGGATGTATCCAGTACTGTCTGTGGATAGTTCCTTTTTTGCATCTCAAATATAATAGATACAGCAAATAAAGTTTTCTATTATAGTCTGCCATTATGACCTGCCCGCACTAAGCTATCGAACAAATGGCCGTATTGGAACGATTTTGTCGGATAAATTTTACACGTATTGAAAATGGATGTCGGAACACTTGTTGCTACCCAAGTAGACGTCTGAAAAAAACTTTCATTGAAAAGGTCGATTATCTAATACGGAGATAAAGTTGTCGGAAACCAATAAAAAGGGAAAAGTTTGAAAACAAGAAACGAGCCAAGTCTGGCTGGTGTCGTTTGCCAGTTACCTTATGAAACCTTAGGAAATAATCAAAACTCCCAACTTTGCGTGGGTTTATGGCTCAAGAAATCAAATGTTTTATATAGATATACTCGTACGTTTGGTATTTAATCTTTACTTTGTATTTTACTATGTACACTATTAGGTTTTTAGCAAACTACGTCATCGTTAAATTAAATTAGCTTAGATAAAAATAATTCTCTCCATAATTCTACCCTTTAATTGAAATTAGATTTTAATTGCATGACATCCCCTTGACGTACCCCAAGCTGCAGTTGAATAGGATTACACTGCTGGTTTCGTACGCGGACACGCACCCTATACCTAACAGCTAATGCGCCCCGTGTGCCAACCTTCCGGTTATATCACGGGGGATGCGAGTCTCTCGTCCAGTAAATCAACCAGACGAGAGGACCTTTACCTGCACCGCTTTTGCGCTCGGTAAACCAACCGAGCACGCAAGCGTAGCAGTAGCAGGTCTTCTTCGTTCGTACGCGGACAGTCATAATCACACCATCATGTAGACATCTCAGCTCCTCAATATAGCTGTGGTTTACTTGATATTGCTGTAAGGATTCCAGAACAGACCAATTTTGGGGTGTTAGTGTTTCATCAACATCTACGCGGTGCACCCTGCTGACTGACAAACGAAGCTCTGGCGAAAAGAGAGGTAGGGAGCGTACTTGTAAGCTACCCGACTGGTGAATGTACCTCCTCCTCACAGAATCCGCAGCCAAATAACAATTCCCTAGAGGATTGTTGTGTTCCTGCGAGTGAGTGAGGTCACCAGAAAGGAAGGAGATGCTGCATTTGCAGCGGGGGTGGCAGCGCGCGAGCGTTATTTTATGTTGCGAGCGTTAATATGGTTACGGTAACCGCTTCACATCAGGCGGGCCGTATGCTTGTCTGCCACCCGTCGTAGTATAAAAAAAAAAGAAAAAAAGGCTAATCCTGTTCAACAGCAGCGGGAGTTACGTCAAGGGAATGTCATCCAATCCCCATCTGATTCCAATATTTCTAGTAAGCAAAACTAAACTCAATTATGAGTTAATTCACCTCTATACTGAACGTTTTATTTTCAGATAATATGTAGGCGGCGAAGTAGGATACAATAATTAAGGACACCTCCTAATACTTACTAGAACAAATTAACTGTGAATAAGTGTAGGCATTACTCAGCGTGGGATTATTGGGGTTATTGTCATTTTATACTTAATTATTACTTATTTTCTGAAGGCACTTGCAAAGACAGAAACAACATCAGCAATTGTCAAAGAGTGCAAAAATGCATTAGAAAAACTGTCCAAGACAGCTGATGTGACGATTGCCTGGGTACCCGGACATGAGGGCAACACGGGCAACGAAATAGCTGATGAGCTGGCCAAGAAAGGGGCTGACGAAAACCAGGTGGGCCCGGAGCCAAGGCTACCAATCGCCCACAAAATAACAAAGGGAGTAATCAGCCGAAGAACCGTAGTAGAGACCAACCAAAGATGGGAGTCCTCGACAGTCATGAGACAGTCGAAGATCTTCATCAAAGGCCTAGACAAAAAAAGGACCAGCCAACTGATGAAACTCTCCAGAGGCAACATGAGGCTCGTCATAGAAGTGTTAACAGGACACTGCCGACTGAACAGGCACCTGACACTAATAGGCGTGAAAACAAACCCCAAATGCCCAGAGTGCATGGATGACGACGAAACAAGCTTCCACCTGCTCGCCGAGTGCCCCATGTACTCACGGATAAGATGGGAGACCATGGGGGTGGACACGTTAGAGAAAGAAGACCTGGAAGACCTGAAGGTGGAACAGATCGTAAGGTTTTGCAAGGAAACAGGTAGGTTCGACGGAACGCCGTGATTGCCGGATAAACCCACATCCTCCCCTAAAAGGGAGGACCAGGGGAAATGGGTGAAATGGCCTCAGGAAAGGCTGATCACCCGCCCGACAACCGGCGTCCCCGTTGGAAATAATAATAATAATAATACTTATTTTCTGGAGAAGGTGAGTGTTTTTATGCCGCACTAAGGCGGCTGGAATATGGATCTCCCCTCAATCGAAGAGGTTTAGAACGTAGCGTACGGTTTAACTGCGGGTTAGTGAAGGTTAGTGTGTTCTGTCCGCACCACGGAGAAATTCGAGATAATAAATTTATCCACAGAGAGGCTATTAAATTGGTATGTGTAACGTCGCCATCGAGCTCCTTTTTCGTCAATCCAAACTAACCCATTAGCAATTACCGTCTAAAATCAAAAACACCAATCTATGGTGTTCAAACTCATTCGCTAAAATAGTACATTTTTTGCTAATAAACGGCCAAAGTGAAAAAATAAATAATAACTAAAGAAAATGAAAAAGTTTACATTTGCGCGGGCAGTTTATTTTACTAGCTGCCTATTTCATTCTATGTTACAAATCATAATACAGTCGAAACTGGATTTCAAATTAATCGTCATGAGACTGAATCGAAATTAGATCGAAATTCTATCAAAACTATAACGCAATTATTCCGAGCAACACCAGTTTTCAGTCAAATCAAATCAAAAAGTCAAATGATTAGGAGAATTGGCCTTCTGATAATAATATAATCACAATAAAATCTACAATTGAAACTTTGAAATTGCATATTGTTTTGCGATTATAGCAAATGTGACAATTTTGTGAGGTCGAAACTAGATCAAAACTAAATATTGACTATTTTATAACTTAAAATATTATTTCTTCTTAAAAGTTACGATAGTATATTGAAGCTTAAGGTCTGACTTGGCTAGATCTCATATACGAATTATATATTATTATAGAATTTATTTTATTCTTCCGAAAATTTAGCTTGGTGGTAAAAACTAACCATCGAACATAGGGCTCTTTAATGACTGTTTTAGTAGGTACTTAATAATAATTCGTATATGAGATCTAGCCGAGTGAGACCTTAGGCTTCAATATACTCGTATTATCGTAAGTTTTAAGAAGAAATAATATTTTAAGTTGGTATAAAATATTTTACGTAAGGGTAATATATACCTACGTATAGTATAATACAGCTGAACCCAGGGCTGAAGCTGTATCGAAATGGAAAAACAGTTATTTATCGATACAGTTAAATAACTGCCCATAAAGAGCTGTATCGAAAAGTAACTTTTTAAATTTATTTTGATGGTTTGTGCGTGTTGTAATTTTTGTGGTATTAATAGATATTTTGTGGTTGAATCTAAGAAAAATACGTCTTCAGTTGAAGATAGTATATTTGAAAGTACAATATGTCAAATTTAAAAAATGGTAAAAAACATATAAATAGAATACAGGTGTTTTATGATTAGCCAGTTCCAACACTCCCCCTTAATCTAAAAACCCCATAAAGAATTTAAAAAAAAAGAGGTAGAAAAAATAAGGATAACAAAATAATAACAAATTAAAATAATTATTTTGTTAACCCTATCCCAGCTATACACCTATTATGTGTGACAGGCCCAAGCGGTTTGGTTAAAACATCAGCAGGCATGTCACAGGTTTTCAAGTATTCTAACAAAATTATCTTATTTGACACTTTCTCTCTAATAAAATGAAAACGAGTATCTATGTGCTTCGTCCTGTTGTGGTGGACGGGGTTATGTACTAAATTTAGAGCACTCTGACTGTCTGACCATATCTTTACAGAGTGTAATTTACCTGTAATTTCAGATATAAAACGCCGCAAATAACTTGCTTCCTTTGAAGCAGCCGTCAGTGCCATGTATTCAGCTTCCGTGGACGAGAGCGCTACCGTAGGTTGTTTCTTCGCCTCCCATGCCACTGGTCCACCAGCTAACTTAAACACGTAGCCCGTGTATGACTTCCTGTCAATTGGACAATTTGCCCAGTCGGCATCAGAATATCCTACTAAGGATTCATCAGTTTTACTATACGTTATGCAATAATCTACTGTTCCTTTAAGATATTGTAGTATCCTTTTTGCTGCTTGCCAATGTTCACGTGTAAAACATGTATTGAATTGGCTTAAGTAGCTCACTGCGTATGCAATATCGGGACGTGAGTTTACTGCTAGATACATGAGACATCCTATCAGATTTTGGTAAGGTAATTCAAGTGACTCACCATCGGTTATCTTTTCTAGCTTTTTCTGAGCTAAAGGAGTACTCGCCGACTTACAGTCGCGCATATTAAATTTATCTAAGACTGACAAAATATAGTTCGACTGACTTACTTTGATAATATCTTCACTACATTTGATTTCTAATCCCAAATATGATTTTAATATACCGAGATCTTTCAAAGTAAAATATTTTTGCAAATCGTTTTTGACAATGTCAAAAGTAAAGTCAGATTTACAGTAAATAATTATGTCATCGACATAAATTCCTAGAATGACAAGTTCACTACCAAAAAGTTTTGTATATACACAAGGTTCGGAAGGAGTTCCTATAAAACCTATTTTTAAAAGGGTTTCATCTAACTTCTTGTTCCACTCTCGAGATGCCTGTTTAAGCCCGTAAAGAGATTTACGCAATAGACATACCTTGTTTTCATGTCCTTTCATTGCAAAGCCAGGAGGCTGTTCCATGAAAACTTCCTCGTGTAAATCTCCATTTAAAAATGCGGTATCGACATCTAAGTGCCACATTTTTAAACCCATTTCGGCAGCCAATGCAAATAAAGTGCGTAGGGAAGAATGACGGATGACCGGTGCAAAGGTTTCATGGTAGTCCACGCCTTTCGTCTGCTTAAAGCCTTTCACCACAAGTCTTGCCTTGTACTTAGTACAGCTTCCGTAAGCATCCTTTTTTAATCTGTACACCCATTTGCATGGTATGACCTTCTTATTATTTGGTCTATTCACAAGCTCCCAGGTATGAAGTTTCATTAGTGAGTTATGCTCATCGGTCATTGCTGACATCCACTTATGAGCATCTTCAGTATGAACAGCTTCATAGTAACTCGTTGGTTCATTTGAACATATTAAAGCTTGATAGGTCAGGAAATCTGGAGGTTTCCTACACCTAGAGGGATACCTTGGTTCCTCAGTTGGCTGTTGATCCAAGCCTACGTCTAAATCACGTTCAACTTCTTCGGGGCTCACCGAAGTAGACGGACAATCTGCATTCACGCACCCTGGACTTACAGAAGTAGATGGTTCGATATTAGAACTTGGACAATCGGTACAATCATAAAATTCATCCTTTTCGTCAACAAAATTATCATCAAATATCAGCATCGGTGACGTTTCATTCTGATGATTCGATGACTCCGTTTCTTTTAAAGGTGTAAAATAATTCTCAAAAAATGATGCATCTCTTGACTTTAAAATGTGTCTAGGATTATTACAATCTCGAAAAATATACGTGTTGGGATTTTCCGAGTAACCAACAAAAATAGCTTCTTCGGCTTTCACCTCGAGCTTTTTCCTTTGACATGAAGGTACATGAACAAAAGCTCTACACCCGAAGACTCTTAGATGACGGAGATCATTTTTTCGTCCACACCACTTATCGAGAGGAATTTGACCGTTTAAATATCGATGAGGGGACCTATTCTTCAAATAAACAGCTGCTTGAAATGCGTCTTCCCAATATGCTTGAGGTAAGGAGCTTTCGGCCAACATCGATCTTGCCTTCTCAACTATCGTTCGATTAGTGCGTTCCGCAACGCCATTTTGTTGAGGACTATACGGTGTTGTAGTCTGATGCTCGATACCTTTTGAAGAAAGATAATCAGCAAACTCTTTATTTACATACTCTTTTCCACCATCAGTTCTAATGGACTTTATACGGGAATCCAATTGATTTTCCACTAAAGCTTGAAAAATACGAAACTTATTCATAACTTCAGTCTTCGAAGATATAAAATAAACAAATATCAAGCGTGTAAAATCATCTATAAAAGTTAAAACATACTTGTTACCCTGAAATGATGTCGTAGACATCGCTCCACAGAGATCGCTATGAATCAATTCTAAAGGGGATGTTGCCTTACTGTACGATGCTAATTTTTTAAACGGTTTTCTAGCCTGTTTTCCTTGAACACAAGCGATGCAACTACTTTTGTTTACCTTGGTATAGTCTACACCTATCCCGTGATTCTTAAGTTGATTCATGCCTATGCGACACAAATGCCCTAACCGCTTATGCCAGAGTTGATACCTGTCTAGACAGTCAGAATGCATAGAGTTCGCAATACAAATATTGTCCACGTTGTGAGGGATATTGACAGTACAGTCAAGCGTGTACAGTCCTCCACAGGGCGAAGCATGAAGTACAGAATCACCTGTAAAACAAAAATTATCATTTTTATAAAAATTACAACCGCTTTTATCAAAAACAACTATAAAACCCTTTTCAACTATTTTTTGAACAGACAATAAATTAGCATTTAAATTAGGTACAAAAGCAACATTATTTATAGATTTTACTACGTCTTTAGGTGTCGTAATTGAAATGGTTCCAATCCCGCAACACTTAATTTGTTCTCCGTTAGCGACGGTAACTTTTCCATTTTCAAACAGAGAAATGTTTTTAAACCAATCCCGTTGTGACGTCATATGCTTAGTAGCACCAGAATCTACGTACCAAACGTTGCTGGAATCGCCAGACGTATTAAGTGCAGTGAAGGAGGCAGCACTGTCCTTCATCTTGCCTTCCGCGGTCTTTTTCTGCCGTAGGGGACAGTCAGGCCGTTTGTGTCCTGGGGCTTTGCAATCATAACAAATAATTGCCTTTTTATTCTTCGGTCCACACTTTATCGCTTTGGTTTGTAAAACAGTATTATTTGATGACGTCTCCTTGGATATTTCATTTAAAAGTTTTGTCTTGACTACTGTTGACGTGACATTAACGTTGCAGTTCTCTAGCGCCATAATAAGAGGATCAAACCTTGGTGGAAGACCTCCTAAAAGTATAGCGGCAATTGACGAGTCGTCTATCACCCTATCAATATCCGCCAAGTCTTGTGCGGTAGACAGAACGGCGTTTATATATAACTCTAAGTTTTCGTAGTCAGATAAACACATTCTATAAAGCTTTCGCTCCAACGCTAGTCTGCGTCCCATCCCCTTGTCCTCAAACGCGTTTTGCAAAGATTTCCATGCATCAGCAGCAGTTTTTGCGCATCTAACATGGATGATGGCCTCACCGTCCACTGACAAGCATATCTTTGCAAGTGCCTTGCAATCGTTCTTTTTCTTTAAAGATGCTGACGTCTGGTCACCATCTGGATAACCAGCTACTGCTTGCCATAAATCCTCGTGGATTAAATAATTTCTCATTTTAAATTTCCACGTAGGATACCCATCTCTATTTCGAAGGCTGAATGTAGGAATTGACGAGGAATTCGACTTACTTGTACCATCTCCAGTTCCGTGTGCCATGTTGACGGAAAGAAAAATCGTTTTCCAATTGATACAACTTTTTGGTCACAAACACAAACGTTTCTTTTAGAAAACCGCTGAATACCTATTAATAGAGCTTCGTGCTGATAACGTGTTGTAATTTTTGTGGTATTAATAGATATTTTGTGGTTGAATCTAAGAAAAATACGTCTTCAGTTGAAGATAGTATATTTGAAAGTACAATATGTCAAATTTAAAAAATGGTAAAAAACATATAAATAGAATACAGGTGTTTTATGATTAGCCAGTTCCAACAGTGCGTAAAAGACTGGCGTTATGATTCTGTGTTTAGTTTTTTAATCTCTAAATTTCAGTATGAGAGTAGATGAATGTATATTTTTAATTTTGAATGTTTTATGTATTGACATGCATGCAACATTCTGCGTCAAGGGGATTAATATTTACCATCGTCCAAAGATTCTACCGTGTTACAACCAGTAGGGCCGGCTATAACTCTTGTAGAGAAATTCTAACCTTTGTACAGCCATAATGTGATCAATTTATTGTAATTAATGAGCAATTAACTTACCTGTCGGCGTCAGTTCGTCCACACTAACTTTATACGGCGTGTCTATAAATTTAGGAACGTTGTCGTTTATATCTTCTATGTACACCGTCACGGAGAGATACGCTGATATCTGAAACAATACAAAATACTTATCTTCAGTACCGTCATAATAGCACAGAATAATATGCTCTAACAGAAGATCCACTTACGACACGATTGGAATAAAAATTAATAAAATATCAACCTTCGATACGCGCTAATACGGTCCAAAATAATTCTGCAGCTGTATTCGTACCTAAGTCTTTCAGCGGCAGGGGCAATCGAAAGTAACCCCTATATATAACGAGTTACGAGCGACCGCCGCTGCTTTTGCAAAATGGTTTGTCTCGCCGTTGACGTAACCGGGCTGCGTATCACTCATAGGGTTGAACCACGTGTAGAACATGAAGCGCTCGCGTAGATAGGTATAAATACATACGCTTGTTTATTAATGATCAATAAAATACATATACTTAAACTACCAAAAAATGTAGTAGGTTTACGTATGTGTATGTTTATTACTCTGCTGTAATTACTTATATTACTATATCATACTCTGTGATTATTAAGTACATAGGTAGGTACTTAGTAACAATAATGTTACGTAATGTTGACACTGGTAAAATGTATAATTTTAGAGTAAGTTTTAACAGGAATCATGACTGTACGTACTTACAGATCAGGTTTACTATTCACATTGTCCCAATAATAACTCGGATGTATCTTTAACACGGAAAGTATTTGTAAAATAGATGTAGGTATGTATTTTAAGCGCTAAACAAAATAACCGACCATAAATATCGAGATATTTAGTAGGCGTGGTGGTCATCGCATACCGCGTGCGTAAGAGAGCGCGCGTGACACTCGACTAATTATTGCTCTCGGGGGCGTCGGGCGTGTAGGTAAATAACTCGGCCGAATGGCGGAGTGACACAGGCCGATAATAGGCTATTTGACAATTCAAAAATTGTATAAATAAATAAATATTTCTGGACAATTTTCATAGCGCCATCTAGTCCCAAATTAAGCGCAAAGTTTGTGTTATGTGTACTAGACAACTGATGAATGTACTTAAATACATTTCTTTTGTAAATACATACTTATAATACATAGAACACACCCAGACCAAGACAAACACACATGTTCATGCACACAAATGTTTGTCTTGTGCGGGAATCGACCACCGAGCTCGTCATATCTTCAGTACCGTCATAATAGGCTATTTGGCAATGTTCAAAAATTGAATAAATTATTTAACAATATCGTAAAATACACAACACTATAAAGATCTGCAAACTTTCATTCTAATATCTTCCGTCCCTACTTATTTTAGGGCCAAAAATTGGCGGGTTAATCCATTTTAAAAGTATGAAATTATTAAAAAAATAAATTTTATTATAATACTAATTACATACACGTAATATTTAACATAGCTGTCGTAAAAAAAATCTGATTTGCTGCATATAAAAAAATCAGTTTTGTGACGTCATAACCTAGTAGCCTGTTGTATGGAGCGTTTTCGGTAAAATCCACTATTGTAATTTTCAAATTAACATATCTCGAGAGATTTTTGTGCTGTCAAAGTAATTATTTCACGTGTGGTTTTATTATTGTGACGTCCTTACATATTAAACCGAAAAAAAACGTTGAACAAATAGTCCAGTATGTATGTATATAATATTTCTTTGTATATATAGCAGTAAGTTGTAAAATCCGCCGCATTGCCTACAGCTACTCGTAGCTGTTTTAAAAAAAGCTTCATTGCGTAATGAGGCGGATTAATGTTTAGGCGAATTGTCATCAAACTATCGTTTGTTTAGGTTGGGTATGTGATCAATTAGAAATAAAGTAGATGATGCGCCATCAGGTGAGAGTGCATTCGGGTGATAAATAATTGCTCCGCCATTTTGTAAAAGATCTAGCCATTTACAAAGCGGCCAAATTTTGCTAATAAGCGGCGACTATACATGGATCTATCACGACATACAAACACAAAGTCAGACAGAATTATATTAAAAATCAGCTATATCTATATATTATTCTTTTAAGGCACACTTAATAGTAACAATGTCATCGCCATACAGTCTCCACAGCTATTAAGTTGAAAAAGTCTAATATAAAAAGTCGTTTTTTATACAAGACAGGTGCCAAATAAACATACAACCCGCATAATGTAAAGCGGTTACTTATAACCGCTGACAATAAACGAATATTGTTCGCCCCCGCTTCTAATGCAGCATCTCGTCTGGTGACGTCATTCATTCCCAGGAATACAATAATCCTCACTCATGGTTCTTGAGATATTTCCCAATATTCTACAAACTATTCTTGATCAAACAGCAAAAATAAATATAAACTTCACCAAGTATTTGTAGATACGAATTGAAGAAAAAAAGTCACTCTCAATAATGAACGAATGATAAACCTTTGCGCCATTTGGCAGAGTTGTTCAACGACTCGTTGACTTACTTAGTAAACTCCTATTTTGCTCAAAAAAACTGCTTATAATAAATGAAATTTGCATTAAGGTTTAAGACAAGTAGCATAAAATATTTGCGACTGACTGCGCCAGAAAGTTTTCACGGCCGGCCGCCCGCCAGCCGCGGCATCGTGGCCTTAACCCATTTTACTTTTGAACACAATTTTCATACTTTTTCAATTGTGTCTGTTTACCACTTGGCTACTTAACGTTTGGCCTTTATTTTGCCGCTCGTTGGCTTTTTATTGGATTCTTTGAACTTTTCTGCTAAAGGATATAATCTGTAATAGTCTGCTTGTTTGTATTCAAGGGTACGTTTTTCGTACTAGCTGTATTCAAATATGGTAGAGTTTGACAATCTCTGGAACCAGTCGTATTACAATAATAATAATAACAATAAATATTGTCAGACAAATTACACAGCGCCATCTAGCCCCAAAGTAAGCGAAGCCTGTGTTATGGGTACTAGACAACTGATAAACATACGTAAATACATTTTTTTTGTAAATACATACTTATGATACATAGAAAACACCCAGACCAAGACAAACAGACATGTTCATGCACACAAATGTTTGTCGTGTGTGAGAATCGAACCCACGAGCGATGGTGTCGAAGCCGCGTCATTGACCGCTACGCCACCGAGCTCGTCAAAATTCTTGATTTTCTTGATTCTCTAACATACTTGAACATTAGACAATTCACGAGTCTAATGTGCGAATGGCTTACAATGGTTCAATTGACTCCGAAGTCGCGGGTTCGATTCCCGCACAAGAGAAATACTTGAATCCTATAACATATGTTTGTCTTGGTCTGGGTGTTAGTTATCTAGTACCTACCCGTGATACAACTAAACAATTGTTTGGGGCTAGTGACGCTGTGAAATCTGTCCAGGATTAATTTTATTATTATTTAATATTTTTTAAGTAAAATACATTATGTAAAGTAATTCATCAACATCTTTGAACCAAAGCCAACTTCACCTGCACGTGGTGCACCCTGCTGACTGACAAACGAAGCTCTGGCGAAAAGAGAGGTAGAAAGCATAATTGTAAGCTACCCGACTGGGGAATGTACCTCAACCTCACAGAATACCGCAGTCAAATAACGGTTCCCTTGAGGGCTGTTGTGTTCCTGCGAGTGAGTGAGGTCACCAGAAAGGAAGGAGATGCTGCGATGGCAGCGTGGGTGGCGGCACGCGAGCGATATTTTATGTTGCGAGCGTTAATATGGCTATGGTAACCGCTTCACATCAGGCGGGCCGTATGCTTGTCTGCCATCCGACGTAGTATAAAAATAAAGGTCCTCATCCACAGTGAACGAAGGTCTAACAAGTTGTAAGTAGTTAGCCGAAACTACCATTGTTAATTAGTGTCGGAAGTTGCAGCTACTAATTAACATCAGTTAGTTTTGACCCAAGGAAAGTTGTATAAGTAAGTGTATGCGTAGTAAGGTAGGGTGTAAGTGGTTCATCAACACCTTTGAACCAAAGCCAACTTCACTTGCACCCTGCTGACTGACAAATGAAGCTCTGACGAAAAGAGAGAGGTAGGTAAGTAGCGTAATTGCTACCTGACTGGGGCATGTACCCCCACCTCACAGAACACCGCAGCCAAATAACAATTCCCTTGAGGGTTGTTGTGTTCCTGCGAGTGAGTGAGGTAACCAGAAAGGAAGGAGATGCTGCGTTGGCAGCGGGGGTGGCGGCTATGGCTACGGTAACCGCTTCACATCAGGCGGGCCGTATGCTTGTTTCCCAGCCGACATAGTATAAAAAAAACGCTAGTTCCAGTTCAAATTCTAAAATAACTTTTGCCTATTAAAAACCTATAATTCATATGAAATATTAAACATTATGGTCTCGCTTGACCGGTGTACCTAACGTTTAAAGTAAAATAATATTAACTTCAACTATCCTCAAAAAAACTTTTATTTTATTTTTGGGGTGTAAGAGGTTCATCAACATCTTTGAACCAAAGCCAACTTCACCTGCACGCGGTGCACTGCTGACTGACAAACGAAGCTCTGGCGAAAAGAGAGGTAGGGAGCGTAATTGTAAGCTACCCGACTGGGGAATGTATCTCCACCTCACAGGATACCGCAGCCAAATAACGGTTCCCTTGAGGGCTGTTGTGTTCCTGCGAGTGACTGAGGTCCCCAGAGAGGAAGGAGATGCTGCGATTGCAGCGGGAGTGGCGGCGCGCGAGCGATATTTTATGTAGCGAGCGTTAATATGGCTACGGTAACCGCTTGTCTGCCACCCGACGAGTATAAAAAAAAAAAAAACATAAATTCGTTTCTTCCTTTCCACGAGAAAGAAGGACAAACAAATACACTTTCACATTTATAATGTAAATAAAGATAATATCTAATAAACTATTCTTATCCTAAAAATGTGAATTAGTTTCCTAACACACCGATTGCAACAATACAGATTTCAGATGCAAAACAAAACTACCAAAGTGGTAAATAATTTTCTACTGACAGTAATAAAATTCCCTCCTTGGATATCCCCCTTATTTAGGATCATGCAGACGCTATGCCACTAACTATTAGACGGTACATGTCTGATGGTAATGTGCCTTTAAGCTTGATATATGATGTTTATGTTTGCTGAAATAATTATGCAAATTTTGTTAAAATTCACACGCAAACAGCGATGTGACAACGTACTGACAAAGAGATCAAAGTGCTGGATATGACTTGGTGAATTCGTAATATACCGAAATGTATTTAGACTATTCAGTCTAGATTGAAGTATTGGGGTGTAAGTGGTTCACCAACATCTTTGAACCTAAGCCAAATTCACCTGCACGCGGTGCACCCTGCTGACTGACAAACGAAGCTCTGGCGAAAAGTGAGGTAGGGAGCCTAATTGTAAGCTACCCGACTGGGTAACGTACCTCCACCTCACAGAATACCGCAGCCAAATAACAATTCCCTTGAGGGTTGTTGTGTTCCTGCGAGGTGCCGTCTTGTTCATTTGACAAGTGCCTCAACCATTCAGGGAAACAAAAAACTCTATGGGAATTATCTTTCATGCGTAAGCATTTAAAAGAATTTAAAATTATATTAAAATCAATTTCTTTAAAAAATATTACGCAATGGTTTGTGGAAACGAGATAGAATATACGAAAACGCGCGCGAGTGTTACATGCGGGTGCGTACCAGTGATTGCTATTGTTATTTCGTTCGCACTACAGTTTGAGCACGCATTCCTGTCTCAGTTATTGATTACAATATACACGACAATTTGAATGTATCTGTGGGGTAAGTTTTTGCATGTAGTGTAATTAGCACAGTTGTCGAATAATCCATGTAAGGACATACCGTATCTTCCCCTTTTTGTTTTAATCTAAGGTTTTGTACGAAAACTCAAAGTTACTCAACGTGCTATGGGAAAGGCAAAAGCTTGGAGTTTTATTAATTAATAAAAAGTTAATTACATGATAAAGTCTAAAATCTATAATAGCACTAGAGTAGATTGACTTATGTCAATTTACTCTAGTGCTACCGTGCTACTACAGTTTTTATTCACTTTTCCTATTCACTTTTACGCAGGATTAATAAGCAGTATTTTGTTAAAATTGTTTGGCACTTCCAGTAAATTTCTATCACGACGGTATGGTGTTCCTTATTTCAGTATAGTTCATTGACTTTCATTTTAAAGATGTATTTCAGTATTTACGACAAGGGTGGTAAAAACAACATAAATCGTTCGTTTTATTTAGCTGTATGGAGGTATTTTACGCAGCTTGTATTCTTAGTTGTATTGTTATGAGTGCGTGATTTGGTATGGGTTTGTTTCTCATCATCATTATCATTATCAGCCTGTATCTACCCACTGCTGGATATATAGTCCTTTGCCAATTTTCGACCATTTATGCGATCCTCCGCTTTCTGCATCCAACCGCTACCAGCTACTTTTTTGAGGTCGTCGGTTTAACTAGAGAGGGGGTGCCCTATGCTTCGTTTTGTTTCTAGTGTAATTAATCTAAAACTAAAAACTCGACGAGCTCGGTGGCGTAGCGGTCAATGACGCGGCTTCGACACCGACGCTCGTGGGTTCGATTCCCACACAGGACAAACATTTGTGTGCATGAACATGTCTGTTTGGCTTGGTCTGGATGTTTTCACATACACAAGCTTCGTTTACTTTGGGGCTAGATGGCGCTGTGTAATTTGTCTGACAACATTTATTTATTATTATTTATTTAATTGTTGTTATGCATTTATTTGTTAAAATAAAAATCCTTGTCGACCAATGATGTTAAAAATACTATACTTATCGGGTGTACGTTTTTGACGCTTGTGGTGGTGTCTTACCTCGGAATTAGTCTGCACAATCAAGCCGACGAAATTGAGGTTTGTGATACTTGATAGAAATGGTAAAAATGCCGTCTTCTGTATTGCGAAAATGCACAATTTATGTTGATAAAGTAAATAAAGCCCATGGCAACATATATGACACTAAAGTGCACAATGATATGTGATGTTAACGCGTATTTTAAGTAAGGTAAGGATGTGCCCTAGATAAGTGTTCCGCAAAGTGTGTGCCGCGGCACACTGGTGTACCGTGGTCGTTAGTTGGTGTGCCGCGGAAAAATAAGGTTATCTCATAAAGCTAAACAGACGGACGGTAGAAGAATACATACACAAATAAAAACTGATTTTTCATTTATGGTGTACCTCTAAAAAGTTTCGTTTCCTAGATGTACCTTAAACACAAATAGTTTGCGGAACACTGCCCTAGATACTTTAATTGGTAAACTCTTTTTTCCAATGGTCAATTTCGAAAGACTAGTAGATAAAAAAAATAACATTTTTTTTTACAAAAAAGTGTAAGACGTATCTAAAGTGCGCACAGGGTCCAATGGCACAAAAAAAATAATTTAATTTTATACTGAACAGTAGTTCCTAATATTGATTTCATTTCGACGTAGAAAGAGAAGGAAGTGGTAACAAATTGAACAGTTTATGAATCGCTGGTATAAGCGGTACAACGCAAGTTTAAACTCCCGACCAAGACAAACTCTCGTTTCTGCTCCGTTATCTATCAGACTATTATCATCATCATCATCACCTGAGGAGCATCCTGCGTTACTCACTCGCAAGAATACCATACAACTATACGAATTGTTATTTGGCCGCGGTCTTTTTTAAAATCTCGCTCCTTCCAGGCTGTTCATGATTCTATGTCCAAGTACCCTACCATTCTTTTTTTAGGTAGCCAACAAGCACTCGACCTACCTGAAGGTAAGCAATTAACGCAAACTTTGAATGCAGGCAACATCAGAGAATCAGAGAACTGTCACTACAGAACGACCTCCAAATAGATGGATCTCCTCCAGTCAATTCCAAATACATTTAATAAAATTCGATGACGATGATAATGAGGATGGTGGTGATGATTAGATTACCATAGAATACATACCATATCATCACCGGAATCGAAGTCGCAGCCCAGCCGGAACTTGACGACGTTCTGCGGCGTGTCGCTGTCGACCAGCGAGTTGAGGCTCTGCGCAAGCACCACCGACACGTGCGTCCGGTTCACGTCGCGGTACGTGAAGAAGTGAGCATCTTCCTCCTTCTCCACCGGCTGAAGGCTGAGGTTTTTTCTGAAAAAAAATTGGTTGTCTGTAGAGGCGGTTTACGAACGATAATTTTACGTGATAATGTCATAAGAAAACAACGGCCGATGGAGTGGAAGAGAGATAGATGCGTCACAAGCCGAACACTTAGGCCGTGCCTCTCTATCGCTTGTACGCTCGTACGCACGCTCGGCTCAGGCGGAACGTGACAATGAGTCATGCTTTTTCGTGCGTGCAGCCGGCGCTCATCGATTTATAAGACGTTACCACGTCAAAAATTATATACAAACAACAACCATAGTGTTGGAAAACACTATGGTTGTGTGTTGGAAAACACTATGATTGTTGTTTACAAACAACTATGGTTGTTGTTTGTATATAATTTTTGTGTGTCACACAGTAAAATAAAGAAATATCCACTGGAATTACTTGGGGTATCCCTGCTATCACAGCATTTGACCATATCACGCAAACCTCGAGGGTATTGTTATTTGGCTGCAGTATTCTGTGAGTTGGATGGACTACCCCAGTGGGGCTCGTCGTATCCAATCATTCTTTTCCATGAGCTTCGTCTGCTAGATAGCAAGATGTTGCTTACGTACAAGTGACGCTGGCTTCGCCTTTAAAGGTCTTGATACTCAAATGTATGGGCAACCGTATGTTTTTAATACGCTTTTATTAGGTCGACCTGTATGTAACTAACTATGTAATGGAATTTAAGGCAACTAATTTAACCATCTTCCAAGGATCGTAGCGTAATTAACTTTGACCACGATTAGGTTTCAAGATCTGATGATGAAGCCGGAAGATAGGCACTGGCATTCCATGATGGAATATCGTATCATAGTCGTGTTTGCACTTGTGAGAAAGGCCACGTAATGGACTTTGAACACGATCAGGTTTCAAGGTTATAACAAACAACAATACAACCTCACCTGCACGTGGTGCACCAGAAAGAAACACATCAAACTATGTGCTTTAAAAGCGTGTTTTTTCAGTTTTTTTAAACTATATTTATTTACATTTGTGTGTTGTAGCGATTGTTAGCAAGAGTTGTGTTCGGAAGGCTTGTTCAACATGATGACAATACCCACAAGCCCACGGCCCCATTTAATGACAATACCCACAGGCCCACGGCCCCATTTAATGACAATACCCACAGGCCCACGGTCCCATTTATTAGTCGGGTCTCTTAGGTGTTAGGGTTTGTTAGCTTTAGTATCATTTTATAATGTTTAATTTAAATTATTGGCACTAGCAACCGATTCTTTTCTATTGACTACACTGGTCTGTGATTGGCTAACGAAGAAAAGATAAGATAAGATAAATTTTATTTGTAAATTACAGGTTTCATTACAAGGTCTTAAATTACATTTCGTTCAACTGTAATTCGCCAACAGTCATACAAATTTTGTTTCATAGGTTTATAATTCAGGTATACAAATATCGGTTTCAGCATTTTTAAATTATAATTATTATTACATTAAAATTTTAAAAATTAATACAATGTCAATATTATTATTATTGCTTAAATATTTTTATTTTTAATGTCATAAATATTGTTTATATTGATATGTGTTTAAATTAAAATTAAATACAATTATTATCGAATGTCAAAATATTCATTCATTGAGTAAAATGTCTTTTCTAACAGATAGTCATACAGCTTAGTTTTAAACGTTCTGAACTCATTACATCTTCTAATGTCTGCTGGCAATTTATTATATATTCTAGCAGACATCACAAATACACTACTACCAAATACAGCCGTTTTATTATTCAACCTGAGTTGTAGCGTATCTCCTCTTCTAGATCATAGAGTATTGGGGAATAGATTTGGATTGCGTTTTATGTGAAGGACTATTTCATAAATGTATAGTGAAGGCAACGTTAATATACCATGCTTCTTGAAAAATATTCTACAACTGTCTCTTCTTGTTAGGTTACAGATAGACCGAATACATGTTTTTTGTGCTAATAATAAACGATGAATGTTCGCAGCATTTCCCCAGAATATGATGCCATATCTTAATATTGAGGCTACCAAACCATGATATGCTGCAATAACAGCTTTTTGATTTACTACTTTTCTCAGCATACGTAGTGCATACGAGAATTGCAGTAGTTTTTGTTGGACATACTCGAGGTGCGTTTGCCACTTCATGTTGTTGTCGATGAACAGTCCTAAGAATTTTGTTGTTTTAGTCTCATTAACTTTATTATTTTCGTATACAATGTCAGTTTCTGATGTTTGCACTGCCGTCTGCTTAAAGTTCATTACGTTTGTTTTTTGTAAGTTTATTTGTAGTTTGTTCGCCTGTAACCACTTTATTATTGAGGTCAGGTTATCCCTTATTTCATTTTCGTTATGACATATTATTGTACAGCCATCAGCATATAAAATTGTGGAACTTTTTGTTGACATAGGTAGATCATTGGATCACGAATCAGGTTATCCCTTATTTCATTTTCGTTATGACATATTATTGTACAGCCATCAGCATATAAAATTGTGGAACTTTTTGTTGACATAGGTAGATCAGTGATTTGTGATAGGTAAACAGCAACCAATTATAATCGTGGCGTATACAGCGAAAGCGGCCTTTTGAACATTCTTTCTTCGACTGTTGGACTGGAAGGTTATGACAGAAAATAAAAGTAATACATTTTTCTTCAGTGTTTTCTTCACATTTAATAATTGTCTGCATCGAAAGTATAGTAAGTATATTTACATGGAAAATAGAAGGGGGTCGCCTTATACTAGCATATGACAGGAAATTCGTCCTCATAATATTGAGACCAAAATAATCACGTACGTACTATGTCGTAAGTAGAGGTAGGTATTATCGTCCACGAATTCAGAAGTTGTAAAGAGAACTCGCTGCCGGAGATGTTCCCAGGACGGTGTACAGTATGGGGATTTTCAAGAAAGGTCTAAAACGCTGGTCATACCGGGAGCGAAGCGAAACGAAGCTACAAACCGTTCACCGTAATTTTACCTCTGACATTGGGATATCCTCCTCTAATTTCGAAGCAATAAGGTTGAAAACAGAATAATTAATCAGGGGCCCTACTATGGTTGCCACCTTTTTTTTTGGAATTAAAGTAAGTACATTGGTTTTTATAGGTAAGAAAAAAAAAGTACATTGTATCAAATAAAGTAAGTAGAATTTATTTTTCTTTATTATAATGTTTAAAAACATATTTTTATTGCTTTTTTGCAGATCGTAACAAATTTGTATCTCTACTAAACAATTGCACAGCATCTTTACAGTTTATTCTTAAATTAAAGTAAATAAGTAATTCGGTTCTTATCAATTTCTAATTTATTTTATATATTCATATATAATACTCTGTTTCTTTCATATCGCCATACGACTAAACTTTTCAAAACTTAAAGAAATTAAATCATGCGAAATAAAGTATTTTCGTGTACTTTATTATTCTCTTAAAGTATAGATTACAATTATCTGAAATAACGTACAATAGGTACTTTATTATTAAGTACGGCGGCAACCTAGGCCCTACCGCCGAAACTGGAGCCGATTCTCACCGGAATTTTTTATTGCAAATATCAAACTCCAGTGTTAGCCGTGTGGTTTCCGACAGATTATAGAATCACTCCGTTTCTTCCCTTTGATGTCTTACAAGGCGCGACTAAGGGAAATACATTAACAAATATCGATCAGGCCTCCCCAACCCGTTTGGCCAGCGTGGTAGTGTAGGCCAAATCCTCCTTCCGTCTAGGACGGACGAGAGAGGGTCGTGCTCCTATAGTGGAGACTAAAATGGACCTGATGATGATCAAACTCCAGAATAGATTACCTAGTGGTAATTGTATTTAACTTAATTGGCAGAAACTGGAGGTTTTACCTCAAATCTCCAAATATCAAAGGTAAAATAACTGTGAATGGAGTGTAAGTTCGTTTGACTTCGGTTAACTTCTTCTTTTCATACTTCGGTTCACACCGGGAACTACAGTCATTCCGACTTCCGACGCCAGGTGACTACTTATCAAATACCCAATTTCTCATTCATCCCACTTTTCGAGTTTGACTTTGCAGCCAGTCTGTTTAACGATAAGCCTGTTTAACAATGAGCCTATTTAATAAGCCTAATTCGCTTCTCAAAGTGACTACTTCGCAGTTTGTATACTTTTTTCTGAGACGAAGGAAAGTATGAAAAGACGCAGTAGCGACGACGTAAAAAGAAGCTAAACTTAAGCTTCTCTTCGCTTTGTTCCCGGCGTGGCTATAATAGCTGTTTTACAGGGTCGGTTATACGCGAGTCTCTGGCTTTGAAAACTTATTCTGCCATGACGCTTCCTAACAGGCAGGTCGTATGCTTGTTGCCACAAATGAACAATAGTGCCATTATAACCTGCTTTAAGAATAATCTTTACTTATTCAGATCTGGTTGTTTTCATTAAATGACTGAATGAATGACGAGTACATAAAGAAAAAAAATACAAATTGAATGTAATGTCATTTTTTTATGAAATCTGTGCCATAGTTATGCAGACAAAAAAATTATATTTACAAAAAAAAATCATAGCGCCATCTATAAACATGAACTGATACTAATACAATTGAGTTTTCGTAAGCGGGCTAACCGACTGCGAGCATGCTGATGAAATAATACCATTACCGTAATACCATTATCTAAAATTAGATGGCGCTGTAAAATAGACAAATAACAAACTAAATTACTTATTTTGATTTTCAAAGCATTCACAGAAACAGAAAAAAAAAAAAAATACATAAGTAAATTCGTGAACGATATAGATTAATTTTATTGTGGTCTGTACGAGCGGTTCCGTACTGCATGGTAATCCGATCTAAACTATTTAAATATTCCTTGCTTCCCGTTACATACTGCCTGCTCCAAATGAATGCTAAAAAAATGGGGCCAAGGGGATGCTTGCACCAGCTTACTAGCACCCTCTTGCACCCCTGCCGGATTAGAGAATACTGCATTTAGGTAATCAGACATTGTCATGAGAACCAAAGAAGTCTACCAAATCTTAGCTCAACCGGACATTGGGAAGTGGGTCAAATTTAACTTCCAAAATTTGACTACAGACACTGCGGTTAAACTTGATAAAAGTTTGTAACAAGCAAGCCACAAAATATTTCGACACAATTTTGTATTACATAATTGATATTAAAAAAAGGACTAAAAAGTTCATTAACTATGTTTCGCTCATCGAGCCCTTTCATTGGATATCCAAAACATAGGGGTAAAAATAGAAATTATAAATAGCCATTTTATGAGGGCCATACTGGACTTCTACATTTATTTTTGACGTGACAACGTCTTATAATTCGATGGAGCCGGCTGCACGCACGAAAAAACATGACTCATGCGGCGTTACCTCGCTCTGAGGCGTTCCATTACAATTTTCTTTTGAAAAATGCAAACATTCCATCAGTATTTTCTTAAGACGTTGTCACGTTCAACTATCGTCAGTAAACCGACTTTACAGACAACCGATTTTTTTACTTATTTAGAATTTAGGTAACCTGCTGTTTTCAGCTCAATTGTTTTCTGATCGAATATTTTTCGAATGAAAATATTCGGTCAGAATCAACTTCAGCTTCGGCAGTATGGCCACAGGTTGTAACTTATAACTTGTGACGTACTGTACTGTCGCATTCATAAAACATTCAAAAGTACAGTCTGTCTGTTCTCTCCTTTTGAAATCGATTAAAAATATGTGCCAAATATATAAAATAAATAAATAAATATTGTCAGACAAATTACACAGCGCCATGTAGCCCCAAAGTAAGCGAAGCTTGTGTTATGGGTACTAGACAACTAACAAACATACGTAAATACATTTTTTTTTGTAAATACATAATTATGATACATAGAAAACACCCAGACTAAGACAAACGGACATGTTCATGCACACAAATGTTTGTCCTATGTGGGAATCGAACCCACGAGCGTTGGTGTCGATGCCGCGTCATTGACCGCTACGCCACCGAGCTCGTCAACGAAAATAAAATTATTTCTGAATCTGCATTCTTGTTCTTGCGTCAATTTAAATATTTATATTCATAACTTTTGGAGCAGAAATACTGTTTTATTTTTCTACTATGGTCTTCCGGTCCGCTGGTTTCCAGTTCCGCACTCGGAAGGTGTTCAGACCATTCACAATCTGTGTTAGTGTAACAATCTTATGTCATTACGACACTCGCATCGCTGTTAGAACTAATTACAATTACGTGAGAAGGCGTTAATTACTGTTTATTAGGTTAGTGAGGTTAACCGTTAGATTTTAAATAGGTTTTTATTTTTATTATAACGGGGTATAGAGTTGATTTATGGATCCGAATGTGTTCGCTGTTAGAGCTAGTAGAATTAAAAGAATGTTATGGCAAGACAATTTAGCATGGGGAAAGCGACCGGAATGTTCCGAAATGATAGATAAAAAAACCGGTCAAGTGCTAGTCGGACTCGCCCACCGAGGGTTCCGTACATAGAAATAATACGTATAAATAAGAAATAATGCATCGGAAAAAAGAAATCTATACTAATATTATAAAGCTGAAGAGTTTGTTTGTTTGTTTGTTTGTTTGTTTGTTTGAACGCGCTAATCTCAGGAACTACTGGTTCGAATTGAAAAATTCTTTTTGTGTTAGGTAGCCTATATTTCAAGGAAGGCTATAGGCTATATAGCATCACGCTACAACTCATAGGAGCGGAGCACCAGTGAAAAATAGGAAAAAATATTCCTTTTGAGGGCTTACGTCGCGTGCGCTGCGTAAACGGTTGAAGTTACGCAAAAATCATGTATGACGGAATTGTTCCTCTTTAAAAGTTCTAAAAAAAAGTCCGCGACAGCATATGTCTATCCTTTAAGATTAACTCACTATAACCTTTTTTACCTACTTTCTCCTATTGATTACCATGAAAAAACGTTATAGTGTGTCAATCTTATAAGATAGACATATACTGTCGCGGACTTTTTTTTAGAACTTTTAAAGAGGAACAATTCCGTCATACATGATTTATGCGTAACTTCAACCGTTTACGCAGCGCACGCGACATAAGCCCTCAAAAGGAATATTTTTTTCCTATTTTTCACCGGTGCTCCGCTCCTATTGGTCGTAGCGTAATGTTATATAGCCTACAGCCTTCCTTGAAATATAGGCTAAGTATCTAACACTAAAATATTTTTTCAAGAGTAGTTCCTGAGATTAGCGCGTTCAACCAAACACACTCTTCAGCTTTATAATATTAGTATAGAATTAGATAGTATACATTAATTTTATATATAAAACTAGCTGTTACTCGCGGCTTCACCCGCGTGGTCCAGGGAAGCCTGCTGCCATTGATTTGTGTATATTTTTCTTTTGTTGTATTTTTTTTTACTTCGTGGGATAAAAAGTAGTACCAGTATGTACAAATTTTAATGATGATTGGCTGCATAGTTAAGGCATGAAGAAATAACAAAGAAACGAATTTACTTTAACACTTATAATATTTGTATGGATGGAACGCCCACACTCAAGAGAAAATAATTGTTCACCACATAAATGTTTGCCCTCTTTATTTTTCCTTCGAATAAAATATTTTTCCTAGATAAAAAGTAACCTATGTCACTCTCCAGACCGGAAACTATCCCCTGTTAAAACATCACATCAGTACTTACGTTCTTTTCGACGTGATAGAAGGACAAATGATTACAAAGTTTATTTTTTCCCATGGGATTAAATTGTTTTTCCGGGATAAAAAGTAGCTTATGTCACTCTCTAGATTACCCTATTAAAAATTCATGTCTGTACTCAGGTTTCTTTTGACGTGAAAGAAGGACAAATTAACTTTATTTTTTAACTAGCTGTTACCCGCGGCTTCACCCGCGTGGTCCAGGGAAGTCTGCTGCCATTGATTTGTGTATATTTTTCTTTTGTTGTATTTTTTGTTACTTCGTGGGATAAAAAGTAGTACCAGTATGTACAAATTTTAATGATGATTGGCTGCATAGTTAAGGCATGAAGAAATAACAAACAAACGAATTTACTTTAACACTTATAATATTTGTATGTGATGGAACGCCCACACTCAAGAGAAAATATTTGTTCACCACATAAATGTTTACCCTCTTTATTTTTCCTTCGAATAAAATATTTTTCCTGGATAAAAAGTAACCTATGTCACTCTCCAAACCGGAAACTATCCCCTGTTAAAACATCACGTCAGTACTTACGTTCCTTTCGACGTGATAGAAGGACAAATGATTACAAAGTTTATTTTTTCCATGGGATTAAATTGTTTTTCCGGTATAAAAATTAGCTTATGTCACTCTCTAGATTACCCTATTAAAAATTCATGTCTGTACTTAGGTTTCTTTTGACGTGAAAGAAGGACAAATGAACTTTATTTTTTAACTAGCTGTTACCCGCGGCTTCGCCCGCGTGGTCCAGGGAAGGCTGCTGCCATTGATTTGTGTATATTTTTCTTTTGTTGTATTTTTTTTACTTCGTAGGATAAAAAGTAGTACCAGTATGTACAAATTTTAATGATGATTGGCTGCATAGTTAAGGCATGAAGAAATAACAAACAAACGAATTTACTTTAACACTTATAATATTTGTATGTGATGGAACGCTCACACTCAAGAGAAAATAATTGTTCACCACATAAATGTTTACCCTCTTTATTTTTCCTTCGAATAAAATATTTTTCCTGGATAAAAAGTAACTTATGTCACTCTCCAGACCGGAAACTATCCCCTGTTAAAACATCACGTCAGTACTTACGTTCCTTTCGACGTGATAGAAGGACAAATGATTACAAAGTTTGTTTTTTACCATGGGATTAAATTGTTTTTCCGGTATAAAAATTAGCTTATGTCACTCTCTAGATTACCCTATTAAAAATTCATGTCTGTACTTAGGTTTCTTTTGACGTGAAAGAAGGACAAATGAACTTTATTTTTTAATAACGTACGTTTACGGTATGGAGAGTGGCATAGGCTACTTTTTATCCAGGAAAAACATCTTATTTCTACGGGAAAATACATACTTGGTAATCATTTGCCCTTCTTTTAAGTCGAAAGGAACCTAAGTACCGACATGATTTTTTTTTAACGGGATAGTTACGTAGTAGAGTACGGACATGACTTTTTAAAATGGGGATAGTTTACTATTTGGAAAGTGACATAGGCTACCTTTTATTCCGCAAAAACATCTTAATCCCATGGGAAAAAATAAACTTTGTAATCATTTGGCATTCTATCATGTCGAAAGGAACGTAAGTACCGACATGATTTTTTTAACAGGAGATAGTTTCCGGTCTGGATAGTAACATAGGCTACTTTTTATCCAGGAAAAAACATTTTATTCCCACGGAAAAAATAATTCGATCCCCGCAGAGGGCAATCATTTACGTGGTGAACAATTTTTTTTGTCTTGATCCATACTAATACTGTAAGTGTTAAAGTAAGTATTCGTTTATTTGTTATTTCTTAACGCTCTATGTAGCCGATCATCATTCAACTTTGTACCTATTTTTCTTTTGTTGTATTTTTTTTACTTCGTGAGATATAAATAGTAATAACAAACGTTCCTTAAATAGTATTATCAATATTATATAAATAGTATTTTTTTTTAACGGGATAGTTACGTAGTAGAGTACGGACATGACTCTTTAAAATGGGGATAGTTTACTGTTTGGAAAGTGACATAGGCTACCTTATATCCCGCAAAAACATCTTAATCCCATGGGAAAAAATAAACTTTGTAATCATTTGTCCTTCTATCACGTCGAAAGGAACGTAAGTACTGACGTGATGTTTTAACAGGGGATAGTTTCCGGTCTGGAGAGTGACATAAGTTACTTTTTATCCAGGAAAAATATTTTATTCGAAGGAAAAATAAAGAGGGTAAACATTTATGTGGTGAACAATTATTTTCTCTTGAGTGTGAGCGTTCCATCACATACAAATATTATAAGTGTTAAAGTAAATTCGTTTGTTTGTTATTTCATGCCTTAACTACGCAGCCAATCATCATTAAAATTTGTACATACTGGTACTACTTTTTATCCCACGAAGTAAAAAAAATACAACAAAAGAAAAATATACACAAATCAATGGCAGCAGGCTTCCCTGGACCACGCGGGCGAAGCCGCGGGTAACAGCTAGTAATAATATAAAGCTGAAGAGTTTGTTTGTTTGGTTGAACGCGCTAATCTCAGGAATTACTCATTCGAATTGAAAAAATATTTTAGTGTTAGATAGCCTATTTTTTGAGGAAGGCTATAGGCTATATAACATCATGCTAACACCAATAGCAACGGAGCACCTATGAAAAATGTTGCAAAAATGGGAAAAAAATATTCCTTTTGAGACACCTTCTTTTTACGCAGCGCACGCAACGGAAGCCCCGTTGCGTGCGCTGCGTAAACGGTTCATGTTACGCAACAATTATATACGACGGAATTATTAATCTTAAAAAGTTCTAAAAAAAAGTTTAAAACAGCATATGTACCTATATCTTTTAAGATTGACTCACTGTAACCTCTCAAATTGTTTACCTTACGCTTCACTTTCAACGCTCTGTGACACGCAGACGAAGTTGCGCGAGTCAGCTAGTAAAATATAATTTGCAATGTGCACATCAAGCCCTTTCATATGATACCCCATTTGAACTAGTAGCTTCAATTTGAAATTTCGACATCCTATAAAAAATATAGACTCCTATTTTTTTAGATTTAATTACAAATGTATAGTTTTGAGATTTATTCTTGTAATTGTAGTCTATAACGATGTTACTTGCCAAATTTCATAGTTCTAGATCAATGGGAAGTAACCTATGAGTTTTGATTCTCTTGAGAATGTGTCGAAATATGCGTTTTTTGCTGAATAAACGGCCGTATCTTTTTTTTACGTAAACTTAACAGTTTGATTTTGTACAACTTCATGGGACCGCAGACTAGTGTTCCCGGTTTCTATAGGCTTTTAGGCTTTTTTTTAGCTTAGCCTATTAATTTAGAGGCATGACGGGCTAAAAGCCTATTACGCCTTTTAGCCCTTTAGGCCAGACCTATTTAGACTACTTGTCTGTGGGTTTTTATAAGCCTGTCAAAGGCCTGACCTACATTATCAGCAAAAAAGTCTAGCCTTCTAAAATGGCTACGGAGGCTATGAAGCTTCTAGCCCTATAGGCTATAGCTTCTATCAAGATTTTTTACTTTTGATTGGTGAGTCAATCTACTACTGGTAAACTTAGAAAATACTATTACTTATATAATTTTATGCATTTATTATATGATGTAGGGACCATGTATAAAAGCATGCATTAACACGTTACATAAATGTTTACCAAGATAAGTATCGTAAGTATTGATTAATTCACCAACTTAATTTAAAATTAACGAAATATTCTTTATTTTTTAAATTCCGTGAATGCTCTATACAGGGACATGGTTGATTGCAACTGCTCCCACATTCTTTCTGTGTATTCATCGTCTAATTCCGTCAACATTCTCGAGGTTATATTGTTTTGGATACATAATTAAATAAAAAAATTATTTACTTTTGTTTAATATATAAAAATAAAATATGTTTATTTAATAAATATGATGGCCTACGTAAAGCTGAGTCACAAAAAAGGCTACAGCCTTAATATAAGTCTATACCTTGAAAAAAGCCTACAGTCGCAAAAAAAGCCTAAAGGCTTTTTAGATTCATAGGCTTTTTTCTAACGCATAGCCTTTCAAAGCCCTGCTTTATTAGCGTAGCCCTAAAAAAACCTAATAGATTTAAATTTAGGGCTAAAAGCCTATAGGCCCCGGGAACACTACCGCAGACCTGAGTATACAGTTCAAATTTCAACTTGATACCTCCACGCATTCTCGATTAAGAGGGTCTTGACAGACGGACAACAAAGTGATCTTATAAGGGTTCCGTTTTTCTTTTTGAGGTACGGAACCTTAAAAAAGATAAAAATAGTACATAAAAACACCTCTGCCAACCCGTAGTTGCGCAGCGTGGTGGAGTATGCTCTAAACACCTTCGATTGAGGGGAGACCCATATCTCCGAAGTGGGGGTAAATAAGGGTAGACGATAGAAATATTGCAAGCGTCTATTGACAACGGTATCCGTCTCATATTGGCCTGCACTGAAAAACAGGGCTGAGATTACTCTGTGACCACATCTTCTATTATATGTAATATCACTAATATTGTATTTTTATCGGGATGGGGGCCCACCACACATTCCCACCACTGTGTCTCCTGTGTAGCCAGGATTAACAGCGGCGACCGCCAAAAAAGGCAATGAACCGTGAAGTCCATTGCAGTCCCGGGGGTACAACTACGGCTGCCTTGGAACTCACAACGAATTTAATCAGAAGAAATTTGTACGAGTAGGAAGCTTATGGAATTTGACTTCCCCTCTTAGCAATGTGAGAGACAGCAATATGGCAAATAAGGCATTAAAAGCTTAAAGAGATGGGTAGTCACGTGAAGCTCAACTGCCGTGCACCCGGTGCACCACGTATTTTAAGTATCTATTGGGGACCTAAAACATTGAGTTGTTACCTTCATTGTGTATGTGAAGTTGAAATAAATATATTTCTATTTCTATTTCATATCAGGCGGGCCGTTTGCATGGCACATGACGTAGCAAAAAGCTGTATAATTGATAAATTAATGATGGTTAAACATAATGTTGTAACATGATCAAGTGACCTTTCAGATTTCGTAAATTAAATCTATTCGGCCAAAAAGTATACAATTAACATATTCTACGGTCTATCTGATCCACATATAATTATACAAGGTTGTAAAACTGTTTCAAGATGTACATATTTGGTTACATAATGACACGATTCAAGATCTTTATATGCGAGTTTTTTTTAGGGTACCGTATCATAGTTTATCGGAACGATACGAAGAAGATAAGTGCTAACTACCACTGACTGAATAAGAAAACAGAGTTTGCACAGGATTATAAATGTATGAAAATAACAACGGGAATTAACGCCGTGTATTGTTAACGACACCACTAAACCACACCACTGTGGTGTCGTTTACAATTTTTTTTAGGTAACGACACCACCGTAATGTAGTTCTAATGCAAGACATATGTATGCATTTATCGATAACAATTATTTACCATTCATAAGATCATTGTTGACAATACATGATGCATACATGTTTTATAATTTACGTTTGTAATCACTTTTAAACTCTCACATTGCACGATTTATGAAAATAACAACGGGAATTAACGCGATCATGCATAAGATATGGTACCTATTTACATACCATTATTATTGCCTGACGTTTCGACCAGGTTGCACCGGCCGTAGTCACAGGCTGACTGTCTCAGCGGTGTGACTGCCTCCGAAACGTCAGGCAATAATAAAGGTATGTAAATAGGTACCATATCTTATGCATGATCGCGTTAATTCCCGTTGTTATTTTCATAAATCGTGCAATGTGAGAGTTTAAAAGTGATTACAAACGTAAATTATAAAACACAAATGATTTATTTACTTACACATACCAACAATCACAAATTACCAATTGGGTTTTCAATAAAGACTGAAAAGGTTATACAATGTTAAATCAATACTTTAAAAAAATATAACGTAGGTATGACATGTCTAAGCGCCCGCAAGTAATGGCAAATAGTACATAATTTTGAATTAAATCTTTTCGTCGATTATTGCTTTAGCTGTGTAGCGTGTGTAGCACCTCGACGGCCTATATTTCTTTTTTTAAACCACTGTTATTACATAACCTAAAATACCGACGGAACCCGTATACTGTGTGCGAAATACGCTTGCCACTTTCCTGTTAAAAACTGGTTCTTTATTACGTATTCCACGTGCAGTTACATTTTATTTTCGGACATCATAAATCCTTTAGTTATATATTACTAGCTGTCCCGGCGAACTTCGTACCGCCTAACAATCAATGAATGTCGTGGTACATATTAGCTGAACTAAATTTATGATTTTATGGAATTAAAACAATGAATAGTAGAAAATAATAGAGAAGCTCGATGGCGTCATTGCGCGTGTCAGTCTAATTGAACACGCAAGTTAAGCAACGTCGACCGTAGCCTGTACACGGATGGGTTTATATTACCTCGAGCTCCTCCGTGATTCGAAAGACACGTTAAGCCGTCGGTCCCGGTTGTTATCATTAGCTCATCTTGAGCTCCTCCGTGCTTCGGAAGGCACGTTAAGCCGTCGGTCCCGGTTGTTATCATTAGCTCATCTTGAGCTCCTCCGTGCTTCGGAAGGCACGTTAAGCCATCGGTCCCGGTTGTTATCATTAGCTCATCTTGAGCTCCTCCGTGCTTCGGAAGGCACGTTAAGCCGTCGGTCCCGGTTGTTATCATTAGCTCATCTTGAGCTCCTCCGTGCTTCGGAAGGCACGTTAAGCCGTCGCTCCCGGTTGTTATCATTAGCTCATCTTGAGCTCCACCGTGCTTCGGAAGGCATGTTAAGCCGTCGGTCCCGGTTGTTATCATTAGCTCATCTTGAGCTCCTACGTGCTTCGGAAGGCACGTTAAGCTGTCGGTCCCGATTATCATTTAATGACAGTCGTTAAGTTAAGTCAGTGGCCTTTAGGCGGTTCGAAAACACTGGCCTCCGCCAACCCGCAGTTGAGCAGCGTGTTGGAGTACGCTCTAAACCCCTTCGGTTGAGGGAAGACCCGTATCCATAAAAACTGAAGATTTCATAAAAATAAAGATTTCCTTATTGTTAAATTTAAAAAAAAAAACTCTCGAAACTCGAACCCCATGGGAAAAGCGTTTTCACCCCTATCGATTTGACATTTTTAAATTTTCATAACAAATCACAGACAACTTTCGCGACATAAAAGTGACACCAATCGATTTGACGTTTTGATATTTGACAACCAATAAATATCGTAATCCCTTTTTCAACTGACACTTTCATTTGTATGGGAAAATGTTTTTTCTTTTATTTTATTTTTTCGAGAATTTTCCAATGTTTTTAAGAGTTATTCTGCTATTCGGGACGGAAACAAATCCAACAAATCAAAAACCATGGCAATCGGTCCAGCCGTTCTCGAGTTATAAGTGTTGTAACAAACACGACTTTCTTTTATATATATAGATATCCGCATGACTATACTAGCAATCACCCGTGACTTTGTCCGCTTGGATTCGTAAATAAACAATTATTATTAAACGTTCAGACGATTTTACAATTTATATTATTGGAATCGTTGTGTTAGGTAACAACTCAATGTTTTAGGTCCCCAATAGTGTTGGATACTTAAAATCCGTGGTGCCCGCAGTTGAGTTTCACTTGATCTCTTTAGGCTTTTAATGCCTTATTTGCCATATTGCTGTCTCTCACATTACTAAGAGGGGAAATCAAATTCCAAAATTCGTTGTGAGTTCCAAGGCAGCCGTAGTTTTACCCCCGGGACTGTAATGGACTTTACTGGTCATTGACTTTTTTGCTGGTCGCCGCTGTTAATCCTGGCTACACAGGAGACACAGTGGTGGGAATGTGTGGAGGGCCCCCGTCCCGATAAAAAAAAGCAATTATTATTAACTCGGCTTCTAATCGGCGTATCAGCACAGTAGAAGTAAAAGTACTATACGTAGTATCAGGATAAAAGAAGTACCAGATTTTAAGTTATATGTATCTTTAGTAATATAACTGTGAAACCGCATCTAAATTCGTGCAGTAGTTTTTTGCGTGATGAGCGTAGAAACATGTAAACACACGGACAAAAAAATTAAAAATAATTGTTTATGCTTCTTTTTTTTATACCACGTTGGGTGAGTTAGTGAGAAAGGAAGGAGTTGCTGCGTTAATAGCGGGGGTGGCGGCGCGCGAACGATATTTCACGTTGCGAGCGTTAATATGGCTATGGTAACCGCTTCACGTCAGGCGGGTCGTATACTTGTCAGTCACCAGACGTAGTATAAAAAAAATAAAAACTTGTTAATTTTTTTTTTCGTTTATTCATCATCATCGTCTAAGCTCACTCTCTACCATATTGGTATAGGCCTCCTTTAACCTCCTCCATATCTTCCTGTTTTGGGCCACTTTGATCCAGTTGATGCCCACCAGCTTTACGAAGTCATAGTTTCCATCGCATCTGGGGCCTCCCGACGGGTCTTTTAAATTGCCGTGGTCTCCATACCAGGAGAGTTTTTGTTTATTATTGTTCTTCAAATCTTTGAAGTAAACATCGCCAGTTACAATTTTATTAGATACTAGCGGCCCGCCCACGCTTTGCTGTGGCTCAATCTTCCCGTTCCCATTACTGCAGCACCATCTGCCGGGCTGATTTGTGAATCTAAACCATCCACGGCGCCACCCAAACGCATACATAAAATCCATTCAAATCTGTCCAGCCGTTTAGGAGGAGCTCAGTGACATACACACGTACATTAGAATTATATATATAAATGTGGGGAATGGAACGTAGCGGATAATGTGCGGAATGGAACGTAACGGGTGTGAGAGGGGGCGAGGAAGGGAAGAGAGGGAGGGGGGGAAAAACTGTGTAAGGAGCTAACGTGTGCGTGGGTTTTATAAAGATTTATTTCATTAAAAGAAGAAAAGCACTGTTTATTATTACAATCCCACACAAATGAAGATAATGTATCGGTAAAAGGACAGGTGTAGTGGTGGTAGTGGTCAAACAAGTGCAATCACCCAAGGACATACGTTCAATTTCAACAGAATTTTATATATTGCCATTAAACCGCATACATCTTTGTTATCTATTTATTATTCTTTAGTTATGCATTCTAATGCGTTTCTGATTCATGGCGCAAATCGGTATTTTATGCAGTTACGCAAGTAAGACGATTTCTTGGATTTATCGATCAATCAGAATATTGGCGTCGTACAGTTAAAAATATAGATATCGCATGATCTGTAGTAGATATCCATATTTAATTGCGTCAGAAAACAGTTCCCGTCGCCTGGGAGATAGTGTTGCTGATCTCCATAGGCAGTAGTAATTGCTTTCCATCAGTTGACCCAGATGCTCGTTTGCCCCCTTCACAAATAAAAAAAAATACTACGTCGGGTGACAGATACGGCACGGCGCACCTGATGTGAAGCGGTTACCGTAGCCAGCATGAAGTATTGCTGGCGCTCGGCCACTCAACAACCTTCAAGAGAAATGTTATTTGGCTGCGGTATTTTGTGATGGAGATACTTTAATATACTTGCTATCTCTTTCCCTCGCTGAGAACGTAAGCGTCTTTTTTCTTGCGAGGTGAGACAGTTGGCTTACTTTTCGGGTGTATATTTTTGACGTTTGTGGCATATCTATAGTATTTATAACATCATTGGGTGTAACTCCAACAAAAACCATGTTTAAGGAAATACATGCAGTCATGTCCAATATTTGATTTAATTTCTTATATTTTAGCACCATATTTTCATCATCATATTAGCTAAAGGACAGCCGGGTCCTGCTACCTGCACTGCTGAATAAACCCCATAGACTTCCATAACGATCGGTTTGTGCCGTTTACGATTCGATCTTTGTCAGATTTTCGGTCCATCCTATGCTGTGTTTTCCGTCCGCTGTCGCCGCCATGCCAGAACCTTCAGTTCCAGGACCGTCAGTTCTGCGCTCTCCTTAAAGTCGCAATTTTTTAACGGAATGGGGGCCCACCACACATTCCCGATTGAGATTATTAGTTTATTATTTAAAAATATTTTTATGCATTAAGAACATTTTTGACTGCAAATATCTAATTTTTGTAACGTGGAATTTATCATTGAAAAAAGATTTACCTCAAAATCGGGACGGCGCCTACCACACATTCCCACCGCTTCAGCTGTGTCTCCTGTGTAGCCAGGATTAACAGCACGACCACCAAAAACGGCAATGAACAATGAAGTCCACTGCAGTCCCGGGGACAAGATTACGGCTGCCTTGGGACTCACAACGAATTTAATCACAAGAAATTAGTAGAAATAAGAAGCTTTTAGGATCCTCCTAACCTCAAAAACATTTAAAAATTACCATTTAAAACACATTACAGCACACCTTTAAATGTATCCTGTTGTTTCATAATTATGTAAATTTGATCTCGACCGATATTAAATGTCAAGCTTCTATCACGGTTTTCATGATGCAATGCTACTTCAGATCAACCTCCATCTAAGAAACGACAATATCAGACAGATCAGCTAATTTGAAGATTATTGAAAAAACAACTTTATAAAATGCCCCGGGGTCGACTGACCGCTTTAATAATTAATTTAAAATTTTAAATAAATTGTAAAATAATAACCCTAAATATAAACATCATGTACAGATTTTGAAATGCACGTGCGTTGTACGATGAAGTTCGCATTAATTCTTAATCGACATAGAACAAGGTTCCGATTTTCTTAAGTTTATTATGATTGCTTGTGTAAGATTTTCTCGACATAGCAGCAAACAACTTTGTCTGTATGGGAGAGTAGAGGGACGGAAGCATAGGAATATCATTAATTAAAGGTTATAATGATCCAATCCTAAAAGATAGACATCTATAGATAGCTTTCGGGGACATTTTTGAATATTTTCAAAGATTTTATTTATTATAATGGTAAAATGTTATACAATGTATATAAATGTGATATGTGTTGTATATACAACAATAAAAAAAGAAAATGTAGGATTTTTTTACTGGCATTTAATGGACTTTATAGGGCTACAAATGTGATACTTTTTATCCCATTAATATTTTGGGTTCCTGCATGAAAAAATAAACTTTATTTCAAATCCAAAAAAAAATATTTTTATCAATGCGAATAAAATCGCGGGTAACGGCTAGTTTGTTTATAGTTTAAAATCTTTCTGAGAAAGTAATTATGTAATTCAATGGAATTGTACCTACTTATAATAATTTGTTTGGAGCTAATAATAAGACTAAAAATTTGTTTATGCAATATATAATTACATATATCGATGATAAGAGCATGTACATAATAATTTAAGATCAAGACCTTCCGCACACCATTTGCCGTGTAATTATTGCGTACGCCGCTCATAAAATTGGATTTACATATAGAGCTTTTTCTTCACCATCGATCATATCAACGTAAATAAACCGACCAAATAGAGAAGAACTCTCATGTTGTGAATTTATAATACGCGTGTTACATATCAAAATTGCGTGGCTTACTTGCTCACATTTTGAAGTGAGCAACCCGGCTAATTTGGATATGTAACACGCGTCTGGTAAATTCAAAATATGAAACTTTTTCTCGATTTGGTCGGTTTGTAAACGTTAACTCGTGTCGTGTTGTCAAATGATGTCTAGTGCACAGAGTACTTTGTAATATACTGAAAGTCTAGTGTTACATCTATATGTCTTGTTCTGACGCCTACTAATGATATTTTGGGTTATTACTACGTGTACATTGTTCTGACGTACGTGTATTTACACGAGTCCCATGTTTTATTATTAAAATCGGGACGGAGGCCCACCACACATTCCCACCACTGTGTCTCCTGTGTAGCCAGGATTAACAGCGGTGACCACCAGAAAAGGCAATTAACAGTGAACTCACAATGAATTTAATCAGAAGAAATTAGTAGGAGTAAGAAGTTATTAATGTAATTAAAAAAAAAGGAAAGGGAGCAACAAAGAAAAACAGAAAACTATTCAATGTATTTACGAAAAAGAAAGTTATTCAATTTTCGAATAAATATTTTACTATGATTATTGCTCAATTACGTTAAAGTTTTCATAGTGCTAATAGGATTTATTTGCGTCCAAAGTTACGTTAAACTTAGTATTAAAATATGTATTTTTCGAGGTTAATAATTTCGAAACCGATAGCAGGTAATTTAACTGTGAAATGTAGCAATAATACTAGATGAGGCGACAAATCGAAATCGAAAGGACATACCTAAGATAGTTTTTATCCCAGAAATTACCTATTATTGTTATTTATTGTACAACGTAGGGCGGTAACGTGACCATCATCCCCTATTGGGGTGCGATGGCGTTGAAATGTCTAAAATGGGTGAAAAAGTCCGAAAATCGTCATAGGTATTGTTTTTATGGTAGGTATATCGGGTCGCTGATTAAGAAAAAAAAATCGGTTGTCTGCAAAGTTAAGCTACCCGACTGGGGAATGTACCTCCACCTCACAGAATACCTCAGCCAAATAACAATTCCCTTGAGGGTTGTTGTGTTCCTGCGAGTGAGTGAGGTCACCAGAAAAGAAGGAGATGCTGCGGTGGCAGCAGGGGTGGCGGCGCGCGAGCGATATTTTAAGTTGCGAACGTTAATATGGCTACGGTATCCGCTTCACATCAGGCGGGCCGTATGCTTGTCTGCTACCCGACGTAGTATATAAAAAAAAAAGTTTTTTAAAAAAAAGTCGGTTTACTGACGATAGTTGAACGTGACAACGTCATAAAAAAATACTGATGGAATGTTTGCATTTTTCAAAAGAAAATTTTAATGGAACGCCTCAGAGCGAGGTAACGCCGCATGAGTCATGTTTTTTCGTGCGTGCAGACGCGTTGTCACGTCTAAAAAACAACTATTTAATAATCCAACATAGCCGACGTGACAACTCTGTAGGGGTGCAATGGGGTTGAAATATCATAATATTGATATTATACCCATATTGATATGGGTGTTGATTCTATTGTTTTCTGGGACGTTAATTACGACAATGGCATCGATTTGAAAATATAACGTAGTGGACACGAATTACTTAAAAAAAAAATTCAAATTTTACCTCTAAGAGGGTGAAACGGAGGTCCAAAATTTGTATGGGAAAACGAGATTAGTTGGTTTGTATGGGAAAACGAGATTAGTTGGACTATTTTATCCTAAATTTTACACGAGTACTTCTATTGATTAATGAGTAAACACGTGTTTGCCCCGAATGTCACGCGAGCGAAGCCGCGGGCGAAAGCTAGTTACGAATAAACATCGTGGCACTGGATAAACGATACGAGTATAACATTTAAGATAAGACAAGATAAATCGTTAGATTATCGATATATGAATCGATAACTGTTAGGTTTTATTTTTAGTTTTGTATATAAATCAGTATATTCGAACACGCAAGTTAAGCAATGTCGACCGTAGCTTGTCCCTGGATGTATATACATTGTCTCGAGCTTTTCCGTGCTTCGGAGGGCACGTTAAGCCGTCGGTTGTTGTCATTAGATGACAACCGTGAAGCCAAGTTAGTGGCCTTTAGCCTTTAGTCAGCTCTAAAACAATGACCTCCGCCGGCCCGTAGTTGAGCAGCTGCAGCGTGGTGGGATGAATAAGGGTTGACGTTGACGTCGATATAAAATCTGATATTTTTAAAGAACTTCATATATAAAATTATATATCAATCTATGACATAGATGTATAGATAAGTACAAGGCTTCCGTGATCGGATAAGTGCGTGTACTTTCAATCGCACTTATGTGATTAAGAACTATCGCTTATGTAATATAAAATCGCGATAGAAAGTTAAAAGTGAGTTATTTACTTGTCAATTTCCTTGAACAACCGATATCGGAAACCACAAAGTCATTTAGACATAATTCCATATTTAGTCTTTCCGTGATTTTATTACTAATGGTTTCATATCTAGTTTTTATTTTTATACTATGTCAAGTGGCAGACAATCAGACAGCCCGACTGATGTGAAACGGTAACAGTAATTTATACACTCTTGTAACATAAAATATAAAGGAAGAAATAACCAATGAAGTTAATTTAACAGCTATAATTCTTACTTATAAAGGGTACTATACTATATTATATAAACTAAATTAACTAAAAATAAACTAATCTTAAAATAAATATGTAAATAAAAAGAAAGAAAAAATAATAATAATTAATAACTGAAATAAATTGAATAAAATAACAGGAAGAAATTGGATGTGTCTCTAAAGCACCTTGAAGTGTACGTTCTATAGAAAGCTGCCATTCTCCATTACACTGTGCACTACTTCTATTTTGCCAGTGCGAATAAAATATTTTTGAAAAAAAAATTGAACCGACTTCAAAACTCACTAAAAAGTAAAAAAAAATAATTAAACTTAGATTTTTAACACAAAGAATAATATTTTAAAATAAAATATTTACATAATAATCGTTATAATAACTAAATAAAAATAAACAAAAACCTTATTTAACCTATCTCCTATACGTATTAATTCTACTATATGTACACACAATTCAGCTTAATACCTACCTAAACCTATTTATCTATTTACAATATTATTTTAACTACTACCAACTGACCAGTTTGAAGTCGTTGCCGTTTCCCTCCTCCTTTTTTTGAAGTCGGTTAAAAAAATATGGAGTAGGTATTTAGTAAACAGCTATCAATATTTAATAAAAAAAAATACATATACATCTTAGCTAAACCGACTATTTAAGTATTATTATTGTGTAATTTATTATTAATAATTAATTCGAACAGTATTAAAAATACAAAAGAGTTGTTTGTTCATAGTTCATACATGATGAGGCCGGGGTCCCAATGGCTAGAAATGACTACTTTGACACCGAGTAGTAAGTAATATTCTATTTAATATTACTTTACATAAATATTATTTTAGCGAGGAGAATAGGCACCCCAAAGTTGCGTCTCTCCTCCTCGCCGTCCAATTTTTGCTAAGTAAGGATTATGGAACATCGCCTGCGGGGGAAGCGTTGCCATTTTGAGATAATTTTAGTGCATATAATTAGCTACAAAACACGGGCGTGTCCATGACACAGCCGCACCCCATTTTTTTTTTACTTATTACTTTATTAATATTAATTAGTCTTATTACTTTTTATTATAAGTTATAAAATGTAATTATTTTCGTTCATTTATGTTGCTACACCGTCGCTTTAGGTACCGACCTGTAAAGATAGTTGTAAGTTTGGCTAAATAAATAACTAAATAAATATTTTTTTTTTTTTGAAGGTCCATCTAGAGAGAGAGCGCCATAAGCTTCGTCGCACCGTACGTGTAATATAAGTGTAACATAGGTCTAATAGCTGTTGGTGAAGTCATTAATTTTCAAAATGTGAAAGGTACCTATTTGTCTAATTTAGCTACGGTTAATTATAGAGAAGGATTACGTAAATTTCGCAACGTTGGTTTTAAATTGATTTCAGATGACTAAGCCACCCACGGTCACTTTCATTGAGTTACAAAGGACATTACTATGTGCTTTTGTAAGAAGGTGTTAACATGTACGTGAACTGTTTACTTTGACTGTTGCGCCGATGGGCACTAATAAGCAGTGAAGCCCACATGACTGGCCAATATCAGGCATTTTCCAATATTGAACGTATTAAACAGTCCTCTTTGTTCATACTACGTCGCATGACAAACAAGCATACGGCTCGCTTGATGTGAAGTGGTAACCGTAGCCATTTAAACGCTTGCAACATGATATATCGGTCGCGCGCTGCCACCTCCGCTGCCAACGCAGAAATGAAAGATTACATTACATACGATTTACTTTTCAATTTAATATACATTTTGTAATAAGTTATTAATGAATATAAATAACATCCATTTATTGCGTCTTCTGTTAATTAAAATGCAACCTAATTAATTTCCAGTTTAGAACTAGTTTTAAACGATCACTTAATGAAACTGATTACCGAAAAGGTTTTAGTTGAAGGACGAAGCCTTAATATTTAGATTAGATTTTTACCCGACTGCCGAAAAGTGGAGGGTAATGTTTTTCGACCGTATGTATTAATGTCGTATTATTTGGTACTGCAGCATAAACCGTTTGACAGATTTCACTTAGGAGGAGTCATTAGATTCACTTCTATATACTACATCGGGTTCGCGTGGCAGGCAAGTATAATGTAAGTCCGCATGATGGGAAACCTTAGCGTAGCCATATCAACGCTCACAATAATGAAAAATCGCTTCGCGCCGTCACCACCGCTGTAAATGCAGCAACTCCTTCTTTTCTGGTGATCTAAGTCACTCACAGGAACACAACATCCCTCAAGGGAATTGTTATTTGGCTGCGGTTTTCTGTAAGGTGGAGGTACTTCCCCACTTCAGCAGCTCAGCAGCTTACAAGTACGCTGTAAGCTTGTCAGGACCCTACCTCTGTTTTGCCAGAACCTGTCTCGTTAGTCGGCAGGGTGCACCATGTGTATGTTAGGTTGACGTTGGCTCTAAAGTGTGGTGAGTCACTTACAGCAATATGGTTTCAACGCAAAAAAAAAAAACATTAAAACTCATATTTTTCAATTCTTTCTCACGCAGTTTGTTTTTTAATTGAATAATACTTGTTAAACTAGTTTATACAGTTAATTTATATTCTTAAGTAGGTAACATTATAAAATTTAAATGCTAACTACAAGATTTAACCATTTAACGGTAAAATTACTGTGGTATTAACTGAATGGCGGAGATACTTGCGGCGGACGTTGTGGTGGTAGGTAATAAATTACATTAAAAGTGAAGTTAGAGTCGGCAACGCGTGTGTCTTACCCTAATAGCCCTTGTGTTTATATCACACTAAACGAAGTGGTTAAAAAACGGGTTGCACTCCGGGAGTGCCGACAGAAGTGAAAACTTGAACATTAACGTTGTGCATTTTTGAATATTTTGTAATGGTTAGGGAATATTTTCGCACGAGTATAAAAGTACATTCAATTATGTGGTAAAATACAATATTCATTTATTGTGTTATCGCACACAAACATGACATTTTATTTGTGCATACATTTTCGCCGCGCGGTAGAAAAAGAGGGGGATGTTACCTCCTCTCCTACGCCGCGCCGGCGGTCTACGCTCCCTCCGTCTTACGAATTTTCGATCAGGCCACGTGTCCAGACGCGAGTTTAACATTTTTTCCCCAAAAAGTGCACAACGCCGCTAAAGAAGTTTTCACTTCAAAAATTGTATTAAAGTAATGTTCTCAATTTCCTTAAAAATGCTAATCAGATTTAAATGGAACTTTTGTTATTTGACTGCATAATTTCACCCGAGCACGTCGGGGTAAATATTTTTTTTCGTTGAGAATTTTCGATCTATTCTCACCCCCTATCGGGTTTTTTACACTTTATCCCGGGACACACATATATAATCTATTGGGAGATCATACAAAGAGAGTTAAAGCCCTACAGTATAGGATTTATAAGAAGCAGGTTGTGTCTGGGTACTGTTGGGTCGTGACGCGTATTACTGCTAAGTGGCAGTAATGCGCAATGTGGTTTAACAGCAGCATTTTGGGAGTTAGGTGGGTGTCATGAAGAAACTCTGTTAGTGTCATAAAATCACGTCCACCTTAGCCCTCAAGATGGTGGGCGTAATTTTTGGTATAGCTACGATTTCTTTGATGGAGGTTTGGGGCGTAAGTGTCTCTGGACTAAAAAGGCAACTTCGCCTTTAGTGGTGCTCAAGCTCTGGTAAAATAAAGGTAGAGTACTGCGAATTTGTAACATCTCCGACTGGAGAAGTACCTCCACCTCACAGAATACCGCAAGCAAATAACAATTTTTTTTTTTATACTACGTCGGGTGGCAGACAAGCATACGGCCCGCCTGATGTAAAGCGGTTACCGTAGCCATATTAACGCTGGCAACATAAAATATCGCTCGCGCGCCGCCACCCCCGCTGCCAATGCAGCATCTCCTTCCTTTCTGGTGACCTCACTCACTCGCAGGAACACAACAACCCACAAGGGAATTGTTATTTGGCTGCGGTATTCTGTGAGGTGGAGGTACATTTCCCAGTCGGGTAGCTTACAATTACGCTCCCTAACTCTCTTTTCGCCAGAGCTTCGTTTGTCAGTCAGCAGGGTGCACCGCGTGCAGGTGAAGATGGCTTTGGTTCAAAGATGTTGATGAACCACATACACCCCAAAATTCCCTTGAGGGTTGTCGTGTTCCTGCGAACGAGGTGACCAGAAAGTAAGCAGTTGCTGCATAGGCAGCGGGGATGCAAGCGCGCTAGCGATATTTTAAGTTGCGTGCGTTAATTTGCTAACGTAAATTGCAGCGCCCGACAGGGTCCTTAATTGTTACTGTTATTTGTAAGACAAGATCTATGTATACATTAAGGTTGCAATAAATGATTGAGTATTGAGTAACCGCTTCACACCATATACTTGTCTGTCATGCGACGTAGTGGATATAAAAAAATAGAAGTTAGAATGTAGGGGGTACTGTACATACTATCTTGGAAAGGTTTTTTAATACCACTAACGTGCCATACACGCATACAGCCTACCTGAGGGTAAGCAGTTACCGCCGCCTATGTGATCGCCTTCGATATGGACATTGATTAATCATTTTTATTGGGGTTACTAACGATAAATTATTATATTAAAAAATAATAGGTATATGAAGTGTATAATTGTTATGATCTCCAAGGGACAAATGGCCAAAAAATATATTTTAACTTGTATTAAAAATGTGAACTTACCTCGGATGCACTTCGACTTGCAGCACTTCTTCTCCAACTTGCAGATTCTCCGGTATCCTCACAAATTTGAGATATTCGCCGACTGGATAGAAATTGCAACCTGCAACAATGGAATATGACTATTAGTATCATCATGATCATCACTATCAGCCTGAGATACCCATTGCTGGATATAGGCCTTCCCAATGCTTTCTATCATATGCAATTCCCTGCTTTTTTTTACTTAATATCTTCTCCATTATGTTGGTCGTAAATAAAAAATAGGGGAATGAATGTAGTAAAAAAATAGGGTACGTTTGTATAGAAAATTTGTATAATAATTTTAAATAAATATTCCTGGACAAATTACACACGGCCATCTAGTCCCAAACTAAGCAAAGCTTGTACTATGGGTACTAGATAACTGATATTATACTTAAATACATTTTTTTTTGTAAATACATACATCTAATACATAGAAGATTCATGCACACAAATATTTGTCTTGTGCGGGAATCAAACCCGCGACCTCAGAGTCAAAGTGACCATTGCTAACCATTCGACCACCGGGCTCGTCGTGTATAGAAAAAATGATTTTTTTTTCATCTAGTCTTAAACTAAGCAAAGCTTGTGCTATGGGTGCTAGGTAACTGATGTATGTACTTAACGCAGATAAACACTGTGGGTTTTCGTGACACGTTTATTTTATTATTATTTTGTAAATACATACATATAATATATAGAAAACACCCTAAACAAATGTTTTGTCTTGTACGGGGATCGAACATGTAAACTCGGAGTTAAAATAGCCATTACTACCCATTCGACCACCGGTCACGTCGAATCCCCATATTTTTTTTGGGGTGTAAGTTGTTGTTTATCAGCATCTTTGAACCAAAGCCAAGTTCACCTGCACGTGATGCACCCAGCTGACTGACAAACGAAGCTCTGGCGAAGCTTCGTTTGTCAGTCAGCTGGGTGCATCACGTGCAGGTGAAGTTGGCTTTGGTTCCTAGAGCGTTACGCTCCCTAGAGCGTAATTGTAAGCCACCCGACTGGGGAATGTACCTCCATCTCACAGAATACCGCAGCCAAATAACAACCCCTTTAGGGTTGTTGTGTTCCTGCGAGTGAGTGAGGTCACCAGAAAAAAAGGAGATGCTGCGTTAGCAGCGGGGGTGGCGGCGCGCAAGTGATATACTATGTTGCGAGCGTTAATACGGTTACGGTAACCACTTCACATCAGGCGGGCCGTATGCTTGTCTGCCACCCGACGTAGTATAAAAAAATCGGTTGTCTGTAAAGTCGGTTTACTGACGATAGTTGAACGTGACAACGTCATAAGAAAATACTGATGGAATGTTTGCATTTTTCAAAAGAAAATTTTAATGGAACGCCTCAGAGCGAGGTAACGCCGCATACGTCATGTTTTTCGTGCGTGCAGCCGGCTCCATCGAATTATAAGATGTTGTCACGTCAAAAAAAATACTACTGTTTCTTAAGGGGCCAGATCGTGAAAACTGTGAAAAGAGTGTTACGATTTTTCATATTTAACCTATTTAGATATGATTGATATCAATGATAATTTGTATATATTACAATCAAAGACCAAAAAATATTGTATGATTATATTAAACTCTTAAAATCTAATAGTTGTTTTATAATAAAGGTCAACAAACGCACAAAATTGAGAAAAAATGCAAAAACATGCCTTCGTATTTTTCAGATTTAACCCAATAAATCAACACAAATTGATAAAAAGAAACACTTTTTGAACACTGAAGAAACCAATAAATATAACATATACTTTTTTTTTGTACCTTTACAAACAAAGACTTCCTCTTTTAAAGCCCTAAAATCTAGATATGTTTTACGTAAATTCTCCATAGAAAAATGTATGAAAAATGACGCACATTCCGATATTACGAATTAGTACTCAGCGTCGCCACTAATACGCCAGTGTGTTTTTATATGTCAAGGTGACACCACGCGCGTCGGATGCTCCAGCAAAATTACGTGTTGTGAATTTGTGTTTTTTGTGAAAAACTGTAAGTATAACTAATTTACCAATATAATGAATGTATATAAATCGTAAAAAATACAAAGAATGAATTAGATACTTTGTTGAGTAGGTTATTTTATGAACCTTGTAAAATATGTATCAATTCAGGCTTGAAACATGATTTCAACATGCTATAGCCAATATCATAAACGTATCTAGTCGGTAATCGAGGGTTTTTTTCGCAGGACTGATTGAATTTGAATTTGCCAGGGAAAAGAAAGTTTAGTACGCATTATAAAAATATGAAAGCCAAAAGATCTCGGAAAAAATGTAAGTTCCTTCCTACTTATTTATTTATCTGCCTACTTTACTACGTCTTGTCCTAAATACCTACCTAGAAAAAAATTACGAGATTTCTGTGAAAGTGTCATGTAAAAATCCTAGTTTTATTTGTGTGCTTATCCTGTCTAAGTAGTAATAATAATATAATTTATTTTCATTTGAACAGGGTACATTACAAAGCTAATACAATACCTATGTCATATGATTTAGATCGCTTGATTCAGACATATACAATAGCATGTAAATATTGGTTTGTATTATAAGTAATAAAGTCAATTTCTACCTAGTATTCGTTTTCATGTTCATCATTATTGTCTAAATATCAGATTGTGGAAGTAGGTATGTTTCATAACAGAAATAGCACGGGCACGCGGCTTTGTCGACATACTTACCGCCAAAGAGACGCGACGCGCCTAGGGTCTGGTGTTGTACAAAAATTACAAAATAATTATAAAGTGGATAATAATGATGAATAATATTTCCAGTATTGAAAATAAAGAAAACCTTCAGGCCGAGACTCCAAGCAACACTGCTATGCTTAGACTACACACTATAGACGTAAGTTGTTATACGTAATTCTTGTAGACTTATTACATAAATAAACAAACTACCTTGGGGTGTAAGTGGTTCATCAAGATCTTTAAACCAAAGCCAAATTCACCTGCATGCGGTACACCCTGCTGACTGACAAACGAAGCTCTGGCGAAAAGAGAGGTAGGGAGCGTAATTGTAAGCTACCCGACTGGGGAATGTACCTCCACCTCACAGAATACCGCAGCCAAATAACGGTTTCCTTGAGGGCTGTTGTCTTCCTGCGAGTGAGTGAGGTCACCAGAAAGGAAGGAGATGCTGCGATGGCAGCGGGGGTGGCGGGGGTGGCGGCGCGCGAGCGATATTTTATGTTGCGAGCGTTAATATGGCTACGGTAACCGCTTCAGATCAGGCGGGCCGTATGCTTGTCTGCTACCCGACGTAGTATAAAAAAAAAAAAAACCTAGTTAGTGATGGACGAAGACAAAATCTCAGTAGGGTGAAGTCTTCTAGTATCGGCCTCCTCCTAATATCGGCCTTTGCGAGAAAATGGAATATAGGGTAAGTGCTCCATTGAATGAACCCTTAAGGGCATTCCAAACTTTGAAAATTACAGCCAGCTACTTATGAGATCCTAACCAAAAAATATTTTATTTTATTATGTTCACAATTTATTCATGATTGATACAGTATACATATTTTAGCAAAAATGCTGATAGTTATTGAGATAATCTGCATTTTATACAAATATGGGGTATATTTGTATAAAATGCAGGTTATCTCAATAACTATCAGCATTGAACACACAAATCACCAGAGAATGAACAAAAAAATCCAGTGAATAAACCTTTTGAAACCCATTTTTAACTTTTATATATCAGTTCTATATATAAATTATTATGTAAGAGTTTATTTCGGGTAATTGTTATTGTAAATATATATATTTTTTTATAGACGATATGATTACTATTATAATTGCGTGTTACTTGATATTTTATAACCTAAAGAGAACTATCTAACATTTTTTTTTTATACCACTAAGGTGGCAAACAAGCATACGGTCCGCCTGATGGAAAGCAGTTACCGCAGCCTATGGACGCCTGTAACACCGGAGGCATCACATGCGCGTTGCCGACCCTGTAAAAACCTCTTCAAGCCCTTTTTGAAGAACCCCATGCTGTAGTCTCCTGGGAAAACCTCAACAGGCAATTCATTCCACAGCTTGATAGTACGTGGAAGAAAACTTCTCTGGAACCGCACAGTACGTGACCATTTCGGTTCTAAAGTGTGAGGATGAATTCCCTGTCGATGGCGAGCGGTGCGACTGTAGAAGGAAGCCGTGGGCATCATGTCAAACAACTCCTCTGAACACATCCCATTGTACAAACGGTAGAACACACAAAGGGACGCAAAATCTCTTCTCAGACTTAAAGGTTCTAAACCGTCTGTCAGTTTGGGATCGTCAACAATCCTCACAGCACGCCTTTGAATCGAGTCACAGGGTGCAAGCTGGTATCTAGGCGCTCCCGCCCATAGATGGCAACAGTACTCCATATGCGGCCGAACTTGAGCTTTGTATAAGTCTTTGCCGCGGGTTGAAGTAATGTTTCGCCCTGTTGAGCACACCTAGTTTCTTCGATGCCAGCTTGACCTTCCCCTCCAGATGACATCGAAACTGGACGTCGCTGGAGATGTCAACTCCTAGAATACCAATACTATTGGCGATGGTGAGGGGTGTGTTTTCGAAGTGTGGAGCCACAGCAAATGGGGTTTTCTTAGCGGTGAACGCGCAGACTTGTGTCTTAGAGGGGTTAAATCGCACTAAGTTCTGTCGCCCCCAGTCGGACACTCTACTTAGTGTGCTCTCAATTTGCGACACAAGTTGTTCGCGGCTCTCCTCCACCAAAGAACGAGGGATATTTGCGCGGCCCGTGTAATATTTAAAAGTGTAATTTTTAAAAGTGGTATTGTACGTCCTGTATTTAAAAAAGGAAAGCGAGATGCCTATGAAAATTATCGCCCAATAACCCTCCTTTCGTGTGTAGATAAAATAGTGGAAAAGTATGCATGCGAGCAAATACACAACTTCTACAGGAAAAATAACGTAATTTATCCTAATCAGTTCGGTTTCCAAAAAGGAAAGGGTACCACCGACCTTCTGTCCAAATTTACGGATGAAGTCAATGGATATTTGAATGAAAAAAACGGTGTCCTGACACTCTTCATTGACTTCTCGCGCGCATTCGATACTTTAGAACACAGCAAATTAATTAAAAGACTTGATGATTGTGGTGTACGAGGACAGCTTTTAGGTTGGTGTAAAGACTATCTTAACAACCGTACATCTAGTGTAAAAGTAAACACTGTTTGTAGTGGCATTGTGACAGCTTCTCATGGCACGGCTCAGGGATCGGTCTTAGGTCCTTTACACTTCCTGTCGTATGTTAATAACATGTACAGTTATATCAAACACTGCACGTGCTATCAGTTTGCCGACGATACGTGTTTAGTTATTAGCAAAAAAGACCTACGGGAGGCATCTGTGCTATTGCAGGAGGATTTTAACAATTTGGCTAAATATTGTCATGATGCTGGCTTAGTTATAAACGTTAAAAAAACTAAACTTATGCATATTAAATCACCGTACTTAAAACAACCACCACCGAATAAAATTCTAGCTCATGACCATAACTGCTTACACGCCACATGCTCTGGAAGTTGTTACTGTCCTGCTATCGAGCTCGTAAACACATACACATATTTAGGACTGACCATGGATAGTACACTAAGCTGGAGTTTTCACATTGATCATGTGTGTAATAAACTTCGACAGTTCTTGGCGATTATTAATATAGTAAAAAACCGCATACCATATAAGGTCAAATTGATGCTGTACAACGCCTTAGCCGAATCACATGTGCAATACGGTCTCAGTAGCTATGGTCGCACCTACTGTACTCACTTAAATAGAATTTACAAATTGCAACTAAAAATATTAAAGCAAATTATAAACCCTAGACTTAAAACACAGTTTAAAAACAACGAAATGGGATTGTTGAAATATTGTAACGTAATACCCGTGCACATACAATTCAAATACAATTTGCTGAAAGAAAATTTTTTTAACACTGATTTACAAACCAAAATTGAACATCCCATATACACACGAGCCATTGCACGAGAACGTTTGTGCACGACACGAGCGAACAACGCTTATGGTGAGCGCACTACACAATACTTAGTTCCTCGATTAATAAACGATCTACCCACATCTCTCAAAACAACTATGACTCCAAGAAATATCAAATCTAAATTGAAGTGTTTCTTTCGCCAAAGTTCTTAGCTCTCGCAAAGGGAATAATTTAGGAGAAGGAAAGGAAATAATAATTTAGCCATCTTATATTAAATATTATGATTAATATAAATAACATTCACTATAACACGTATTAGTATAATAAAAATAGAATTAAATATATGTTGTAATTGAATATGTGTGTGATATATATGACTATGTGTTCGTATGTGTATGTATGTATGTGCATATGTGTGTATATATGTATGTATATGTATGTATGTGCATATGTATGTGTGTGTATGTATGTATGTATGTAATGTGTAGGTATATGTATGATACATGGGTGTAAATATAATGTATTATACATGTTGTGCGTAATATTGTGCTTACACAGTTCCTAGTAGGAATTAGTAGTAAATATCGATGCAGATTGCTACCGGCATTGTCGACAAACCTTTGTGGTTTTTATAAATGCTGTTTCATTGAACTTGTAATTAATTTTAAGATGATAAATAAATAAATAAAAAAATAAGTGTCCCCGGTGCTGTCGTCCGCATAACAATGAATGCTGTCATTATACAACATATCATTAACATGCAGCAGAAACAGCGTCGGGGACAATACAGAACCCTGCGGGACGCCAGCATTGATGTCCATGCTATCGGAGCAACTGCCATCTACAACGGCTCTAATGCTTCTGCTGGACAAGAAGCTAGCAACCCATTCGCATAGCCCCTCGGGCAGACCGTAAGGCTAAGATGCCAAATGCTTAAAACATAATATTAATACTGGATTATTATTATAAAATATTTAATATTATTATTCATCACTTCTATGTTAGATTCTCCTTTCTCTTCTAAACTATTATATTTCTATAATAGAAGATTGGTTCTATATGTCATCATTATTTATTAATTTCTTTTTAGCTTGCATTTTGCTGTCTTTCCATGGTCGTTTTAGCTGAAAGGCACTTCTATGTGGAGATCTTTATTTATTTTATTTAATCAGTTCACTCCGTCTGGTTTTCGTCCTGGGCACAGTACTATTACTGCACTTCTAAAAGTTACTGAAGATATCAGGCTAGGTATGGAGGATAAACTGGTAATAATAAAAGAACACCTCGTTCGAATATTGGTCAAAAAATTGACAACCGTTTATAAAAGTTGTGTACAAAAAATTAGCCAACTGCATTAAGGCTAAGATGCCAAATGCTTAAAACTGTGTGTTCATTGACTAGATTTTCTTCAATTTCGTGATCCAATTATCGAACACCCCTATAATTTATTTATGATAATTAAAATTTATGCAATCTGCTTTTTGTAAGATAAAACAGTTCTTTTTACATCCTACTATCAAATTTTGTTAACACTATCACACTTATAGTGTCTACAAAGTGAATATCAAAACACGAAGTCTCAGCAATGCCCTAAATTCTGCTCCATACAATCAAAAATACGACAGAATACTTTCATTTTAGGCGGTCGCGATTTTGAAACTATAGGTCACAGGCAAATACCTGTGTGTTCAGTTGACGTAATATAATGTTTCGATTGAGAAAAAAATACTGGCTTGAGTAGAAAAGCTTAGATTTCTTATTATATTGAAAAATGTGTGTTTTGTTCATTCACTGGTGGGTGTTAATTCACTGGAGCACTTACCCTAACTATTAAAATAACCCTAAAATTATAATAGTTTTTATTCAAAAAGCGACTCTATATGCGAATAATCCATATTTTGGTGCGGGTGCTTCAATATTTGAACGTTCAGTTGGCAATAGAGCACGCGCCGGTACCGACTTGTGTCGTTTAGTGGCAGTGGCGAGTCAAATCCCGGTTGCGAGCGCATTGAGCTAGTTAGTATTTAAATGGAATTAAACATACCTATGGTATTTTATATTGTTTTTTATTGAAGAAAAACCAAGGTTTTTACATTTACTTGTCTTTTTTATGAAATAATCGCAGGGTCGAGGATCTTTATTTATTGATAAATCCCAATATCGGCCACCCGGCCGACATTAGGAAAATGCATGAAAACGCTAAACAACATGTTTAGCTATTTTTTATGTTAACAGGAATATTAATAAGGTTAAAAATGAAACAACAGCTTTTTTTATTAAAATTATTGTCCTGAACCGACTTTACAAACAACCAGTTTTTATTACGTTTATTTATATAAAACGTTCAAGATTTTGATCTAGTGTTATGTGTTTCAAAGATGTATTCTAAGGGAGTTCTTAGCTATGTTTGAAGAAATTTGGCCCATTCTTTTTTAATTATTTTTTATAAAAAAAAATAAAGCCATTATCTTTCTTTACAGGAACTAGTTATTGAAAACAGTCAAGAGGGAAAGGTGGATGAAGTGGAAGTTGGGCGTAGAGTAATAGATATTTCTTTTTTTTATAAAGCTCTTCAGGCCATAGGGGACCACGGTCCAATGGATTGTAAGTTAAGTTACCTCAGTATAATAGGTGAAGTAAAAGTTGGTCTGGACTTAAAACTCATCATGAAATGTAGTATGTGTAGTATGAAGTTTACTGTGTGTTTGGTTGAAAAGAAAGAAGATAGCATGGAAGTGAATCATCAAATTGTATCTGGTATCATATCATCTGGTGGGAGCTACTCTCAGTTAAAAACATTAACTGCCGCAGTAACCGTTACCAATCATGTCACCTTCATTATACAATGAAATTAATAATACGGTTTGCGATTGGTGGGAAAAGACAGCAACACATTCCATGGCAGAAGCTGTCAAGGAAGAAGCAGAGTACGCAGTCTATAGGTAGTGTTGATAAAAATGGTACACCATTAATATCTGTTGCTGTTGACGGTTGTTGGAGGAAGAGATCTTATGGTAAGAATTTTTCCGCCTTATCCGGCGCAGCTGCGATAATTGGCATTAAAACTAATAAAGTATTGTTTTTTGGAGTTAAAAATAAATACTGCGTAGTCTGTGCACGAGCCGCAAAGAACAACAGTCAGCCCCCGGAACACCATTGTTTCAAGAATTATTCAGGATCATCTACCGGGATGGAATCGACCATAATAGTTGAGGGGTTTAAACGTTCCATTGTTGATCACGGTGTAATTTATAATAAATTTGTAGCAGACGGCGATTCTAGTACTTATAAAAAAATATTAGATTCGCGTCCGTACGATAATTTAATAGTAGAGAAAATTGAATGCAAAAATCATCTTTTACGAAACTACTGCAATAGCTTGGAGAAACTGTCAAAAGACACTAAGTATCCTTGCGAATTGCGGAAATTCCTAAAAGAAAGGTATTTGCGTTTAAGAACGGGTGTAAAATGCGCGATTAAATATTGGGCGGATCAAAATCAGTCACTCGAAGAAAAAATAAAAAATCTTAGTGAAGATATCCTAAATGGTCCACAACACGTATTTGGTAATCACCAACATTGCAAGGAGTATTTCTGTAGACCTGATACTCGTCGAATAGAACCTGTTGGATTACTTCCAACAATTGTTGGATGCGGATTAATGGACGCGGTAGAAATTTTAAGTAAAATACTGTCATATCATTCTAGAAGTTTAATTCATAATTGCACAAGTAATATAGTTGAAAGTTTTAACGGAGTAATTGCCAAATTAGTTGGGGGTAAGCGTGTAAATTATTCTTCCCGTGGTTCTTATGCGGGCCGATGCGCAGCTGCTGTTGTGTCTTTTAATACGGGATCGATTCATAGTAAAACTCATGAAGTCATATTTAAATGTAGTCCGATTCCTTTGATCGCGAAAGTGGAAAATTGTAATCGTAGAAACCGTTTAATTGCTAAACCTAAATTAAGATTGAAAAAAAGCCACAACACTGTATCGAAAGACGCTCACTATGGACCAAACTGCGAAAAACCTGATCTGAGTCCAGAATTATATGAGAAAGCCAAGCCATCTTTTTTAGCCGATTTAAAGTTGTCTTGTGCTGAAAGAGAGGAGCTTGAAAGGTCGACCCATTTGCAAAGTAGTAGTGCTGAGTGGATGAGTACAAGGAGAAAATTACTAACCTCATCATCATTCGGGGAAGTTTGTAAAAAACGAGAGAGCACAAGTTGTGCTGCTTTTGTTGGTAAAATCGTTTATGGTAGTAATATCTCCAGTTTGCTTGCTGTACGGTACGGTATCGAAAACGAAGAAACCGAAATTAGACAGTTAGAAATTCAAAAGAATATTAGTATACAAGGTTGCGGTTTGTTCGTCGACGATCAATATGAATTTCTTGGTAATACACCAGATGGCATTTATGCAAACGGTTTAATTGAAATTAAGTGCCCACATTCTTTAGCTGGCATGACTCTTGATGAAGCAATGGCCAAACATACCTTTTGGGCAAGGCTTCCAAGAGTTATGTCATAAATAAAAATCATAACTGGTATTTCCAAATTCAGGGACAGGTACATATTACTAAAAGAAACGTTTGCATGCTTGGCATCTGGTTTGGTGCTACTGTACCTATGAAAGTTTATATTTTAGAAAAGGACGACAAATTTTGGAAGGAGAAAATGGAGATGAAATTAGTTAGGTTTTATTACGATTGCCTACTTCCAGAATTAGTTGATCCTCGGCAGTCACGAAGCATGCCCATTCGTGACGCGCCCAGTATCATAGAGGCTATGAAAGAGAGGAAAGAAAGAGCTTTACGTGTTTTGAAAGAGAAGAACGCCTAATGGTTTTGAGACTGAGGTAACTTAACTATCCAGCCGGTCGATTCACGTAAACACGCCAGTCCAAAAGTCGTTTTAACTTAGAAACTTAGAAATCGCCTTTTGGTTTTCTGTTTTAAACGCACTTACTTATCTAGTCTTGGATTGTCATAAATCTTTCAATAGCTCAATTACTATACAATTCCTATACGATTTTGAAGAGTTACCTGGTGTAAAGAATCATCACAATTGTTTCAAAAATACAGCGAATTGAGAATCTTCTTCTTTTTTTAAGTCGGTTAAAAGGGCTTAATTTGCAAAAAACGAAGTGACATTTTTAAGTCCCTACGCTACGGTTTTTATTACGTGAATCGGGCAGCTGGTACTCATTCTGATAAGTTTTGCAATAGCAATTGATTTTATCATCAAATTAGCAGAAATCAAAATTTGATCAGTAATCGTTAAAATGAAAAAACATTAGAATTTTGAACTCATATTTTGTTATTGTTTACTTACTTTTAATTAGTATATTAATAATTTATAAACTTGTGTTTCATTTATTTTTGTACAACCCTAGCACGCTTTTTAGATGGCGACTCATATTTGTTATTGTTTACTTACTTTTAATTATATGAATCATTTTTATACTTTCGTATACTAGCGTAGCAAAAGTTATTAACTCAAAAATTACAAGCAAACAAAGTTGAAAAAAAAGTTGACATGGCCGATAATTGGTGCCACCACCCTATTTGAGTTTACGCAATAGGCACATTTCCTTGCGTAGAGATATACACTAGCGAGGAAAGCTCGATGTTATTTCGACCGTACTTCCTACTGAATTTGCAATTATTTTGTTGAATGAATATTTTACGAAATAAGAATAAACTTTGGTAGGAAAATTACAAATAAATACATAGTTGGAATTTTTGGTAAGTAGAATACAAAAAGGTCAGTCCGGACCTGCTCTTGATTGTATAAATAGAAAAACATAAAAATTGTTCTAGTAATTAATATTTATTATCATTTTATAACGAAAAACTAGTCTTAGAATATTTTACACTCGTCGTTTATTTCCAATAATTCAACATTTTTGTTATGCTGTAAATATTCAACTTCAATAACAATTGGAACGTTTGTCGCAAAACATTTTGAAAATCGCGCTGTCTTTGGGTCATTCACCCGCCCCGTCGGTTGTTTCAGTAAACAGTAGCGCTGCGGTCGCTCGAAACCGATGTCGCGCCTAGACAATCTGGGCCCTTAATCATGAAATATAGTACGTCATTATTACATAGTTCCTCTCACATGTTTCAAACAGTAAGGCCCAATATACTCCCTTCTAATCTGACAACAGAATGGCGTCCAAAGATTGAATGCGTTCCATTTGTGAGAATCAATCTTTCGCAATTGGGCCCTAGGATTGTATGGATGGGAGAATTTTTAGTGCATTGTCTAGTCTTGTATGTATGGCAAAAAGGCTCGGTGCATTTAATAGACATATTGTTATATTGAATAGAGGTTGAATTTAATGATATGCTGTTAGATTTTTTTTTGCTCGCTTGGCGGACAAGCATACGGCTCGCGTAAACAGAAGCTATGACCGTAACTGTTGCTAATACAGTAACTATGTCCAACTCCTTTAGTCTACAAGCTTCACGTCTCTGGAATGCATTACCGGAAGCTATTAGGAGCTCTCCCAGTAAATTTGCTTTCAAGAAGAAGGTGCGCGCCTATCTATTACAGGGTTTGCTAAAGCAGTACCTAGTCATCTGACATTAATATCGTCACTTTATGTTGCCTATGCCCTTATATTTATATATGTATATATTTGTAGGTATGTATATTAGTGTCCGACCGAATGTTCGGTTTCGGTTTCGGTTTCGGTCGAGTTTCGGCAAAAATAGTGAGTTTCGGTTTAGTTTCGGTTTCGGCAGCAAACTTGCCGAAACTACGACCGAAACCGAAACTTCATTCGGGAGTTCCCGCGCTCTGCTCGGTCATGTTCGGCGCAGTAAATTCCATCCAAGCGACGAAGACATTTTGCTGCGTCCACGTGCCTAATCATGTCGTGACTTGTTTGCGTTTGCAGTTGTTGTTGTTTGTGAGTTTTCGTGTGATTTGTTTTGAATTCGGAAGTTTTATCATGTGATATTGTATTAAGGGTAGGTAGTAAACATAATAATTTAATACATATAACAAACTAATGCATAGATTATAGTAGAATCAAGTCTAACATAACTATCTGAATATTTTGTAGTTAATTTAAGTCATTCGGTAATGCTATACGTAAACAAACAATAGTTAGGTACTTGGTACTTACTATAAAGCATTAATGGTGATAATATTAAAGATTTAGAGTTTCAACGTTCAATTTAATAATTATAACCAAGTATCTAGCAATTATAACGTAACGTAACGTAATAATTATTATTATTATTTTTATAATACGTCGGGTGGTAGACAAGCATACGACCCGCCTGATGTGAATCGGTTACCGTAGCCATATTAACGATCGCAACATAAAATATCGCTCACGCGCTGCCACCCCCGTGGCCGACGGAGCATCTCCTCCCTTTCTGGTGACCTCACTCACTCGCAGGAACACAACAACTCTCACGGGATTTGTTATTTGGCAGGTGAAGTTGGCTTTGATTCAGAGATGTTGATGAACCACTTACACCCCCAATTATAAGAAAAGTACCTACAGTTAGATAATTGTTTCGTAAAAGTTTCGGTTTCGGTTTCGGTTTCGGCCGAAACTGAGACTGTTGCCGAAATTCGGTTTCGGTTTCGGTTTCGGTCGTAAAAACCAGTTTCGGTATTTGTATATAACTGTGTATGTTTAAGTATGTATATTAATTTTATTTTTTTAGTATTTATCTTTTAAGTTACATATTGTGTTTACAGTATTAAGTTAGTTGTTTGGAATAGCCGCAATCGAGTTGCTCTGCATTCCCAAAGGTTGACTGGTAGAGGATGCAATAGCATTAAGTCCGCCTTTTGTACCCTTTTACTGTGATCAATAAAGTTTTAAATGAATATATAAATAAATAACTATATGCTTGTTTGCCACCCAAAGTGACATCAAACAAAATTTGACAGACAATGTTCAATGGTATATATTTTATTATAAAATATCACGTGAACCAATCCGAATCGAATAGCTTGTCGTAAAAGTTAGTTATGGCAAATTGATCCCATCGGCTTCTAATTTCCCAACCATGGCGCCGCTTCACTGGCAACTGATGGGTTTACGACTGCCATGAAATTTCCAATCGACCTGTAATTGTTTTTATTTAAAAATCCGATGAACACAGTTATTAATTTTAAAAAGAAAATCTAATTAATAATCGTAAAAATATATATTTTGGGGTGTAAGTAGTTCATCAACATCTTTGAAATAAAGCCAACCTCACCTCGTGGTGCACCCTGCTGACTGACAAATCAGGCTCTAGGGAAAAGTGAGGTAGGGCATAGCGTATTTTTTAAGCTGCCAGACTGGGGAAGTACCTCCGCCTTACAAAATACCGCAGCGAAATAACAATTCCCCTGTGAATTCTTGATACTTGATTTTTTTTTATGAGAGGACGCAAACGATGCGGGTCACCTGATGGAAAGCAATTACCACCACCCATGGACATCAGCAACACAAAGGGGTCGCCCGGACCCCTTCGTGTTGCTTGTTCTACATATATCAAGACTATCGCTTAAACAATCTTTTTCTTCAATTGTCGAATAAAATATTTTTTCAATTTCCATTTGCATCGACCAAATGGTAAAATTGAAAAAATATTTTGTATAGATAAATATGGTATAGATAGATACTTTAACTAACGAAAAAATCGGTAGTCTGTAAAGTCGGTTTACTGACGATAGTTGAACGTGACAACGTCATAAGAAAATACTGACGGAATGTTTGCATTTTTCAAAATAAAATTTTAATGGAACGCCTCAGAGCGAGGTAACGCCGCATGAGTCATGTTTTTTCGTGCGTGCAGCCGGCTCCATCGAATTATAAGACGTTGTCACGTCAAAAAAAAAAATAACTTGGCAAATGTGGAATTATCGGTGTTTAGTACCGAAGCTCCTCATTTCATACTACTCTATAAAGCAGAACAAAGTAAATAATGACATTATTCCGAGTATATTACGTAGGTACATTATTGTTTTTGAGAAAGTGTTTCTCAACGTTTAGAAAGGTTAAGCTAACTCTCATCATTAGGAACTGTCACGTCTTTTTGTTCCTCTCGAGAGGCGATGAGAAGTTTAGATAATGTTTAAAATAAATTCTGAGATATTTTAATGTGAATTAAAATGTATTGTTAATCATGAAAAGATTTGATATCATATAATATATTTAATATGTTAGATATTTTAGTTAAAGTTTTAGTTTCTTTTTAGGGGTCCGTTTATAAAACAATCTTAAAATCTATATTTAAGACTAGTACCATTTTGTTACTAGAATTTAAATTGTAGTGAACTTTTTTTTTGTATTTAAATTGAATTATGTATAATGTATAGACCTATGAACCGTAACTACAACACATCAGGTTTGACCCGATCGTATGTATGTATGGGGCTGATTTTCTCAAAAAATACTATTCTGGTTTAGACATGGTTTTCGCTAGTCAACTGCATATGTTTTCTGGAAAGGTTTAAGAGTATAAAAATGTTCTAGACTATAAAAAACCTAGCCGTATTATAGGGCGCATCCGTAGAATAAAATTCAGTTTGAATTGTTAGTAGTTCACTTTCGTACGTTTTTAAGGGGAACTAATCTCAGATTGGACGTTATTTAATTCTAAATATCAGAAGATAAATGAGATAAGAAAATTTCTTAAAAAGTATGTCTGAATAATTCGCATTCCTTATCTAGTCTCATCATCATCAGGCCCATTTTAGTCTCCACTACAGGAGCACGACCCTCTCTTTTCCGTTCTAGACGGAAGGATTTGGCCTACACTCCCCACGCTGGCCAAAAAGGTTGGGGAGGCCTGATCGATATTTGATAATGTCCCTTAGTCGCCTTGTACGACATCCACGGGAAGAAACGGAGTGATTCTATTCTAGTCTGCCGGAAACCACACGGCCAAATATGTAGTCTAGCTAACACATCGGACGCTGTTCTAGCATGAGTCGAATAGTATACCAGTTCGTGAAGTTTCGTCAAAGTCGGTTAATTTTTCTTAAAAAAGTGAATAAAACTAAATTCTCATGCTAAGTTTAAAATCTTAATATTTTTTGACAAACGCCTTCATTGTGAATGAGATTACTTTAACAGACCGGTCTATTGTATGAAAATTACCCCAATTGGAAACAATAACAGCCTTCCCATGGCACTTTTCCATTGTTAGTTATTGATATCTAAATAAAAACTTATAAAGACACGACGGCAACTGAAGAGATTATTCATATAGCCTGTCAGATGAGAGTCACGGATAAGGTCATACCAGATTGAATCGTTACCAAGAAAAGTACTTATGTACTTACAAATACTTTAGAATAAATAATTAAATGTTCCGGGACACACTAGACAGCCGTATGTAATACATACGGCTGTCTAGTCCCAAACTAAGCAAAGCTTGTACTATGGGGTACTAGTTAAATACATTTTTGTAAATACTTACCTAAATACTTGCTTCGTTAAGCCGTCGGTCCCGGCTGTTGTCGACAGATTTTTTTTTTTATACCACTAAAGTGGCAAACAAGCATACGGCCCGCCTGATGGAAAGCAGTTACCGTAGCCTATGGACGCCCGTAACACCAGAGGCATCACGTGCGCGTTGCCGACCCTGTAAAAACCTCTTTACGCCCTTTTTGAAGAACCCCATGCTGTAGTCTCCTGGGAAAACCTCAACAGGCAGTTCAATCTACAGCTTAGTAGTACGTGGAAGAAAACTCCGCTGGAATCGCACAGTACGTGACCACTTCGGTTCCAATGTGTGAGGATGAATTCCCTGTCGATGGCGAGCGGTGCGACTGTAGAAGGAGGCCGTGGGCATCATGTCAAACAACTCCTCTGAACACACCCCATTGTACAATCGGTAGAACACGCAAAGGGAAGCAAAATCTCTTCTCAGACTCAAAAGTTCTAAACCGGACGGTTTAGAACTTTTGAGTCTGAGAAGAGATTTTGCTGTCAATTTGGATTCGTTAACAATCCTCACATCGCGTCTTTGGATTGAGATGACAGTCGTTAAGCCAAGTCAGTGGCCTTTAGGCGGCTTGAAAACACTGACCTCCGCCAACTCGGAGTTACAACAGCGTAGTGGAGTATGCTCTAAATCCCTTTTGATTGGGGGGAGACCCGTATTCCAGCAGTGAGATCAATAAGAGTTGACGAGGGAGACTTACACATAATGCATAAAAAACACCCAGACCAAGACAAACAGATATGTTCATGCACACAAATGTTTGTCTTGTGCAAGGATCGAAACTGCGACCTAGGAGTCAAAGTGGCCATTACTAGCCTTTCGATCACCGGCCTCGTCTAATATCGACCACCGGCACCACATGAGTAAAGTAACAAAATTGGGTTCGAAACGAAAACTATTGACAAATGTAACTATTTTCTAAATAGTTAAAAAACTAATTAAAATTTGCCATTCTTATGAACAGCACTCAGTTTCTACATATCAACTTTTTTCCGGATCAATGTTCCATTGGGTTCCTGTACTAAGCCCAATATCTTACGCAGAATATTCCGTTTCGTTATCAGGAGCTTGTCTTCATCCTTAAATGTCAGTGGAGTTACTGCGTTGGGTGGCGTCGCGATTACGGTAACCGCTATACCTCAGGCGAGCTGTGAGTTTGTCTGTCACCTGATGTAGTGTAAAACATATTTTTTTTTATACTACGACGGGTGGCAGACAAACATACGGCCCGCCTGATGTGAAGCGGTTACCATAGCCATATTAACGCTCGCAACATAAAATATCGCTCGCGCGCCGCCACCCATACTGCCAACTCAGCATCTCCTTCCTTACTGGTGACCTCACTCACCCGCAGGAACACAACAACCCTCAAGGGAATTGTTATTTGGCTGCGGTATTCTGTGAGGTGGAGGTACATTCCCCAGTCGGGTAGCTTACAATTACGCTCCCTACCTCTCTTTTCGCCAGAGCTTCGTTTGTCAGTTAGCAGGATGCACCGCGTGCAGGTGAAGTTGGCTTTGGTTCAAAGATGTTGATGAACTAATTACACCCCAAATAATCTTAATATCCAAAATCTTCATATCGAATATATATTTATATCGAAATACTGAAACTGTAATTTTCTCACTGGGGCGGGGCTGCAGCGGCGCCAATCTCTTCTCAGTATTAACTAATGACCTCGCCACTGCAATATACAATACATGACCTTTAAACACCAACTCTATCAGAAAAACTAGATATAACTTAATGAGCTAAGAAATTGAATGGTTACGGTAATTTCTAGACAAAGCTGATGCAATCTTACCCGAGAAGATCTGATGGTAAGGTGATCTTTATTATCATCTATAATGCTACCTTAGCACTTCCTCTTGCCATTGTTCGAGGTAGCGGTTCACTAATGTTCGCTTCTTGCTTTGCTTTGTGAGTGGCTGTTGGCCTGTTAGGTAGTTAAGTGTAATGTGCTGATCGGAAGATAGTTATGAGAACGGATCTCAGTGTTATTATGTGATTACAGTTGTTCAAGTACGAGGTGGTGATTGATTCAGGTGTATCTTAAGTTGTCTGAAGATCTTACTTCCTATCTTAGTAATTGACCTAGCGAGCTTACTAATAGTAATCAAGTTTTCTTGAAGAGCGACGACGGGCGTGATTTTCTGTATTGATTCCGTTTGTTAGCTACATTTTTAACGTAACAACGTCTTATAAATCAATGAATTCCGGTTGCACGCACGAAAAAGCATGACTCATTGTCACGTTCTGCCTGAGCCGAGTGTCCAAGCAAGAGCGCGGAACAAGCGATAGAGAGGCACGATCAGCCTAAGCGTTCAGCTTGTGATGCATCTATCCCTCTTCCACTCCATCGGCCGATGTTTTCTTATGACGTTATCACGTGAAATTATCATCCGTAAACCGACTTTACAGACAACATTTTTTTTTATATTCCGTCGGATGGCAGACAGCGATAAGAGTCGCCTGATATGAAGCGATTACTGTAGCCATATAAACTTTCACAACATTAAACTTCGCTCGGGCAATGCCATCCCCGCAGCTATTGCGTTAGCTGCGGGAATGGCATTGCCAATAATTCCCTCGTGACCTCACTCACTCGCAGGAACACAACAACCGTCAAGGGAATTGTTATTTGGCTGCGATATTCTATGAGGTGGAGGTATTTCTTCTCACAAAGTTCGAATTTGGTATTCTCGTGTCACGATATGAAACTTCGAAGCTTAGTTTAATTAGGATTATATCGAAATATGAGCAAAAATTATACAAGCTAAGAATGTTATTTTGCCAAGAATAATCTAGTCCCAAATTAAGCTCAAAGCTTGTAATATGGGGACAATTGATAAATGTACTTAAATACATTTTTTTTGTAAATACATACTTATAATACATAGAAAAAACCCAGACCAAGACAAACAGACATGTTCATGCACACAAAAATGTTTTTCTTGTGCGGGAATCGCACCCGCGACCTCGGAGTCAAAGTGGCCATTGCTAACCATTCGACTATCGAGCTCGTCAATTAATGAAAATCAAGTATATGTTTGTAGTCAATTCACAATTCAATCTCGATTCGGTCAACTTTCATTCTGCGATGGTGAAATAATTATGGAAGTTGTTCTCCAGGTGTGGCAGGAGAGTCCTAGAATGAAGGCCATGTATGGGGAAACGAAGCATTAGGCGTCCCCACCTAGATGGACCTATGATCGCAAGAAATTGGCTGGAAGAGACTAAATGCGGAAAGCGCAGGTTCTCATATTATGTTACTTTAAATATTAATTGTAATTTAATGTATCCACCCTTAAGCTGGTTTCCGGCAGACTAGATAGAATCACTCCGTTTCTTCCCGTGGATGTCGTACAAGGCGACTAAGGGAAATACATTATCAAATATCGATCAAGCCTCCCCAACCCGTTTGGCCAGCGTGGGGAGTGTAGGCCAAATCCTCCTTCCGTCTAGGACGGACGAGAGAGGGTGCTCCTGTAGTGGAGACTAAAATGGACCTGATGATGATAAATCTGTAGCAGAATTATCAAACACAGAACTTAAACGTATCGAAGGGGTTTAGAGCATACTCCATCACGCAGCTGATGATGATGATGTATCCACCCTAATAACATTTTTTGGGTGAAATTTTATGTTTTGTTATTTTATCTTATCACCTATTTTGTGTATAATTATGATATCTTTGTCGCAACTGGTATAATAATTGTGTCTGTTTGTCTTGTTTGTACAGTACTGTATAATATGCAAATAAACATTTGCTTCTTTTTCTTCATATTTTTTTTTATACTACGTCGGGTGGCAGACAAGCATACGGCCCGCCTGATGTGAAGCGGTTACCGTAGCCATATTAACGCTCACAACATAAAATATTGCTCGCGCGCCACCACCCCTGCTGCCAACGCAGCATCTCCTTACTTTCTGGTGACCTCACTCACTCGCAGGAACACAACAATCCTCAGGGGAATTGTTATTTGGCTGCGGTATTCTGTGAGGTGGAGGTACATTCCCCAGTCGGGTAGCTTACAATTACGCTCCCTACCTCTCTTTTCGCCAGAGCTTCGTTTGTCAGTCAGCAGGGTGCACCGCGTGCAGGTGAAGTTGGCTTTGGTTTAAAGATGTTGATAAACCACTTACACCCCAATTCATATAGTGGAAAGCTTATATCCACCAGTGGGTGGACGAGCTGATATGACGGAGACTATCGAGATGATCATGATGTCGGAAAAGTGGTCTCAATTAAATCGTAAATTGTCTACTTTCCTGACGAAAATATCCGAGTGGCATATTAATTAATTGATTAATTTGACGTAAGTTTTGATTTACGATGTTTTCACTCGATATATTAACATACGAATTACGGATCCGTTATGGGAACGTCTAAAATTTACTTTGTAGTAGAAATATATGTGAAACCAAAGCTCGTAAGTGATGTAATTCTAAAATCTCAAATTAAATCCAGTTTAACTTAATTTTGTTTATACTACGTCAGGGGCAGACAAGCATACGATCCGACTGGTGGCATGCGTTGACCGTAGCCTACAGACGTTTACAATATAAAATATCACTCGTGCGTCACCACTTCCGCTGTGAATAGATCTTTTTCTTCCTTCTTCTTCCTTCTTCGGTGACCTCCCTCACTCGCAGGAATAATAAATATTGTCAGACAAATTACACAGCGCCATCTAGCCCCAAAGTAAGCGAAGCTTGTGTTATGGGTACTAGACAACTGATAAACATACGTAAATATTTTTTTTTTGTAAATACATACTTATGATACATAGAAAACACCCAGACCAAGACAAACAAACATGTTCATGCACACAAATGTTTGTCCTGTGTGGGAATCGAACCCACGAGCGTTGGTGTCGAAGGGGCGTCATTGACTGCTACGCCACCGAGCTCGTCATGCAACGGAATACAATTGCCCTCTAGATCCGGATCCCTCTATATATACGCCCTTTATATTCCTTCGTTTACAATAAGGCAAAATAAAGCAACAATAAATATATCTATATATAAATCTTCAAACAGTTTCATCTAAGTGAAGCTTGAAACAAATAACTCTTATTACGGTTTATTGCACGACCATCATTTACCATAGTTATTTCCCGACCTTCAACTAGCTTATAGTAAATAGCAATCTGCAACAACGTGCAGTATCTCACTCCAGATTTAGGTCGAACTAACGGATGCTTAACGTGTAATATCTACTTTCTCGAGGGCGCTGGTTTTCTCTGATTTTTGATAAGACTAATCATTACTAATGTCAGACTAGATCGTCATAGGACGGTATCCATTATTTTTACAAATTACTGCCATTAGCAGATCGAAAAAAAATATGAGGGATAGATTCCATTTTTTTTTATGTGAGAGGGAGGCAAACGAGCATGTGGGTCGCTTCATGGAAAGCAATCACCCATGGAGATCAGCAACCAAGTGGTCGCTGATCCGTTGCCGGCCGGTCCTTCTTTTCTTTCTTTCTGGTGACCTGCCTCACTCGCAGTAACACAACAACCCTCAGGGGTATTGTTATTTGGCTGCGGTATTCTGTCAGGTGGAGGTACTTCCCCAGTAGGGCAGCTTAAAAAATACTATATGCCCTACCTCTCTTTTCGTCAGAGTCTCGTTTGTCAGTCAGCAGGGTGCACCACGTGCAGGTAAGGTTGACTTTGGTCAAAGATGTTGATGAACTACTTACACCCCAAATTAATTATCATCACTATCAATCAAAGGAATCATGTATAACCCAAGTGGTCACGTACTGTGCGGTTACAGAGAAGTTTTCTTTCACGTACTAGTACTATCAAGCTGTGGAATGAACTGCCTGTCAAGGTTTTCACAGAAACCTACGGCATAAAAATCTATCCAAATAGGGCGCAGAGGTTTACACAGGGTGTACAGGCGGTCAGCTAGAGTAAATGCTTACCATAAGGCATGCAGTGTGCTTGTTTGTAATCTTCTTCTTCGCTTCGCTCTTGACAGAGTGGTGTGGTCATGACTATCATTAACATGGGCTTCCCGCATGCCTCTCTACTTCGAAACCACGAATCCCAATCCTTAGCAACTTGTAACTGTCATCTACGTACAACTTTCTTGAAGTCACCGCTCCATCTAGTAAGGATAGTTAAATGCGTCCTAAATAAAAATTGTACCTGTTTTTAGGTTCTTAGGTCATGATAAAAAAAACCGGACAAGTGCGAGTCGGACTCGCCCAGCGAGGGTTCCGTAGGTACGTAGTATCATTATTAAATTTGATATTTTTCATTATAAATAAGAAATAATGCGTCGAAAAAAATAAATAAAATATATTTTGCAATGTGTACATCAAGCCCTTTCATATGATACCCCATTTGAACTAGTAGTTTCAATTTGAAATTTCGACACTATAAAAAATATAGACCCCCTATTTTTTTAGATCTATTTACAAATGTATAGTTTTGAGATTTATTCCTGTACTTGTAGTCTATAACGATGTTACTTGCCAAATTTCATAGTTCTAGGTCAACGGGAAGTACCCTATAGGTTTTGATTCCTTTGAGTGTGTCGAAATATGCGTTTTTTGCTGAATAAACGGCCGTAACTTTTTTCTACGTAAACTTAGCAGTTTGATTTTTTTTTAACTTCATGGGACCGTAGACTTGTGTATACAGTTCAAATTTCAGCTTGATACCTCCACGCATTCTCGACATAGAAATGTTTGACAGACAGACAGACAGACAGACAGACAGACAGACAGACAGACAGACGGACAACAAAGTGATCTTATAAGGGTTCCGTTTTTCCTTTTGAGGTTCGGAACCCTAAAAAACAATATGGCGAAATTTGAAACTGATGATCTGAATTGAAATATTCAGAATTGGTATCCCGGCATACTTTTAAAGAACCGTATATCGAGCTCTATTGAGAGGCGAGGTCAAGACATCATCGACAGATCCCATGATCGACAGCGCAAGATTCTCATCCTATAACCGACTACGCGTATGTACAGTTCCGAGATAAATGCAGACGCATGAAGTCAACATTACAGAAACGGTTTTAGTGCATCCACCTTGCGATTGTTGAATATTCAGCAGTGGCCGTCCATCCGCTGAAATTATGATAAATAAATAAATATTCCTGGACAAATTACACACGGCCATCTAGTCCCAAACTAAGCAAAGCTTGTACTATGGGTACTAGATAACTGATATTATATTTAAATACATTTTGTTTATAAATACATACATATAATACATAGAAAGCACCTAGACCGAGACAAACAGACACGTGCATGCAAACAAATATTTGTCTTGTGCGGGGATAGAACCCGCGACCTGGGAGTCAAAGCGGCCATTGCTAACCATTTTACCACCGAGCTCGTCATGATGAGGGTATTCGGCAGAGTATGCGATATGCTTGCCATTATTAAAAAGAACACTGTATTAAAAAAAATAAGATAACAAAGGTACGGTATCACTAAGTTTCTAGATTGTAATTTTTAATAAAAACAAAAAGTTGGAACTTTCTAAGGGTCTTATCAAACACATCATTGTTAAAACAATCGAAAAATATTATTAGAAATCTTTCGATATAAAATCAGATCAGAATTCAAGATAACATACGCCTATTCAGAAGATCAGAAGATAATAATTTAATTATTGTAATAAAAACAAACAGTAGCAGTAATTTCGATGGATTCCAAGCGATTTCCGACGAAAGCGTGGATGAAAGTGAACGCGCCTCTTAATCAGATAAGCAGGCAGTTGAAAGTTCAAGTTCGATGCTTACGTAACTTGTGGCGTTAAATATTCACATTAGCTGAGAGAGTTTCATTTATAAATTTAGTGTTAAAATTATATGATTTGTTATTTAAAACTAAGTATATTAAATTCGATTGGTTTTAATTTCATTTTGCTTTTAATATATTTTATAGCTGTAAACTCTTATTTTTTTTCTTGAGAAAGTTGATAATTGTCCGTTTAATCCGTGATGATAATTTGATTTGACGCCGATTTTTTTTTAAAGTCACTCAGCCATTGAATCAGATCTTTTTATATATCGATAATGGTGACTCGGAAAGTTTCTTTCCTTCTTTATAAATAGGATGATGATTAGTCATCATAAATCTTAACTGTTCAGAGTCATGCTGAGCTGGGGCGCTACCGACGAATCTCAAGCCGATTACCATAGTATTTTTTGTTTGTGAATATCAAATTTTGTTTGTTTGTTTGTATTATCTTTATTGTTCAGATTACAACAAATGAGTACATGTAAAATAGAGGGATACAAAGGCGGACTTATCCCACATGGGGATTTCTTCCAGTCAACCTTAGAGTAACTGCGTGGAGTGGATACTACAGTGATTGGCAAGTCAGTAGAACATCAAGTAATAAATTAGAAAAGGTAATTTGCAAACAAATAAATAAATAAAATACACAAATAACTAGATTATGAAACAATAGTACATAGGCAATAAAAATATTAAGTAACTTCAAGTCTCATCAGTAAAGAATCCTCTTAATCCACTTTTGAAGGACAATAACGTAGGAGCCATCCGAACATCAATAGGCAATGCGTTCCACATTTTTGTCGATCTTACTGTGAAAGAATTTGTGTACGCATTGGTGTTTTGAGTAGGTATGTCCAAAATCCGAGTCCCTGAACAACGCAGACGGCTTCTGCTTATATTTATGGTACTTCAGTTTAGCTTAAGTAATAGACACCCTAGAGCTCTACTGAATCAGCTAAATTTGGTTTGTGAATAACTAAAACGTAAGACCTATTTTTCGAATCAAAATATTCGATCGTAATCGGCTTCAGCTTCGGCGGCAGTAAGGGAACAGCAACGGAAGATGAGGAAGAAAAGAAAAGTCCAATATGATTTGAATAGATTCGAGCAACTTGAAGGGTTGGCATATGGTAACATCTGATAGTTAGTAATGGAAGATGAGGTGAATAGAAAAACTAGAATGGTTGGCATATGGCTGAAGGAATTGAGGAAGGCATATATCCAGCAGTAAATAGATACAGGTTGATAATGATGATGTAGGCAAATATTCGATGCACCAGTTTTTGGGGTGTAAGTGGTTCATGAACACCTTTGAACCAAAGCCAACTTCACCGGCATGCGGTACACCCTGCTGACCGACAAACGAAGCTCTGGCGAAAAGAGAGGTAGGGAGCGTAATTGTAAGCTGCCCGACTGGGGAATGTACCTCCACCTCATAGAATACCGCAGCCAAATAACAATTCCCTTGAGGATTGTTGTGTTCCTGCGAATGACTGAGGTCACCAGAAAGGAAGAAAATGCTGCGATGGCAGCGGGGGTGGCGGCGCACGAGCATCATTTTATGTTGCGAGCGTTAATATGGTTACGGTAACCGCTTTTCTTCAGGCGGGCCGTATGCTTGTCTGCCACCCGACGTAGTATAAAAAATAAAAAAAAAATCTGACCGCCGGTTGTTTCTAATATCAAGTAAAAAGTGAATCGTACTTAGATATTCAAGTGACAGACAGCGCAGCGCGACATATATAAGTAGCGAGATACGGCCGGCATGAGAACGAGGTGGTCAACCCACATACCTTGTGAAATTGCATTAATTTGCATAATACTGCAGTCAGAATGAACTATATAGAGATCGTTATAATTATGTACAAGAGATTGGCTCACCATCATGTTCCCAGGACTAAGACTGGACATCTCGAACGCGGAGATTGTCATTTTACTTAGCATGTGATTTTAAATGTATGTTAGCACATCGCAGCGGATGTCGGCCTAAATTGTGGATAATTAGTTATAGAGCCAATCCCGTGGGATTGCCTTACATTCCTACCACTGCGTTTCCTGTATCTAGTTGGGATTAAGGCGTCTTATTATTATTTTTGGGTAGAAAAATATAACACTCGTTGGAATGCACTTTGTACATACATTTTGTACTAAAGCCGGTTAAAACAAGACATAGTTAGAATTTTACCTGATAGTCTGTCCGTTTCAAAAGTATGCGAGATTGGACGCAAGACATCAGAATTGGGTATAATCTCATAAGTTTCGAATGAATGAATATAAATTCAGTTCAGATGGGATGTCAGAATTTTTATTAAAAATTTCTGATAACATGCTAACCGTCATTACCGCCAAAGTGACACTGAACATTAAAGTTCATTGGCTGTTTTGTTTTATTGTTCATTTCGAGAATAAAACTATAGCTGCTTTGTAACTCATAAAGAATTTAGTAATTTATGCTAATCGTGTTGCGAGATTGACGCGAACGGGAGACAGACAATCACCACGGTGGGGTTGATGATCAGAGGGGCAATTCTCGTAATTAAAATGTAGTCAAAATTCAGTTTCGATGTAATCTCAATCTCATAACTTATCAAATTTGGTATTCTCATATCAAAACATGGAACTTTGAACAGGTGGGAATAGAGGAACTGCAGTGTGACTATATCGGAATATGTTCCAAATTTAAACAAATTAAGAATTATATTCTAGTAGCAATAATAATTGACATTAATTAAATAATGAATTCATTTATAAAACTTTCAGTCAATTCGTAATTCGATCTCGATTCAGTCAACTTTCATTCTACGATGTAAAATAATTACGAGAATTGTACTTCTGAATGTAATTCGGTGGTACAATCCTGGCACTCAATATGACGCTGGGGCCTCTCATCTGGTGTTATTTATTCGCCCTTTACCATTTTCAACAACACCCACAAGTAGGCTTACTCCGTTTATCCACTCTAAAGGAGCCACCCTAAGAATACTCAAAAAAGCGTGTCAACCTATCCACCCTGAACCGTGTTAATAATGGGAATGCACATAGATAGATGGACATGCGTTTTGGAGTAATACGGATAAGCTTACAGGTTGAGAAGTTGCGGTAAAAACGTTGGAGAGTTCGTTTGTTGTTCAATTTTTATTATGATAATACTAAACTGTCTTTTTGACAGATGTGTCAAAACGACTGTTTTGTATGAAAATTAACTAAAACCCGGCTTATGACGTCACAGATTTTGTCTATTCAACTAAAGCATCTTTCTTATTCATTTAAAATCTTATTTATTATAGAAAGCTAAGCGAGTTACATTTTCTGAGATAAAACATCTTATCATACTAAGCATTTGTCCGCCTGAGTAAATATCCTATTGAGAGATGCGATAAAGTTTATCGCGTTATATATTATGAAATCCAAACTTGCATATAGGCCTCTTCCCCTTTCCCCACCCAATCTTGAGCCCATCAAATCCAGCCGTGACCTCCGTGTCGTCTATTGTCATCCTCCTAGAAATTCAGTGGTTGGCGTCACTTCCGATAAGTACCTATAAAATGCCTTCCGAAGAAACTTCCGAGAAGTACGTATAAATGACCAGATTTTTAACATAATTAGGGAATTTAAATGTACTTGTTCGAAATTAACGCTCGGGATTTGGTCCATCTGTACATCCTACTCTATATCGTTTCTTTTTAGGGTTCCGTACCTCAAAAGGAAAAACGGAACCCTTATAAGATCACTTTGTTGTCCGTCTGTCTGTCTGTCTGTCTGTCTGTCTGTCTGTCTGTCTGTCTGTCTGTCTGTCTGTCTGTCTGTCTGTCTGTCTGTCTGTCAAGAATTTCTATGTCGAGAATGCGTGGAGGTATCAAGCTGAAATTTGAACTGTATACTCAGGTCTACGGTCCCATGAAGTTGTAAAAAAATCAAACTGCTAAGTTTACGTAGAAAAAAGTTACGGCCGTTTATTCAGCAAAAAACGCATATTTCGACACACTCAAGGGAATCAAAACCTATAGGGTACTTCCCGTTGACCTAGAACTATGAAATTTGGCAAGTAACATCGTTATAGACTACAAATACAGGAATAAATCTCAAAACTATACATTTGTAAACAGATCTTAAAAAATAGGGGGTCTATATTTTTTATAGGGTGTCGAAATTTCAAATTGAAACTACTAGTTCAAATGGGGTATCATATGAAAGGGCTTGATGTACACATTGCAAAATATATTTTATTTATTTTTTTCGACGCATTATTTCTTATTTCTAATGAAAAATATCAAATTTAATAATGATACTACGTACCTACGGAACCCTCGGTGGGCGAGTCCGACTCGCACTTGTCCGGTTTTTTTATTTCTTTGTAGAACCAGTACGTCATAATGCCACAATATATATTCATAGTTCCGGTTTAGCCATCACTGTCTACACGTGTTTTCGATTTCTACGCACGAGTGAGACCCGTTACATAAACCAATGTCTGTATCTTGACCTCTAGAGCCGCGTGTCAATTGCACATAACTGCATTGGAGATAATCGAATACCATTATACCTTGCATAGGTACTCTGGCCACTCCATACAAATGTCGCGTCCTTAACTACTACATACAACGACGCTTAGATTATCACAGCTCAACAAAAAAACAATTTTTTTTTGTTGCCCTGGATATCTCTGCAGATTTATATATCTCAAGTACCCAGTTTACGAATAAATTCAAGAAAATTATTTAATTGGCTCTAGTTTTTTTTTTAATTTGGTTTATTATAAATTTAAAACACCAAACAGTTTAAGTAGTCTTTTCTCTTCAGAACACGAGTTATTAACAAGTGCTTTTTATTAAACATAGGTTTAAGTGAATACAAATCTACTGGTTGGCGACTTTTTATTGATAAAAGGAGTTTAAAATGCGTTTTATTGAACAATGGAAATCGATTTACATCAATCCCTATTACCCATTCAACAAAACTTAATGAAGAATATCAGAATATTGAATTCCTTCTGCAAAAAATTAATTACTCTGAACATCAATGGTGGGTTTGTGTTGATTTTGAAGTTGATGAACTTTTCAGCAAAGTGGATACAGCAAATACCCTTGCTTTATTTGTTTATGGGACAGCAGAGCAAAGTCAGTTCACTAGGAACAAAATGTTTGGCCTTTGAGATGATCCTTAAAGTTGCCAAAGCCAATATAATAAATGAGGCACTGTTAAGTAGAGAAAAAATCGTCCTTCCGCCACTACATATCAAGTTAGGTATGATGAAACATTTCGTCAAAGCGTTGGACAAGGATGGAGAAGCTTTTAATAATATTTGTAAAACATTTCCTAAGCTGAGTATGGAAAAGAATATTCGACGGTCCTCAAATTCGAACATTGATAAAAGAAGTAAATTTCATAAAAGCTATGACTGATGCTGAACGAGAAGCATGGGGAAGTTTTGTATTGATAGTAAATAAATTTTTAGCTAACTATAAAGCACCAAATTATATAGAAATTGTACAACAGATGCTGGAAAGCCTCAACACTTTAAGAGCAAATATGAGCATAAAGCCACACTTTCTCCACAGTCACCTGGATAGATTTTCAGATAATCTGGGATGTTACAGTGAGGAACAGGGAGAACGCTTCCACCAAGACCTAAAAGTGATGAAAGAAAGGTATCAGGGTAGATGGGATCGTCACATGATGGCAGATTACTCCTGGTCCTTAACATGAGATTGTCCCCAAATTAACTATAGACGAAAAGGTTATAAAAGGTGTTTCTTTAAAGTATAACAAAAGTTTTAAAGACTTTTTTCGCTTTTTATTTCTATGTACATTAATTAAAAACTAAAACAAAACATTAGTAAACCTTTGTAATAAATTAATGACATTTAAAAAATATACTAACTATTTCATTCTGTGTTTTGTAGTCTAATATTAAAATTAAGATTAAAAAAAAACCAGAGCCAATATTCCAAAATCATTCATAGTTTTATAAATTGTAGGCATAAAATTATTTGAAACCACTTTCACATCAAGGGCAACAAAACCATTGTTGACCAGTGTTATCAATTGGTCTCCGCTCCGCTTCGACTAGATGCCGCGGCGCACTTGTAAAATGCGGCAACAAATACTACGCCGAACTCGGCGTACCCGAGCCTGTTGCAATACAATTCTTCACGCACACTAGCATCTCTGCACATTGTTTTACACACACTACAATATTGAGTTGCCGCTTTCACGGAGCTGTTGTTTTTAGATAGTGCGGCATCTAGTCGAAGCGGAGCGGCGACCAATTGTTAATCTATGCAATGACGTCTGTGCACGCACAGCGTGAATCAGCGTGTGCGGCACCATACAAACTCTTCCAGATTTGTCTCAGAGGGGAGGTAAGGTCGATACGAGAGAGATTCATACCACTGCTGGGACACGGGTCATCCCTCAATTGAAAGAGTTTTATAGCATACTCCACCACGTTGCACCAGTGCAGGTTGGTACAGGCCAGTGTTTTCAAATCGCCTAAAGGTCACTGATCTGGCTTAATGACTGTCATCGAATGAAATTGACGGGATCGATGAGTTAACGTGCCCTCCGAAGGATGAGCTCGAGATAAATAAACCCATTCTTGGACAGGCTACGGTAGGCGTTGCTTAACTTGCGTGTTCGATTACACTGACACGAGCAACGATGCCATTAAGCCCCTCGCTTTTTATATCAACATCACCATCAGCCTGTATCTCTCCGCTGCTGCTAGGCTTTCCCCAACGTCATCCAATTACATGAAATACGATCCTCCGCCTTCCTCCTTTTCCTTTTTACCCGACTGCAAAAGAAGGAGGGTTATGTTTTTCGAGAGTATGTATGTAGGTATGTATGTATAATTTTTTGGCACGCTCTGCAGCCTGAACGGCTGGATGGATTTTAGCTTGAGAGGAGGTGTCGTTAGATTCGTATTTGCTGTGAGAGTAACATAGGCTACATCAAATATAAAAAAAAAAAAATGGCGGCTGTGAGCCGCAATATTGTCGTTGCAGTAATTTTTTTTTCTTCTAAATATATCGATATGGGTATCAAAATAAAGGTCTCGATGACCTGATTTCAAATATATATTTGATATATTAGTTTTTGCCTGCGGCTTTGCTTGTATGGAATTATATTATTGTTACGCGTGATTAATAAATCTGTTGTAGATGCAGTCGGGTTTTAGATTTTTTTAATTAACTTATAACTTGTTCTTAAGGTCATCGGACCATCCAGAAGGACGGCGTCTAACCTTTTGTCGTCCTACGTACAGCCTCCTCTCTAATACCTCGGTTTAATATATCTTTATTTTCATTAAGACGTTAGCACATCGCTTACATGAAAAACTATAATTAAATTTAAAACTAAAGTTAATGTCCGATATCATTTTCTGTCATTGTTAAATGTTACACAAAATGTAGGTAGAATTTAGAATTAACTATTATATCAACGCAAGACAGGATCACTTGCACTAACTACTCCTTCCTCCTCTAACCCTCCTCCCCCATCTGCCATCACTTACTCGGCAGACACATTTGAAAATAATATAGGTAGCTTAAAATAAAGTTTTTCATCATCCCTCAAGGGTCTCTTAACAACAACTGACACTCAAATATATAAAGGACTGTAATCATCATCATCTGGTCATTTTAGTCTCCGCTACAGGTGCACGACCGTCTGTCGTCCGTCCCAGACATTTGGCCTACACTTCCCACGCTGGCCAGACGGGTTGGGGAGGCCTGATTGATGTTTTATAATGTATTTCCCTTAGTCGCCTTGTACGACATCCACGGGAAGAGACGGAGTGATTCTATTCTAGTCTGCCGGAAACCACACGGCCAACTGAGATATATAAAGGACTGTAATATAATATAATAGTTATAAGCTCTTCTCGGCGAGTCAGTAAACTTGAAGACCGGTTCCCGCCGGCCTGACCCACGCAAGTTTTCGATTTCAACGCATCTAACCGTTACGTGAGTGATTTATATATGGACCGGTCACTTAGCTCGCTTGGCACTTAAGTATTATGTGTAACTGGAAGAAGATTTCAAGTTCTTAGAACCAATGTTATTAACGTAATTATTAGGGTTCCGTGGAAAAACGAAACCTTACGAATGCTGACCATTTATCTATCAAATCCAGTTTCCGAAGAGATCATTTGAAGATTTTAAATTAAAATAAATCTAATGCATCTGCAACACTTTGTAAAAAAGCAAGCTTCTAAGGAAATGCAATTAAAAGAGCGGCCATTTAACACTTTGCTAATAAATAAGACTCCAGAAGTACTACCCATTGATTTAGAATCATTAAACTTGGTGTAAAGAAATGTCTGACAGCATAACTAAAGAAAAATAATTGGGAAATTGTTAATTCTTATATCATACAGAAAAGAAATACAATCTCATATTTCGCCGTCGAGCTTCTCTAAATAACTTTAAAGTTGTTATTTTGTTAACTTTAAACAATTTTGTGAAAATTTAGTAAGTACGTATATAGCTTGAACCCTAGAAAAGTTTATTTCATTATGATATTCTCTTACACTCTACGGGTGTGAAGACGAAAACGGAAGCTAGTGATTAACGAGACGAAAGCTTATGTCGAGTGTCATTTAACTTAAACTACTAACAACATTTCTAATGACGCAACCTTAGAAAATAACATCAAATGCATTTTTCTAAAATGATTTTCTAATTACGCAATATAATATTTTTATAACATACTTAATATTCATTAAACAATATGACCGAATCTTGATCATTAATTATTTCGTTTAGAAAAAAACGAAAGTAGTCAAGCTACTCTATCAGTTATTAGAGAATTGGAGAATATGAAATGTATATAATTACGGAAAATGATTTATCCGTATGAGTAATGGTTCTTAGATAAGAGGAAACAGCTGTCAAGTAATAATTTGATAACAATTTAGACATATTCTATATATTAATACGTGAAGCAAAAACTTTGTACAACTTTTTACGAAAATTGCGCGGACGGAGGTGTATGCAATTTCGCACACTTATAGTTTATATAGAGAAGGAGTTTATATAGAGTTTATATTTGGGGTGTAAGTGGTTCATCAACATCTTTGAACCAAAGCCAACTTCACCTGCACGCGGTGCACCCTGCTGACTGACAAACGAAGCTCTGGCGAAAAGAGAGGTAGGGAGCGTAATTGTAAGCTACCCGACTGGGGAATGTACCTCCACCTCACAGAATACCGCAGCCAAATAACGGTTCCCTTGAGGGCTGTTGTGTTCTTGCGAGTGAGTGAGGTCACCAGAAAAGAAGGAGATGCTGCGATGGCAGGGGGGTGGCGGCGCGCGAGCGATATTTTATGTTGCGAGCGTTAATATGGCTACGGTAACCGCTTCACATCAGGCGGCCCGTATGCTTGTCTGCCACCCGACGTAGTATAAAAAAAAAAAAAAAAAAAAAGTAGTGCAGAATGCTAATATTTTTCAAAAATTAAGTATTAAAAATACATTAAATCATTAAAATAAAAACATTACACCATGTATATGACACACACATACACTCGCCTTATATACTCTGTTTTTGTTTGTTTGTTATAACTTCATTGTACATAAAAAATAACGAGCTTCTCGAAATAACTTTAAAGTTGTTAATTCTCTTTTGTATACTGTTAAAGTCTGTGGTCAAATCGAAAATAGATTAATAATGTTTGTCTTTAGTATTATTCGTCTATATTATTACCGAATGTCAAACATAACCATAATAAATATTTTTTAATTAATTATGGTCAAATTTCGGCCACTGCGCTAACACTGGTATCTATAAATCTAACTGAAGGTTACAGTAATCTTAAAATATGAGTGTTTTAAGTAAACTACTAGTAAAGCCTTTTCTGTGATAGGCTTCGCTTTAAATTAGTCAACTTTATGTTCGATGAGATACTCGGATACGTATGTCCATCTTTATATCTTAGGGTATAAGTCGTTTATAAAATAAAATAAAAAATTCTGTACAATTTACACAGCGCCATCTAGTCCCAAATTAAGCGCAAAGCTTGTGTTATGGGTACTAGACAACTGATAAATGTACTTAAATACATTTTTTTTTTGGGACTAGATTGTTGTCTAATATGGAATGTAAAAACCAAGGAATGTTTGTTTATTTATGTTTTATCTGATGTAACATGACTTTAGAATATTATCTTCTCCATTTACAACTTCAGCAAGTAATATAACCGATGTCATTTGAAACATAGATGAGGTTGATAGTAATGTTCCCGATTCCACTGATGACTTAATGGTCTGATCGTTTGGATGTGTTTTAACTTGCGTGTTGCATGCACATAACGGAAGATCAACCTTCTCGAAATAGTACACGTAGAGTTGAATGATTTGATTGATATGATTCAGATTAAAGACCAATATTCACTCAGGAGCATAAGATCTGAAGAGAGGAAGATATGGCTAAAGAGAGGGCTTGAAGAGAGAGCTGAAAGAAAATCTCTATTATTATTATCATTTTTTATTACGTCGGGTGGTAAACAAGCAGACGGCCCGCCTGGTGTGAAGCGGTTACCGTAACTATATCAACGCTCGCAGCTTGAAATGTCGATCGCGTGCCGCCACCCATGCTGCCAATGCAGCAACACCTTCCTTACAAGTAACCTGACTCACTCGTAGGACCACAACAACCCTCAACGGAATTGTTATTTGGCTGCGGTATTCTGTGAGGTGGTGGTACTTCACCAGATGGGCAGCTTACAAAATACACTGTGCCCTACCTATCTTTTTCCAGAGCCACTTTCGGTAGCAGGCAGGGTGCACCACATGCAGGTGAAGTTGGCTTTGGCTCTAAAAATCGTGGTGAGCCACTTACACTGTTCATTCGTCATCATATCACCATATACGGTATTATTTTTGCTCTCATCCAGTAAATATTACTTCTTAATCAATCATCTCGCCTCTTTCTGCTTCGCATTCATTTCTGCATCATCTAAATCGCTACATTCAGTGATGGCATTTGCTCTAACTTTTCAAGTTCAAAGTAAATCATACAGAAGTAGCATATTAGATATGTCTTAGAATAGAAAACATTAAAATGATCGGACACTTGTACCATATTAAATAGTACCATATTAAATAATTGGGGTGTAAGTGGTTCATCAACATCTTTGAACCAAAGCCAACTTGATGACAGATGTACCACATAAGTGTAAAAAAGTTGCTGTTATCCATAATTCGTGTTTGAGTGATCATGCGTTAGTACTGAGCGAGTTTAGTATAAAAAAGCCAAAGCCTGTCCCGCGTTTCGTGGAAAACCGCTCGTTCAGAGGTATCAGTGAAACTCTTTTTTATAATGACCTTAAATCCATTCCGTGGAATGATATTATTAATACTGCCGATCCTCAACTAATGATTACAAAATTTAATGAACAGATAATTAACATTTTTGACAAGCACGCTCCTATTAAGAGAAAATTTATAAAAGAGTCGCCTAAGCCGTGGATTACGGATACGGTTAGAATTATGATGTCTTTGAGGGATAAAGCTTTGGTAAATGCCCATAAAAAAAAACCAGCTCATCCAAGGAGTATTATAAGAGTCTTAAAAATTTAGTTACAGGAGCCATAGAAAGAGAAAAGAGAGCTTATTTTACGTATTATATAAATAAGAATATAAATCAACCTAAGAAAATGTGGAAGTATTTTAAAAAGATCAAAACATTTAATAAAGACCCTGCATATATTCCGGAAAATTTAAATGACCCCAACTTAATTAATAATCACTTTTTAACTATTCCAGGTGACGGGAGGATAGACCGTGAGACTTTAAGGTTTTATCAAGAAAACAAATTCACAAATAGTGTATTCACCATTCAAAGTGTCACTTCGGAAACTGTACGTAAACTTATTTATAACATCCATACGAACGCAGTAGGACATGAATTAGCGATGTAACGACTCGACTTTTTAAACCGATTCAAACCGATTTGAGCATAAACCGAGTTGAGTCGATTAGCGCGTCTACTAAACCGATTTGGCCGAGTCGAAAGCAATGTATTTTTAAACCGATTAAAAAGTCGAGTCGTTACTTGACTTTGTAAACCGATTAAAAAGTCGAGTCGTTGCTCGACTTTTTAAACCGATTAAAAAGTCGAGTCGTTACTCGACTTTTTAAACCGATTCAAACCGATTTGAGCATAAACCGAGTTGCGTCGATTAGCGCCTTTACTAAACCGATTTGGCCGAGTCGAAAGCGATGTAACGACTCGACTTTTTAAACCGATTTGAGCATAAACCGAGTTGCGTCGATTAGCGCGTCAGCGCGTCTTGCGTCTACTAAACCGATTTGGCTGAGTCGAACTTACTTACGCATCTCGCTCGCGTCGCTCTGCGCGCATTCGCCCGTTTGGCCGTTTGCTCGTTTGGCCGTTTGACCGTTTGCTTGTTTGACCGTTTGCCCGTTTGCCCGTTTGGCCGTTTGCCCGTTTGACCGTTTGGCTGTTTGCTCGTTTGGCCGTTTGCCCGTTTGGCTGTTTGCGCGTTTGCCCGTTTGGCCGTTTGGTCATTTGCCCGTTTGGCCGTTTGCTCGTTTGCTCGTTTGGCCGTTTGCCCATTTGGCTGTTTGCGCGTTTGCCCGTTTGGCCGTTTGCCCGTTTGGCCGTTTGCTCGTTTGCCGTTTGGCCGTTTGCTCGTTTGGTCGTTTGGTCGTTTGCCCGTTTGGCCGTTTGCCCGTTTGGCTGTTTGCTCGTTTGGCCGTTTGGCTTGGTATAAATAATTTATTAAAAAGTTGAACTTTTTAATCAACTTTTTAATAAATTATTTATAACATCCATACGAACGCAGTAGGACATGATTAGCGATGTAACGACTCGACTTTTTAAACCGATTCAAACCGATTTGAGCATAAACCGAGTTGAGTCGATTAGCGCGTCTACTAAACCGATTTGGCCGAGTCGAAAGCAATGTAACGACTCGACTTTTTAAACCGATTAAAAAGTCGAGTCGTTACTTGACTTTGTAAACCGATTAAAAAGTCGAGTCGTTGCTCGACTTTTTAAACCGATTAAAAAGTCGAGTCGTTACTCGACTTTTTAAACCGATTCAAACCGAGTTGCGTCGATTAGCGCCTTTACTAAACCGATTTGGCCGAGTCGAAAGCGATGTAACGACTCGACTTTTTAAACCGATTTGAGCATAAACCGAGTTGCGTCGATTAGCGCGTCAGCGCGTCTTGCGTCTGCTAAACCGATTTGGCTGAGTCGAACTTACTTACGCATCTCGCTCGCGTCGCTCTGCGCGCATTCGCTCGTTTGACCGTTTGGCCGGTTGGCCGTTTGGCTGTTTGCTCGTTTGCCCGTTAGCCCGCTTGCTCGTTTGGCCGTTTGACCGTTTGGCCGTTTGACCGTTTGGCCGGTTGGCCGTTTGGCAAACGAGCAAACAGCCAAACGGGCAAACGGCCAAATGAGCAAACTAGCAAACAGCCAAACGGCCAAACGAGCAAACAGCCAAACGGGCAAACGACCAAACGAGCAAACGGCCAAACGGCAAACGAGCAAACGGCCAAACGGGCAAACGGCCAAACGGGCAAACGCGCAAACAGCCAAATGGGCAAACGGCCAAACGAGCAAACGAGCAAACGGCCAAACGGGCAAATGACCAAACGGCCAAACGGCCAACGAGCAAACGGCCAAACGGGCAAACGCGCAAACAGCCAAACGGGCAAACGGCCAAACGAGCAAACAGCCAAACGGTCAAACGGGCAAACGGCCAAACCGCCAAACGGGCAAACGGCCAAACAAGCAAACGGTCAAACGGCCAAACGAGCAAACGGCCAAACGGGCGAATGCGCGCAGAGCGGCGCGAGCGAGATGCGTAAGTAAGTTCGACTCAGCCAAATCGGTTTAGTAGACGCAAGACGCGCTGACGCGCTAATCGACGCAACTCGGTTTATGCTCAAATCGGTTTAAAAAGTCGAGTCGTTACATCGCTTTCGACTCGGCCAAATCTGTTTAGTAAAAGTGCTAATCGACGCAACTCGGTTTATGCTCAAATCGGTTTGAATCGGTTTAGTTAGTAACGACTCGACTTTTTAATCGGTTTAAAAAGTCGAGCAACGACTCGACTTTTTAATCGGTTTACAAAGTCAAGTAACGACTCGACTTTTTAATCGGTTTAAAAAGTCGAGTAACGACTCGACTTTTTCGAGTTACGACTCGACTTTTTAATCGGTTCAAACCGATTCAAATCGCGATTTCGTCGATTCGGTTTGGAATCGACTTGCATGAATTGTCTAACCGATTCAACTCGGTTTGACAAAATTCCAGATCGTAACATCACTAGACATGATGGCATTAGTGCCGACATGATCAAACTTACCCTACCTGAAAGTCTCATGGCTATTACGGCTATTATAAACCGTTGTATTGAGTTACAATATTTTCCCGATAGCTGGAAGGTAGCTCTTGTTAAGCCTATACCAAAATCCCAAACTATTGAGCAACTTAAAGATTTACGGCCGATTAGTATTCTCCCTATATTGTCAAAGGTTCTAGAGAGGGTTATATTGATTCAAGTAGAAAAATATGTATGTTCTGAAAATATAATTCCTGCATATCAATCCGGATTCCGAAAGGGACATGGTACGGAAACGGCTCTATTACATGTAACAGATGATATAATGACGTCTTCTGATGCGGGACTTGGTAGTGCTCTCATTCTGCTCCACTTCTCCCGCGCATTTGATAGTTTAAACCCTGAGTTACTGGTGGCAAAGTTATCTTACTATGGATTTGCGGAAGATGCATGTAAATGGTTTCTTGCTTACTTAATAAACAGGGAACAGATCGTTGAGACGACATCTCAGAACGGCATTAAACTTATATCAAATGTGGGAAAACTGAGTCGTGGAGTACCTCAAGGGTCAATTTTGAGCCCAATTTTGTTTTCTATCTTTACCGCGGACTTGCCGGTGCACATAAAAAGTTGTAAATATCATCTGTATGCGGACGACACTCAAATTTATTATTCGTTCAAGGCCAGTGATACCGTACAGGCTATGGGTAAAATTAACAGTGACTTAAACGAAATATACAAATGGGCTACTCGAAATTCACTTATTTTAAATCCCTCCAAATCAAAATTATTAATATTGGGTACTAAAACACAAGTTAAGAATATACAAAATCATACGCCGATAGTTACTATCAACGGAGTAAATGTGCCAATGGAGACTGAGGCTAGAAATCTTGGACTAATTATAGACAGCGAGATGCGTTTTGTTAAACATATAAATGAAAAAATCAGAGCAGCTTTTTACAAACTAAAAGTTTTATATGCCATAAGGAATCAGATTTCCGAAGATGTAAGGGTGCTTTTATGTGACCTTCTAATATTATCACCTTTTAACTACTGCAGTGCAGTATATGGCCCACGATTGTACATCAAGACAGAAAACGCAATTCAACGAGTCCAGAATGCGTGTGCAAGATTCTGCTTTGGCATACCCAGAAGAGAGCATGTTACTCCTTACCTTATTAGGAATAACATATTCAATATGAAAATTAGAAGAGAAATACATCTGGCTTGCACGACTCAAAGGATAATCTGGAGTAAAAAACCAGAGTATCTCTTTGAAAAACTAACATGGGTTGAGGATTGTCACTCATTCAACACTCGGTCTCAGTCTCTACATGCTCTAGTTATACCCAAACACAAAACTACTGGCTTTAAGGGCTGCTTCAATTACAGTGCCTCTAAAATTTGGAATAATTTGCCGCCTCCCTTAAGGATAAATATTAGTAGCAATCTATTTAAAACGAAGTACAAGGCCATACTTGTAGAACGAGTAAGAGCTGCCCCCTTACCACCATCTCTTATTGCGACTCAATAACTGAATAGATTGCTTATTCATACCAATGAATAAGCGACTCTATTTCAAATGGAATAGAGTCGCTTATTCATTGGTATGAATAAGCAATCTACTCAATTATTGAGTCGCAATAAGAGATGGTGGTAAGGGGGCTGATTTTGAAGCCAACTTTAAAACAGGAAAAAAAGGGACTCATTATCTTAACGCATACACACACACACACACACACATACACGCGCGCGCGCGCACACACACACACACGCACACACAACATACACACACACACACACATACACAAACACACACACAAACACAAGCACACGCACGCACGCACGGAGGCACCCACGCACACACACATACATACACACACACATATAAAATACACAGACATACAGTCCCACACAAATACGCAAATGCAATACTATAATAAATATCAAACTGGTATTGCTGTGTACCTTTCAGGCTTATACAGGGAGCTTTTGATTTATCTGCCAGGATTGAAAAGGGTAGTAGTATTACATATGCCGATTTCGATAGTAAATGAAATTTGTGCCCCACGTGTTATTTTTTTTCTCTTAGGAAATAAAATCGCATCATGAAAAGATTAGTTTACTTTGTATGAACCATCCCTCTGTGTCGCAGTCTAGACGGCGTGGTCAATGCGCTCGGGTATGACCCGTGCCGAAAGGCTACGTCACGAGCTGCCAAACGCTTTCCGAATACGGAGATAACCGCGGTAAAGTCAAAGTTTACTCAAACGTTGGGCCGCCCTTTGTAAACGCCGCCGCGGCGCCGCTTCGCAGCGATGTCTGTCGCTTGATCGCCCCCGCACGGGCGGCGCGGCAACAGCGCTCGCGCCGCGAGAAAGAAGGAAGAAAGGATCCAAGGAAACGAAAACAGTGTTAACCGTGATTCGTCCGTGTGTTGACCTAATCATGCCTATACGCCGCAGTTTTACGAAATGTACAAATTTCTCGAAATGGTATGGTATGGTTTCTTGTCGCGAGTGTAAATGCGCACGCAGAATATCTGTACGAAATTCAGTACAGATAGACCTCGATCAGTTACAGAAAGCGGTAGTGGACTTTTTCCGCAGATATTCCATGGCAAAAAAGTGGTAAAACATGTATGTAGACGTGGATAAATTAGTGGCTAATTGTGATTTTGTGTAAATAATTTGAATGAGCTTTTAAACACGCCAAGTTATTGTAGAACATGTTATGTGACTGCGTTGTTTTTGAAAACTAACATTGTAACTAAGTGTTTTTATGATGTTTCCATAAACAAACACATACATTATTCGACGAGCTCGGTGGCGTAGCGGTCAATGACGCGGCTTCGACACCAACGCTCGTGGGGTTGATTCCCACATAGGACAAACATTTGTGTGCATGAACATGTCTGTTTGTCTTGGTCTGGGTATTTTCTATGTATCATAAGTATGTATTTACAAAAAAAAAACTGTATTTACGTATGTTTATCAGTTGTCTAGTACCCATAACACAAGCTTCGCTTACTTTGGGGCTAGATGGCGCTGTGTAATTTGTCTGACAATATTTATTATTTATTTATTATGATATTAATTTGACAGTTCAAAACCTGTGATAATAAGTGTGATGAAAAGTTTAATGACCTTGATATGGACAATCATCTGCCCTCCTGTAAGTGTATGTTATTATTACCTATCAGTTTTACATTTGATTACATTTTTTTTACCTATCCTATTTTGATTACAACGCATTTTAAAGGAAATATGCAATTGGGACGACGCTACCTACGTACAGCTGTTATTGTTATTATCGACTTCATCTGATAGCGCGGAATGTATTAAGCACTATGAAACCAGTTCATTGACTACGTTATTTATTTTTTCAAAGCTTATTAATGATATTGGGACGCCATATTTCTTCACTAACGTAACAAGTAGGCTTAATACTATCTGCCATTAAATTCCTGGCTAATACAAAAAAAGCACCTTATATAGTATAAACAGGCATTTTTGTTTTCTTTATTTTGTTTTCATATTTCATGTTCATATGTCCGTAGATTAGTTCACATTTTAATATTATTATATAATTTCCTTGAGTAACCCGTGGGTTTACAATTGTTTCTCGACTAACACCTGAGCTCGAGCATGGGTTATACTGAAAATCAGCCCTGTGTAGACAGACATCTGTCTATGCAGTACAGTGCTGAGTATAATCCAATTGTCAAGAATGTCTTTTCATGTTGATACGTTGTAATTGTTTTTCTTGTATGTTATTTTTCTGACAATAAATGCTTATTATTATTATTATTATTCCATTTATTTCACATTTTACTCTATTTTATTACATTTTTAAATATAAATATAAAAAAAAAATACATTTAAAAATATAAAAAAACAGGGGCACCCGCCGGTAGTGGAGCGAAGACCCAAACTACCGGTGGTCAGGGCTCCAGAGTGAGGAATCTCCTCACAATGCGTGCCGTGTCCAGAAGAACCGCCTTCTGCATCTGGTTCTTGACCCAACTGCCTAGCATGAGCCTCTCGAGATGATGGTCGAGGCTCTTAGCTATAAGTCCGTTTACTGACACGACTATCGGAACAATAATCGTTGAGTCCACATGCCACATGTTGGTAACCTCGTGGGCCAAGTCCAAGTACTTAGAAAGTTTCTCTTTCTCGGCCTTAACGAGGTTCTCATCATGGGGAATGGTGACGTCAACGAGAATTGCACGGTTCGTCACCCGGTCTAATACCACTATATCAGGTCTATTTGCGAGAATAGTCCTGTCAGTGATAATAGACCGGTCCCAGTAGAGCGTGACACTACCGTTCTCGAGAACTGGCGCAGGTGCATACCTGTAGTATGGTACTTCAGAGCTCACAAGGCGATATTTAAGAGCAAGTTGCTGGTGTATAATCCTAGCTACTTGATTGTGTCTATGCAAGTACTCGCCGTTAGCAAGATGAGAACAACCGGAAACAATATGCCTGAGTGACTCACCGGGACGGTGGCATGCTCGACATATATCGACCGTACCGTCCTTCAGGATATATTTCCGGTAGTTATTCGTCTTGATAACTTCGTCCATAATTGCATAGACAAAACCTTCGGTTTCCCCAAAGAGGTCACCGAAACGTAGCCAGGCCACCGACGCGAGCGAGTCTACATCAGGCCCATTAAGAGCCCGGTAGAATCGCCCATGTAGCTCCTTGCTCTTCCATATATCCTTGCGGCCCTGAGTGGTAAGCACAGATGGTTTACGCCAATTCTCGTTTGCCAAGGATAGTGGTGTAAGGCCCTTATCAACTGCTACAACGTCGCGATGCATCCCACTATCACAGTTTAGAAAATATTCCCTGAGATTGCACACCTCACGGTTGTGTAGGTTTTTGGCATTTAAAAAGCCACGACCCCCACACTTCCGTGGGATGTACAATCTCATCACTGATGATCGTGGGTGATGCATGCGATGCGTCGTAAGCAGTTTTCGGACCTTAACATCCAGGGCATCCAGTTCAGCCTGAGTCCACCTTAGTATGCCGAAGGTGTATATCAGCAGGGGCATAACCCAACCGTTGAAGGCCCGAACCTTATTACCACCTGACAACAGACTTTTTAAGACTTTTGTCAGGCGACCAAAGAATCGGTCCATCACCGATTGTTTTATGTCCCCGCCGGCTATACCTAGAGACTCCGACATACCAAGGTATTTGTAGGTTTCGACTTCAGAGAGAGATCTGAGGGACATTGTCTCTGAGAGTTGCAAACTCTCCGAATTTGCAACTCTACCCCGCTGCACATGTATGACCGCACATTTGTCAACACCAAACCCCATACCAATGGCGCTACTGAAAGTTTCGGTTACTTTCAGCAACTCCACAAGGTCTGGTTTGTTTGGTGCAAACAACTTGAGATCATCCATATACAGCAGATGAGAAATGATCTCACCCTCTCTATGAAGTCGAATGCCCAACTTTGAATCCCTTAACAGAGTGCTAAGTGGGTTCAGAGCCAGGCAGAACCATAACGGGCTCAGGCTGTCACCCTGGAATATACCACGTTGAATCCTTATAGGATCCACCAATTCAGGAGAAACTCCGCAACCCGGTTGACAAAGGACTGTGGTCCACTGCCCCATGCATGAACCGAGAAAGGAGCATAGAGTTGAATCTATTTTATACAACTCCAGTACCCTTCTCAGCCATGAATGAGGCACCGAATCATAGGCCTTTTTGTAGTCAATCCAGGCGGCAGAGAGATTCTTCCTGTTTCGGCGGATCTGTTGGCAAACGGCTATGTCAATGAGAAGAAGCTCTTTAGTACCACGGGACCCAGCCCTACACCCATTCTGAGCAATGTCCAAAATATTATTACACATAATGTGTTTGGTAATTTTAGATGTCAGAATGGATGTAAGGAGCTTGTACAAGGTTGGCAAGCACGTGATGGGTCTATAGTTCTTAGCTTCCGTGGTACTACCATTCTTAAAGAGCAGGAAAGTAATACCAGTAGTCATAAAACTTGGCAGAGATCCAATTTCAAGGGCTTCTTGAAACTGAGTTGCCAAGCGGGCATGCGAGCGACGGAACCACTTAAGCCAAAAGTTGTGCAATCCGTCCGGACCTGGAGCTTTCCAGTTATGTGCCGTTCGGATTGCACAGCTAACGTCCTGGGGGCTAATGATAATAGCCTCCATGTTTCCGATCGACTCACATGCACGCTCGACAACGTCAATCCATGCTCCCTCGGTGTGGTTGATAGGCACCGACCAAATGCTTTGCCAAAACTGCGACACAGCTCCAGCGGTCGGAAGTTGCCTATCAACCACACGGCTAGTAGATCTCTCCCAAGTTCGGTATACTTTCCTTTGATCGCATTGGAATAGCCGATTTTGATGGTACCTATCCACACGCTGCCTGTAACGACGAATACGGTTTGCCCATGCATACACTTTCTGCTTCAGAAAGTCTATGCGCTCTGTGACCATAGCTGGGCACCGTTAATCAAATAGTTAACTTCGTTAATCGCTAATCCGTTACTGAAAATGTTAACTTCGTTAAAAGTTAAAGCGTTACATTTCAGAACATTTAACGGAAGTTAACGTTAATCGTTAATCCGTTAACACGTGATAAAAATTGCATATTATAAAAACTGTTGGTTCTGGAAGTTAACAGGTTAGAAACAAAAAAGACGGGTATAATTGTTAGAGTGTGTATATAGGCATGTTGACAAACTATGGTTTTTTATTCATTAGGATTAAGATTCATCTGTTGTAAGTGAAGAACGTTTCGGTTGTAGTATATCCTTGCCCGTGGAGAAATAACGTTCAACTGCAGCGTTTGAGGGTATAGCAATATTATATTTAATAAATAGATTTGCGAATATCCGTTCCCCGAGGAATGCCGCATCATTTAACGTGTCTTTCGACTTCATGTCTAGCCACATTTTGACGAGACTTTGATTTGTGGCTCTTAGGTTTTTCTTTAGACTAAAGGACATAATTACTTACGTTGCTGCCTCCGCCACTTAAACTATACCCGTCCTTCGAACTTTCGACAGCAAAATAGTGTCATTTCACTAGCGGCATGCGCCGCGCCGCTCTAATCAATCGGGTCGAGCATAGTAGGTACATGTCAGAGCGGTGTACTGGATTAACGATTAACGGACTATTGTGAAATTTAACGGAAGTTAACGAGTCCGTTAACATATTTTTAAGTTAACTTAAAAGTTAATCCGTTACTCGAAATGTTAACTTCGTTAATTAGCGATTAACGGATTAACGAGTTAATGCCCACCTATGTCTGTGACCCAGTGCATATAATCCTGGGGCCTAATATTGGTCCCAGCAAATGCCTGGTGCACAAAGCGCATAACTCTCGGGCGGTTATTACCCGATCTGAAGCAGATTAGTTTCCCTATGAGGGCTCTAGCCGCGCTGATACGCCGCTCGATTCTCATTTGCCATGCAGGAACATCGACAGCTGGTCGCGAGGCTCGGTCACAATCCGGAAATTTGACTCGAGCCAAGCGACAAGCCGCGATAGCTGCACAGTAGAGTATCGAGTGGGTATCAGCAAGGTCACGGCTAGATTCCAGGTAGGAATCTAGTATGCGGTCTAGAGCCCCCATAAGCGCCATATTTTGTCTATGCACGGGCAAACGTGGTAGACGAGGTCTTTCAGCAATTGGTGTGGATCTGTACGCATAAAGCGCCTCATCCAATGCTCTTCTCAGTTGCTCATCATCCTGGGTTGGATGTACGCTCGTGTTCACATATTCATCTGGCACTGGTCCATCCTCCGCATGCGTTGTTGCCGAATGTATGTTATTCGACATCATCGTAGGCGGAGTTTGGCTTACCTCGGTGACTACGTGTACAGGTTGCGTTTCCCGACGAAGTCGCTCAAGCGTAGACTCATCCAGCAAACGGCAACGCTGGATAGCCCTCACTTGATCCGACAAACGCTGAACAGAAACGGTGACAGTCGGTTCAAGCACCTGAAACAGTGGAAGCATACGAACACGATACGCACTGAGATTGGTTCCTCCCTCTGTTGCCCTATAGTAGGCGCGCATGACGTTTTCATTTATAGAATTCGTCCACCTCATGCGTCGCACTACACCACCGGTAGCGGGAGCCTGTCGCGGGGCAGAGTGCCCCGAAGACCCCAAGCTGGCCGGTAGCGGGGGCCGTCCTCTTCGTCGCGCAGGTCTCGGCGGCGACGGGGGCGGCGGTGGCCCGTCCTCGTCGCTCGACACGTTGGAGGTCGGAGGTGTCGCGTACTGCTCCTCCGACGACGTGGAGCTAGACGAGGCGGGCGGTGGTGGTGGGCGTGCGTTGGACTGTGACGCTTGCTTATACCTTGCTCTCGTTATCATCTTATATTATTGCTCATTTCATATTTTTATCATTTTTCTTCGTGTATGTATATGTACTTACTTGACGTATTTGACAATGTCATCGCTCTTTGGTTTTATTTCTTTGTAAATATTCCTTTAAAACATTTATGGCTTCTAAAATTTTTATTTGTATATGATTTCGGTTGATTATTATGAATATAAATGTGATATTTAAGAGAGAATATGAAAAATAACAATTAATATAAAATTTTAACAAAAAAGTTGATGTGGTTTAGACAACGTCATTTTTTTTATTATTATTATTATTAAACTTCACCTGCACGCGGTGCACCCTGCTAACTGACAAACGAAGCTCTGGCGAAAAGAGAGGTAGGGAGCGTAATTGTAAGCTACCCGACTGGGGAATGTACCTCACAGAATACCGCAGCCAAATAACAATTCCCTTGAAGGTTGTTGTGTTCCTGCGAGTGAGTGAGGTCACCAGAAAGGAAGGAGTTGCTGCGTTGGCAGCGGGGGTGGCGGCGCGCGAGCGATATTTTATGTTGCGAGCGTTAATATGGCTACGGTAACCGCTTCACATCACGCGGGCCGTATGCTTGTCTGCCACCCGACGTAGTATAAAAAAAAAAAAAAAAAAACACAGGTAATATACAATTGTTTTTATACTGGCATGTTCATGAATGAAAACGTGACCAAAATATTACTATTGAACAGTGCGCTTGCTGCCAACAAACAGTTCAAGCAGTAAATTTATTATCACTATGAGATGGTGTAAAATAAAGTTTCTTAACAGTAGCCCACGTGCATAATTTAATTCATTTTTATTCCGCTACAATAAAACAACGGGGTGCAACAGGCTCATTAACTTTACAGAGAAAAGTCGTCATTGCCTGTATGTGGTGCAAACTGCTGACTTAACCAAACTCTAGCGAAAGTGAGTTAGGGCATGTCCGACCAAGGAAGTAGCTTCTACTCACAAAAGTTAAACCAAATAATACCCTTGTGGATTATTGTATACGTGTAAGTGAGTGAGGTTGCCAATAATTATGTTCTTACGATAGCAGAAGTGGAAACCGAATGTTCATACACTATGTGCTTGTTTTCCACCAGACACAGTATAGAGAAAAAAAACTTAATAGTTAATGGAGATGTTCCATATGTATATGTTACGGCTTAATATAGGTGTGAACATAAACTTAAGTTTAGTCGGCAAATGCGCACATTAGCCGAAACGCAACTGCAATAGGTAAATGATTATTTTTATGCTTGTGATTACAAAGAGCTGAATGAGTGTAGTCTATAGCTAATGTAGTAGAGACGTATAGGTAAATAGTTCTACTTGTTTTTGGAGAAAGAGAGGTGAAGTGCCCACACCCTTTCCAAAAGTCGAATCTCGCTTCGCTTGCTCTGGTTTTGGTGATCATAAGTATAACTTAACCTAAACCAACTAGCTATGTCAATAAACTGTTGCTTCTACATTTTTTGGCCATTTCTGCGATTACACCAAAATTTTCCCGAGGATACACAGACAGACCTACTTTTACCCTAAATATATAGAAAAGAAAATGTTCAAATTATGAACACAAACAATACAAGATTACAAATAGCAACATTAAAAATAAAACTAAAATCGTAATCAACAACAAAACTAAAAGCCATCAACGTGTTTCGAATCCAAGAAATGCGGAAAGATCGTCAAGAAAGAATGCCATTTGTCCCATCAATCAGACGGATCGGTTCCCACAAGGCAGTCATATCTGCAAGTTGCAGTTCCCGAGTTCTTGCCGGTGCCAACGACCTCGAGCTTAGCGCACCGGTTGCACCAAGGAAATCGCTTGACCAAAGAAATTGTTGGCTGCAGTGAAAGTTAATGTTCCTTGCTGAGTAATTTTTATACTTTACACAATATTCATAATATTTTCATCAAGATTTGCAACGATTTTTCTTCTTATATCTTATGTGCAACTTGGAGATCGCAACAAACTTAAAACTTAAGATAACTAATAAATTGTATTGTTATTAAAAATAAAGCTTGACATAAATTTTTGACGAGTCCGGTGATCGAATGGCTATGGCCACTTTGATTCCAAGGTCGCGGGTTCGATGCCCGCACATGACAAACATTTGTGTGCATGAACACGTCTATTTGTCTTGGTTTGGGTGTTTTCTATGTATTATAATAATTAAGTATTATATCACTGTTATGTTACTAGTACCCATAGTATAAGCTTTGCTTAGTTTGGGACTAGATGTGTAATTGTGCTGTGTAATTTATTAAGGAATATTTATTTATTTAATTTGCAATATTACTGCAGATAGCATAAGGCATATAAACATTACATTACTTCTAAATACGCAGCGCAATTACTGTAGCTGTTAAATAGTTTGTGATATATGTAGGAAAAACGATGTTTTCTAAATTGCTTTTGGTTCTCAAGACTGCAATAATTATCCCAAGTACTTTGCCTGTAAACTGTTTACATTTAAAGTCTAGACTAGTTGCAAAACTGGAGCAGAATTTGCAAGAGTCCACATCGTTAGTTTCCCGACAGATCATATAATTAATACCGATACCGTGTACGGTAAAGGATTGCCATAAATTTGCAATAAAATGCAATAACTAATTACCTATATCACGTGCATAATTTTGTAAATTACATAGTGATTGAGTAGAACGTACGTAAGTAACTGTCAATCTAACTTGTGTTTAAAAATCACTTTATACGGAGTTCTCAAAGATATCTTTGTCAGCGATACTTTCGTAATTAACGTAATTATTTACATTTTGTTTTTGAGTATATATAATCGTAATATTTTCATAAATCTATATATATATATAAATCAATGCCACTTTTCGTTGTAATTTTATAACTCAAGAACGGGCTCACCTATGCAAACCAAATGTTTAGGGTTTATTCGGACTATTTAGTAGATGGTTTATGTGAAGTTTGCACAAAATCGTTAGAGCGATTCTTCATTTATCACATTTTTTGTAACAAATCTATCTATCTATATATTTAAAAATCAATGCCACTTTTCGTTGTAATTTTATAACTCAAGAACGGGCTCACCTATCCAAATCAAATGTTTAGGGTTTATTCGGACTATTTAGTAGATGGTTTATGTGAAGTTTGCACAAAATCGTTAGAGCGGTTCTTCATTTATCACATTTTTTGTGACAAATCTATCTATCTATATATATAAAAATCAATGCCACTTTTCGTTGTAATTTTATAACTCAAGAACGGACTCACGTATCCAAACCAAATGTTTAGGGTTCATTCGGACTATTTAGTAGATGGTTTATGTGAAGTTTGCACAAAATCGGTAGAGCGGTTCTTCATTTATCACATTTTTTGTAACAAATCTACCTATCTATATATATAAAAATCAATGCCACTTTTCGTTGTAATTTTATAACTCAAGAACGGGCTCACGTATCCAAACCAAATGTTTAGGGTTTATTCGGAATGTTAATGGGGATTTTGCTGTCAAATTGAAACTTTTTTCAGTGTTGACAGTACAAGCATGTTGTTATGTCATTCATGCGGTCATTTCATTTTGGACGTGCTTCGACTTTATGTTGCCTGTTCCAGAGTCGGTACCCCCAGCCGTTTGTTTATTCATGCTCAAAATGGAAAAACAAAAAATATTGTTTATCCAAATGTTTTAGATTAAGTTTTAAAATAGCTAGCAATTAATAAAATATTTTTTTGCTCGAATAAATGAATTTGGTGTTCCAATTTTTTTTTATTATTTCACTTTATACGTAGCGAAGCACGTACCGGGCCGCTAGTAATCTACTACAAACGTTTTAGTTTATAAATGCTGAATGACTTTGTTAACAAGCTGCGCAGACAGATTTCGTTATGTAAAAAGTTAAGTTTTTTTACTGCTGTCCACTCAAGTTTTATATTTTCATTTTTTTTTAACTTTCAGTGTGCATTACGGAAAATACGAAAAAAATTTAGCCGAATTGGTGGAGTCGTTCTCGAGTCCTCCCCTTAATCGTAGGGGTTCAGAGCATATTCCACCACGCTGCTAAACTGTGGGCTGGTGGAGGTTTTTACTGTAATAGTTCGCCTACAATAACACACTGAATTAAGAAAGTATCCAGTTATTATAAAAATGTCAGTAGTATTTCTAAAGAACACACAGACGTGTTATAATTAAACACAAAAAGATGCTTGTCAACATAAACACAGTATACATAGTGTGTGGTGACACAATTATTAATTCCCTTAACACAAACAAACTTAGTCACGTTTTTTGCTCCGAATTCTAATATCAGATTTTCAATTTTCCTTAAAATTGAATCGACGAAATCATTCAAGCCCTTGCACGACGCTAAGGTTTCTTTGTACTACTGCTAATGGAATCAAATTATATCGACGCGAATTTCCCATTGATTGGTTACTTTAAACTAAAAGGTTTTCCTGACGGACGTCCAAGCCTCATTGAACAAATTGAATTTCAAATTAAAACTGGAATATTAATTCGTTCATTATTGTGTAAGTTTAGTGGAGACGTCTTGTTTGTTTCTGATAAAGGCATGTTTTAATTTACATTATTGTATGGTCAAACAATTACAACCCGTAGTATACTAAACTAAATAATAAATAAACTTAATAAAAATAAACTAAAAGTAATATAATACAAAACTAAAAAACAATTCCTTTTTGCTTGGTATGGCGGCAAGAACGCTGGCTGCATTTCCTCGCTGAAATGCAATGCTTATTCTCTGTGAGAAGAAAAAGCCAGCCCTTATGTCTCTAGCGACGACGATTAAACGCGAAAAGATATTTCTTTGTAAAACCTCTTCCTAGTCGGAATCCATGGACCGAAAGTCTCGACTCTAAACGAGACCAATATGTACTCTTGTTACAGATTCACATTAGCATCGTTTGTTGATCTCGGCGGTTTGAGTTGCTGCTTTAGCTCTCGCTCCTCTTACACACTCTGAGTATCCACACATTTTACGTCTCTCACTAGCACCCTCTCGCATTCCCAGGGCATCAATGTATACCATCGGGTCTCTTACCATCATCACGCATACTCCTGCGGAGCTCCATAGTGTAAAAACAACCTACCATCGTTTAGTTGACAGTAGATCCCATGAAGTCTAGATTGATCAGCTTCGCTGTCACAAGAACAACGACGGCGCGATGGAAGATGGGTTGTGAAGTGAATGACTCGGAATACCGTATGTGCATATCTCACTGTTCGGTGGCCGAGTGCAGAAGTTAGTATGTATACGGCAATTGCATTGGTGTGCATTGAATGCGCTTGACCGTGCGAACACATACGAATATCGCTTCGACAGTTGGCAAACAGAAGCTCTCCCAGTCGCAGCCTAACAAACCCGTAGGTCAACTTATAGCAGTTTTTTGATCGACTGTTATAAAAACTACTGAGTACCAAGATATTTCTATGCTAGTATTTAGTATGGTATTTGCGACAGGAAATCACAATGTTACAAACTTAAATAATTATTAGTGAGTGAGAAGCTACTACACTAGTAGTTGTGACAGGGAAAGCAGAAAATATAAACAAAGGTCAAGAGATTATAATAATTGCAACATCATTCGAAAAATTATCATCTCATCATCATCATATTCATCACTCATCTATCTAATCTACCACTATGATTTAGAATTATTAAAGCTTTGGACAACTAAACAAGTCTTATGTTATATTGCGAGTGATTATAGTGTTTGGTTTAAGAGCATACTCTGAAATAAGAAGTTACCAAACTCCTAAGAAAGTACCACATTGGCAGCATATTATATCAGATGGCCCATTTCTCACTACTAAATCTTATTCACGACAATATTATTTTGAAACTTAGTACATGTAAATTGAATTGGTTATATGGTATAAGCCAATATAGTAAGACACGATTCTTTTGTCTCAAACGCATTAGTGAGATCGTCGTGCCCTTGGCGACGCCGTACTAAAATTGCGCCACGGAACAAGAAAAATTGTTCCGACTAACTCCCATGGATTTCTCTAAACCAAGCAAATTAATTAAATGAAGAAAAAAACCGGCGTGTCATCGCTATCATTACGGCATAAGCTAAGCAAAAGTGGGCTACAGTTTTACAAGCTTAATTTTGCTGTTACAGCGTACGTTTTTCGACCTTCAAGCTTGGAGTTTAGGGTGAGATTGACGGCAAGCGCATGTGACAGCCGACTGTAAAGCGAACTCGGTCGTGGGACATGACTTACTTAGTGCCTCGAACAATACAGAAATGCCTGCTTCAGATCTTTGTATTACGATTTCTTTTATTGTATGTGTCTGTTTATCATTTCCTAATGGCAGTTTGTTGACTTGTTTATGAATTGTACCTTATTTGTTATCTGAGTTTTATTAATTACCGTTTCAATTTTGTTTATTCACTTCAGGCATTTTAAAATCAATGTTTAAAAAAATAAGTGGTAATGATTTTTAATTTGCTGTTAGTTTTCTTTTTGTCTTCTTGGCATTAGAAATGTAAGTTATAATTATATACATTCGTCACTTTCATTTAAGCCAGTGTGAAACAGTCAAATTAAACTGAGGATTGTGACCTTTTCTGACTAAAGTCATTGGTAGTTTATCAAAAATGTCAACTATTGAATAATATTGTTAAATAATGTCTTTACTTAAAATGTCATTAAACTTCTATACAAATAGACCAAAAATGGTGTCTGAATATGTGTTAGAAACATTAACCCTAGGGAATTTGCGGATTTGAGGGAATTTGAGGATCTTTAGGCTAAATATTAAATGAGCTAACACAATACTTCGTTCGTTTTGATACAAATGATTGCATGATTAATAATATAATTATATGATAAAAAAATGATGAACTATTTATTAATGAAAATTAATTTATATAAAGTGTAGTAATGATTACTGGGTGTAGCAGAATTATCAGCATATTTTCGTTAAAACAAAACGCATAGCAGAACTACTCGTATATTTATTTTGTTACTGCCGCACAGATATAGACATAATTAGTTTTTTCCAATCTTATAATTATATGATTAGAAATAACTAAGTTTGTGGGTGCTGGTGATACAAATAAATATTTCATTCATTCATAATACTAAGCAATGGAAGGTGTGCTTATTCCATGAATGGCTCACTGTGCCAGCTGACTAAGTGTATCTGGCATTGCAAATTAGTGTACCATCTGCTCATTTGCCATGTTGCAGAATCTATATTTAAATCAATAATCTGTCTGTGTGTCCTTAATCTGTACAATCTAAAGTAATGTTAAATATAGACTGTACCATAATAGTTGTTATGTCAAGCAAATGATTGCTTAAAGCTTCTGCCTCAATATTAATGATGGCTTACGTAACGTACCATAGAATTGAAGACAAAGTATTGAATGCATAAAGAAAGTTATTTTTGACTCGTTATCTTGAGTCATCATTTTAAATCGCTATATATTAGTGGAAAGTGAAACTAATGTTGCAGATGGAAGCATATTGTTTGTGTTTTTTAATCATCATCAATTCTTATTTTTTGTAGCGTGATACGCTTTTCCCTTCAATCAGGCCACTGTTTTACTGGTATGGGGGTAAAATCAGTGTCAGGTTGTGTCACTTTGCGTGATCATGGTATATATATCTATAAGCAAGTGCCATGAATTTCTCTTTTATGTTCTTCGTGTAGAATTTTTTATGGATACGTCGTTAATAATAGGTGAAAGGATGGTACTTCAGAGATGAAACAAAGTCGATCTTTTAATTCTTTTTAATACACCTATGTTGCCATGAAAACAACATACTTTAATTTGTGTTTAATGTAATAAAATAAATTACTGACTGTTATCGTACGGAATTTTAGAAGAAATATAATAGTATTTATAGGAATTAACGGTAATCCGAGATGTTCAAAAAGTAACCAGACAAAATAGGCGTTCATTTGATTGGGTGTCAATTTGTCATTCGGCATCATCGGTATTAACACATAAACATCCTACTGTTGGGATACGAGTCTCCTCTCAATTGAAGTAGCTTTAGAGCATACTCCGCCTCGCTGCTCAATTGCAGGTTGGCGGAGCCAGTGTTTTCAAGCCGCCCAAAGGCCGCAGACTTCGCGTAACGACGACTGTCATCTCAAGTCTACAGCCGGCGGAAAACTCTGGCCACTACAACAGCCGAGACCGAGGGCTAGACGTGTCCTCCGAGGCACGTAGGAACTCGAGATAAATAACCCCATCCATAGACAGCCTGCTGTCGACGTTGCTTAACAATAACGTCATTGAGCTCCTCTCCAATTAGTCTGTCTCCAAGTGTTAGTTAATAGATGAGAAATCTATTCCATCTATTCTATTAAAAACATCTAAGTGCACTCTATTACAGGAAATAGGAGTATGCTGTAAGCCTCTTCAATTGAGGGGAAATCTGAATCCCAGCAGTGGGGTGAATAAGAGTTGACAACGAAAACGATATCATTTTTAGAGTTCCGTACCCAAAGGGTAAAAAGGAACCCTATTACTAAGGCTCCGCTGTCCGTGCGTCTGTCACCAGGCTGTATCTCATGAACCCTGATAGTTAGACAGTTAAAATTTTCACAGATGACTAATCAATGGTACTACTGATCCGGAGGGATGTATTTCTGTTATTTCTATAGATATATCTATAGAATGGTACGTACGTTCTATAGAATGGTACGGAACCCTTCGAGGAACCGGCCAAGTGCGAGTCCGACTCGCACTTGGCCGGTTTTATTTTATATTATGTTAAACATTTAGTATTGTATTTTATTTTGTAACAGAATAACTATTTAACGAATGACAAAAATAAAAACAATGTTTCTTTAATAAAATATTTAACGAATGTCATTTTTTTTTAAATAAAATGGCGAGTCAATTAACAACGTTGCTCGTTGATGAATATTAAAGAAAGTGTACGTAGGTTCAGCGCGCCCGGAGATCACATCTTGAGCTCGCCTCGCTCTGAATGTTATAAAATTGTGCCGTGCGATAACTGCGCTGTGTTTGGGTTATAATAACACACTAGCGACCGGCCCCGGCTTCGCACTAATACAATTGCTATACCAAATGTCATAAAATACATATTCCCGCAACACCTGCCGCAGAGTTTGACGAGCTCGGTGGTTAACTGGTTAGCAATGGCCACTTTGACTCCGAAGTTGCGAGTTCGATTCCCGCACAAGATGTTTGATTTGTGTGCATGAACATGTCTGTTTGTCTTGGTCTGGGTGTTTTCTATGTATTATAAATATGTATTTACAAAAAAAAAGTTTCAGTTGCCTGGTACCCTTAACACAAGCTTTGCGCTTAATTTGGGACTAGATGGCGCTGTGTAAATTGTCCAGAAATATCTATATCTATCTCTATCTATATCTATATGACGATGGATGGAGAGTTCCACTATCGTACAACTCGCCGTAAATTAAAATCCCATCCATATCATTTGATAATTGGTGATCTACTACAGTACGTTTCCTAAGGCATTTTATACCACGATCGATGGAACCTTCTCTCAGCGGTATTTCTGAACAATTACAACATGGGAGGTTTAAAGAACAGAGTCTTTATTTCCTGAAAAGGCTGGCAACCGCTCGGGTGGTAGTGATTACTTTCCACCAGGTCATCCACATGCTAGTATGCCCCAATCTCAAGTATAATATACTCCCCCTCTCATATGTGGGGTGTAAGTGGTTCGTCAACATCTTTGAACCAAAGCCAACCTGCACGCGGTGCACCCTGCTGACTGACAAGCGAAGCTCTGGCGAAAAGAGAGGTAGGGAGCGTAATTGTAAGCTACCCGACTAGGGAATGTACCTCCACCTCACAGAACACCGCAGCCAAATAACGGTTCTCTTGAGGACTGTTGTGTTCCTGCGAGTGAGTGAGGTCACCAGAAAGGAAGGAGATGCTGCGATGGCAGCGGGGGTGGCGGCGCGTGAACGATATTTTATATTGCGAGCGTTAATATGGTTACGGTAACCCCTTCACATCAGGCGGGTCGTATGCTTGTCTGTCACCCGACGACGTAGTATAAAAAAAATATATAAAAAAACAGTAGGAAGAGTTAATACTCTTATTAGTGTAAAAATAATGACAAGGGCACCACCAGCACCTGATACTTGTTTTGATATATTGCGTGCCATAATTCACTTTTCATACAGTTAACGTCCCAACTATAACTAATTATTATTATCGTAAGTATCAACTCTGTATGTATTCCACTTCTTTATGTTTTGACAGTCTCGTCTCGTCTCGTTTCGTATCGTCTTGTCGTATCTTGTCTGGTTCAGACCGCTCATCTTGGTGCCGTCTTTTTTTTTTTTTTTTTTTTTTTTTATGTGAGAGGGGGGCAAACGAGCATGTGGGTCACCTGGTGGAAAGCAATCACCACCGCCCATGGAGACCAGCGACACCAAGGGGTCGCCGATCCGTTGCCAGCCTTTTAAGGAAAATGAAAACTCTGTTCTTGAAGGCACCCATGTCGTAGTTGTTCGGAAATACCGCTGAGGGAAGTTGATTCCACAGTTTCACTGTTCGTGGTATGAAATGTCTTAGGAAACGTACTGTAGTAGATCGCCAATTATCAAGATGATATGGATGGAATTTTAATTTATGGCGAGTTGTACGATAGTGGAATTCAGCGGCAGGTATCAAATCAAACAGCTCATCGGAGCACTCCCCGTGATATAATTTGTATAGAACGCAAAGAGACGCTACATCTCTGCGTGTAGAGAGAGAGTCCAATCGATCCGAGATCATTGGGTCACCGACGATTCGAGCTGCTCTTCGTTGTATGCGGTCAAATGGAGCAAGCAAGTACTGGGGCGCACCGGCCCAGAGATGCGAACAGTACTCCATGTGAGGTCGAACCTGGGCTTTGTATAGTTGAAGGCGGTGTCGGGGTGTAAAATACCGCCTGGCTTTACTAATCACACCAATCTTCCTGGAAGCCAGTTTGGCCTTGCATTCCAAGTGACCGCGAAACTGAACATCACTCGATATGTCGACACCCAAGATGGTAATGCTAGTTCTTACACTAAGGGGAGTACCTTCCAAACTAGGAGCTACGACGAATGGGGACTTTTTAGCGGTAAACGCACAAACCTGTGTCTTGGAGGGATTTAGCTGCACCAAATTCAATCTACCCCAATCCGAGACGTGTCCAAGGGACGTCTCAATCTCAGACACAAGTTTTGTTCGGTACTCATCGACGCAATCCCGAGAAACATTACATTGGCCAGTGTATCTTACGTCCACTGTACTGTCATCCGCATAGCAATGAACATTGTGTATAAGCAGCAAGTCATTGATATGCAGAAGAAACAGCGTGGGGGACAATACACAGCCTTGTGGTACGCCAGCATTCAAGCGTAGTGGGTCCGAGCGTGCTCCGTCAACTACAACTTTGATGCTACGCTCAGATAGAAAACTGGCAATCCATATGCAAAGCTTCTCAGGTAGCCCAAAAGAAGGAAGCTTGGAAAGTAATGCTTTATGCCACACCCGATCAAAAGCTTTTGCTACGTCCAGACTAGCAGCCAATGCCTCGCCCTTGCTTTCCACTGACTCCGCCCAACGGTGAGTCAAGTATACCAGAAGATCACCAGCTGAGCGACCATGGCGGAAACCATATTGGCGATCATTTATCAGCTGGTGATCCTCTAAGTAGGCTACCAGCTGTTTGTTAATGATAGCTTCCATGATTTTGGAAAATATGGAAGTTATCGCAATAGGCCTGTAATTGGACGGATCTGAGCAAGTGCCTTTTTTAGGGATCGGGTGGACTAAAGCCTCCTTCCATGAGCAGGGGACCACGCCAAGTGAGTAGGAGTACCGAAATAGGCGTGTTAAAATCGGAGCCAACTCTGGAGCACATGTTTTTAAAACAATAGGTGGAATGCCATCCGGCCCACTCGACTTATGGATGTCCAGGGAGAAGAGTGCTCTACGGACAGCTCTTTGCGAGAACTTAATGTCTGGCATAGAGCTCTCACACCGTGGGATGGTTGGCGGTGTTGCTCCCTGATCATCGAGAGTCGAGTTAGACGCAAAGAGAAGTCCAAGAAGATCGGCCTTTTCCCTTGCAGTATGGGCCAGTGAGTCATCCACTCGGTGCAATGGTGGAAACGACGACCGACAGAAGTTACCTTGAACAGCCTTGGCGAGCGACCAGAACGCACGAGACCCAGAGGGCAAGCGCACTAATCTCTCGCCAATTTTGCTAACGAATTTGGACTTTGCCCTGGCGATGCAGCCCTTAAAGGATCTAGACGCAGCGTTGTAATTCTTCTTAAGGACACCGGTATTTGCATCTCCAGCTGCCTGAGCCTCGGACCAGGCTCGGTAAGAATCCTGCTTATGACGCAACGCGGCTTTGCAAGACCCTCCGAACCATGGTCGAGATTTGCCACCAATGGGCACCGCAGAATTAGGAATAAAAAGTTCCATGCCCTGCAGAACCACATCAGCGACAGCATTAGCACAGGCGCTGGGATCTTCCAGCGAAAAGCAAATCCGCCCCCAAGGGTAGGAGGCCAGGAAACTACGCAGCCCATCCCAATCTGCTGACCTAAAATGCCACACACGACGTGTGCTGGCTGTGCGCGGTCGCCTTTGGCGTGTGAGTGGCACAATACTCTTTATGAGGCAATGATCCGAAGACCCAAGAGGGGCGCCAACAGACACACGATAATTTTCAGGGTGGGAGGTCAGCAGAAGATCCAAAAGGGACGCCATATGCTCCGACACATCCGGCACCCGCGTGGGCGAGGAAACCAGCTGTGTCAGACCATATGCCAAGGCAAAGTCATGGAAAGTTCTTCCAGCATGGTCAGTTGATCTAGACCCTAGCCATTCGACGTGGTGGGCATTAAAATCACCCAGTACCACAATCTCTGCAGAAGGCATCTGCTGGAGTATACTGTCGGTCGTCGTTTGTATGTGCTCCACAAGACGCTCCGTTTCGACATTTCCGCTGTGGGACCTGTAGAGGCACGCGTAAATGCGAGTGCGGTCCTCAAAATCTGCGCGCAGCCACATAATTGACAGGTCCCTCGCTTCAAGACTGCCAAGACGTCGACAACAGATATTCTCCCGAATGTACGCGCAAACACCGGCTCGTGGCACAAAGTGATGTTCCACTTTGTACCCTGGGTAACGCAGATATGAGATGTCAGCAGGGGGGAATATCTGAGTCTCCGTCAAAAAGAGTATGGCCGGCCTAGCCGTCTCTAGATGATGGTGGACAGCATTGATGTTGGAGTTAAGTCCCCTAACGTTACACAGCTCAACGCAGAGCTCAGGGGGAGGTGCCACCACACTCTTCTTGCGTTTGCTCCCGGCAGAAATATAGAGCGGCGTAATGCCCGCCCCAGAATACGTCGGGCGGCCTGAGCAGTGGTGCTCAGGGAGGGATTCTCCGTCACCAGCGGTGACGGTACCCTCCTGGGGTATTGTTCTTTTTACTACCGCTGCCATATTTAGAGTTGGGGTGTTTGGGTTGGGCTCCGGGTTTCAACACTCACCGTACGAAACGCAATAGCGCGAGCTATTACTTCACGCCGGTCTTCTGCGTGAGAGTGGTACTGCCCCGGACGAGCCGGCCCAATTACGAGCTGTATTCATTCAATGTCCAAAACTTGACCGCGATCATGTTCTAGACACTAAACGACTACAGCTTGGCTCTACCACTCAGGAAAAAGGCTACTCGTTTAGCACCACCCAGGGGTCACGTGCAGGGAAACTAGGGTAAAGCCTGCGGACGTGAGTAGCATCAACCCCCAAAATCCGTCTCGTATAAGGGTGTGTATTATATGTTATAAATATATATATATATATATATTATAACTTAAAATATTCAATTCATATACCTACTACAAACTCACATCTGTTACAGTTTTTACATTAATGCAGTGTTATATATTAAATAGTTTATTACAATAAAGTAACAAACAAAATAAAACTAAAGTATATAAAAATAATCTAATCTTAAAATTACTTTAAAATAAAACTAATAAAAAAAATACTATACTGTTCCTAAAAGTTAAAGTTGTATAATATTTGATAAGGATGGCGATAGACTATGTAACTATTCATAGCTATCTCCATCCATGCAACAGCAGGAATCGTTTTCTGACACAAATTAGTATGGGCTTGCCATATATATTGAATTTATGTCATTGCATTAATATAAATATTTTATTAATGAACGCTACAAACATAAAAACATGATTTGTTGTACCACTGCTAAACTGGTCTGATAGTTACGGTACAGACATTGGTTGATGTATTCCGAAAAAACGCGCAAACAGAAATGCAGACTTACTGGTTATGTCGACCTACTGCACGAATAAAACGGTTTAATCGATGCCTATTATAGTGTCAGAACGAATTAGTTATGATAGTCGGCAATTAGTCGGAATTTCGTAGAGTTTTTTAATACTATTTCGGGTGAAAACGCGTACACAGCTCGCCCGATATCAAGTTGTTTAGAATCTTTAAGTCTGAGAAGAGATTTTGCGTCCCTTTGTATGTTCTACCGTCTGTACAATGGGGTGTGTTCAGAGGAGTTGTTTGTTTGACATGATGCCCACGACCTCCTTCTACAGTCGCACCGCTCGCCATCGACAGGGAATTCATCTCACATATTGGAGCCTAAGTGGTCGCGTACTGTGCGGTTCCAGAGAAGTTTACTCCCGCGTACTACCAAGCTGTGGAATGAACTACCTGTCGAGGTCTTCTTAGGAGACTACAGCACTGCGTGAAGAGGTTTTTACAGGATAGGCAACGCGCGTGTGATGCTCCGGTGTTACAGGCGTTCATAGGCTACGGTAGTTACCGTAGCCTATGAATGAAGAATCAACACCCATATTGATATTATGACATTTTAACCCGACCGCACCTCCACAGGGATAAATTTATGTCACGTCGGCAATGTTAGATCATAAAATAGTTGTTGTTTTCGTAATCAGCGACCCGATAAAACATAAAAACAATGCCCATGACGATTTTCAGACTTTTTCACCGCGTTTTACCGCCTTAGGGGTTGAATTTTGAAAAATGCTGAAACCGTAGTTACCGTAGCCTATGAATGCCTGATGGAAATTGTAGCCACTTTAGTGGAATAAAAAAAGTTGTTACCGCTTATAAATTTGCGTCGTCAACACAATTCATCTCACTGCCGAGATACGGGTCTCCCGTCAATGGAAGTGGTTTAGAGCGCACTCCACCACGCTGCTCAACTGTGGGTCAATGTTTTCAAGCTGCTTAAAGGCTATTGATTTGGCTTAACGACGGTCATCTAATGACAACAGCCGGGACCGACGGCTTAACATGCCCACCGAAGCACGGAGGAGCTCGAGATAAATAAACCCGTCCGTGGATAGGCTACGGTCGACGTTGTTTGTTGTGTGATCGATTGCACTGACACGCGCAACGACGCCTTAGAGCTCCACACTTACAAATGCTGTATCCAATCCCGACTTCACAAATTCTGGTCTGCCCAATACAAGAGTGTTACTCTAAGCCCGAAGGAGAGGAGGGAGAGCATTAATAACTTTTAAACTTTCGCGTTGCATGATTTATGAAATATAAAAACGGGAATTAACGCGATCATGCAAAAGGGTATTTGCATACCTTTATTATTGCCTGACGTTTCGACCAGGTTGCACCGGCCGTGGTCACAGGCTGACTGTCTCAGCGGTGTTACTCTGTCTCCGTTGTCGAGGTCGATGAATCTTCATCTACCCCCGTGTTGTTCGATATCCATGTACCGCGACATACTACACTCACGACATCCCTATTCTGCGAAGTAACCGACGCGTCCGTATTCTGAACGTTACCCGACTGCAAACCAAAACGAGGTTGAGTGATCTTAATCACTGGGTTCCATGCCGCAGATAACTTATATCCATCTTCCCGATTGAAACGTCAGGCAATAATAAAGGTATGTAAATACCCTTTTGCATGATCGCGTTAATTCCCGTTCTTATATTTCATAAATGGAGAGCATTTTTATTATGCGTTACGGTAATCATCATAAATGTTGTAAAAAGCAATAAATCAAATAATACTTAAGTAATTAATGTCTACCCGCAATGTACTTGAAGTTGTTTCTCAATGTTACTAAAGATTCATCAAAAACTTTCATATTGATGACCTCAGCACAGTAAACATAAGCAGTAGACCAAATTCGTACAATCGTCGGAAGTCACATATGTTTCCTCCTTTTTAGGGTTCCGTAGACGAATGGCAATAAACGGAATTTTATTGCCATTTGTCTTGTCATGGACATGTCTGTCTGTCTGTCCGTATGGCACAGCCACTTTTTTCCGAAAATATAAGAACTATACTGTTGAAACTTGGTAAGTGGATGTATTCTGTAAACCGCATTAAGATTTTCACACAAAAATAGAAAAAAAACAAATAATTTTTGGGGTTCCCCGTAATTAGAACTGAAACTCAAAATTTTTTTTTTCATCAAACCCATACGTGTCTATGGATAGGTCTTCAAAAATGATTGAATGAAAAATTTTCTAAACTGAATAGTTAGCGCGAGAGACACTTCCAAAGTGGTAAAATGTGTGGAACATTTTGAATTCTGTCTCAGATGTTGGAGATTCGCCGAGACGACCACAGCACCTGGAGCAGAGACGACCAAAGCAGCGGCAGTCGCATGCAACTACTAACGGTAGTGGGTGGGTGCCGCCCGGTAGTAGTTTGCATGAACTAATTGGTGGCGGAAGCACGCAAAGTAGTGTAAATCAATTGCTTTTTATATTTTTGTTGAAGGCATTGTAATGTAGTTTTTAAGGCTCCGTATACCACAGTATACGTAATAGTACTGTGTGGCCACTCACTACCGCTCTCTCCTATCGACCTCACCTCCCTTCTGGGACGAATTTTGGGTGTAAGTGGTTCATCAAGATCTTTGAACCAAAGCCAACTTCACCTGCACGCGGTGCACCCTGCTGACTGACAAACGAAGCTCTGGCGAAAAGAGAGGTAGGGAGCGTAATTGTAAGCTACCCGACTGGGGAATGTACCTCCACCTCACAGAATCCGCAGCCAAATAACAATTCCCTTGAGGGTTGTTGTGTTCCTGCGAGTGAGTGAGGTCACCAGAAAAGAAGGAGAATGCTGCGTTGGCAGCGGGGGTGGCGGCGCGCGAGCGATATTTTATGCTGCGAGCATTAATATGGCTACGGTAACCGCTTCACATCAGGCGGGCCGTAGTATTAAAAAAAAAAAAATTTGGAACAGTTTGTATGGTGGCGTATGCACACACGCTCATTCAGACGGATGTCTTTGTTTATGTAATAGTGAACGACGTGACATTTGTATGAAGTGGCCGGGGTGTGTTAGTATCCTATTGGCTCTGACTTGTCTTTTACTCGCCTACATATAGATATGATAGACAGACGGTTACGTGCCTGCATTCATAGAACATGTCTATCTGTCTTGGTTTGGGTATTCACTATGTATTATATGTATAAATTTACAAAAAAAAAATATCTAATACCTATAGTCCAAGCTTTGCTTAGATTGGGACTATATGACTGTGTGTAATTTGTCCCGGATTTTTTTATTTATTTACGCTGGTAATTCTATTTACATATTTTTCTTTTTATTGCGGCGTGATATGCATACTTACCTGCCTTCTTGTTGCCCCAGCTACAGACGCTTTAAATACCAGAAACCTAACTCGTTTGTTTCCAAATATAGACAAAGGATTAACTTTATCAGCAGCAATCGTTGAATCTTTAAACTGTTCGTTCCACAACAGTGAAAGTTGGGAAAGCGGCAGCTGCAACTATCTCATGAACTTCTGACCATAATTAGGCGAACAAAATGGTCCTAAAAGACAGTTAATGGATCACGTGCAATATTTTTTGTTACGTGAACACTCGTAACGCAAATGGTATGGAGATATATTATGCCCAATTATGCTGAAGTTATTTCTTAACGAATAGTTTTACGTGACCATACAGTAAATGCATTAGTACTGTCGTTAAGGTGGATACCCTCTGCCCCTCTCTCAGGCCGAACTAGCATATCCTCAAAAGAAGAACTCTCGTGATTATTATGTACATTGCGGGAGAATAAACCAGGCCAGGCGTTTAGATGATTCTACAATTTATTGAAACCGAGTGTGTGACAGCGATATGACATACAATGCATTAAAGGCTAGAAAGATGGCTACTAATGGCTAGTGAAGTGTAGTTGGACTGCCGTTACCACGGATTATTAGATTTCTAATTTGTATGTAACTTGAAATTGTGACGGTTTCCCAACACATTGATATTTTCATAGATTGAATGAATAGAAGCCATTGCCTCCTCCTAGCAAAGAAACCCCGAGGGCGTATTCTGATGCGCTAGTCCAATTAGACTCCCTATCGCCTAAGCTGAAGCCGAGTTAGATCGAAAATAAGTCTTTAGTGGGGTGTACTACGATCTTTAGAGCCAAAGCCAACCTCACCTGCACGTGGTGCACTCTACCGACTAGAGAAAGAGGCCCTGGAAAAAGAGAGGTACGGTACAGCATATTTGTAAGCTGCCCGACTGGGGAAGTTCACACAGAATACCACAGCCAAATAACAATTCCCTTGAGGGTTGCTGTGTTCCTGCGAGCGAGTAAGGTCACCAGAAAGGAAGGAGGCGGCGCGGAGGAGGCAGTGCGCGAGCGATATTTAGATCGCAAATGGTGGGAGGTATAAGGCAGCAGCAGTGGATACAAGCTGAAGATGATGATAGCCGCTTGCGGGTATATTTGTTTGTACCGTGCACAGTCATACAAAACGGGTAATTATCAAGTTAATAAACTCTTTAAAAGCTGTTTAGAAATTTAGGGTAACCAGCGTGACCGTGAGTGGAAGAAAGTGAAATACTTTTAAAAATTATAACAATGGTTAAAAACAATTGTAATGTCAAACTCACTCATACTTTCGGTGAGCTATCTGGTGAGGAGATATGACAATGGTTATGTGAATGAGGTTGTTGACTGAAAGCTCGTGTAGGTGATAGCACTGGGACTGGTTTTAAAATCTGCCATTGACTACCAACAGCAGTAAAATTGCTCTGCTGTGGAGATTTATCAATAAAACAATTAAGCAAAAAGAGTTCTCTAAATTTTTCTCGCCTTGTTACAATCAAAGATTATGTATCCAGGACCCTGAAATTTAATTAAAAGAAAACCTTTCTGGAAGGAACATTTACAATGATTTCAACAACATCAATGAAGAGGGCAATCTGCAATATACGACTGACGTTGAGAATTGCATGTTGTACATGCCGTAATATTAGTTTTTTTTTTTTTTATAAATATTTGTTTCATAACTTCATAACATAACTTTAAGTTATATCACAAAGAGCTTTATGGATCTAACTAATACTACTAATATCTATTTGTTATCCATTATATCTATTAAGAATAATGATTCCAATCTTTGGTAAAATATTTACTACACAAAGCAATATATTATTACATTAATTTATTAAACATATTTGTTTTACCTACAAAAATAAATTAGTTCTGCTGAAAAGATTAGAAAATTGCAGTATTTGTTTAGATATTATGAGAAAAAGTAGTGCGGAACGAGAATTATACTTCGTATCAACATGACTCATTGAAATCGATTTAAGATCGAAGAAGATTAAAAAATCGAATATCATGTTTGAACAAAATTTATATTTGATAAAATCCGGAACTAGGAGATAGGAAAAGAAAGAAGTACCTTTTCTACCGACTAAAGTAGTCGGTAGAAACCATACTTCTCGACTCTACTAGTAAAAAATATGTTGTCAAACGTTTCGAGTCATTGTATAATTGAATTAATATGGCGACGACAATATCGAAGCTTCTTAATAACGTTTTAAGCACAGAGACCAATTATCAAATAATAATAGTAATTTAAAATTGTGTTTGGTTTGGAAATTATTATCGTTGCATCACGTAGTATGTTCTGAGAATATAGGAAGCTAAAGATCTGTAATATAAAATCTATATACTTATGTAAAAGTACTTAAATGACTGCTTCTTTGTATTTAATAAATAAAATAAAAATATTTATAGAAATGTACTTACATATCGCCTCCTTTGTCAAAGCCGAAACGAGGAAGAAAGCTAGAAACTTCGTCGCGTACATTTTGGTGTTACGTAGCACTAAATATCTCACTAAACCAGCCGGTGACTTCGCATTTTGTCACTAAAACCGGTGCATTCTGTCCACTACACGAACAAGGTCATTCATGGTTCATGGGTTGGATCTGAAATGGAAGAGAAATGCAATTAAACAGGGTGTTTTCTCTGTGTTTTTACTAGTAAATCGGATGGGTGTAGCCTAGCGCCGCATCAACCGTGTCAATGGGGGCCCCTGGGCTACAAGGGCCCCGCGGCGTATTCAGTTCGAGTAAGTAGAAGACTCCCTGGCCCTGGCATGTTCGAACAGAAGGGCCCTCTACCGAATTTGGATACAGATCTTTTTGGGTGTAAGTGGTTCATCAACATCTTTGAACTAAAGCCAACTTCACCTGCACGCGGTGCACCCTGCTGACTGATAAACGAAGCTCTGGCGAAAAGAGAGGTAGAGAGCGTAATTGTAAGCTATCCGACTGGGGAATGTACCTCCACCTCACAGAATACCGCAGCCAAATAACGGTTCCCTTGAGGGCTGTTGTGTTCTTGCGAGTGAGTGAGGTCACCAGAAAGGAAGGAGATGCTGCGATGGCAGCGGGGGTGGCGGCGCGCGAGCGATATTTAATGTTGCGAGCGTTAATATGACTATGGTAACCGCTTCACATCAGGCGGGCCGTATGGTTGTCTGCCACTCGAAGTAGTATAAAACAAACTAGATCTGTCAAGCGTAAGCTAAGCCACTGTTTTTAACCGGAAGTACAGTATTACCAAACCCCGGCCACTCCATACAAAAATGGCGCTTTTGCATGTAGTAACCAAATGACGTCTGTACACGTGCCTATGTTTAATAATATAATATATAATATATCTTTATGTCATTTCAAATTGTACATAAAATGGATTGTCAGGGTTTCCATTTAGGCAAACAATGCCTGTGTTTGGAATACCCCGCTCTTACACAACTAGATATTTAATACTATTTGATTTCTAATACAATATAATAATTATACAAAAAGATAAAGTAACTTGTCCTATGTCTAGAGGTAGAACAGCAAATCGCTAATACATGTATTTAAAATCATTTTGTAAGTGTGAGTATAACTACTGTGTGTGTGCGTGTGTATGTGTATGTGTGTGCGCGTGTGTGTGTGTGTGTGAGTAATTATATATATATTTAATTTAATTTAATTTATTAAAAATACTTTCGAGGAGCTGTTTCCTTCATTCATTGAATAGTTGAAAGTAAAGATTCCGTTTCTTCGTAATCTTTTGACTTCAGAAACACTGTAATTGTTTTTTTGCAATCATAATGTGTCTTAGGTGTCATATGTTTGAGTGACGTTCTCTAGGGCTGACATTATTTAATTATTAGTCGGACATGTAAGGGGGTGTAAGTGTTTCATCAACATCGTTGAACCAAAGTCAATCTTACCTGCACGCGGTACACCCTGCTGACTGACAGACGAGGCTCTGATGAAAAGAGAGGTAGGACATAGAGTATTTTTTAAGCAGCCCGACTGACGAAGTACCACCACCTCATAGAATACCGCAGTCAAATAACAATTTCCTTGAGGGTTGTTGTGTTCCTGTGAGTGAGTGAGGTCACCAGAGAGGATGGAGTTGCTGCGCTGGCAGCGGGGATGGCAGCGCGCGAGCGATATTTCATGTTGCGAGCGGTAATATGGTTACGGTAACCGCTTCCCATCAGGTGGGCGTAGTGAAGAAAAAAAAAACGTGTGACACTCGGGGACTGCCGCGGTAAAGCATAGCATTTTTTATCAACTAATGCTCGTTTGCTCGTTCATCCATCCATCCATATCCATTCATCTATCCATCCATATCCATTCATCTATCCATCCATCCATCCATTCATCCACCCATCCACCCATCCATCCATCCATACATCCATCCATCCATCCATATCCATTCATCTATCCATCCATCCATCCATCCACATCCATTCATCTATCCATCCATCCATCCATTCATCCACCCATCCACCCATCCACCCATCCACCCACCCATCCATCCATCCATCCATCCATCCACCCATCCATCCATCCATCCATCCATCCATCCACCCATCCATCCATCCATCCATCCATCCACCCATCCATCCATCCATCCATCCACCCATCCATCCATCCATCCATCCATCCATCCATCCATCCATCCATCCATCCATCCATCCATCCATCCATCCATCCATCCATCCATCCATCCATCCATCCACCCATCCACCCATCCATCCACCCATCCACCCATCCATCCATCCATCCATCAATCCATCCATCCATCCATCCATCAATCCATCCAACCATCCAACCATCCATCCATCAATCTGTCCGTCCGTCCGTCGATCCATCCATCCATCCAAATTGTTTTTTTTTTACTTTCCATGTGTTGAGACATCCATCCACTGCACAAATAACTCTCATCTTTTACATACTCGCATATTATTCTAAACTGAATGGAGAATAAAATACAAGCGACGACAATTCGTACGTCGTGGCATTCCTTGCGAACGGTTCCAAATCGGTTCCATAGGGGAGGTGAGGTCGACTAGTGAGAGCGGCAGAGAGTGTCCATACTGTACGTTAGTACTATTACTTATACTGTGGTATTACACACACTATTTCATATACATTTTCAATGAAAAGGTTTCATAGCATACATCGCAACCTCCACCTGTAGTTTACACTTGAAGAGAGATATGTTCAGAATATCTCTACCTGATAAACTTAATAACGAGTACATCCGTAGCAGACCTAAAGTTGCTGACATAGCTTTAGAGATCAGTAGGCTAAATCGGCAGTGGGCAGGTCACATAGCGCGCAGAACTAACGGCTGATAAGACGAAAAGACTGTAACGGCGACGGCAGACTGGAAAATGCAGCAAAGAAGGCCTATGGGGCCTTTGGGGCCTTCCCCAAAGGCCCCATAGTCCATTGACTATGGGGAGTCAGCATCTATTATCTATATGGTAAGTTCAGCAGGCGTCCTTCCTTTTTTGCTGAAAAAATACTTATTTCTATGCCTCTTTATGTAATCGCAACGCTAGCTATCGCCAAGGAATTCATTCAAACATTTTGGAATCAAATTGTTTGTGTGGGTTTTTCAGCGAATTCACATTTTATCTGTGGAATAAACTCCTTGACGAAATTTTCCCAGGAGACTACAGTTACATGGGATTATTCTAGAAAAGCGTAAAGGTATTTTATGCAGGGGTTGAATGATGTCTCTGGTGTTGCAAGCGTTCATAGGCTTCGATGACCGCTTACCATCAAGTCGGTCGTATGTCTGTTTATCATCATACGAAAATATTTTGCAACTTATAATTGCTGGCATAAATTTTAGTTGCCAAATGCAAATTATCATACGACCATAAAACTGCATTGCCATTTCTGAAATATAGTGACATTCTATTATTGAACGTGTTGCATCTAGTGGCACAATAGCCACCATATTTTTTAGAGCGAAAGTCGACCTCGACCGCTAACCACGCTATCCACGAGGTACTGGCGAAAGAGAGTTAGAGCAAGCATAATGAATTTAGAGTAGATTTACGATCGTCTATAAGGTGGGATGTAAATGGTTCATCAACATCTTTGAACCAAAGCCAACTTCACCTGCAAGCGGTGCACCCTGCTGACTGACAAACGAAGCTCTGGCAAAAAGAGAGGTAGGGAGCGTCATTGTAAGCTACCCGACTGGGGAATGTACCTCCACCTCACAGAATACCGCAGCCAAATAACAATTCCCTCGAGGGTTATTGTGTTCCTGCGAGTGAGTGAGGTCACCAGAAAGAAAGGATATGCTGTGTTGGCAGCGGGGGTGGCGGCGCGCGAGCGATGTTTTATGTTGCGAGCGTTAATATGGCTACGGTAACTGCTTCACATCAGGCGGGCCGTATGCTTGTCTATCACCCGACAAGTATAAAAAAAGGTGCGTTCAACTTTTAACTAACAACATAATTAATAGCTATGTTTTTAATTTAATTAGTTCGAAACTTTTCAGAAAATAGCGATCAAAAATACAGAAGGTTGTTGTGTTCGTGTAAGCGATGAGAGTTGACAGCAATGGTGGCAACGCGCGTATTACTTCTTTGCTAGCATAGGAAAGAAGTCTTCGTTAACATTTATTCATCACACTGCAAGGATGCGGGTCTCCCCTAAATCGAAGGGGTTTAGAGCAATTGGGGATGTTTGATATTTTTTCTGATACCAGATGTCGCTAGGTAGGCGTCGGGTCCAGATTGTCAAATTGTACTGAATTTTTTAACAGTGAAACTTCAAGACGACAAGACAACAGAAGACGTCAACAAGACATTTGACAAGATGCTATGAATTGACAGATGATTGGACCCTACGCTACAGTGCTGCCAAAAGACCCTCATTGCGGGTTGGCGGAGTACGTGGTAAGAAAGAAGTAGTTACGTAATATTATAAAAAGAGGGCCATAAGCCATTTTCTTTTAATAGTTTACGCTGGATTGTTTACAGTTCCATCTTATTTATGTTAATGTGTGTTGTGTATAAACTATTATGAACATAAGCTACCCCATTAGATGAAACTAATGCTCGTGGATATTTAAATCTATTTTGTTGCAGAGGAAATGTTATTAAAATATCTTGAAGTACTGCTGTAGAAAGTGACAGTGTAACTTCGGGAAGCGGATGAATACTAGATTTTTCCCACACTGTACTGTGTTTAACATGTAATTACTTGACGTACATATTATTGTAATATGTATAATTTATGTTTTTTTATACTACGTCGGGTGGCAGACAAGCATACGGCCCACCTGATGTGAAACGGTTACCGTAGCCATATTAACACTCGCAACATGAAATATGTCTCGCGCGCCGCCACCCCTGCTGCCAACGCAGCAAATTCTTCCTTTTTGGTGACCTCACTCACTCGCAGGAACACAACAACCCTCAAGGGAATTGTTATTTGGCTGCGGTATTCTGTGAGGTGGAGGTACTTCCCCAGTCGGGCAGCTTAAAAATACGTTATGCCCTACCTCTCTTTTCGCCAGAGCCTCGTGTGTCAGTCAGCAGGGTGCACCACGTGCAGGTGAAGTTGACTTTGGTTCAAAGATGTTGATGAACCACTTACACCCCAAAATATATAAATAAATTATGTATACAACTACTTTTGAGATTACATTCATTTAATGCCTACTTCCCTAATAGTATAAATATGATTTGATTTTGTTTGTGACACTTTCACGCCGAAAGCACTCAATCGATCATATTGAAACTTTGTACAAAAATATATATTGAATGATGTATCTAACTTAAGGAAACATTGGTAAGTAAAGATATTTGATTTTGATTTTTCATATTTTGAATAGAATATGTGTAAGTGCTGCATTTGTAACTTATGATTACTTTCCATAGACTAATAATACACCGGTTTCACCGCGATTTCATTTTAATGGAGTATCTGTTGCTAATAGAAGTTCGGTTTGTTACTTAGGTTTGCTTTTGGATAGAAATTTTAATTACATTGAGCACATGAAGCAAGTAGGTGAAAAAGCAAAAAAGAATTTCTATGCCTTAACACGAATTTCTACCTCTACGTGGGGATTAACTTTCAAAACGTTAAAAACTATTTATACCGCCACATACTTAGGTTGTGTTACATACGGTTCACCTGCGTGGGCAGATAGGGCTACTATAGGTGCAGCACGTCGTAAATTGCTTCAAAGCCAGCGCCTTGCTCTGATATTTTTATGTAAGTCGTATAGAACTGTAAGCACCGAGGCACTACCCGTGCTAGCTGGTGTGTTACCGGTAGACTTAGAAGTACAACGCCGCGCTTCAATGTACTATACATCTAAAAATATGGTCCCTGATTTCTTGAAAACGCGTGATCGTGAAAAAATAGTTAGACTGTTCAAACCTTTTAATGAAGTATTTGAAACATTGCTGTCTGAATGGCAGGAAAGGTGGGAAACTTCTACCAAAGGACGCCACTTGTATCTGTTCTTTCAATCGGTAAGAGATAGATTAAAGAAAAAGTGGTTAGAAGTCGACCACCCTGTTGCGCAATTTTTAACTGGACATGGCAATTTTAAAGCTAAACTCTTTTCGTTTAAATTAGTGCCGTCGCCCTTATGCGAATGTTCTACTGCTAATTCTGAATTCGATCAAACAGCACACCATGTTCTCTGGGAGTGTGATCTTTGGCAGCGGGAGCGGGATGACATGTTGAATTCATTGCAAGTTGCATCCGGGGTAGTATACTATTCAGATTTGGTAGCAACAAGGGAGAATTACCAAGCGTTCAGACGATTTTGCAATTCATATTATTGGAATCGATGTGTTAGGTAACAACTCAATGTTTTAGGTCCCTAATAGTGTTAGAAACTTAAAATCCGTGGTGCACGGCAGTTGAGCTTCACTTGACTAGCCATCTCTTTAGGCTTTTAATGCCTTATTTGCCACTAGCTGATGCCCGCGACCTCGTTCGCGTGGACTTTATGATTCCGGCATATTAATACAAATACGAACTAAAGTAGATACATATATATATATATAGTAAATTTTATATATATATATAACGTAAATAAATAAAACTATTGCGTCTAACTTGTAGCAGGTAAGAATAAAAGTAGCACTGCGCGGTTATTTTTTTACAATACAATCAATATTTTGTTAAACTATTTGTACTCATCAGGCTGAACAACTTTTGCTAAGGCGTCATTTTTATATTTCTTATAGTTTAGCCGAACCATTATGGTTCTGCATCAGGTGTTCTAAATCTTGGATTTTTATACCGAGATGGAAATTTCGTGTCCACGTTTTCAAATCGATGCCATTTTAGTAATTGACATTTTAGAAAACCATAGAATCAATACCCATATTGATATTATGACATTTCAACCCCATCGCACCCCCACAGGAGTGCTCTTGTGTCACGTCGATTATGTTAGATTATAAAATAGCTGTTGTTTTCGGAATCAGCGACCCGATAAACCATAGAAACAATACCCATGTCGATTTTCAGACGTTTGCACCTCATTCCACCCCTTTAGGGGTTGAATTTTGAAAAATCCTGAAACACGTGTTTACTCATTTATCTACAGAAGATCTCGTGTAAAGTTTCGTATAAAATAGTCCAACTAATCTTGGTTCCCCATACAAACTTTGGACCCCCGTTTCACCCCCTTAGAAGTTGAATTTTCCAAATTCCCGCCTTAGTAAGCATCTACGTCCTGAAAGGAACCCCCATACAAAATTTGAGACTCCTAGCACTTGTAGTTTCTTAGATTTTGTGATGAGTGATTTTCTATAAAGAAAAATTTTCTTTAAACTTTAAATGACGATAACTTTTTAATCTGACATCAGATTTCGATGAAACAAAGCCTATATGTTGCTCAGGGATGAGCTTAATCTTTTAGTGAAAACCGCGTAAAAATCTGTTCAGTAGTTTTAAAGATTAGCGAGTACATACAGACAGACAGACAGACAGACAAAAAAATCAAAAAAATCTTTTTTGTATTCTGTTACTCTTTTTTTATCGCCCACACCCATTTTTTGTTAATTTTATCAAATGTACAGACACGCGGTTCCTACTGTTTTATTATATGTATTGATATTGCTGTCTCTCACATTGCTAAGAGGGGAAGTCAAATTCCAAAAGCTTCCTACTCCTACTAATTTCTTCTGATTAAATTCGTTGTGAGTTCCAAGGCAGCCGTAGTTTTACCCCTGGGACTGCAATGGACTTCATTGTTCATTGCCTTTTTTGGCGGTCGCCGCTGTTAATCCTGGCTACACAGGAGATACAGTGGTGGGAATGTGTGGTGGGCCCCCGTAGACTAATAATACACAAAGTTTTATAGACACCTATTTGGCGTGGTAAACATGAGATTAGAATATGTCAGATATTTTTTACCGTTCTCTATTCTGTTCTTGTCGAGGAGCTCTATTGCGTCGTTATGCGTGTCAGTCTAATCGAACACGGAAGTTAAGCAACGTCAACCGTAGCCAGGCCATGGATGGGTTTATATATCTCGAGCGTCTCCATGCTTCGGAGGGACGTTAAGCTGTCGTTCCCAGCTGTTAGCTGTTGTCATCAGATAAAAAAAAAAAATTGAGGTTTGGTTGTGCAGTACTGACAGCCCAGGTAGTCATGCTCACTAAAGTGTTCAAACTGGTGGTGGTGTCGTGTGGCGGGTCGCCGCATTCCCAATAAAATGGTTAAATGCGGCGATGGCTGCCCCTTGCATCAACTCGTGAACGGATGCTGCTGAGGGGACTGGTCTGCCGTGGTTGCCATGGTTGCAAGGCAAACAATAGAAGGATTTAGATAAGTAGTATTAGACAATAGTATATTTATTAGCACAACAGCGACGTGCAATTAATAAATTGTAAGAAAATTGTGACAAAAAAAATGATTGTTAACAAAAGGTACGGACCCAGGGGTCTGTCATCATCAACATCATCAGGTCATTTTAGTCTCCACTACAGGAGCACGACCCTCTCGTCCGTTCCAGACAGAAGGAGGATTTGGCCTACACTCCCCACGCTGGCCAGACGGGTTGGGAAGGCCTGATCAATGTTTATAATGTATTTCCCTTAGTCGCCTTGTACGACATCCACGGGATGAGACGGAGTGATTCTATTCTAGTCTGCCGGAAACCACACGGCCCGGGGTCTGTAGATTGTAATTATTATCAATAAAAAAAATATACACATGTTGTGTTTTATAGTTTTCTCGGTCTACGTTACTTTACACATAAAGAAGAAAGTTGCGTATTATCCAGCCATAATCTGTTTACTATCACAGAATAATATACTCTATTACTATATCCATTTGTGATCATAATTTGATTGTATAACAACGTAATTTGTAGTTAAGCTTCGGTTTCATTGAGCATTGTATGCAAAGGACTGATCTTGGAAGTTGCGAAATTGATAATCATCTGAGCATTAGAATTGCTAATTCTAGTTCTACTGGGTGATTTTTATGGCGCTTGGAGATTAATCGAGCGTGTTAGATAAGTGTAATGGCAGTTTTTATTGAATATATTTATTGAAGTCTAACATTTGTTTTTGACGCGATAATGTCTTATAAATTGATGAACCGCGGCTGCACGCACGTAAAAGCATGACTCATTGTCACGTTCCGCCTGAGCCGAGCGTGCAAGCGAGAGCGCGGAACAAGCCTTAAAGAGGGACGATCGGCCTATGTTTCTTATGACGTTATCACCTAAAATTATCGAGAGAATATGTAGGAGGTGGGCAAACGAGCATATGGATCATCTGATGGAAAGCAATCACCACCACCCATGTTGACCAGCAACACCAAGGGGTCGCCGATAAGTTGCCAGACTTATAAGGGAAATAAAGACTCTCTTCTTGAAGGCTCCCATGCCGTAATTGTTCGGAACCGCCGAGGGAAGTTGATTCCACAGATCCACCGTTCGTGGCATAAAATGTCTTCTAATAATGGTCTAACACAAAATCTAGAGCACAAGTTTCATTGCTAATTAGGTTTGGTATCGACATACAAATAAAGACTCTGTTCTTGAATGTTCCCATGTTATAAGTTCCCATGTTATTGGGGTGTAAGTGGTTCATCAAGATCTTTGAACCAAAGCCAACTTCACCTGCACGTGGTGTACCCTGCTGACTGACAAACGAAGCTCTGGCGAAAAGAGAGGTAGGGAGCGTGATTGTAAGCTGCCCGACTGGGGACTGTACCTCCACCTCACAGAATACCGCAGCCAAAAAACAATTCCCTTGAGGGTTGTTGTGTTCCTGCGAGTGAGAGAGGTCACCAGAAAGAAAGGAAGGAGATGCTGCGTTGGCAGCGGGGGTGGCGGCGCGCAAGCAATATTTTATGTTGCAAGCGTTAATATGGCTCGGGCCGTATGCTTGTCTGCCACCCGACGTAGTATAAAAAAAAATCTACTAGAAAAGTAGGTAACACTTTCAATATAAGTCTTGCAGTGAGAAAGGAAGATAAAATCCTTTCGACGCGTAATATCACAGACGTAAAATACTAAGATCAGAGAATATTTCTGGCATTATGTCCCATGAAACGTCGAGTATTCAATTGAAGATAGAATTATTCAAAATTGTTTATTTTATAAATCTAAAGTAAAACCTCACCTCGCCCCACCTGATATGACGCAGTTAGATACCGTAGCTATATTAACGCTCGCAACATGAAGTATCGCGCGTCGCCATCCCCGCTGCCAACTCAGCAACTCCTTCCTTTCTGGTATTTTGTATGACAAGCCCAGTCGCAAGTAACAATAAATCAAGTGTTTTTTTTATGAATATTGCTATTAAATACATTCAAGAGATAAAAAAGTTAAAAAGTTGTATTTTTCTTATTTGGTACATTAAGTTAATGTATTAATTTGCATATTATAAAACAGATATAAAGTTACGTAATGAACGGAAAACTTATTTGAGTAAACTTAGAACTGAACTTACGACCTCTGTAGAAATCAAGACTTCTAATTCGATTTTTTTTTGATAAAAAATATAACCTGATTCTTTCCGCAAAACTAACACTACGCGAGCGTAAAATAAATCATATAGTATAAATCATCATCATCATAATCATCAGGTCATTTTAGTCTCCACTACAGGAGCACGACCCTCTCTCATCCGTCCCAGACAGAAGGAGGATTTGGCTTACACTCCCCACGCTGGCCAGACGGGTTGGGGAGGCCTGATCGATGTTTGATAATGTATTTTCCTTAGTCGCCTTGTACGACATCCACGGGAAGAGACGGAGTGATTCTATATATCGTTTATGAAGAATAGTAAGAACAAAACACCTCACATACAACACTAAACCACAAAATTGTTACAAATCTCCATCTTTATAAAGCAACAGCATCGATTGTTGTGAATCTCGCACAAGATAATTAATTCCCAATGAACCGTATCCAGTGACTGGGTAACGGAATACCAGCTCCGTTATCACTGGGAACGGAACACTGCTCCGTAATAGCTCCGGAGTAATAGGTTCCCCGGGGTATTGTGTGCATCGTGCAATTTAAATATTAAGTGCTTTGGTTGCAAGTGTTGTGGGTTTTATAATAGGGGACAGATTGCTGGGTAGTATGCAAGTTTGGGAGAATTAGTTAACTTTGCTTGGAGTTTTAGAAGAAGAAATGTGCCTGTGTTCATTTTATAAGGCAATAATTTGTACATAAACAGCTGTCTGAGTATGCGTAGCGTTTCCAAGTTCAGTTGACGTTGGAAATATATATGTATATTTGGATTTAGCTGTGGAATTGGTGCTAGATTTTTTTATAAATTGTGGTATGTAGGAGACTGACAAGCAATTTTTCAACTCGTTAGATATTAAAATCGGTTCAGTACTTATGAAGATATAGGCTTTAACTGAAAATAATGATTATTTAGAGTAATAACTCTCAAATAATTTATGGGAATCAATTGGCCGTGTGGTTTCCGGCAGACTAGAATAGAATCACTCTGTCTCTTCCCGTGGATGTCGTACAAGGCGACTATGGGAAATACATTATAAAACATCGATCAGGCCTCCCCAACCCGTCTGGCCAGCGTGGGGAGTGTAGGCCAAATCCTCCTTCTGTCTGGGACGGACGGGAGAGGGTCGTGCTCCTGTAGTGGAGACTAAAATGACCTGATGATGAATGAATTGGAATTTGGTAGGTAAAAGACAATGTACATTATAATATGTACATTAGATATCATAATAGGTTATATCTTTTTTTAAAGAAATAGCAACTCTTAGTTTTTAAAGCAATTGCTAAATATATCTAAGAAAATAAAAAATGACGAAAGCAAAAATTATTTGTTTAGAATTTTACTTCATAGTATCGGACAGTCCCAACAAAACATTATACACTCTAAGAGAACAAAACTAAAGAACAAAACATAAATATAGTGAGAATAAAGTTTCTTAATGGATTATTAAAATAATCCATATTATCCGAAGAAACCCTTTACAATGCGGTAGCATTTGAAAGCAAATAAAAATTAAAGTTTCTACCAATGAAGTAATAATATTGCAAAAGTCATTAGATTAGGATTACATCGCAAATGATCGCGAGTAACAGTCGAAATCCAATAATACGCAACTTAAATCCAACCGCAACTTATCCATTGTGATATAGAAATATCGACAAACTATCAACTTCACACTAATTTTCGGTGCATTGTCAGCAATTTTGGGGCATAAATATGATAATTTCATGGCCATCAAATAAACTTTCACGAGAAATAGTAAACACTTTTATTCGTTGAAGGCTTGTTAAAAGATATAAACTGTCGAGTTTAGGAAACGTAAATTAGGTAGATAAATTTGATTTGGTGGATATAAACGAACACACAATAAATTAATCCAATTCGTACAACTTGCCGATATCGTAAAAAATGTTATAGAAGAAAAGATAAAAGAAATGCAAAGTATGAAAAGGCTAGAAGAATTAAAAACAAAATAATAATAAATTTATATTCTTTGTGTCTGGACGGAAATTGGGTATTTGACTAACATTTTTTTCTGTTTGATATGTAGGGACGTCTCCATAATATAACCATAGGTGAAAGAATTACTTCGATAGCACAAAAATCTCTCGAGATATGGTAATTTGAAAATCACAATTTTTAGACTGCCCCAAAACGCTCCATACAAAAGACTACTGAATTATGACGTCACAGATCTGTATTTTGTATGCATCAAATCAGAAATTTGTACGACAGTTATGTTAAATATTACGTTTATGTGATTAGTATCATAATAAAAGTTATAGCATTTTTTATTGCTTCTCCAATGGAAATATTATTTTTTAATAATTTCATACTTTTAAAATGGACTTTCCCGCCAAACTTTGATCGACGCTAAAAAAAGTCTGACTGAAGATATTAGAATGAAAGTTTGCAGATCTTTATAGTTTTGTGTATTTTACGATATTGTTAATTTATTTGTACAATTTTTAAACATTGGAAACAACCCAATTGTTGCAGATTTTGTTAAGTGAAGAATGCATATGATAATATTCCAAATTAAGGACTATAAATAATTAAATAACAATTCCTGGATCTGTTACACAGCGCCATCTAGTCCCAAACTAAGCAAAGCTTGTACTATGGGTACTAGAAAACTGATATGATCTACGTAAATTTTTTTTTGAACCGACTTCACGGTATATATTCGTATAATACATATAAAACACCCAGACCAAGACGAACAGAAATATTCGTGCACACAAATGTTTGACTTGTGCGAGGTTCGAACCCGCAACCTCGGAGTCAAAGTGGCCATTGCTAGCTATTCGTCCACCAGGCTCGTCAACCGGGTAATAAATAATGCATTAAGGTAAAATAAAATTGTGCAAATTCATTATAAGATTAAAAGCGATGCAACAAAATTACATAAAAGTCAGTCCATAAAAGAATATACAGTTCCAATTTTTTTATTCTCATACATTGCTCATATGTAACATGATGCGCGTTACTAAAAACTTTGTAATTCGTGGCGGAAAAGATTGGTCTGTTTTATTTCAAGAACTTCGCTTCTGCAGCGAGCGGACAATAGCTATACATTTAATAAGACGTTTTAACGAAACGTCTATACAATTATGGCAAGTTATGCAAGATTATGAATTCAATTATTGTTATAACTGTTTCACAATTATCATCTAGTTTGTGTAGCTGTACATCAAATCAGCGAGCTTTGTCTGAGTCGAGAGTTATGCTATTTTTACTTACTGTTTTTGGTCATGCAAGAGTTGCGTCAATGTTTCTTCAGTATCTATCCCTGCTTCCGCTCTAATGTTATTAAGATCCACTTGTTAATTTGCACCGGGTAGTTGCATTACATTATCAGTATTGTTTTTTATATTACTATCGTGGCACGTTACCGTTAGCATATAGATTGCATTCAGGAAGGGGCATCACTCGCACATTGCACTCATTTTGCAGTATTGCTACATTGTAATATCCTTTTCGATAAGTGGTTTATTCCTTTATAGAAGCGAAAGAATTTTAACTGAAGGATATTAATAACAATTTTACCTATTACTTTACCATTAATCTTCGATTGTACATTTATTTTCTAGTAGTTTTCATAATTCAATGAAATTAATTATTCTATCTTGTTTCTTTTCTTTTTATACAGATTCTAAAGGTAACGAATATAGTGTATGGATTTTTCTATGAGTTTGTTCCGTTAAAATATTATGTTTATGAAAATAACTCTGTTTGTTACATGGCGAAATATTGCTCTGACTAGCAATATTTTATGGAACTACCACTTACTTCAACTTCTTTTATATGTTCTCAAACTCATTTTTTTTTTTGTTTCGGTTCATTGGTTCGATACTGCTTGCACTAACGCCATGTTAAGCCTCCTGGCTCTCTTGTACATGTATGATGATAATATTGTACATGTTGTGTATGCCCTGTAAATGCACCCGTTTTCTGTGGTACAAACATACCATTTAGTTATTAAAAGTTCAAATAGCACGATATCGCCCTAGCGCTAGTCTGTCTAATCGATCATACAATTTAAGCAACGTCGACCGTAGCCTGTCTATATTTGGAGTTATTTATCTCTAGTTTCTCTATTCCTTTAAATTGCACGTTAAGCCATCGATCGTCGATCGATCGCACGTTAGCATTAGCTGACGGTCGGTAAGTCAAATGAGTGGCTTGAAAACCTCTAGTGGCTTGAAAACACTGGCGCTAACCTGTAGTTGAACAGTGGTGGAGTACTCTCTAAGTCCATTCAATGGGGACCTGGGGCCCTACCGCCGAAGCTGAAGCCGATTACCACCGACTATCTTGATTCGAAAAATAGGTCTTACGTTTAAGTTATTGCCAAACTCCTTCAGCTTAGTCGTAGAGCTCCATCGTTTCTACCAGCTAAGTTAAACACAAGTAGCATAAATCTAAGTTGAAGTTAGATTTTTGTAATAAAAAAATCCGATGGTAAGCGGTTTCGGGTTCGGCGGTAGGGCCTCGGTTTCCAAGTTGTTTGATGCTGATACGTATTAAAACGGTAATCAATTGAAAGAAAAGCTTAGGAAAATTATTAGAAATTTTGAATATATAAATAAAATGTCAAGATACAAAATGTTATTTGACGAATGCATTATTCATGTTTCTGATCGAAGAAAGTAAAATCTATACGAATATCATTACTTTTACTGATCGAATTATGCAGAGATAGTACTTATCCACACCTAACATTAGTAATGTGAGACTGATCAAAATATAATTATGTTTATTCACTTTCGATAATAACTTATTGTTTTTATCATGCCTTGCAGTTTTATTGCAACTTTCCAAGCGAATTCACTTTGTTCAACTAGAGAAAGAAATGATTATTATGTTGAAGGTCTTAAAGTTTAAAAAATATATTATTACTATGATTTTTTTAAGGTTCTGAAATCAAAACCATCTATTTAATATAAACCACCCAATTTTGACCTCAATATCTGAACCCAAGGGCGGTTTATTTACATCTGTACTGTCTGAGTTCAGTCTCCGAAAGAACAAAAGCTGTTTCGCGCCAGTGTTCATTTACTACATACAGGCTAGCTGTTGCCCGCGATTTTGTCGCGTGAAGTTTTTCCATGGGAGACATGTGCAAAGGTAAACCGGTAGATAAGCAATAGTTCAATACAATAAAAAAATGTTCTTAAAAAAGAAAAAGCATTCTGAAAGAACAACGCGCGAATGCAAAATCTGAATAATTATGTTCCAATTGAGACTGCACCGCGGTTTTCCAGATATCCAGATAGATTGTATATTCTATTTTATTTTATACATACCTACTTATCTCTTAACTAGCTCATAGATCTATGCTCTCTATGTAACATTTATCATAAATTATGCGAATGTCAACGTGATTCGGACAAAGTCGCAGGCGGAAGCTAGTTCCAAATTCGTTAAAACCGAGGTCTTCGCTGGAAACTAGGTTTATAAAACGTAACATCTTTCGAGACGATACATTGATTTTGATTTTATCAAAAATGCTAAACAGCTAAAGTGGGTGATTATTTACTCACTAAACTCAATTTTTTAAATCTAGACTTGATTTATAAAAATTTACATTTCTGGGTGATAGATTACGTTTTGCTTCTTCAGAACCGTATGCCTGATTTTCTTCTTATCCCAAAGGTTGACTGGTATAGAATGGTTAAGTCCGCCTTTTGTACCCTTATAAAATTCGTGCTCAATAAAGTTTTTAATTAAAATTAAATTACGTGGTTTAGTAACAATTTTAACACTTCCTTTAGTAGGTATATAACTAAAAACGGAAAGAAAGAATGGTAATATAAATTAATCGCATATTAAAAAAAGCACGTAAAGAAAAAGTGATTAAAAAATAGTAATTCAATACTTAAACTACATGCGTTATTTTTTATTTTTTTGGACTAAATAAATCGTACAGATAAATCAAAAAAGTGCGAGAAGAGACTTTATAAGATCGACAATGCCCTGGTGTTGCAGGTGTCCATAGGCTGCGGCAACTACTTGCTAATAAGCGGGCGGTGTGCTTGTTTGTTTGTGTGGTTTAAATAGTTACTTATCTCAATATAATTTGGCGGCAAAAATCTTATATTACTGTCAAAATGCTGTATAGCACAATATTTTTTTTATTTTCAATTTATCGCATATTAAAGTGTTAATCACACGTTTAACTTTTTATATAAGGATATTGTTACAAAAAAATATAAAAATCTTACCACAAAAAAATTTCAAAATCCAACAAAAAAAAATCAACACTAAAGTAACAAATCACGCACAAAAATTTGACCAATAAATTTCCTGTCAGAAATTGTCAATTTTCACACGCGACCGGCACTAGCTGCTGCCGACGCGTCAGGTTCGCGCGTCAGGGTACCTACGACTGCCTGCGTTAACAAACGAACCGAGGCATGCGAGTGCATTACTTTCTAGTAGTTTTGTTTATGTTAAACAGGTGTGTAATATGTCTAATTATGTAGTAATAGATGTTTACACTACTGATCCTTATGGTTTTGGAGTAATATACTTACTAGAATATGGGTGAAAGGATTTGTAAGAAGGAGACTAGGAAATAAAGGATTTTTATAAGAACTATGTAGTGGTTGCCCACTGGTCGAAATTCGAACCAAGATTATAGAGAGATGCATGTATTTGGAAAACACATGGTGTGTGTAGTGTTTTTTTTATTGATTTAATGTATTTATTATTCATAATTAAAAAAAAAATATTAGCATTCTGCACTCCTTCTCTATATAAACTATAAGTGTGCGAAAAAGATGAGCTCGGTGGCGTAGCAGTCAAGGACGCGGCTTCGACACCAACGGTCGTGGGTTCGATTCCCACATAGGACAAACATTTGTGTGCATGAACATGTCTGTTTGACTTAGTCTGGGTGTTTTCTATGTATCATAAGTATGTATTTACAAAAAAAAATGTATTTACGTATGTTTATCAGTTGTCTAGTACCCATAACACAAGCTTCGCTTACTTTGGGGCTAGATGGCACTGTGTAATTTGTCTGACAATATTTATATATTTATTATTATTTCATACCCCTCCGTCCGCGCATTTTTTTGTAAAAAGGTGTACAAAGTTTTTCCTTCACGTATTAATATAATAATTCGTAACTTTAAAGTTTTTTTTTATATAATTATATTAGTTATATAATTTCTAAGAATTACAATTATCTCTAAGAAACTAAATTAAAAATAAAAATAAAACTACATATTATCTAAAAAAAGGCTCCCGTGGCATTGTACCGAAGATGCTGGTAGCGTTTCCTCGTTGTATGGCAATACTAATGCGTTGTGTGAGAAAGCCGCCAGCTCTTCGGTCACCAGTGGTCTCGACCAGGCGCTTGGAGAGCTCATTCATTAATTTAAGCGCATTAGGACCCCATGAACCCAGGGGTCTGGACTCCGAAAGGCACAAAAGTGTATTCCGAGCCGAGACCGCGATATCTCGTAATTTTTATTTTCTCGGCCGCCATTTTCATTCGTAACTATTTCTCTGAATTTGTTGTGGATCCAAGAATTTTTTTTTTTTTTTTTTTTTATACTACGTCGGGTGGCAGACAAACATACGGCCCGTCTGATGTGAAGCGGTTACCGTAGCCATATTAACGCTCGCAACATAAAATATCGCTCGCGCGCCACCACCCCCGCTGCCATCGCAGCATCTCCTTCCTTTCTGGTGACCTCACTCACTCGCAGGAACACAACAGCCCTCAAGGGAACCGTTATTTGGCTGCGGTATTCTGTGAGGTGGAGGTACATTCCCCAGTCGGGTAGCTTACAATTACGCTCCCTACCTCTCTTTTCGCCAGAGCTTCGTTTGTCAGTCAGCAGGGTGCACCGCGTGCAGGTGAAGGTGGCTTTGGTTCAAAGATGTTGATGAACAACAGTTCCACCACACCACCACCACCACCCCAAAAATATCTTGTTTTTTTTTTAAAAGAGAGAGAAAAACTAACGAGCATATCTGAAAGCGGAAAGCTGTCACCCCCGCCCATGGAGACCAGCAATGTCAATGGGTCACCGATCCGTTGCCAGCATATACTCCTTCTTTCTTACCGATGTGTAAAAATGAATTCTCTGCCGATAGTGAGCGGTGTAACTGTAGAAGAAAGTTTGGCACCCCGTGATCTAAGAATGTAATTCACCAGGTCTTAATTTCATGTTTTTTGTTTTGGTACTATAGGAACCAAAACAATATTAAATAGGTACTTGGTATTTTTAAACGTAAATTTATATATATATATATATATTGAAAATATATATATATATATATATATATAAAAAATTGAAAATTTTATATATATATATATAAAAAATTGAAAATTTGCCCGACCCGACAACCCAAGGAGAGCCAACCTAAAGTGGGAATAGGCAAAGAGGAAGAAGAAGAAAGGAAAAAAATGGGGTGTGGATGTGTCATAGACACGGCCGTGTGTTGTACGTGAATACGTTAAATGCACTAAAATTATCTCAAAATGGCAGCGCTTCCCCCACCCCTGTACGTGATGTTTCATAGTTCTTACTTAGCGTAATATATTCTTTGATGCTTCACCCTATCCAGTGGTGTGATTGAATTTTGGACGGAGATGATACGTTTGTAGCTGCGACACCAAACTGTATTCCCCGATTTTGTTATTATTCGTTTTTTTTAATTGCCTCCCTATGGAAGCAACTTTAAATACTTATTCAAATTAAAATATGTTAAAGAAAAACTTTGGTAATTTTCAGATTTGTTTAAAAGTGTTGTGATTGCGTCAAATGTTTATAAATATTGAATTAATGTTAAATGCAAATGGGTGTGAAATTCAACATACCATTTTTAATACTTAATTTTTCTTTTTAGAATCTAAATGTATTAATTTGCATGGCTAACTACTGTAATATATCATGTGCTACCTATACATTCCAGTGAATGTACCTATAATACACTGTATTATGCGTATTGTCTGGTAAATCTCTACATAGTGGGGTGTAAGTGGTTCATCAACATCTTTGAATCAAAGCCAACTTCACCTGCACGCGGTGCACCCTGCTGACTGACAAACGAAGCTCTGGCGAAAAGAGAAGTAGGGAGCGTAATTGTAAGCTACCGGACTGGGGAATGTACCTCCACCTCACAGAATACCGCAGCCAAATAACAATTCACTTGAGGGTTGTTGTGTTCCTGCGAGTGAGTGAGGTCACCAGAAATGAAGATGATGCTGCGTTGGCAGCGGGGGTGGCGGCGCGCGAGCGATATTTTATGTTGCGAGCGTTAATATGGCTACGGTAACCGCTTCACATAGACGGGCCGTATGCTTGTCTTCCACCCGACGCAGTATAAAAAAAAAGTACTAGATAGAGACTTGCAGAATGCAAAACAGTTTTGGGGTGTAAGTGGTTCAGCAACATCTTTGAACCAAAGCCAACTTCACTTGCACGCGGTACACCCTACTGACTGACAAACGAAGCTCTGACGAAAAGAGAGGTAGGAAGCGTAATCCATCTAGATAGGCTGATAACCATAACAAAGCGGCTGGAAGCGGATAGATGCTGAATATATATATATATATATATATATATTGAAAATTTTATATATATATATATATATATATAAAAAATTGAAAATTTGCCCGACCCGACAACCCAAGGAGAGCCAACCTAAAGTGGGAATAGGCAAAGAGGAAGAAGAAGAAAGGAAAAAAATGGGGTGTGGATGTGTCATAGACACGGCCGTGTGTTGTACGTGAATACGTTAAATGCACTAAAATTATCTCAAAATGGCAGCGCTTCCCCCACCCCTGTACGTGATGTTTCATAGTTCTTACTTAGCGTAATATATTCTTTGATGCTTCACCCTATCCAGTGGTGTGATTGAATTTTGGACGGAGATGATACGTTTGTAGCTGCGACACCAAACTGTATTCCCCGATTTTGTTATTATTCGTTTTTTTTAATTGCCTCCCTATGGAAGCAACTTTAAATACTTATTCAAATTAAAATATGTTAAAGAAAAACTTTGGTAATTTTCAGATTTGTTTAAAAGTGTTGTGATTGCGTCAAATGTTTATAAATATTGAATTAATGTTAAATGCAAATGGGTGTGAAATTCAACATACCATTTTTAATACTTAATTTTTACAAGCTTTTATTTACTTTCACCTGTCCCGTTGTCTGTAATCAAATCTTGCAACTTAAATTTGATCCACTTCCCGGTTACTGATCGAGCTGAAATTTTGCATGCATATGTAAATCGGATGACAATGCAATATTTTCATGACATGGAGCTGATCTGATGATGGAGGGGGAAGATGGCCATAGGAACTTGGTAATTACACGACACAACCCCATCGAGTTTGGGCTCATATGATTTGTCTTGACGAGTACTTTGATGCTAGATGGTAACCAGGGTCTGATGAAGGAGGGGGAAGATGGCCATAGGGACTCGGTAATTAAACGCCACAACCCCATCGAGTTTGGGCTCGTATGATTCGTCTTGACGAGTACTTTGGTACTAGATGGTAACCAGGGTCTGATGATGGAGCGGGAAGATGGCCATAGGAACTCGGTAATTAAACGACACTACCCCATCGAGTTTGGGCTCATTTGATTCGTCTTGATAAGTACTTTGATGCTAGATGGTAACCAGGGTCTGATGATGGAGGGAGAAGAAGTCCATAGGAACTCGGTAATTAAACGACACTACCTCATCGAGTTTGGGCTCGTTTGATTCGTCTTTATAAGTACTTTGGTGCTAGATGGTAACCAGGAACTGATGATGGAGAGGGAATATGGCCATAGGAACTCGGTAATTAAGTGACACAACCGTTTTTGATGGGTAGTAAGTGGTGGTGGTTTGATGGGCGTAAATATACGACAATATATATGCGAAATAGAACTAAAAATTAAAAATAAAATTAAAAGAAAAAATCTTTCTTAAAAACAAGCTTTTATTACTTCTTAATAAAAAGAACTAAAAAGTAATAAATAATTTAAACCTGATAAGATCCAATTTTTTAAAAATAAAAGCGTGTTACATTGTGTTTTCAAAACAAAAATAATGAAGGTGTAATATGGTAAATGTTCTATCACAATTTAACACGCTTTTATTTTTACAAAATTGGATCTTATCAGGTTTAAATTATTTATTACTTTTTAGTTCTTTTTATTAAGAAGTAATAAAAGCTTGTTTTTAAGAAAGATTTTTTCTTTTAATTTTATTCTTTTTAGAATCTAAATGTATTAATTTGCATGGCTAACTACTGTAATATATCATGTGCTACCTATACATTCCAGTGAATGTACCTATAATACACTGTATTATGCGTATTGTCTGGTAAATCTCTACATAGTGGGGTGTAAGTGGTTCATCAACATCTTTGAATCAAAGCCAACTTCACCTGCACGCGGTGCACCCTGCTGACTGACAAACGAAGCTCTGGCGAAAAGAGAAGTAGGGAGCGTAATTGTAAGCTACCGGACTGGGGAATGTACCTCCACCTCACAGAATACCGCAGCCAAATAACAATTCACTTGAGGGTTGTTGTGTTCCTGCGAGTGAGTGAGGTCACCAGAAATGAAGATGATGCTGCGTTGGCAGCGGGGGTGGCGGCGCGCGAGCGATATTTTATGTTGCGAGCGTTAATATGGCTACGGTAACCGCTTCACATAGACGGGCCGTATGCTTGTCTTCCACCCGACGCAGTATAAAAAAAAAGTACTAGATAGAGACTTGCAGAATGCAAAACAGTTTTGGGGTGTAAGTGGTTCAGCAACATCTTTGAACCAAAGCCAACTTCACTTGCACGCGGTACACCCTACTGACTGACAAACGAAGCTCTGACGAAAAGAGAGGTAGGAAGCGTAATCCATCTAGATAGGCTGATAACCATAACAAAGCGGCTGGAAGCGGATAGATGCTGAAGGCGGAAGCATCGTATTTGGTGGAAAGCATTGGAGAAGGCTTACCTAGCAACGGGTAGATAAAGGCTTGTGGTGAATGATGATAAATCCACGTTACGGTTTTTGATGTGCGTTCCAATATCATCAGCTAAATATATATACGTTTTTTACAAAAGAGACGAACTTCTTAGCTTACATGGATTCACCGTGCGGGTGCCGGGTCCATCGTGTGGCAGAGAGAGAAACACCAAGCAGATCCCGAGACTTGTGACACGGGTGTAGGTTTAAGGGGCCCCTTTTCGACGTACATCAACACTTACCTTCACTACTTGTGTTTCTCTCCCTGCCCAGCCAAATCTGGTATGAACCTGCTAATGCAGCTTTAGATATTCGTTCTAGTATAGAACTTACTGCACTTATGGACAATCCAAGGTCTTTCAGGGTATACCTCTCGCTCCTAGTTCTACAGCGTATAGATTAACTACATAGCCGCTTTTTGTTAATTCGTTTAGGAGGTCATAATATTTGTTTTGCTTTATCGCGTGGTATTTGGGTATGTTAGTTTGTATTCACTAATTCCAAACGTAAACTTTATAAATGTAAAAAACAAATCAAATATTAACAAACATCCGGCACTAAGATATGCCCAATATTTATTGTGAAATATTAAGTAAAATAAAATAAAATATATCTACATTGAATTCAGGCAGCTGCTTCTAACTGTTACTCAACAAACTGTTCCACTGCTGAAGGTTGGCTGGAAGAGATCTCTATTAGAGATAAGCTTTGGGGTGTAAATGGTTTATCAACATCTTTGAACCAAAGCCAACTTCACCTGCACGTGGTGCACCCTGCTGACTGACAAACGAAAGCTCTGGCGAAAAGAGAGGTAGGGAGCGTAATTGTAAGCTACCCGACTGGGGAATATACCTCCACCTCAGTGAGTGAGTTAGGTCACCAGTAAAGAAGGAGACGCTGCGTTGGCATCGGGGGTGGCGGCACGCAAGTGATATATTATGTTGCGTGCGTTAATACAGTTACGGTAACCGCTTCACATCAGGCGAGTCGTATGCTTGTCTGCCACCCGGCGTAGTAAAAAAAAAAAAAGCTCGCCTTTGCACATCATAGACTCTAGTTTTGAAATGTGCAATAAAGAATATATAATTAAATAAGCTTTTACATATGTAAAAAAAAATATATTTTGTAACCAAGTCTCAATTCCACCCGAGATGAGGGTCGCTTGTAAAATATGAATGAATAAAGAAATACACAATACACACAAACATTTGAATAAAATGACCCTCCAGCAGTCGAGTCTATAAAATATTTATGAGGCGTGAATGTAGTGTCGTTCTCCAAGCATTAAAGCATCTATTTTACACACAATCCCATATATAGTTGTAGGTAGCGGAATCGTGCTAGAGTTACTCGTAAAACTGTGTTTTGACCGTCACTTCCTCGTGACAATACTAGAGAACCAGAAGCAACATTTGCACGGCTGTGTTCCGTCGTCCTCTCCGAGGTGAAAATTTGAAGTTTCGAGAGAATTTTTCTGATATGAATCTCCTTTGATAGGGCCTTTTAGATTTATAGATAAGCCGTGATGTAGATTTCGAGACCGACGGCTTAACGTGCTTTGAAGCACGGAGGAGTTCGAGATAAATAAATCCATCCATGGACAGGCTACGGTCGAGGTTGTTTAACTTGCATATGTGATTAAACGCCAAGTGCAACGACGCTATCGAGCTCCTCATAATACAAAGTTTCTCAATAACAATCAATAAAATATATTTTACTAGCAGTACCCCGCGGTGTTACCCGCGGTTTATTAAGGAAAATAAATTGTGTACTGACGTGAAATAACAACTATTCACATTTTTAGAAGCAATTCCAGGGTGTCAGCTAGCTCCATACCAAATTTTATTAAAATCTCTCCAGCCATTTAGACGTGAAGATGTAACAAACATACACACACACTCACTCACAAACTTTCGCCTTTATAATATTAGTGTGATAAAAACCGGAACTTTCGATGGAAACTGGTTTTCATTTTTGAATAGGGTTTGTTATAAAAACATTTTTGAAAAAAATGTGTATTTAATTTAATTTTTAACCAATGAAAGCTATAACCGTAAACAGTTTTTAAGTTGAATTAAAAAAGCAAATACTGCGTGAGTTTAGAATTGTATTGTATTGTGTAAACGACAGTATTGGAATTAAAATGTAGAAAGAAATGCTCGTGTCAAGTTCTGACAAGAGTCTTAATTTCATTTACCTCTTTTTATAAAATTATCAATTGCATTAATTTGGAAATCTATTAAGGGTAGATAGAGATTATAAGTTTGAGAAACTCTGGTAATAACATTGGAAGTGTTATTCTATTACAGTATAAATAATAACTACTGCTATCTGCCACTACTGTGGTCGTAAAATTGGATCAAAACTTTATTATAAAGTAATTCATTAAGATCCAAAGGTAATAACCAGAGCGTGGTAGATAGGTGATGTGGTTCTCGACCGACAATAATGGACGTATTGACTTTCTAACGTAATGCCGGAGCGACGAAATAAAGGGTGGAGAAAGTGGATAAAAAATTATTAACGTCATCGAACTATATCGTTATATTTGGGCTGTAAGTGATTCATTCAACACTATGAACTTTGAACTAAAGCCAACCTCAGCTGCACGTGGTGCACCCGGTTGATAGATAAAAGAGGCTCTGAGGAAAAGTGTGGTAGGTCATAGCGTATTTTTTAAGCTACCCGACTGGGGTAGTACCTCCACCTCACAGAATACCGCACCCAAATAACAATTCCCTTGAGGGTTGTTGTGTTCCTGTGAGTGAGTGAGGAAGGAGATGCTGCGCTGGCAGCGGGGGTGCGATATTTTTAATGTTGCGCGCGTTAATATGGCTACGGTAACCGCTTCACATCAGGCGGGCCGTATGCTTGTCTGCCACTCGACCAACCCGACGTAGTATAAACAAAAAAATTGATCGTTTTTTTTTTACTAGGGTCTTTGTGACTGATTTAATTAAGTCAATCCATCTGGCTGGAGATCGACCGCGCACTCTCTAACTCTCCACCTATCACTTCTTATTTTATCACCAGCCGCTCCACAAAATCATGTCTAAAGTGTCCAAAGAATTTGACGAATCGTAATTACGATTATGTGCAATTACACTAGCGACCTAATATAAGCGACCGAATATTAGAAATGTTACAGCTTGTATGTTTATACGTTTGGATGTTTGTTACACTATTACGTAAAAACAGCTAAACAATTTTAAACTAAATGCCTTAAGGTAGTTAAAAAACTGAATTGTTATTTTCACTATCACTGAAAGTGCACTGAAATATTTCGTGAAGCCGCGAATGGAAACTAGGTATACGTAGAGTATTGTTACTTCTTTACCAGGTCCTAATACACTAGTCAAAAGAGCGTACCACGTACAAAAGAGATTGACTTTGGCTCTATAGTTGTCGGTGAGGATTTACATTGCAAGAGGAATACCGATTTACATTTCAAATATCCTTTTCTGTCCTCTCCGAGACACCAATATCTGCCTACATGTCCATCATCTCTGTTGAACTCTCCCTAACTTTAGTGGAAAACGGTCTTTACTTGCAATTATGTGCATTGAATCAATAACTAGGTAACACGTATATTAAATCATTAAAAATTATATAAAAAGTGAATTGTAAACGGGTTTAGTAGTCAGCATGACATGATATTGTTGAAAAACTCCACATTTCACTACCAATTATGAGTGAGTAGACGTAACACTGACACTATTGTGTGTAATACATGTAACTTTATTTAATGACGTTGGTTTAATTGAAATAATTGCTTGTTAGTTTTTAAAATCATTTTGTTAAATTTCGTTCCTCATGAAAACTTAAATACCCGAGTGCTTTCTGGTTGTGTTTGCTACATATCAATGATATGGACTGGTTATCTATTGATAGCATTCATTGATATGCCGACGACAGCACCAAGGACACTTATTACACGGACCGCGCTAATATCCTTCGCTCTCTAGAGAGCGAAGGATATTAGCGCGGCTCTAGAGCCACGAACAACATCTGTAGAAAATCGAAGGCACATTGAATAGAGTATCCGAATAGGGGCGTCAGAAGGATCTGATGCCCCTATTATTTTGGTTGTATTGGACTAGGAAGTCCAATTCAACCACATTAAGAAACAAGTCTTCACGTTCACCGCTAAGAAAACCCCGTTATAAGATTATGATAAGGAAATAGTAATTTGGCTGCGATATTCAGTGAGGTTCCCTAGTTGGGCCGATTACAAATTCGCCTCTTTTGCTAGTTCACACGGTGCACCACGTATAAGTGTGATTGCCGTTGGCTCTGGTGACAACCAAAAATACAATCCTATTTAGTTCCATATCTGTGTATATGTATATAATGTAATACGACAAAAACAAAACACCTACACCCTATAAACGTCAAAGACAGTTTCAAACAGAAAATCCTCGATAACAATAGAAAAATATAGCCATTGTTCTAGTCTGTTATTTACACGTTAAGGAAGAGTCACGCTTTACATTTTCATAACAATCACACAGGAAGTGCGAAGATTACAGGGAATATAATATACAATACAATTATTGCACAAAAAACAGTAAAAGTTTTAACAATAAAAACTTAGTATTAAGTAATTAGTATAAAGTACAAAAGGCGGCCTTATCGCTTAGCGATCACTTTCAGGCAAAAACTAGTACTATATACCTACTCAACTAAGCAAACAAAAATATAAACATACATAGGTAACGGTCGATAAACGGAGGCCCGTTGATGTCTTTTTAAAGAAAAGCTTAGACCGAGTGGAAATGTACGGGCGACACTTAGTACAGACATCCGGAAAGGTTGCTGGGAGTTATGAACTGAAGTTTATAGATTCCGATGCAATCTTTCTGAATTTGAACTTTGCCACTTCGTATCCTTGCCGCCTGCATGGAAAAATGGCGCCTCGAAACAGTTTTTTGACGATATCTCCTTTCCAGCTCTTTAACAACATAACAAAATATCTAGACAATAAATTAAACTAGAAAATAATTCTTACATTTTGTAAGTTAACATTTTTTTTAGAATTAAATTGTTAGTTTGCGTGTACGAGCACCGTAAAGTTTATTCCAATATGTGTTGTAGCCAATAAACTAATTTCTGCACTAACATGAAGTTATATATTACATTCATCAGCGAAAAACAATACATTGTGCATACTGTACAATATTTTTCCCGAAGAAAGTCTGTGCTATTAAAATTAAAAGTTTTCGCGTTATTATTGCGTTTTAGAGTACATAGAATAACACCATAATTTCGTCAGGAAAAATTCCGTGACGTAACCACGGGCACGCGGCCTAATAAGGCCCCAGTTTTGGTTGTCAATAACAAAATTATTTTAAGTATTTTGTTTAATTAAATGAAACTATAACGTCAAGTTCTATGGGGAGGACCCCACCTCATGAATAGGCTTGTTGCCCATGTCACAAAATTATAAAAACTCTATATCAGTAACGTAAAATACATAAAACTAGAACGAACTGCGATCTTAAAATTTTAATAACTTATGTACGACGTGTTATATGTTCGGTCAAAGTTTGGTGGGAAAGTCCATTTTAAAGATATGAAATTATAAAAAATAAATATTACCATTGTAGAAACAATAAAAAATACTATAACTTTTGTTACGGCACTGGCTACATAAACGCAATATTTAACATAGCTGTCGTACAAATTTCTGATTTAATGCATATAAAATAGCACGGTGTGACGTCATAACGTGGTGGCCTTTTGTATGGAGCGTTTTCGGGATAGTCCAAAATTGTGATCTTCAAGTTATCATATCTTGAGAAGTTTTTATGCAATCGAAGTAATTATTTCACCTATATTTATATTATTGTGACGTCTTTAGATAACAAATCGTAAAAAAAAATGGGATACAAGCCTATTGGCACCGGGCCCCAGATGATATTCTTGTGGCACTGACTAAAAATGAAACCATTTATATAAACAGCATGTCAGCTTCTAAATTGCAATCCAGTCTTATTAGTTCAATGGTATTGTCAAACATTAAATTATGCTTTAGACACATTCTCATTTTAAATTCAAACGTGTGCCAAATTTTAAAATTGTCATAAACATATCTGCATCTGATGACAATGCTTAGATTTTTATATTTATTTGCATAAACATTTTATTCGGTCGCTGTTTTTAAAATTATATAAATATTTTAATTAGATATGTTGGTAAAACTGTGACTTTTTCGAAATGTTTACGTTATGTTATGACGAAGTGAAAAAAAAATGTTATGCATCAAAGTATGTGGGTTTCTAGATTCTTACATTTTCAGCGAAATTCATTGAGCTTATGAAATCGTCCGGTCGTTCTGTCTGTCTGTTGTCTGTGTAGAGCATCAAAAAGTAGTAATGTAAAGTGAGCTTGGTTTTCCGATATCAATTCGGGATTTCGAAAAAAATAATAATAACAATAAATTTCGCTATGGTGGCGCATGCTGCACGTCCGATGTTTTTATCTGAAAAAATTTGCAAGTTGTTCTACCAAACAAATGGCGATAAAGAATAAGACAATTATAACAAGAACAAAATATTACTTAAACAATTTATTTTATTAGTTGCTGATAAAAAGGACTAAAAATAAACTTATGCTGCGATGACTTTTTACCATGAGGCGGGTCGTACGCTTCATTGTAACTGTAATCTTAAAAATAATTTTCGTTCAATAAACATTCCATACCGATATCACGCTTGGAAATTATAAATCCCCATTTTGAGGCGGCTGTCATATAGGAATCGAAATGACGTGCATTTAGTTAATTATTTATTTTCATGAGAACCAAACGAATATACCAAATATTAGCTCAAACGGACACCGAGTAGTGGGTAAAATTGTACTTGTAAAGTTTAATGACAGACATTGCGGTAAAACTAAATAAAAGCATGTAAATACAAACGCACGAAAAACATTACCCTCCTCCAGCAGTTGGGTAAAAAAATCTAGTTCCACTAAAGCTTGTGACAACACCTCTCGACGGCATCGAGATGACACCGAATGGGTCTCGATGCCGTCGACGCCATTTACACGCACTTCGCTATTGTGGTCACGCATCGCTTATTTTCTCCACAATAAATAAAATCTATGCAGTAATTCAATTGCTGTCTCTCACATTCCTAGTGCGGGATCTGATATAAAGTTTTCGGATAAAATCCTTCTTAATTATTATAAATATTTTTAAAACTGGAAAAATTCACCTCTTTCCTAGGTGGGATTTGAACCCACGACCTCTCGATGACCGATCAAGCATATATAATAAAATTGGTATTTTTACTTATTAAAATCGTATTAGCAAAAATTCGTCACCAATACAAACCTTCCTGGTCGCTCAGTTGCAAGAGCACTCGACTGGTCATCGAGAGGTCGTGGTTTCAAATTCCACCTAGGCGGGGCAGCACAATTTTTCCATTTTTAAAAATATTTGAAATATTCTGACAAATTAGCCGAAAACAACTATTTAAATAATAATAATTCTTCTTAATTAATAAATCAGTTTGTAAGTCAGTCAATCAGTCTGTAAATCTGTAAGTTGACAGTGGCGACTGAAAAGAACAGTTTAAAACAAGGCACTCTTCCGCTAAGGTCGATCGATTGTATAGCTAAAGTTAGATTACTGTCCATTGTAAATATATTGTGACTTAGGTTTAGCTTGTGGTAGAGGAGAGGCGTACCTCCACAATATTGTCTCAACGGTTTTTTACAGTTCGTCATTTACAATTTGATAGACCATTTTATATTGAAATATTTATTGATTTTGTGGTTAGATCGAAATGCCAGATTAGCAATGGATTGTGAATCAATGATTGTACTTCTTTACTAATCTTTAATTTTTAATACTTACTACAACCACAATATAAGTAATAGTATTACGAACTAACTTGCTATAGAGCGTGTTGGTACATCTCGGCCACTCCATACAACTGTCGCGTAGCTAACTATTACATAAACAAGGATGCCTGTGCAGGGCGAGACTGAGCATGTGTGCGTGAGACGTGACTGAAACTGTTCCAGATTCATCTCAGAGGGGAGGTGAGGTCGATACGAGAGAATAGTATGGACTGGCCATACTGTACATAGTACTATTACTTATACTGTGCTAGCAGTAAGTATTAAAACTTAAAGATTAGTAAAGAAGTACAATTAATGATTCACAATCCACTGCTAATCTGGCATTTCTGATGGAATCAGGTGACCTACATACTCGTCCCCCCTCCCCCCCCCCCTCTCATATTACAAAAAAACCTTAGGTTAAGTATCCACGTGGATAATGCAAATCGATGGCATTGGTGACACATTTAAAAGTCCGCTAAAATATCCTAATAGCGAATTAATAATTAATTGATGCATAATCTGTCAAACGCCTATGTATCCAATATGCCTCGACGAGGTTTCGCCGGCATTTTTTTTTATACCACTAAAGTGGCAAACAAGCATACGGCCCGCCTGATGGAAAGCAGTTACCGTAGCCTATGAACGCCTGTAACACCAGGGGCATCACACGCCCGTTGCCGACCCTGTAAAAACCTCTTCACGCCCTTTTTGAAGTACCCCATGCTGTAGTCTCCTGAGAAAACCTCGACAGGCAGTTCATTCCACAGCTTAACCGTACGCGGGAGAAAACTTCTCTGGAACCGCACGGTACGCGACCACTTAGGCTCCAATGTGTGAGGATGAATTCCCTGTCGATGGCGAGCGGTGCAACTGTAGATGGAGGCCGTGGGCATCATGTCAAACAACTCCTCTGAACACACCCCATTGTACAAACGGCATATGAATAGAGTATTATTATATTTAAGAGAAGTAGGGTATAGCGTATTTTTTAAGCTGCCCGACTGGGGAAGTACCTCCACCTCACAGAATACCGCAGCTAAATAACAATTCCCTTGAGGGTTACTGTATTCCTGCGAGTGATTGGGGTCGCTAGGATGTAGGGAGTTACTGCGTTGGCAGCAAGTATTTATATAAAATATAGTGAGTTATAACTCTATGCCACAATTTATATTAAAAGCTAACGAATAAGAAGCAAAACTTTGCAAAATCTAGCCTTGATATTAAAATTTATTTCGACATCATTTAAAACGTTATGTCGCCATGTTAAAGAATACGGAAGCGATATAATTCATGTATTATGCATTCTGTTAACCGCATCTTTAAGGACCATTCCAATACTTGACCTTTTGGACCTGTTTCTGTCGCGTAACTGCGAATAATCAGTTCAAATTTCCAATTATAATATCATTTATAGATGGTCAGAATCTAGATCTTCAGGGTCGTGTCTCATTCTTAACATATCTCAAATAAGTAAAATTAGGGTGTAGTAGTGGTTTATCAACATCTTTGACCCAAAGCCAACCTCACCTGCACGCGGTCCACCCTGCTGACTGACAAACGAAGCTGCTACCCGACTGGGGAATGTACCTCCACCTCACAGAATACCGCAGCCAAATAACAATTCCCTTGAGGGTTGTTGAGTTCCTGCGAGTGAGTGAGGTCACCAGAAAAAAGGGAGATGCTGCGTTGGCATCGGGGGTGGCGGCGCTCGAGCGATATTTTATGTTGCGAGCGTTAATATGGCTACAGTAACGGCTTCACATCAGGCGGGCCGTATGCTTGTCTCCCACCCGTCGTAGTAAAGGAAAAAGCTATATCAACAAATTTGGTTCTCCGTCGAATTTCTTAGTTCCGGATTCGGTCCCTTAGAGAACTCACTCCGTTCGCTCGTTGTACGTACTAGTCACTACGTGCGAAGATTTTCTCTAACCCATCTCCTTGGCTCGATGGCATTGTATAACATGAGTTTTCCAGATACACGTTCAAAAAGCTTCCTACTCCTACTAATTTCTTCTGATTAAATTCGTTGTGAGTTCCAAGGCAGCCGTAGTTTTACCTCCGGGACTGCAATGGACTTCACTGTTCATTGCCGTTTTTGGCGGTCGCCGCTGTTAATCCTGGCTACTCAGGAGATAGTGGTGGGAATGTGTAGTGGGCCCCTGTCCCATACACGTCCAAAAACACTAAATAACGCCTTGCAATAATTTCTTTACTTTAGTTTTTTAAAATTTAGGATTTAATCTTTTTTTTCTATCTATATGGTGTAAGTGGCTCATCCCATCTTTAAGTGAAAGCCAACCTCACCTGCACGTGGTGCACCAACGACTAACGAAGCTCTGGCTAAAGAGAGGTCATAGCGCATAAGCTGTCTGACTGAGAAAGTACCATACACACCACCACCTCACAGAAAATAGCAACTAAAGCAAAATAGTAATTCTCTTGATTTTTGTTGTTGTGTTCCTACGAGTGATTTACGTGACCAGAAAGAAAGGTTCCGCGTTGGCAGCAGGGGTGGCACCTAAGCGGTATTTCATATTGCGAATGTTTATATGGCTTCGTCAGCCGCTTCACATGAGGAGAAATGTGATCGAGTGCCATACGTAAGACGTAATATAAAAAATTTATGTAAGTATACTTTTTATTTATATAGTTCACTTCGGGCAACATTTCGGTAGCCGCAAGTTGAAATCCTAGACGGAAAGGTGATTTTAACAATTTTTAAAATATCTACATACGAGTATATACTTTCTGCTGGATATCAAATTTGAAAGGTGAAGAGTAGTCAATCGTAGAAAACAACGTAAATAACATCCTTGAAAAGAAAACATCAATTTCCAAATAGTGAAATGTCAAATACTTTACTCAACATTTACTTGAAGGCAGCAAACTGCAGATATGCATATTATATTGCAAAACCATATGCTATTCAGAGAAAGGTGAATAATGATGTTTAGCCCCCGAAATGGACCGTCTTTGGTAAGATTGAGACATAAATGAAATCTGTAAAGGGTTGCGCAAACATGCGATTTATCGATGCGTTCGATGTTGCGACCGTGGGACCGAAGCTCGCGGATTTTCGACTAGATTATTTTAAAAGTATTCCAAATGTGTTTTTTACATAAGCACATGTTCTGCCAGGGTTAACTACGTTGTTTTAGAGTTACTTTCATGCGTTAGATTTTAATAGATAGATATTTTGTTCATCATTGTGTTACATTACATCAGATTTTGCATAGATAAAAGTGCAGAATGCAGATCCATCAGTGCTGTAATATATAAATTGAACATTATTATTAATAAAATTCACGTTATCAGCATAGTAAATTAATCAAATTAATAAATACATTTGAGTACAATTTGCCGTTCTGTGTAGCTTTGGTGGACTACGAGAAAGCCTTCGACTCCATCGAAACTTGGTCTGTTCTGGAATCCTTAGAGCGATGCCAAGTCGACCACCGCTATATCAAAGTGCTGAGATGGCTATATATCTCTGCGACAATGACTGTCCGCGTCCAGGATCAGCAGTCTAAGCCTATCCATCTGCAGCGGGGAGTACGTCAAGGAGATGTCATTTACCCAAAACTATTTTCCACTGCTCGGGAAGACGTATTTAAGACGCTGGACTGGAAAAAACGGGGCGTCAATGTGAATGGCGAGTACATCTCACACCTTCGGTTCGCCGACGACGTGGTCATAATGGCTGAATCGCTGTGTGGCTGAGGATGAATTTCGACAAGACGAAAGTCATGCACAACGATTTTGTCATCCCTAGCCCGGTTATCGTAGAGAATGCAGTTATTGAAGTGGTTAAAGACTATGTCTACCTCGGTCATTCCATACAGCTTGGCCGGGGTAATTTCAACAAAGAGAACGATAGACGCATTCGAATGGGCTGGGCAGCTTTTGGAAAGCTTCGTCACATCTTCGTCGCGCAGATACCCCAGTGCTTGAAGACTAAAGTCTTCAACCAGTGCGACCTCCCTGCGATGTGCAGAGACTTAGACACTGACCATCGGACTGGTCCACAGGCTAAAGGTCGCGCAGCAAGCGATGGAAAGGGCTATGCTCGGGGTTTCTCTGCGGGATCGAATCCGGAACGAAGAAATTCGACGGAGAACCAAAGTTGTCGACAAGCCTTCAGAGTTTGTAAGCTCAAGTGGCAATGGGCCGGTCAGTTCTGCCGAGTAAGTGATGGCAGATGGGGGAGGAAGGTATTAGAGTGGAGGCCCCGCGTAGGACGACGAAGTGTTGGGCGCCCTCCATCTAGATGGTCCGATGACCTTAAGAAAGCGGCCGGGAGCGGCTGCATGCGGAAGGCGGAGGATCATATCTGGTGGAAGGCATTGGGGAAGGCTGATATCCAGCAGTGGGTAGATACAGGCTGATGATGATGATGATGAATAAATACTTGTTCGACGCGATAGACAAGGGGTGGCCCCGTCTGCATATTTGCCCTAATAAGGCTGATAATTTGAAACCGTAACTAGGCGGCATTTCTAGCAAAAATAGCTCAGCAGGTATTTTTGAAAGGTTTAATTACTTCATCACCAGTTTGTATTTACCCGTGGCCGTGTGGTTTCCGGCAGACTATAATAGAATCACTACGTCTCTTCCCGTGGATGTCGTACAAGGCGACTAATGGAAATACATTATAAAACATCGATCAGGCCTCCCCAACCTGTCTGGCCAGCGTGGAGAGTGTAGGCCAAATCCTCCTTCTGTCCGGGACGGACGACAGAGGGTCGTGCTCCTGTAGTGGAGACTAAAATAACCTGATGATGATGATGTATTTACCCACTGCTGGATATAGGATTTCCCCAAAGCTTTCACAAAATTCGATCGGAGGATCCCATTTGGTGGAAAGCATTGACGTTTTCTTGTGATCATCTGGCCATCTAGAAGGGAAGTGTCGAACGCACCGTCTTCCCATACGTGGCCTCCACTTTAATACCTTTCTCCTCCATTACCATCACCGACTTAACTTGACTTGGCTTTAATTACTTATTCACGTCAAGTAGAATAAAAATTTAATGCCCTTCTGCGGGCATATCATTTGTGATGTGGAATAAGTGCATGTTATCCGCACCATGTGGAAGCACCCTTAATAGGGTTCTATTGGCATCATTAAGTTGGGAACCGTAAAAATATATAATTAAACAAATATAAGGAAAAGGAAGCCGCCTATCGATCAGATATGCAATTGCATCTGTAATCTGCTGCATGTCACAAAATGCAACATGGACGTTACGCAGGCTGCACAATGCACTCACTGCAACTATATAAAGTTTGTTGTATGGAATGCACTAGAGTAGATAACTACCCTTTCAGAGATAATGTTTTAACTCCTGTCGGAAAAGGAGTCAAAGTCAAAGTCAAAGTCAAAATTCTTTATTCTGTGGGCCCTCGCGGGCACTTAGACACGTCTTTTACAATTAGGTATATTTTTTTATCTACCAGCATTTCGGAATGACCATTGACGAGAAGAAATGCCGAAAGAAACTCTGTCAATATAGGTCTTTTTTAAATAGCCATACAATATTATCATTATACATAATACAATAAAAAAAATGGTATTCAACCAAAATAAGAGAAAAAAAAAATTAAAGTAAAATAAAATAGTAAAAAAATTATGTTAAAATATTATGAGTGATGTTGTAAGTATATAATTGTATGTCTAGACAGACATAATTAACATGGATATGTTATCGTAGCAGCCAAACGGATGAATCAATTTTGCTAATTTTTAACCCCCGAAGTAAAAACGACAGGCTGATCAATATGGGTATCAAATGAAAGGGCTTGACTAGTAATACACTATGATAAATTTCAAATCCAAGGTGGCCACCATCACACAAAGGCAAATTATTATTATATATATTTTTTTACAACTCCATGGGCTTGACTAGACTAGGAAGGTCGAGGTTTTTTTTAATTTTTATAAAACAGATTATAGATAGCTGGTGTTCCGGGTTTGATGATCAGAAAAGATTTTTTTCTTGTTAGGAGGTTAAATAAATTAAAATGTTATTTTTGTTTGCTATTTTTTTTTTTTTTTTTTTTTTTTTTTTTAATTTTAATTACCATTTATACAAATTATTTTACATTGATTTCTCATTCACAAAGATCCACAGAGGTTCAGAATAGGAATGAGTGTTCGACGATCATTCACACACATATTTCTTACAAATAAATACGCTATCGGGTAATTAATACATTTCATAAAGCAAAAGAAGGTGGTTAGATCACACAAGAAACAAGTCTACCCTAATTTTATTAATTAATAAAATATATTTATATCGGGTATGTTTTTGTCTTTTAGATATTATACCTTTAAGATATTGTTTATTAGTCATATTAAGCTATTTCCATTTCGAGAAAATTCTGCTCTTTGCCGAGATAGAAATCGTTGTAAAATTTGTCGTATTCCCAAATTTATACTAAAAGTGGAAAATACTTATGGCGATTAGGATTCCGTTACGAAAACCTCTCAATCTAAAGAAATAATAATCCTCCCTACCACTTGTATTAATAAAAAAAAAAACATTTGTCACGTCATCATTCAGCCTGTATCTACCTACTGCCTTTCCCAATGCTTTCCAACATAAGCGATCCTCCGCTTTCCGCATCCGACCGCTATCAGACTCTTTTTTGGGGACGTAGACGTAGCCCATCTAGAGAGCGGGCGCCCCACGCTTCGGCGCCCCATACGTGGCCTCCACTCTAAGATTTTCCTCCCCCATCTGCCATCGCTGACTCGGTAGATATGGCCAGCCCACTTCCACTCCAACTTGCTGACTCTGAGAGCTATGTCGACCACTCTGGTTCTCCGATGAAATTTCTTATTTCAGGATTCGATCCCTTAGAGAATAACAATAATTATTTTACTGCTAATAAAAACACGAAAAAAAAGATCCAGGACAAATTACACACGGCCATCTAGTCCGAAACTAAGCAAAGCTTGTACTATGGGTACTAGATAAAAATGTTCAAGCTTTTTTATTTGAGAATTTATCCAAGCAATAATCATCATTTTCCTATTTACTGTTATATTTATTTTCGTATATGATTATGTATATGTGTATGGTTGTGTATATGTGTATGACTATGTATATGTGTATAGCTATGTATATGTGTATAACTATGTATATGTGTATAACTATGTATATGTATATAACTATGTATATGTGTATGATTTTGTATGTGTATAATTAGCATATTATGTCTATGTATCATATATAATTTTACTTTTCATCTGTATTCATTCTGTGTATGTTGATTACTGTTATTTTGTGTACCGCATTCGAGTTTTATCTGATTTTCCCAAAGGTTGACTGGTAGAGAATGCTCTTAGCATTAAGTCCGCCTTTTGTACCCTTATTTTATGGTCAATAAAGTTTAAATAAATAAAAAATAAATAAATAACTGATATTATACTTAAATACATTTTTTTTTGTAAATACATACATATAATACATAGAAAATACCCATACCAAGACAAACAGACATGTTTCATGCACACAAATATTTGTCTTGTGCGGGGATCGAACCCGCGACCTCGGAGTCAAAGTGGTCATTGCTAACCATTCGGCCACCGGGCTCGTCAATATATCTTCGTTATGTATTTGTTTTCATAACAAAAGGCTTTAATGTGTCAAAATAGTGAAGAGAAATGAAGAAATGTTATGCGCCATTTTAGTAACGACGTGTGATATCTAGATTGATTTCATGTTCAGACAAAATAAAAAACAAAAATATTAAATAGGTACTAATTCTGTTCTTTCACTACATTATATTCATTTGTATGATAATAATCATTGCCAATAAAATCGGAGAGATTCAAAATTAATTAAATTTATATTTGATCTTTCGCTGCAAATGCTTTTTCGCTGTAAATTAATAGATTGACACTGTCTGATTACCTAAGTTCATCTGTTTCATATTTATGAGGATGCGCAATACATGAGACCACTATTTTGCATTCATAGTTGGGCAAATTTTTTGGTGTTTTTTGAAATATTTCTAAAATTATCTGTACTGTGTCGTAATCAAAAATATTTACAAAACGACTTGTAGAAAGTTATTTTGATAAAATAGTTTAGAATAGTCTAAATTTAAATAAATTATTAGCACAGAATAAGTAATAAAAGTTATTATTAAAAAAAATCGGATTGCACTCCGAGAGTGCCGGCAGAAGTGAAAACTTGAACATTGAGGTTGTGCATTTGTGAATATTTTGGAATGGTTAGGGAATAATTTCGCACGAATTGCTTTGTTTATCGGTACAAAAGTACTATCATTTATGTGGTAAAATACAACATTAATTTATTGCGATATAAAAATAAACAGTAGGAGCAAGCATACATTTTCGCTGCGCGGTAGAAAGAGAGGGGGATATTACTTCCTCTCCTACGTCGCGCCGGTGTGCAAAAAGTGCACAATGCCGCTAAAGAAGTTGTCACTTCAATAACATTTTTACAAGCTTTTATTTTATTTCACCGCGGTTTCTGTGACCAAATCATGCTAGTCAAAATCGGCCCAATTCCTAGTGTTCGACTGAATCGATAATTGGTACACTCGTGAGATTTTGTTTAGGTGGGAAAAAAACTTTTCATTTTTATTTTCAACTAACAACAGATTGTTTAATTTTTTATTTTATAGAAAATAAAAGTTTTTTTAATTTGTGATTAAAAATATAATAATATAATAAATAAAAGTGATTATATTTATTGAATAAAATTTCATGTCTGTGCTTCTAACCATGGAAGAATTCTCAGCTCAAGCCCCAACCTTGGGTGCAACATTTATATCATGGTAAATGCAACTGTCACAATAAAATGCGTAGACAAAATGTCGTCTGTGCCGTTACTGTTAAAGAGTTTCATTATCTAGGGCTTATCCTGGATGTCAATTTAGAATTTTAGAATATGCTTAACATAAACATTTAACTTTGTTAGATAAGAGGAACTGCTTTTAATTCACCTAACAAGATTTCACTTAAGTAAACATACTTACAAACAGCTAGTAAAAAGGAAAAGATTCACTGATCTAACCACTTCACTAGGCTAAAATTTAGCCTAGGTATGAATAGCTGTCATGACTTAGGAATATGCTTCATTAGCCCTTTATAGCGTACTATGCAGAGGTTGGTCGCTGACCCTCTCTCTTCGAACTCTGCTGGATTTTTTTTTTATACTTTCCTGGCAAAAAAGTATTCTTTAAGTTTAGTATTCATGTAAAATAGTTACTGTCACTTATACACGCATTAATACAAGACTTTGAGTGGTAGAGTACACCTCACAGTATACCGCAGCCAAATAACAATTCCCTTGAGGGTTGTCATGTTTCTGTGAGTGACTGAGGTCATCAGAAATAAGTTTGACAGTGGGGATGACGGGATGCGAGCGATATTTGGTGTTGCGAGCGAATGATATGACTACGATAACCGCTTCACATCAGGCCGGCCGTATGCTTATGTGCCACCCGCTGAAGTATAAAAAAATGACTATCTACGCTACGTCTATCATTAAAGCACTTCTTTGAAAGCTTTACAAGAAGTCATTAGGATTTTTGGCTGCCTTTAGAAAGGTGAAAATTCCCAAGTCGGAGATTCCTCGTAGCAATAAGATCGCCAGTTGTATATCACATATATTATTTATGAATCCGTAATTTCTTGGTGCAATATTTAAATGTTAAACTTAAAGGAACAATACACTATTATAGCTATTAACATTGTCACACCAAAATGATTCCAGTCACACTTACGTCCAGCTCTAGTACAATCGAACACCAAAGTGACAATATAAAATGATGGCATTAGATATATGTTGTAAGTGACATTACGTACACTATTGATGTTGCCAGTGCATGAAATTACCACCAATAAGGCTTCCTGGACACAGGAAAATCACTTGTGCAAATTGCTATGGTGATTTAGGTGTATCATCATCGTCAATACTCGAGAGTACGTTCTTGTCATTGGGTCACCTGCCATTGTTTTTATTTTCTCCGAATATTTTCAACTCAATCTTCTTCTTCTCGATCTTTAAATCGATGACGTAGTCCACGAAGAGCACCCGTCTGAATAGCACCTGTGCGAATAGCACTTAGCCTAGTCCACGAAGGGCAACCTATCAATATTTTTGGCAGGTGCTCTTCGTGAATTCAAATTTATTTTTACATTTTTGTCCACGAAGAGCATCTACGACTCAGCAGCCTAGTGCTGGGGTTTATATGTTTTACAGGACGTTCGTGGAGAAAATTATGTTTCGTTCCCCAGACGATCCTCGTGAGCTCATCTGTTCAACAGAATTTCAGTGGTTACAATTATACTAGGCATACAGAGTGCATCGGGAAGTGAGCGAGCGACCCTTCTTAGGGGAGCGCGCGATTACAGCTCCGGTACCATTCATGGAGATTGGGGAGTGGTGCCAGGGCCCCGATGCTTAGGAGGTTTCTCAAGAGTACCTAAGTAGTCTGCTTGCAGGCGAAAGGGGAGTAAGACCTGCTACCAATCCGCTTGAGTGCCTGGTGGACTGGGCGAGAGTCTCGCAATCCTGTGTACCGTAAGGTTGGTGCATAGATGAACATTAGTTGTAGGCATAGAGTCGTTGTTCAACAGAATCTCCCTTAAATAGAAATTTACAACATAAGTCTACGGGGACGAGAAATCGATCTTTGTCTCACCTGTGGGAAAATTCGTTTACGATAAATATCCAAAAGTTTCTAAAAACCGCAAACATACAAACTCACAGGGCAAATAGTGAACCCTTTTTTTATTAAATCGGCTAAACTTTTCTTCTTTACATTTCCGGGTCATGACCCCGCGAGCTATCAGTACCATCTACTAAACATAAAAATATAACTTGCAGTATGCAAAGTTGATACGAACGACGATCAAAGAAAAACAGTAGTACGTCAACGGGATCGCGGGCCGGTCGAAAGGAAAGTGCAGATAAAATAGAGATACTTAGACATCAATAACTGCGGATTCGACATTAGTGGGTTAGTGGGTATTTTCGATGTATTCCTTCTTAGTTGCCTCGCAGTGAGACCTCGCGATTTTAAATTCAATTTCGAAATAGCAATAACTACTATACCGATTACAATTTACTTAAACTTGTGAATTGTCAGATAACATTTTACCAAGTTTCATGAACCGATTTTCGGGTCCAAAGAATTTGATAAAATGTATTACGTTCCCCGCTTGATGGGAAGCAGTTATTTTGAAGTACCCCATTATATAGTCTCGTGGGAACACCTCGACAGGCAGTTCTTCCCACAGCTTAATAATACACGAGAGAAAACCTCTCTGGAACCGCACAGTACGTGACCAATCTAAATCGGTGCACACAACTAGTTTTCAAGAGCTTACTTCACATAAGTAGATAGAGTGATTCAATAATTTGAATGAGAGACCTCTCTCCTCATCTGCTCTTTTTCTCTCTCTCTGTGCTGAATTCCCAGTAAGCATCATTTCCAATAAGTGAAGTGAAATGATGCTTTCTGGAAATTGACCCTATCATCTTTTTCACTGCCTGACACTTCGATCATATAAATAGTTATAATAATAATAATAAATAATATAATTATTCCTGTACAACTTACTCAGCGTCATCAAGTTCCAAACTAAGCAAAGCTTGTATTATAAATAAGTACTAGATAACTGATATGATCTACATAAATACTCAAATTTTTGTAAATACGTGTAATACATAGACGAGCTCGGTGGCGTAGCGGTCAATGACGCGGCTTCGACACCAAAGCTCGTGGGTTCGATTCCCACACGGGACAAACATTTGTGTGCATGAACATGTCTGTTTGTCTTGGTCTGGGTGTTTTCTATGTATCATAAGTATGTATTTACAAAAAAAAAAGTGTATTTACGTATGTTTATCAGTTGTCTAGTACCTATAACACAAGCTTCGCTTACTTTGGAGCTAGATGGCGCTGTGTAATTTGTGTGACAACATTAAAAAAAAAAAAAAGAAACACCTGGACTAAAACGAAAAGACATATCATACATACGAATATTTTTCTTGTGCGGGGATCGGACGTGCAACCTCGGAGTCAAAGTGGCCATTGCTAGCCATTCGACCACCGGGCTCGTCAAGTTATACGGCTCGTTATATTGTGACTTACTGCGAGATATATTTTTGATTGTGAAGATTGTAATCGCACCGTGGTGTACTCCAGAGCTGCTAACTCACTGTAATGAGTGTAATTGACCGTTCATCACCATCGGTGATATAATCGTTGCACAACGGACCCTACAGTGCACGGGCATTATTTAGAAAGTCCACTATCGGATAATATAATATTTTGAACAAGAATCTATTATTTATTTTGGAGTAATACGCATAAAGGAGACTGTACACTGAGATATAGATATTATTACTAATTGTTGATACTGGTGATTGTTGGCACTTGGCGGAACTTTGTAGGTATTATCGTTTTACTGTATTAAAAAAAGTCTCTAGGATCTCTAAAAGAGATAAGCCCGCCATTGTACATAACATTTCCTTATAATATTGTAATTATGTTTTTATTGGTGTACAATAAAGAGATTACAACAACAACAACAACAAAAAAGTCATAAAATTCTCACTATGTGAGTGCTGTGCCATCGAATTAAATGTATGGTAAAAGTGGTAGTCATGTCTCCAGACAGTCAGGGGAGAGTTACTAAAGAATAGGGAGTGCACAAAAGATCCAAGAGGATCGACGTGCCACCGGTGTTGCAGCACTGGACCTGGGTCCAGTGCTTAGTTGAAGATAAGATAAAAGTGTAGTCTATTTAAACTACGTCGGGTAGCTAACAAGCATAAAGCCCGCCTGATGTGAAGCGGTTACTGTAGCCATATAAACGCTCGCAAGGTGAGATATCGCTCGTAATCAGCACGTTTTTCTATTTCGTATAGTTGAGAAAATATCGTAGTGAGCTTACTAATCGTTTCCACCCTATATACTCCCAGTAAACGCCCAGTATACATAAACTATCATTACCCCGCAGATATACCCCAATGCTAGAAGACCAAAGTGTTCAATCAGTACGTTCTCCTCGCTAGACCTACGGTGCAGAGACTTGGACGCTGACCATTGGGCTAGTTCACAGACTAAAAGTCGTATAGCGAGCGATGGAGAGATCATTGCTTGGAGTTTATCTAAGGGATCGAATCCGGAATGAAGACATTCGACGGAGAACCAAACGACATAGCTCTCAGAGTCAGCGAGTTGAAGTGGCAGTGGGCAGGCTACTAGGAAAGTCTTAGAGTGAAGGCCACGTATGAGGTGACGAAGGGTAGAGCGCCCCCTCTCTAGGGCGCTCTACCCTTCGTTATAGCGGTTGGATGCGAAAAGCGATCGTCCGATCGCATATGGTGGAAAGCATTGGAAAAAGCCTATATCCAGCAGTGGGTAGGTACAGGCTGAAAATGAAGATTATAATAAACTATTCTATAGTTCCACTTATAAAGAACCTATTTATTAGGTTGGGTGGGTGCATTTGCTTTGCGATTTGAACGCTCTTCAGGGCACGGTAGGTGCAATTATTGTCGAAAGCCTGACGAATCCACATCTAAACAGCCTCATTACCCATGGGCATTTGCCCGGCTGCCTACAAGATGTAATTAATGATTAGTTTAATGTCTTTTTTTAAATATATCGGGTGTAAATTGAGAATGAGAATGGGGTGTACGTGGTTTATCAACATCTTTAAACCAAAGCCAACTTCACCTGCACGCGTTGCACCCTGCTGACTGACAAACGAAGCTGTGGCGAAAAGAGAGGTAGAGAGCGTAATTGTAAGCTACCCGACTGGGGAATGTACCTCCACCTCACAGAATACCGCAGCCAAATAACAATTCCCTTGAGAGTTGTTGTGTTCCTGCGAGTGAGTGAGGTCACCAGAAAGGAATGAGATGCTGCGTTGGCAGCGGGGGTGGTGGCGCGTGAGCAATATTTTATGTTGTGAGCGTCAATTATGGCTACGGTAACCGCTTCACATCAGGCGGGTCGTATGCTTGTCTGCCACACTAAGTAGTATAAAAACAAAAAGTTTGATGGCGTCGTGTCGATCTAGGCTCTGATCACCGCCCTGTCTCTCTAGTCATGGGTCCCATGGACCCCAACCGCTCCTCCTCCTTTATAGAGACAAAAACATTCACCAACTGGGAAGGGTACAGGTCTACCATCGAGGAAGCCTTAGATGCCCGCGACTCACCTTTCTCATTCTCTCCGGATCACTTCGATAGTACGGAGAAGATTGATAGCGCGGTGAGCTCCCTCACCGAACTGGTCCAATCAGCAATGAAGGATAACACCAGAGTAGTACAGGTGGACTCCCGCCAAAAACTACCTCTGCATATCCGTAATCTGATTAAGGCAAAAAACGCGGCTCTCAGAAGAGCTTCGCACTATCCAACCCCACAGAATAGATCTGCAGCAAACCGCCTTAAGCGGGAAGTTAGGTCCCAACTCGCCGACCTGGGGGCTTACCACCATCTCTTAATGCGACTCATTTGAAGACCTTTTCTGAACAGAATCGTTTATTCATACCACCACATGATAAAAACGCCTGTGTTTCAGACTCTTTTTTTGACAGCGAATCAGCTGATAGGTGGACCGCAATCTCGATATCATTCATTCGATTTGTATGAGATTTCGTACCACAATCTCAAATAACAAGCTGAACGGCCACCCATTCCTGTCATATTGAGCGATTCAAAAAAAGTTCCATTATTTTAGCTTAAACTGAATAGAAGTTTTGTTGATAATATAAACTAATTTTTAACGTGAGTTACTTGTGATGTGCTGAAACTTGGTTGATGAAATTTTATTACTAAATGGTTATGATGTTAAAAACATACTAACCAAATTAAATTAACACATGATGAATGGACCAAATTTAAGTTTTTAGAGAACGACTACAGCCAGTCGAATATTAACTAATTTAAGGCGAAAGCGCCAGCGCCAATCTGTGAGTGAAGCCGGTCTGAGAAGATAGCTGTCCAAACAAGTGATGCAGTGACTTTGTGACGAGGAAAAGACCGATGAAGCGTCAGACAAGGCGATCTACTGATCTGTCTGTGTAGACAACGGTAGGTAGAGCATTCTATGGCTCAACAAACTATCATCGGCTATAGCTCAAAATTACATACCTGACGGTCATTCTTTTATAAGGAGAAGGAAGTCTGTGGTGTTTCCTAAATCTCTACAAGAAAAATCCGTCAGAACAGAGTAAATTATGATTAGATAAGACTTATTTTTTAATCATGCAAGAACTTTTTAGGTGACTTCATATCCGACATCAATTCCACGTACCCAAATACTCCCAAAGTTTGACTTGTATCATGCATGTTGCATGTAACAGTTAAAATACAGTCAATAGTTTCATTGTACTACTAATATTACTAATATGAAAGTGAGGATGTTGGATGTCATTCTTCATTCAGTCATATTTCATGGTTGGATATTGTTATATAGAATTTGGCAAACAAACACATATTCATCTAGCTTTCATCATATTATGATAAATACTTGGCTACTTATTCTTTTTTTTTTTAATACTACGTCGGGTGGCAGACAAGCATACGGCCTGCCTCATGTGAAGCAGTTACCGTAGCCATATTAACGGTCACAACATAAAATATCGGTCGCGCGCCGCCACCCCCGCTGCCAACGCATCATCTCCCTCCTTGCTAGTGACTCTCACTCGAGGAAATTGTTATTTGGCTGCGGTATTATGTAAGGTGGAGGAACATACCCCAGTCGGGTAGCTTACAATTACGCTCCGTACCTCTCTTTTCGCCAGTGCTGCGTTTGTCAGTCAGCAGGGTGCACCGCATGCAGGTGAAGTTGGCTTTGGTTCAAAGATTTTGATGGAACCACTTACATCCCAAATTATTACACTTATTCATCCCATGTAATAATTTGAAGACAGATACCAAATAGAATATGAAGTTAATAAGTAGAATAAGAAGAAGTCAAGTAGAGGTTAGGGTTTAAAAAATACTCGTATGTATGAGATCATATTATTTAATATTTACAACATATGTTTAAATTAATATATTTAACATTTAAAAGGTTCTACAAGAAATTGAACATGACCGGAGTGATTGGATATAGATGTTACTCATGTAGCCATAATCCGACCTTCGCAACAAGATAAATAGTATTACTGTAGAACACTGTAGTATTACTGTAGAACACTGTCATTCCCTGAATGATAATTTTTAACCAATATAATATAACCCTTTACTATACAATAAATAATACATCCCGTTGCATCAAAATTAATCTATACAATCTACGAGTATATCCTTATATAATAATCTTGTTTCACAATGTTCTTTGAGATAAAAACTTTTGAACCAATCAAACTTAAAAGATAGAAAAAATTGTATCCCCATTATTGGCCTCAGTATCCCAGAAAATCATCATTATAGTTTAGATCGATCCACCACATTCTAGCAATCACTGGCAGCTAGTCTAGTATATATTAAGGAAAGATTATTAAATCCAGCATGTACTAAACATTATTCTATTACATAATATCCTTACGTTATAATAATATTCCGTAGTTATAATTATTATCAAAATGTTTCAGGTGATACTAAGGAAATACATGATAACATCTAATGTCAATGCTTTATCGGACACTCGAGACCTTTGTACTCCGAAAGTGGCTACCTCAATTGTGAAAGCTTATGTGATCCTGCATAATATTTGCAAACATAGAAGGTCCAGAACTAGGTGATAATGAATTTCAACAAGAAGCTTTGATGCAGGCAGGAACAGATGTGATCATAATCCTGAATTGCAGCTCGGGCAGCATAATCCTGAACAGCAGGGGACTGTGACAGCCAAGGGCAAACTAAAATGAAAAAGAAGAATAATTAGACATATATTTTAGGGTGTAAGTGGCTCACCACAATCTTTACACTTTTAGAGCCAAAGCCAACCTTACATGCATATGGTGCATATGCCTATTCTGTGAGTTGGACGTACTTCCCCAGTCAGTCAGCTTACAAATATTCTGTACCCTAGCTCTCTTTTGACAGAGCCTATTTCACTAGTTGGCAAGGTGCACACAATGTTTGTCTTTTGGAAGGAATCGAACCCACAACCCTTGAGTATTATACACACAAAACAGACAGTTGGACGAACATGGTGAAACTAAAAGGGTTCTTTTTTTGTAAAAATTACTCCTATTAAATAGGTATTTTTTTGTAGACAAGCATACGGTCCGCCCGATGTGAACGTAACCATATTAACGTTCACAACATAAAAATATCGCTCACGCGCCGCCACCTCTGCTGCCAACGCAGCATCTCCTTTCTGGTGACCTCATTCACTCGCAGAACACAACAAATCTCAAGGAATTGTTATTTGGCTGCGGTATACGCTCCCTACCTTTTTGCCAGAGCTTTGTTTGGCAGTCAGCAGGGTGCACCGCGTGCAGGTGAACTTGGCTTTGATTCAAAGATGTTGATGAATCACTTACACCCCAAAGTTTATTTATGATAACTGTCTTCCTTCAATTGTTTTTAACAACAAAATTATTATATGTATGTATTTATAAATAACAAAGGAGATTTTGTGTTTATGTAATTTTATTTTTAAGTACTGTTGTTGTTGAATATGATTGTATGTAAAACATATGTATACAATGTATAGCATTTCTAATAGAAATAGATATTAAATAATAATTCTAATCTGTCATAAAGGAAATAAGAACAATAAACTTATAACTTACCAAGAATTTATTATGTTTTTTAAATCCTTCAATTCTCAATCTGCTTCTCAGAAGAATTAATTTCTCCTGAGACTGGTTCGCTCCTGGGAGTCTGCCACCAATGCCCTTCTTGTGGCCTGTTGCGACACTGGTAGTTTGCCTTTACTCTGCTTCTGACGTGCAGGCTTTGTCATTTAATTCCGCCTAGGAGTCTGCTACGAGGGCTGCGATGGAAGATTGGTCTGTAATAGAAGTATTTTCTATGCATATCATTCAATTAAGTGAATAAACTCACTTTTGCATTTATAATTAGACTCCAACGAAATGTACAAAATAATAATCGTCAAAGAATTGATCGATGGATAGATTGCTTCTTTCCTTTAAGTATAAAAATCTTTTAGATTGTAACTTGAAACAAATTATATATTCAACTAGTGACCCACTTCACTTTTATTCTAATTTCAAGCAACATATTTAAAATACCTACTATACAATAATATTTTAAATATGTTAGGTTCCGCAGAAAGTTCTGTTATCTATCCGTTGATGTAAATGGGGACAAAATTGATCTACAACTTTAAACAATAGACTGCAATATAGCTTATCTAACCCATTTTGCTTTATATTATGCGTATTAATACACAAAGTATAATAGTATAGTGATATTGACCACTTACCTTGCAATCTTTAGTGGCAAAAGAATTTAACGATTCTACCACTGTCTCCCATATTCGTCGTGATAATTGTCGTGCTTGGGAAGCTTTATTTTGCCCGATTCAGATTCAAAATCTCCCAAAGTCCCTCAAACTGGCTATAATTAACTCTGCGACGAGATCCAGAACTAAAACTATCGCTTCGTACGTAAATTTACATCAAGCAAAGTTGTGCAATGTGGACAAAATCTAGTAAACCACATATCTATACAAATTATTAGGTTGTTGTAAGTACGGATTGTTTGGTGTTATATTGTTATTTTAATTATTTATTATTTTGTTTTTTAACAAAACTTAGCTCTAGAGACCTTGACATTGACACCTGTGATTGACAGGTGTCAATGTCATATATAGTCCGTGTGTCACAACACAAGGCTACGTTTTGAAATTAATGTTGGCGGAATACACTGCAAATTTTGTTTGAATAAAATCAAGTGTAATGCACTATAAATATCACATTTTTCCACTTTAAACTTATTATTAATATACTTCTACTTGAGGTAAATTTATTTTAAAATATATTACGTAGAATAAAACAAATTTAAATAACCGGTAATTACCGAAATTACACAAAACGTAGTTTTCGAACGTATTTCTTATATGACTTTAGAGAGAGACACAATTATTGTAATTTTATATAGCGACATCTCTTTCCCTCCAAGCGTCCCATTATTAGATCAGCGGCAAATTTCATTCATTCAATAGAGCCATTTGCTTCTCAGTTGAAATATGCTGGTGGTACGAATTAAAACAATTCCTCTCAATGAACCTCAACTGAATCGGATAGAACTAGAGTGTTTTCCAAAAAGATGGTGGTAAGGCCCCTGAGGGATACACGTTGGGGTGACCTCATGGAAGGCATATCCCCGTCACATACAGCATACTACCGAGTGGCTAGAGCCCTGCGTAGTGATGCAGTGACACACACCCCTCCTCTCGTCCGTCCAGATGGCACTATTGCCTTCGAAGACGAAGAAAAAGCTGAATGCTTTGCCGACAGCATTGCTTCTCAATGCTCAGTTAGTTCCCAAGAGTGTGACCCGAATCACATAAGAGCGGTAGAGGACGAGGTCAGTCACCTGAACTCGCTTCCACTAACCGCCGACCCGATTACAGTGTCCCCAGATGAGTTAAAAGATCTCATAAAGGGCCTGAAATCGAAGAAAGCCCCTGGCGCTGACGGTATATCCAATAAAGCGCTAAATCTCCTCCCAGCCCAAGCGCTCACCACAATAGCCTTTATATTCAGCGCATGCCTAAACCTCTGTTACTTTCCAGAACTTTGGAAAGACGCAACAGTGATAGGCATTCCAAAACCGGGAAAACCACTCAATAACCCGGCTAATCACCGACCTATTAGCCTCTTAAAAGCTACGGGCAAACTGCTCGAAAAGGTCATACTAGCCCGTTTGAGAGAACATCTATTCTCAAACGATCTCATTCTACCGAACCAATTCGGTTTTCGGCCCCGTCACTCGTGTCCCCAACAAGTCCACCGCATAGTTGAGTTTATCTCGAGCGGATTCTATCCCAAACGGCAAAAGACAGTAGCTGTCTTTTTTGACGTAGCCAAGGCTTTCGATAAAGTCTGGCACGCAGGACTAACATACAAGCTCTACAAGCTTAATGTCCCAGACAGGCTAGTTAGAATAGTAGCTTCCTTCCTGCAAAATCGGACATTCCGGTACAGGCACGAAGGGGTACTATCGTCTCCCCGTTCCCTCACGGCAGGAGTGCCCCAGGGCTCCGTTCTGGCCCCCTTACTATATATATCGTACACAAACGATATTCCCATACCCGCCAATGGCGTAGAACTGTCACTCTTCGCCGATAACACAGCTCTATACGCCAAAAGCGTCAGAATAAGTCGCGTACTGAGCCTCCTTCAAACCTCGATAACCGAGTTAGGAAGTTGGTTTCGCAAATGGCGCATCGATGTAAACCCAGACAAAAGTGCTGCGGTCTTCTTCGACGTCAAACGCAAACTCCCATACGGTACACGCCCGTTAAAGATGCAAGGGATTTCGGTTCCTTGGCATCGCACGGCCAAGTACCTCGGCGTCACCCTAGACTCGAGACTAACGTTTAGTCCTCACGTCAATAGGGTCACCCGAAATGCCCGCTTTTACTTGGGTCGCCTCAACAACATGTTGGGGAGGCACAGTAAAATGTCACTACGCAACAAGCCTACGCTGTACAAAGTCTGCATAAGACCGGTCATGACATACGCGTCGCCGGTCTTCGCACATGCAAGACCATCCCTCTTAAAAAAACTGCAAACGGTGCAGTCCATTTTCTGCCGCAGGGCTACTAATGCCCACTGGTGCGTTCGCAATGCGGACCTCCACCGAGACATGGCACTTCCCACCATCCAACAACACCTCAAAAAACTTTCAGAAAGTTTCTTCAAAACTTCTGAAAGCCATCCTAACCCTCTCATCAGGGAAGCGGCCGCTTACGACCCACCTCCCCCAAACCGCACAAATTTCCGCAGACCCCGCAACATACTGACGGACCAACCAGACAAACTTTCACGCGATCTGGAACTCCTCCTGGAGGCCCAGAATCCCGTAAATCCCTCTCATAGCAGCTAAGGCGTATGTAGTTAGGTAGGGTAGTACACTCGCGTCCCCCAAAGTCCAGGTAGCCGCAGCAGGCTACCTCTAACCCCACAATCTCTTGTGGCTCCACCCCGCTTCACGGGGCTGCCACTTTCACAAACGCACGCTCATTCGTGAGCGTGACGTCTGCGTCGCCTCGTTTCCCAACGTAGCGATCGCCTCAGTTGTAGCTTTTAAGGCCCCGCAAGGCTAAAAGCAATTCCCTAGGTGGTGTTTAGTCGGTAGAAGTCCGACATAACCAACGTAACCTTATGTTACGGGGGTATCCTATGAGGATTCACCACCTCCTTCCCGTAGTCACCTCCGGAAGGTAGTCCATCGCGCGCGTAGGGCGTCAAAAAAAAAAAAAAAAAAAAAAAAAAAAAAAAAATGGCGTCGTGAGGAGCTCGATAGCGTCGTTACGCGTGTCAGTCTTATCGAAAACGCAAGTTAAGCAATGCCGACCGTAGCCTGTCCGTGGATGGGTTTATTTATCTCGAGCTCCTCCGTGCTTCGGAGGGCGCGTTAAACTGTCGGTCCCGGCTGTTGTCATTAGATGAGAATCGTTAAGCCAAGTCCAGTGGCCTTTAGGCGGTTGGAACACACTGGCCTACGCGAACCCGCAATTGAGCAGTGGGTGGAGTATGTTCTAAACCCCTTCAATAGAGGGGGGATCGTATTCCAGCAGCGGGATAAATAAGGGTTGACGGTGACGATACAGGTACATTAGCTTTGGGAATTCCATAATTGATAAACAAACGCGGTAATAATAATATTTGCCCGTAAAGAAATGATAGTAAGAGGGCATCCTTATCTTTTAGAGGTGACATAATTCTTAATTACGAAGAGAACAACAAGATATGGCTCTTAGGGTTCAATGTGATCTGATTAATACTAGTGGTCGCTCAGATTAATTTAAATTGTTTATTATGGTTATATTTGACATTCAGTAAAACTATTGACAAATAATATTAAAAACAATAGTATATTACAGGGATATTATTAAAACTCATGTGAGACATTATACTAAATTAATTAGATAAATTAAACGGGTCACTCACGTCTTTGTGTCGGGAAAGCCGACTAGTTTCGATCTCAAAAGGAGACCTTCTTCAGGGCGAATGTCCAGACACGTCCACCCTTTGTCTCTCGCGCCGGACACTGCGCGCCAATGCGCGCGCCGCACGACTGGAAAGGGTGGTGGGGGGTTGGTGCGTTGATACTCGTGTGGTCTATTATAACATTCGCCTTCGGCTCATGTTATAAACTCACACTCGTATTTTAATAACCCTTATTATGCAACAGTTTCATAAACTACTATTTTAAATTTACTTTGATTGCTTGTGCGTAAAAGACTGACGTTAAGATACTGTGTTTAGTTTTTTAATCTCTAAATTTCAGTATGAGAGTAGATAAATATTATTTTCATATCACCCGCTCAACAATGTCCAATTACTTATCATGTAATCTCAAAGTTAAACACAGCATTATCTGTCTCCCTTGTTCACAGGGAAATATCGATAGATGTTTGTTACACAATCACGCCAGAATAGTTGAACGGATCTGAAAGAAATTTGGCACAGATTTAGATAAAACTCTGGAATAACACATAAGCTACTTTTTATCCCCGAAAAATTTACGATTGCCGTGGCATAGATTTGTATTAAGTTTTCATAGAACAAGCGATTGAATCGACATGATTTTTTGCATAGCGATAGTTCATAGCACAGAGTGACTTAGGCTGGTTTTTAGGGTTCCGTACCCAAAGGGTAAAAAGGAACCCTATTACTAAGGCTCCGCTGTCCATCCGTCCGTACGTCTGTCACCAGGCTGTATCTCATGAACCGTGACAGTTAAACAATTGAAATTTTCACAGACGATGTATTTCTGTTGCCGCTATAACAACAAATACTAAAAAAAACAGAATAAAATAAATATTTAAGGGAGCTCCCATACAACAAACGTGATTTTTTGGCTTGTTTTTGCTCGCAATTGACAACGGTAATAGGTAGACGCTTGAATTACTCACATAATATGTAGTTATATATTCACTTTAAAAATAAATAATTAAATAAAAATAAAACAAATATTTAAGGGGGGCTCCCATACAACAAACGTGATATTTTTTTTGGCGTTTTTATAGATAGTGGTACGGAGTCGCGCGCGTCCGACTCGCACTTGGCCGGTTTTTATTCTAGAAAAATGTATGGCTGCCGACTGCCACGGAATACTTTTGTTTTTCGCAAAGCAAATGATCACATCGACATGATCTTTTGCATAGGTGTAGTTTGTCAAAATTTTTATTTATACCATTTCAGTTGCAAACAAGCTTACGACCTGTATAATTACAAGCAGTTATCAAAGCCTATGGAGCTTGTGACACCAGAGGTATCATTCACGCTTTACCGACCCTGACGAATTACAATCCGTTCAGCCGTCTACGCGTGAAAAAGTAAATAAATATTTCTGGACAATTTACACAGCGCTATCAAGTCCCAAATTAAGCGCAAAGCTTGTGTTATGGGTACTAGACAACTGATAAATGTACTTAAATACATTTTTTTTGTAAATACATACTTATAATACAAGAAACATAAGTAACACCAAACGCAAACAAATTAATTATTTTTATTGTCTGACTTTAATCACTGTTAAGTTTAAAGTGTGTAAGTATAAATATATAATATATACAATACTAGCGGCCCGGTACGCGCTTCGCTACGTATAAAGTAAAATAATAAAAAATAAAAAAATTGGAACACCCAATTCATTTATTCAAACAAAACAATATTTTATTAATTGCTAGCTATTTTAAAACTTAATCCACTATCAACACACAAATAACATTTGGATAAACAATATTTTTTGTTTTTCCATTTTGAGCATGAATAAACAAACGGCTGGGAGGGGGGGGGGGGTCTCGACTCTGGAACAGGCAACATAAAGTCGAAGTACGTCCAAATTGAAATGACCGCATGAATGACATAACAACATGCTTGTACTGTCAACACTGAAAAAAGTTTCAATTTGACAGCAAAATCCCCATTAACAAAATGATCCGCCATTTATTGAATTCAATTGTTACAAAAAATGTGATAAATGAAGAACCAATCCACCGATTTTGTGCAAACTTCACCTAAACCATCTAATAAATAGTCCGAATAAACCCTAAACATTTGGTTTGGATAGGTGAGCCCGTTCTTGAGTTATAAAATTACAACGAAAAGTGGCATTGATTTTTATATATATAGATAAAATAAACAGTATATGTTACATAACATTAAATACAGCAAATCAGTCCCGCGCCATTAATGTCCGCGACAAGACATTAGCGTTAATCAAAAACAATTACTGAAAAATTGGAGATGAAAAGCGTTCCTGAGTGATCGCATTCTCGCCCTTTCATTGCATACTATAAATGCTATCGAGTAAGCGTTTTGTAGCCAATTTTTACTGACGTGATTTTCGCCTATGGCCAGTATATTATTTAAAATGTCATAAGATATGGATATTTGTTACTCTTCCACTTGCAATTAGCGGAATGGGTCGAATAACATTTTTGTCATTCTTAACTTTTCTATAGGCTTAAGAATTGCCGCTATTTTTAACCCAACATGTTGGCCGCTGCAAAATATCGATTTCTAAATTCTACATTAACCCTTATGATACAGGTATTGGGATAGAAAAGGCGTGATGACCGAAACCCCAACCGTACCGGCAAGCGCAGCGTAGGACGTCCACCTACAAGGTGGACAGACGACCTCATTAAGACCGCAGGATCGCGCTGGATGCAAGCCGCTTCCAACCGGTGCTATTGGAGATCTAGAGGGGAGGCCAATGTCCAGCAGTGGACTGTCAATGGCTGAGAAGAAGAAGAAGATGACCAAAACACAGCAAGGATCTTTTTTTTTTTATTTATTTGGTTTTGCACTCATTTCGGAACTGCCTACTTTATACAGAACCCAATGATCTAAATCTAAATCACACTTTTTCCTTTATAAATGCTGTGTTTTGTCACAGCATCTCACACATATAGTTCCGATTTACATCAGTAACAATGACCACAAAAATTATATTTATTACAATTTTATTGTTCTCCTTGGTGTCTGCTAAGCAGAATTTAGCAGATTTAGCTGCAAACACGGACTTGGGTCGAATAACTTTACCAGTTACAGATCTAAAGGTGTTGAATGCCTTCGTACGGGCCAATCCTCAGCTACCGGAAGCCCTGAAGGTCAAAAATAGGAATGGATTAATATATGTCTCTGCGTTATACAAGGAATTGAATAAGGCAGTCATTGACGTGCGAATGAACTTAGATTATATGGGTAAGTACGTCTTAAATTAATTAACTAATCTGCCACTCACTGTTTCAATCAGGAAAGTTGACAAGTCAGCGTGGGAAATAGCGACCTAAACTATCTACTTTAGTATTCTAGTTGCAAAACGATTTAGGTTGAATTTTTTTAGTTTAAAAATATGTATCTAGAGCTTAGCAAAAAAAAAAAAATTGTTAGCTATAAATATTTTTGAAAATGTAAAATTCACCTCCCCACCTAGGTGGGATTTGAACCTACGACATCTCGCCTAGGCGGGGGAGGTGAATTATTCATTTTCAAAAATATTTATAATATTCTAGCAAGTAGACTTGTGCGGGGATCGAACATGCTACATCGGAGTCAAAGTGGCCATTGCTAGCCATGCGACCAGTGAGGATGTATTGAATTGTTATTTTTTTGTGACATTGATCTTATTGGGGAGGTACTTTCTCAGTCGAGCAGCTTACAATAACGCTCGCCCTACCTCACTTTCGCCAGAACCTCGTTAGTCAGTCAGCAGGGTGTACTACGTACAGGCGAGGTTAGCTTTAGCTCCAAAGATCGTGGTGGCTACAGTTAATTTTTTTGTTATTAACATAAGCTTGTTATTATATCTGTTTGTTTACTCTTGTTGATACGTGATGTTATTGTTACCAGGTCATGTTGATGTGTATTTTAACGGGGGCCAACCTGCAAGAGACGGCGCACCAGAAAGGTACCCACAGACTGGTAACACTTGGCATGAGAAGCTTAATTTAGCTGTAGAACCTAATCTAGACACGACCTTGGGAAACTTAAGGAACACGGAACCAGAGACTATAATAAACGCGTTTATGGACAAAAATCCACATTTACCCTCTGAACTACGCAGCCTGCTGCGAGCTACTATGAGAAAAGGCAGACGGTCCGCGTCATTGTATGTGCCTCAACCAAATAATAGATATGAAGGGAACATAATTGTAACTTTCTGATTAGGGTCGTATAATTTCTGAGCAGGGTTGAGTTTGTATTGTAATTACAACTTAATAATAGACAGGGTACAATGGTACTGCCCCCTTACCACCAATTCTTATTACGATTCAATAACAAATGGAATGCTTATTCATACCAATGAATAAGCAACTCTATGACAAATATAATAGAGTCGCTTATTCTTTGGTATGATTAAGCATTCTATTCAGTTATTGAATCGCAATAAGAGTTGGTGGTAAGGGGACTGGTCAGATATATAGATATGACAGATTGACATATTATGGTTAGTTGGCTTTATAATTCTGGCGTATAGGTATACTATATACCATATACTTGCATATTATATACAAATATCATACAATAAAACTAAAAGGGTAAATATAAATAAATCATTTCGTTTGTATCATCATTATTTAATAATAAATACTTATTAGGATTTTATAGAATTAAACTATTAAAATTACTGATACAAAGAAGACTGCAGAAAATCAATACTTTCATAAACAATAAATAAAAATTCAAAATAAATAAAAACCGGTGCTATATTTTAATAAGTCTTTTATTTTTCTTTGAGTATATTGTACGCCTTTGATTTCGCCTATTTTTTTAACTTTACATTTGAAAGAAGTGTTTCGGTATACGTAAATAAACGGAAAGTAAATATTTATATTAACGGAAACGAAGATCAACTGATTATGAAACAGGAGGAAGAGATAAAGTATATATGAAAAACAAGAAGAACCAAAGAGAACAGATTTCCTGCGTCATTCACTTCAACTGAACATTGCGTACTGTCCTAAATTATAGCGGCAAGAGCAGGCTTCGAGAATAATACTACCCGCGACAATAATGATGATACTTTTTCTCAATTTGGTAGACTTGTAAACACGTTCAACTGCATAGTAGTGTCCCCCATGCAGTGGTAGCAGTTTCGAGACATACCTATAGCTGTATATATTACACAGACTGCAGCGAGCTATTCGACGCAACTGCTAAATTCATAAAACGTGCGGAAACTGCTACCACGGAAGCAATTCGGGACTACAATTTGCAAATGGCGATCTGGAGTCGGGATACACCCGTCGTGAAAGAATTGGCAAAGCAATAGGAAAGAAAACAAAAAATAGGAACGCGGCTACTCAGTTTCGTACGGAACTGATGACACAGAAACGAGATGGCCGCCCATGCAATATCAGTGACAGCGACAGACGGAATATGCTGGGTCAAAGAACGTAAGTATCTGGTGGGTGAGAGGGAGAGAAGGAGAAAGACCATAGGGAAATGAATAGAGGTTTTACTGTGTAGCCCTGACAGCCCAGGTAGTCATGCTCACTAAAGTGTTCAAACTGGTGGTGGTGTCGTGTGGCGGGTCGCCGCATTCCAAATAAAATGGTTGAATGCGGTGATGGCTGCCCCATGCATCAACTCGTGAACGGGTGCTGCCAGAGGGGACTGATCTGCCCTAGCTGTCATGGTTGCAAGGTAAACAATAGGAGCATTTAGGCTAAGTAGTAATAGACAATAATATAATTATTAGCATAACTAGCGGCCGCCCGCGACTTCGTACGCGTGGAGTTAGTTATTTGCAAATAATTTTTCATTACATTCGAAAAAGCTAAATACCTAATGAAAGAAAAAAATTAAAAAAAGTTAAAAACAATCATTATCTAGACGAATTTTTAGAATCAATGAAGTCGACGGATATTATTTTTTAAAATCTCTTTGTAAAACCTAAAGTACTTTTTATGTTACAATAAAACATCCCTCCCTATAATAGTAAGTATGTAGTTGTTTTCAATATTTTTTATATTTAAATATCATTTAAAATCCTTCTGCCATAATTACTTTAACTTCAATAACATTGGATATTCATACAAATTTCCAACCCCCGTTTTAACACCAAAAATGGGTTGATTTCTAAAGATACATTATAAGTACACCTCGATACTATCTATACATTTTAAATTTCAAGTTTCTTACTTCAAAAATATAGAACTTTCATACAAACTTCCAACCCTCGTTTTAACCCCAAAAAGGTGTTGATTTCTAAAGATACATTATTAGTACACCTCCACACTATGTATAGAGCATACATTTTAAATTTCAAGTTTCTTACTTTAAAAACATAGAACTTTCATACAAACTTCCAACCCCCATTTTAACCCCAAAAAGGGGTAGAAATCTAAAGATACATTATTAGTACACCTCCACACCATCTATAGAGCATACATTTTAAAATTCAAGTCTCTTACTTCAAAGCCATAGAACTTTGATACAAATTTCCAACCCCCGTTTTAACCCCAAAAAGGGGTTTATTTCTAAAGATAAATTATTAGTACACCTACACACCATCTATAGAGCATACATTTTAAATTTCAAGTCTCTTGCTTCAAAAACATAGGGCACACAGGGTAGGCTCTTCTTAAAGAGACACAGATCTTAGATCGTATATATTTATTAAGTAGATAGATGTAGGTGAAACAAAGTGCACCGGGTCATCTAGTTGTAAGATAAAATTAGAACTTTGTTAAAAACATAGAACTTTCATACAAACTTCCAACCCCCATTTTAACCCCAAGAAGGGGTAGAAATCTAAAGATACATTATTAGTACACCTCCACACCATCTATAGAGCATACATTTTAAAATTCAAGTATCTTACTTCAAAACCATAGAACTTTGATACAAATTTCCAACCCCCGTTTTAACCCAGTAATGGGGTTTATTTCTAAAGATAAATTATTAGTACACCTCCACACCATCTATAGAGTATACATTTTAAATTTCAAGTTTCTTACTTCAAAAACATAGAACTTTCATACAAACTTCTAACCCCCCTTTTAACTCCAAAAAGGGGTTGATTTCTAAAGATACATTATTAGTACACCTCCAAACCACCGATAGAGCATACATTTTAAATTTTAAGTTTCTTACTTCAAAAACTTAGAACTTTCATACAAACTTCCAACCCTCGTTTTAGCCCCAAAAGTGTTGATTTCTAAAGATACATTATTAGTACACCTCCACACTATCTATAGAGCATACATTTTAAATTTAAAGTTTCTTACTTTAAAAACATAGAACTTTCATACAAACTTCCAACCCCCGTTTTATCCCCAAAAAGGGGTTGATTTCTAAAGATACATTATTAGTACACCTCCACACCATCTATAGAGCATACATTTTAAAATTTAAGTATCTTGCGTCAAAAACATAGAACTTTCATACAAACTTCCAACCCCCGTTTTAACCCCAAAAAGGGGTTGATTTCTAAAGATACATTATTAGTACACCTCCCCACCATCTATAGAGCATGCATTTTAAATTTCAAGTCACTTACTTCAAAAACATAGAACTTTCATATAAACTTCCAACCCCCGTTTTAACCCCAAAAAGGGATTTATTTCCAAAGATACATTATTAGTACACCTACACACCATCTATAGAGCATACATTTTAAATTTCAAGTCTCTTGCTTCAAAAACATAGGGCACACAGGGTGGGCTCTTCTTAAAGAGACACAGATCTTAGATCGTATATATTTATTAAGTAGATAGATGTAGGTGAAACAAAGTTCACCGGGTCATCTAGTTGTAAGATAAAATTAGAACTTTGTTAATAAAAGGTACGGACGCCGAGTCTGTAGATAGTAATATAAATCAATAAAAAAAAAAAACGTTAAGACGCCCGAAAGTGACCTAAAATACTGAAACTAATCACTCTGAACTCTTCTAAATGCCCTGTGCCTTTCGGTTATATCACAAGATTGCGAGTCCATCGCACAGTAAACCGACTGGGCACTACAAGCAGACTACTTGGGCAGTCTTAAGTGGCGACCGATGCTCGGTTTCCCAAGCATCGGAGCCCTATTACCACTCCCCAATCTTTATGATGGGTACCGGACACGTTGAGAAACAGTGGAAATGGATGGTACGCGTTTCCCGGAAGCTGGATGAGATAAGTAAACAAATCTAATTTAATAAAGAAAAGGTGGATTTGATGCTGATCTAAATTGGCAGGTGTTGAATGATTGTTATCACTACGTTTATGAACGTAACAACGTTCATGTTCGGAGTAGACACGGTTCAAAATATTTTTTTTTTAAATCAAATAAAACTTGACTTTCACATTTGCCGAAACCTGTGGCGGGCAATGGCTACTTTGATTCCGAGGTCGCGGGTTCAATTCCGCTCATGACAATCATTTGTGTGCAAACATGTCTATTTGTCGATCTGGATGTTTTCTGTATATTTTAAGTATATATATAAAAAAACCGGAGGACGGATGACCGATGGGGTCAAAAGGTTCTCGAGTGGAGACCACGTACCGGCAAGCGCAGCGTAGGACGTCCACCCGCAAGGTGGACAGACGACCTCATTAAGACCGTAGGATCGCGCTGGATGCAAGCCGCTTCCAACCGGTCTTATTGGAGATCTAGAGGAGAGGCCTATGTCCAGCAGTGGACTTTCAATGGCTGAGATGATGATATAAAATAAAAAAATATCCTCTGTCTCGTACCTATGGTACAAGCTTTGTTTGGGACTAGATGGCGGTGTGTAATTATCCAGATGTATATATTTTTATTGTAGTATTTATATATTAGGTTGGGGAAAAAGTCTTTTCGTATTTTATATGAAAATTGAAAACATTTTTTAATAAAGTTTATTTACATTTAACTAAAGTATGTAGGTGCCATTTTGTTCGATAACTTTTTGCCATCTTGTAGGTAGAGACATGATCCCATTACTATAGAAATTTTGGGACTTCTGTTCAAAAAACCACGACAAGTGGTTTTGGCAGTCTTCTCGTGATGTTAACCTTACATTGCCTAAAGAATTCTGAAGAGACCGAAACAGGTGGAAATCAGAAGGTGCAAGGTCAGGACTATACGGTGGATGCATTAACACCTCCCAGTCAAACTCTCTTAATTTTTGCTGAGTGGCTAAAGATGTGTGAGGTCTAGCGTTATCATGATGAAAAATCACACCCCTTCTGTTAATTAATTCCGGCCGCTTTCTCTCAACTTTTTGCTTTAATCTCATCAGTTGTTCACAGTAGAGTTCAGAATCGATAGTCCTGCCTGGCGGTAACAGCTCATAATGAATAATGCCCTTCCAATCCCACCATACACCCAGCATCACCTTGTTGCGGGTTAACCCGGGTTTTGCCAGAGTCTGTGAAGCGTGACCGGCCTTTGACCACGACCTTTTTCACACGTTCTTATCGTACGTGATCCACTTTTCATCACCAGTTATAAGCTTCTTCAAAAACGGTTCGCTTTCATTACGTTGTAGTAAATAATCGCAAATGAGTACACGGTTCATTAGGTTTCTTTCAGTGAGATCGTGAGGCACCCAAATATCGAGCTTTTTAGTGTACCCAGCTTTTTTCAAATGCACCAAAACTGTTTTGTGGTAAATTCCTAATTCTTCAACTACGTCGTAACTACTGATATGCCGATCTTGCTCCACTTTTTCAAAAATGGCATCCATTTTATCCGTAACAGGGCGACCAGAGCGACGTGCATCTTTCACATCAAAATTTCCTGATTGAAAACGCTTAAACCAAATTTGTGCTACTATCACAGACACTGCACTAGGTCCATAAACGTCACAAATTTTTTTCGCAGCTTGCGTTGCATTTTTACCTTTTTTGTAGTAAAATTTTAAAATGAATCGAATTTCTTCATTAGATTCACTCATCTTGACAGTAAAAAAAACAAATGAAAATCACATATTTACCTAATTTTAATTTGGAATTATCTTTTTTATAATTTAAACTTTTTAAAGATATCAAAACCTGCCAGATACAAATGGTATAACCAAAGAGATTTTATTACAAGTCCATACATACTATAATGCGAAAAGACTTTTTCCCCTACCTATTATTTACCTTGAATTTCAATGCAGATCCGTGCTTAAATCGCTCGTTAAAGTAACCAATGTTGGCCAGTCACTATATTTTTTTTTTTGGGTTTGTAATAAAAAAAAACTGTCAGAATGCTTCTCGCTATTTATACCTGAAATTCTACTACACGTTTTTTTTTCGTTAAGCTGACAAACAAGCAAAGGGCCCGCCTGATGGAAAGTAGTTACCTGCCTGCATCACCAAGGGCCTTAATGTCATTAATGACTTTGTTAGAACCTCTTCACGCCCTTCTTGAAGAACCCCATGCTGTAATCTCCTGCGAAAACCATGACAGGTAGTTCATTCCACAGCTTAATAGTACGTGGAAGAAAGCTCTCAAGAACCGCATGGTCCGTGACTACTTCGGCTGCAATGTGTGAGGATGTATTTATTATCTGTCAATGGCAAGCGGTGTGACTGTAGAAGGAGGCCATCGGCATTATGTTAAATAACTCCTTTGAACACACCCCATTGTACATTCGGTAGAATACACAAAACGCAGTCTCTTCTCAGACCTAAAGGTTCTAAACTGTAAATATTTTTCTCGCCAAAATGAATATTCATTCATGTGAATATTCACTTTAATTCAAATGACGAATCTTGATTGTCAGATAGATAACAATTCCGGTATCAGATCTAAATATCAGTTACCGATCGGAAAGGCATGTGAGTTCGAACCGGTTATTAAGTCATCTCATCTTACACATGTTACCTACTGTCCAAATCTTTTACTTTCACTGTTACATGGAATCAGGATGCGTCCACGTTGCGTTGGTTGGATATGGTAAAAATACGTAAATTTTGCTAAACTGATGTGGGAAGTAACTTACTATTACAATTGACAAAAATGTAATATAACTTACTATTATATTACATTTTTGTCTTCTGTATTCCAATCTTCTGTGTATCTATAAAAAGCAACCGTTACTGACTGGTCTATCAAAGCACAGCTCAAACTACCAAACGAATCGCTGAGATTTGGCATGCAAGTAGCTAATATGACGTAGGCATCTGCTATGAAAGGATTTTTAAATTACCCACTGGATATTGGGAATACCGGGATATGCGCCTCCGAAATCGCGGGCCAAGCTGGTATTATATATAGGGAGCAAACGAGTATATGGGCTGCCTGCTGGAAAATCTAACACCGCCCACAAAGATCAACAATACCAAGTAGCCGATCCGTTGCCAGCCTTCTCAATATAAATAAATAATAGAATCTGTTCTAAGAGCTCCAGGCAGCCGCAGTTTTACCCCCAGTACTGCAGAAAAATTGTTCCTTGCCTTTTTGGTGGTTACTGCTTTTAATTCTGGCTTCATGGGAAACACAGTGATGGGATTGTGTAGAGGTCCTGTACCGAGTCACTTAATGGGAATTTTTTATATTATCAAAACGTCCATTAGTTGCCGTATCCATCTTTATGTTGTACATCTTTGTGCTTTCTTATAGCAAGTTCCTCAGTTTAGGCCTGATCGACTTCTAATATGTTTATTAGAAAAATACTTTCGCCGGCATATTGTACATAAAATTCGTCAGTTCATCGACTTCGTGGCCGGTTTCTATACATTTTCTCTTAGATGCTTCGTAAAATTTTGTAGCTTTTTTCGTCATAGTATCTATGTTACCGGAAATGTATGAAATCTAGGAATTTTATACAACTCCTAGGAAATGTATACAATTCCGAAGCTATTTAGGAAATGTATAAAATATTGTTTTAAAAAATTATTAATACCTACATATCCTAGGAAATGTTTACATTTCCTAGAAATTGCATACAATTCCTACATCATATTAGGAAATGTACTTGGCACCACATCATTCATGGTCTAGGTAGACGGAGCTCCGCCTCGCGGAGCTCCTATTTCCGATGACAGGACACAAGAAAACCCTAACCTAACCAAAAATCAATTCAAATCTAACCAAAACATGATTTATTACATTGATCAAGTATTGGTAAGACTCGTCAGAGAATATGACGCCAATTTGACTCCGCCCCTGTTAGCCATTTATTCATTAAATTAATAAGCCGATCTATTTGTAAAATCTGTAAGACACTTCCCATCCATGTTCAGGTCAACTATAGCGTACTGAAGGAACACTTTTTTAATAAGGAATTTCAAAAACCGATAGAACATAAAACAGTTACCAGACAAATAATAACAAAAAATATACTTAGAATACCTAAAATAAATAATACATACGGTCAACGATCTAACTCATATTTAATTCCGCGATTAATTAACGACCTAGATATTGAGGTTAAAAAACATATTACACCAACAAATTTAAAACGTAAACTTAAACAGCACTTATTAGTAAAATTATAACAGCCTGTATTTGCCTGACTGTGAAGTTAGCTGCGGTCGTACAGCGCTCGCTGTGGGCGGCTACGAATTAATAAAATTAGGGTAGACTTGTTTCTTGTGTGATCTAACCACCTTCTTTTGCTTTATGAAATGTATTAATTACCCGATAGCGTATTTATTTGTAAGAAATATGTGTGTGAATGATCGTCGAACACTCATTCCTATTCTGAACCTCTGTGGATCTTTGTGAATGAGAAATCAATGTAAAATAATTTGTATAGATGGTAAAAAAAATAAAAAGTAAAAAAAAAATTACTAGGTGACAGATCTATCATTATTTTGATGATCAAATTTTACATTTACGGTCATGTTTTACATTTCCGATTGCTATTTAGAAAATTTATAGATTTCCTATTAAATATGTATAATATAATTTATTTCACACATTTCCGGGCGATTTTAGGAATTACATACATTTCCTTGAACCTCCCCAACCCGTCTGGCCAGCGTGGGGAGAGTAGGCCAAAACCTCCTTCTGTCTGAGACGGACGAGAGAGGGTCGTGCTCCTGTAGGGGAGACTAAAATGACCTGATGAATCATCATCAGGTCATTTTAGTCTCCCCTAATCATCAGATGATGGAAATGTATCATACATTTCCTATCATCCTAGGAAATGTATCATCATCATCAGATGATGATACATTTCCTAGGAATTGTATACAATGACGGATTACATACATTTCCGGTAACATCTACATATGCAACTCTTGACTTGACTTGAATGCGAGTTGTTGGTATACTTATACTCGTATGTCCTTATATTTTTGTAATATCCATCGCAAACCCTTATTCACTCTACTACAACGTACCCTATACCTAACAGCTAATGCGCCCCGTGTGCCTACCGTCCGGTTATCACGGGTTGCGAGTCTCTCGTCCAGTAAATCAACCAGACGAGAGGACCTTTACCTGCTCCGCTTTTGCACTCAGTAAACCAACCGAGCACGCAAGCGTAGCAGTAGCAGGTCTTACTACGCTTTCACCTGCATGCAGGCTACTTACGTACTCTTAAGTCGACCCTACTACAGCTGCGATTTTTATTTTTTTTATACTACGTCGGGTAGCAGACAAGCATACGGCCCGGCTGATGTGAAGCGGTTACCGTAGCCATATTAACGCTCGCAACATAAAATATCGCTCGCGCGCCGCCACCCCCGCTGCCACCGCAGCATCTTCTTCCTTTCTGGTGACCTCACTCACTCGCAGGAACACAACAACCCTCAAGCGAATTGTTATTTGGCTGCTGTATTCTGTGAGGTGGAGGTACATTCCCCAGTCGGGTAGCTTACAATTACGCTACCTACCTTTCTTTTCGCCAGAGCTTCGTTTGTCAGTCAGCAGGGTGCACCGCATGCAGATGAAGTTGGCTTTGGTTCAAAGATCATGATGAACCACTTACTTATGAGATATGAGCTTCCCTCCATCGAAAGGGTGTAGAGCATTCTTCACCACGCTACTTAACTGCGGGAGGCCAGTATTTTCGGTCCTGCACTGTCGTCGTATATAAAAAAAAAACTATTTATACATAAGAATAGAGAGAGACCGACTGCATGACGCTTGGAGTGGTTTTTATTATCTCCTTATGTATATATATATATATATATATATATATATATATATATATATATATATATATATTTGTATATATATATATATATATATTTGTATATATATATATATATATATATATATATATTTGTATGTATATATATATATATATATATATATTTTGCGGAAGATTTACACTCTTCATTAACCATTATTTATCCCACTACTGCTGCGATACATCCTATCAATCGAAAGGGTATCCCATTACTATTATTATTACGTTACATATTATAACGTGCCCTCCGAGGAGGAGTTCGAAATAAATAAACCCATCCATTGCTAGGCTACGGTCAACGTTGCTTAACTTGCGTGTTCAATTAGACTGACACGCGCAACGCGGCCAACGAGCTCCTCATGTCATGTACGTAAGTACCTATTACATGTTGTATTTTGTAATCTGTACTGTATGTTAAGAGAGCTAGGGTACAGCGAATTGGTAAGCTTCGACTCGACTTTCGACTGAGGAAGTACCTCCACCTCACAGAAATCCGCAGCCATATCTAATCACGATGCATCTAAGAGAAAATGTATAGAAATGTTGTTATTTGGCTGCGTATTACCCTTGAGGGTTGTTGTGTTCTAGGAGTGAATGCGATCACCTGAAAGGAAGGAGTTGCTGCGTGGGCGGCGGAGGTGGCGGCGCGCGAACGATATTTCATGTTGCGAGCGTTAATAATATGGCTACGGTAACTGCTTTACATCAGGCGGCCATATGCTTTGTCTGTCATCCGACGATAAAGGCTAAGCCAACCGTAAGACGAATTATTCTGTCATAAAATACTATCGTAACTCAATCAAAAAGTTGATAGTAAAATTTATAATATTTGACAAACGATCCGACATGCCCATATCGGTTCGTTACAAAATATTTGGATTAACTAGGCATTGACAAATTATACACCGTTTTCAAAACACCACGGCGGATTATAAATTATTTTTGGTATTGCTCAAGTGTGGCTTGCGATAGTTTATGGAAATAACCGTGAAATTGCTGGGTTTTTGTCGCTAATTTCTCCGTAGGGCATGATTTAGATTCGACCCGCCGATATCTCCCTATTTCGGGGTCTCACTGTCGTGTTAGAATCCTAAATGATATCTGCAGTAGAACCACACCTAGGACACTCCATAAACATGACGCGTCGATATGTATTATATAAGCCAGTGTTTTGACGTGACATCGTCTTAAAATTCGATGGAGCCGGCTGCACGCACGAAAAAACGTGACGTATGCGGCGTTACCTCGCTCTGAGGCGTCCCATTAAAATTTTCTTTTGAAAAATGCAAACATTCCATTAGTATTTTCTTATGACGTTGTCACGTTCAACTAACGTCAGTAAACCGACTTTACAGACAACCGATTTTTTTTTCTCTGTCTTTTTGAATACGGGACTCCTGACAAGTTAAAAATTTCTGGCGACTTCTCCTCCCTCTTCCCTCCCGTTTCCTCCTCCTCCAAGCTTCACAATTCAACTGGCTATGAAAGCTTTAAAATTGTTAGTGCCATTTGCTTTCGATTTTGTTGACATAAAATTAAGAACAGAAATTGGATTCCATTGCAAAATCCAGTAAGCCACATAATTTTAATAATGTAACACGCGTCTTATAAATTATTCCACAACATGAGAGTTCTTCTCTATTTGGTCGGTTTTATTTTTATATACTACGTCGGGTGGCAGACAACTATACGGCCCGCCTGATGTGAAGCGGTTACCGTAGCCATATATTAACGCTCGCAACATAAAATATAGCTCGCGCGGCCGCTACCCCCGCTGCCCTCGCAGCATCTCCTTCCTTTCTGGTGACATCACTCACCCGCAGGAACACAACAGCCCTCAAGGGAACTGTTATTTGGCTGCGGTATTCTGTGAGGTGGAGGTACATTCCCCAGACGGGTAACTTACAATTACGCTCCCTACCTCTCTTTTCGCCAGAGATTCGTTTGTCAGTCAGCAGGGTGCACCGCGTGATGAACCACTACACCCCAAATCGGTTTGTTTACGTTGACATGGGTGAACGCGAACAAAAAACTTGCACTATGCACTCCGAACAGTAAAAGATAAACACGACAATTAGAGAATCCTATCAGACACTGACACTGTCTATAAATATCAATTATCACGACTACATAATCGTAGTAATTACCGTTTTAATCGTGTATTACATTGCATGGTGTTAATTAAGGCATTGTGTCTAACGTCAAATGTCTGTCTAACATAGTTTTGCGTAAAAAGAGTTCCATGTTCTCAACTACAGCGGCGCAGTTGGAACGCGGAACGCTTTCTTGCGCTCTAGAAATATATATCTAGCTTTCGTCGTCAAACCTTATGCATTCCACTGCTGGGATACGAGTCTCCCCTCAATCCAAGAGGTTTTAGAGCACACTCCACGACGCTGCTCAACTTCGGGTTGGCGGAGACTAGCTTTATCAGGTGCAAATGGCTAATCTTCATCTTTAAGCTAACCTCGCCTGCACGTAATGCATTCTGATGATTAACTAACAAGGCTTTTGGAAACGAGACGTAGGTAAGCCCTAGGGTGATTACATGCTCCCCATCTGAAGAATTAACTCATACTCACAGATACAATAGTGTTAGATATTTAAAATCCACGTTGCACTGCAGTTGAGCTTCACTTGACTAAACATCTCTTTAAGCTTTTAATGCCTTATTTGCCATAATGCAGTCTCTAACATTGCCAAAAGGGAAAGTCAAATTCCATAAGCTTCCTATTCTCACAAATTTCTTCTGATTAACCCATTCATGCCGGCTTATGTATTAAGAACTTTACCCTCATGCCGCCATACATATTATTTAGCCTAGACATTGAATATACACGCCGATGGGCATCTTCGGCATGTGATTAATGATTTTAAGGACGCCGATGGGTGGCCTCGGTATTGAATGGGTTAAATTCGTTGTGAGTTCCAAGACCGTCGTAGTTTCACCCCCGGGACTGGAATGGACTTCATTGTTCATTCACTTTTTTGATTGTCGCCGCTGTTAATCCCGGCTGGCTGGCTGTAACAGGAGATACACTGGTGGGAATGTGTGATGGGACCCGTCCTCCTCACGTAACAAACAACTCTCGCACATTCAGCTCATTAGAAATTTGTTGTAATTGTAAACTGTAGAATTATTTTTGGAATTCTATAACAGACGGGTCATGCTTGTTTGCCACCTTTGTGGTATAAAAAAATAAACCTATTTAGACGGACGACCCGCGATCTATATATCTTAGCTCTCAATAGCTTTTCCAAACAGCATATCTCGGTGGCTGACTTCAGCAATGCATTGGAAAATAGTTTTCCATCCTGGGAGTGAGTAAATCACCAGAAAATTCCTTGCGGGGGCAACAAATCGCTAGATGGTGCTGGTGACTCCATACTCCATACCTCCAACCTCAGCCTCCCATATAAAACAACTTATCAAGAACAACTAGCAGGAAAAAGTTTGAATAAATCAAACGACATCTCATAGAAATGCCAGATATAAATAAAAATTAGGAAAGCATTATCACATCTTTATTTATATGTTAAACTGCGACATCGTGCGACATAAGAAATAACTAAAATTTACTTAGGCGTCAGTGGATGCTTTCTTAACGTAGCAGCAGAGCGTTAAGAAGTTACCGCTTAATAGTACACGCAGGTAACGCTAGATGGTGTTATAATAACAGTTTTTTTTTATTTTATTTTTTTTTATTTACATTTTATAATATACGACTGCTATATAAAATATTATTGTTTATTTGAGAGTACAATAGCAGTCGTTGATAAAATATTAACTGGCGCTATTGAAGTTAGTCATGTTGAGGGGTGCTTTGTTGCCTATTATAACTATATTATAATGTAACTGATTGAAAAAAGACCTGCTTCATACAAATGCCTGCTTGCTAGCTCGTTTGGGGGGTCCCGTATCACAAACCCAGCGGGCAACAAGCTCAGAAGAGACTCCGAGGTAAACGGATACGTGGTGCTGGGGCCGCCGGCCCCAACTCACATACCAGCTAACCCACGCCACAGTCCGGACGTTCTGGACATCGTGTTAGCACAGGGTATAGACTGTACTATAAGCACAGAGGTGCTCTACATTATGGACACACAGCATCTCCCAATCTTAGCCACACTGGACTTAGGGGCCCCATATGGGTTCGCAAGGCCTACTCGTAGGAAAGTGAACTGGCAAGAGTATCAAGCTGCGCTCTCGGACTTCACACTGGAAGGCAAAATCGAAACACCGGATGAGGTTGAGTCGGCCGTGACACATATTGCCAACGCTATGACAGCCGCCCTAGAAAAAGCCACATCAGTCTTCACCAAAGTCACAAATCGTCGTGGAGACCTGCCGCGGAATCTAAGAGCTCTACTATGCAAGAAACGCAGTCTCCGAAAGCTTTGGTCGCAGACACGCTGTCCTCGCCTCAAACGCGAGCTGAATAATGTTTCCGAGCAACTTTCCGAAGGTGTCAAAACCTGGAGGGGCTCTTGTTGGGAGGCCAGAATTGACGAAGTTGCAGAGGATAAGACAAGCCTCTATCATCTAAATAGGCAACTATCTAAAAAACCTCCTCCAGTATGCCCTTTGTACGACGAAATGGGTGAAAGACAATTTAGTCCAGACGATAGAGCACAAATCATCGCAAAACATCTATCAGGAGTTTTTCAGCCCAACCCAGTCGCCCATAACGCCCCTGATGCCGTCCGCGCCCATCATTCAGAAGTCCTAAACCATGTTAGCCAATTCCTAGAGTCTCCGGCTTCGCCACTAAAAGGGGACTTATTTATTTCTCCATCCGAAGTTCGGCAATTAATCCGCCGCCTCCCTAATAAAAAAGCACCGGGGCCGGACGGCATTACGAATGAGATGTTGTAGTGGTTAGCGTCAATAGGTAACAGATGTCGCCACTTGTCCCATTTTACATTACCTTATCAACGTTTTAAAAAATATATATATGAAGGTAATGAAATATAATCGAACAAAAGAAAGGAGGGTGGATCGAAATAAGACCGCGAAGAAGAAGTGCAAGGCGAATGAGAGATATTCCTTTCATAAATATTTAAAGGATATGTGAGATGCTCATAGTGGGATTATATGAAATGCAAATTTTGGATATTATAAAAATAATTTCACGTGTAATGTAACGGACTGGACATGGGGTAAGTGATTTTGTTTGATATGGCGTGACATGTTTTTTATGTAATTACTCTAATTATCGAAACGTTAATATCGGTGTACTAAGGTTATTAAGGGGCCTACTGTATTTGTTACAGCCTTTAAGATACGCCCTTTACGGAGATTCGATTCAAGGTGCCAAGTACACCCGGTTAGTTGCCTGTATTGATGATAGATAACGAATGCATCTTGCCCTAAAGAATTGTCTCACCGACGCAGCTGGGAATCTAGCTTCATCGCTAGGCTACAAGTGACGTGTACCTACACCAATTGGTACTTTATGCAGAGCTATAAGTTCATCATCGCATTGGGGAATAGATCTCCCTTAAGGGGAAACCTTCTTCTTTGGTGAAATAATATATTTGTGTTAAGATTTTATATATGTACTTATGTGTTAAGAATAATTGATTTGTTTTCGATGCATGTACTTTAAAGTAATTCTCATTCACCCGAATGGAAATACACCTTATTGTTTGGGGATTCGGTTCATGATGTATGCCTAAAAAAAGAAATTATATAACGCTCATCAAGTAAATTTTTAGTTATGTGTTATGTATTGCTTGTTTTAGTATCTGTCCTTTGAGAAGTAATTGTCATCCACAGAAACAAAAATATATGTTAGCGATTGGGGAAATAATTTCACTATCGGTGCCTCGAAAGTAGCCATCATTTAAGTTAAATTTGTCTGTTAAGAACTACGGTTTGTTTGGTGCATGTCCCTTAAAAGTAATTGTATTATCATGCACCCAAACGAAAACATATATTAGCGTCTGTGAATTGTTCGTATGAAGTACAGCTAGTGCGGTACTTTAGAAAGCAACCGTTATTTAAGTTAAATTATAAATGTAGTATCACTATGTGTCATTTCTAAGGAAATTGGAAATTAGGTTAAGAATTTACTTTTAGTTTCGATAAGCAGATTTCAAGTAGAAATTATCCTTTACTATTTTGCCACTATTTTATTTTGTTCAGTTTGGGCAATAAAGTGATTGCTGGTTATTTAACAAAAAGTCTATAATTTATCCTTCAAGGAACCCAATCATTACAATGGCGCCTAACGTCTGATTAGACTTTTTGTGGTTGAACCAGCTATAGCGTATTTTCAATTTTGATTGTAGTAACTACACTTACGTTATTGGTTCATAGTGGTCAGTTACTTAGTACAGTTTCAAATATGGATGTAATTTACTTACTAAAAGATGAACTCGAATTTGAGTTGGCCCGGCGGGGCATCAAAAATTTAAAAACAGTTGCGTCGATGAGAAAAATTCTAAGAGAGATATTATGTCAGGAGGTTTGTGGTCAAAGTTCTATTGAGTTGACGGTACCTGCTGTCTGCGTTGATGACCCTGCAAGCGAAATAAATTCATGTGAAGTTAAGTTTAAAGCATTGTCCGCTAGCTTAAATGAAATAATAGGTAAACCTGAACGTACAGTCATTAAACGCATCTCATCTCGCTTGGAGCATTTAAAAAACCGCATAATCCTTACCATACCTACTGGGAAATTGTTGATGGATAGGCATTCCATTCTACTCGCACAAATCCAGGAGACTCAAAAGTCAATCGCCTCTGTAGAAAATCAAATAGAAGAAGAAGATATAGGGGGAGTATCAGAAAGTGACAAAGAAATTTTACATAAATCTCTAGGCGTAGAAGCAATTAAAATCATAGATAAATTAAACCTTGAATCCAATAAAAAAAATGATCAAGACAATATCAGCGCTATGCATGACGATACACCAAGTCCAGGCCCCTACTCTAGGCAACTAGAACCTTCTCGTTCTGGAAAGCTGTTAAGAAGCTCAACAGTAGACATCGAAGATAACAAGAGGAAATTGGTTCCAATTAAAGATTGGGGAATAAAATTCAACGGCAAGAGTGACATTAGCATTAATGCATTCCTGGAGCGAATTGAGGAGATAAAAGAAGCTCGAAATGCAGATGATACTGATTTATATCGGTACGCCATAGATCTATTTGAAGATGACGCACTTATCTGGTTCCGGGCAAATCGAAATGCAGCATCAAACTGGAATGATTTAGTGAAACTACTATTAAATACTTTTCAGAAACCTAACTATGAAGAAGAGCTACTTGAAGAAATTAAAAAACGCACGCAAAGCAAACAAGAAAGTATCATGATATATTTGGCCGTGATGCAGAATATGTTCAACCGGTTACCGACAAAGCTGACAGAAAGACAAAAAGTGTCAATTTTGATGCGAAATATACAACCTTATTTTCAACAAACTCTTTGCAGAGATAAAATTGATTCGGTTTCGGAATTATCAGCTATATTGAAAATTATAGAAAACACCAAAATAAATTGTGATAATTTCAAAGAACCTTCATCCAGTGGCTGTTCCCTTGAACCGGATCTAGCTTTTCAAAAAAGCACAACACAGCCGGTATTTGCAATCTCTGATAATAACAACTACAACAAGAACAGACAACAAACATATAGCCAAATGAAATGCTGGAATTGTAGAAATACGGGACATAGCTTTAGAAATTGTAATATACCACGTCAAAGATTATTTTGTTATAAATGTGGCCGTTTTGGCCAGACAATGAAGAACTGTTCATGTGCATCATCGGGAAACGGCAAATCGGAAGAAATATCTGCCAATTCTCTTCCGTTCACAAAAGAATAAATGAAGATTGGCAGAATTGGCTGAAGACGGTGTCTATATTTTTTAAAACAGGAGAAATAAATAGGATAAGCTCAAGAATCGATAATAGACGTTACGCTACTATACAGGTATTGGAGCAAAGTTTTAATGGATTACTGGATTCTGGTGCCACAATTTCGGTTGTTTCAAAGCCATTTTCCGAGAAATTATGTTCTATGGGTTTTGAGGAACAACAGATTCCTCAAGAGAAGGTATCCACCGCAGACGGGACGGCACATGCCATCCAAGCAGTAATCTACTTACCGATACAGTTTATGAAAAAATATAGGGTGGTATCATTTCACGTTATGAATAAGCTGCAACATGACGTATTGCTGGGTATGAACTTTTTTCAAGCCTTTAACTTGTCTATTGGGTTGAAATCAGATGTTATAGAACTTAACACAGAAATAAACAATACAATGGAACCACCGCGCACATTGAACTCGATAACACCTGTGGAAGAATTAACGGAAACACAAAGGTCAGTTCTTGACAAGTTAATGGAAGAAATGAAGCAGGAAATAGGTACGGGATTAGGCAGAACACATTTAATACAACATAGAATAGACACCGGCAATCATTTAGCAATCTGTCAAAGGCAATACCCATTCGCCCCGCCCATTATGAAGGAATTAGAAGAAGAAATTGAAGACATGCTAGAAAAAGATGTAATTGAACCTTCGTACAGCTCCTGGCGATCGCCGGTCTTATTGGTCAAAAAACCATCGGGTAAAAATAGATTGTGTTTGGATAGTCGCCAAATAAATAAGTTAACCAAAAAAGATTCCTATCCCTTGCCTAGGATATCTACAGTTTTAGATGGCCTTAAAAATGCTCGTTTTTTGTCGACCATTGATCTGGTCTCAGCCTTCTGGCAGATACCATTGGACGAGGCGAGTAAAGAAAAAACAGCATTTGGATTACCAGGCAAAGGTTTATACCAGTTCAAAGTCATGCCATTTGGATTAATAAACGCTTCCCAAACACAACAGCGGCTCATGGATCGCTTATTTCCGCCAGAATATGAAGGAAAAATCTTCTCTTATTTAGACGACATCGTCATCTGCACCAGTGACTTTGAGGAACATATCTTATTACTGAAATGGGTAAAAGAGAAGTTAAAGGAGGCAGGGCTAACTGTCAATTTAGACAAATGTCAATTTGCTCGAGCATCGTTGAGGTATTTGGGCTACGTGGTGGATAAAGGAGGATTACGGACAGACCCAGCAAAAGTAACTGCTATCTTGAATTACCCCAGACCAGAGACTTTCACAGAACTTAAAAGGTTTATAGGTTTAGCAAGCTGGTACAGAAGATTTGTTCCAAACTTTGCAATGATAGCTGCACCTTTGCACGATTTGACAAAAGGGGGGAAAAAGAGTAAGAAACTGGACTGGAATTCCGAAGCGGAGAAAGCGTTCGTAAATTTGAAAACAGCCTTGACGACTACACCTGTGTTAAGAGTGCCAGATTATAATTACAAATTTTCCATCCAATGTGACGCTTCTAATAAAGGGACGGGTGCAGTTCTAATTCAAGATATAGATGGGGAAGAAAAACCAATAGCTTATACTAGTCGGAAACGATGAATGGAGGAATGTAAATACTCAGCATCAGAAAGAGAATTATTAAGCGTTCTACATGCAGTCGAACATTTTCGCCCGTACGTGGAAGGCAGTCATTTTAAAGTAATATCAGATCACAGTGCATTACAATGGCTGCATAATAATAAGGACCCACATGGCCGTCTGGCTAGATGGGCTATGCGGCTTCAACAGTTTGATTATGAAATAATCCATCGTAAAGGGAAAAACAATGTGGTTCCAGATGCCTTATCGCGGGCAATTCCCGATGAGATTAATGTAATCGAAATAAAACCAGAAGATAAAGATGAATGGTACATTTCAAAAGAACAATTAGCCGGTAATACATCACTAAGGGTACCAGATTGGAAAGTTGATCAAGGCTATCTTTGGAAATATATGAAGTTAAAACAATTTCCTAATGAAAATAATGATTGGAAACTCGTAGTACCTGAGAAATTTAGATCTCATATTATAAGATCTTGCCATGATGAACCAACATCAGGACATATGGGCATAAAAAAGACTATTAATAGAGCTAGACAACAGTATTATTGGCCATCTCTAATTCAAGATGTTAAAAATTATGTCAGGAAGTGCGACACATGTGCCAGATACAAAACCGAACAAAGAAAGCCGATTGGTATAATGGGACGACAGAGACAGGTGACACAGCCATTCCAGATAATTTCCATGGATCTTATGGGCCCATTCCCGCGGTCTAGGCAAGGGAATTCAATGCTTTTAGTAGTCAGTTGTTGGTTTAGTAAATTTTGTCTGTTGTTCCCTTTACGAAATGGTAAAGCATCTAATATTACCAAAATTGTGGAGGAACAAGTGTTTTTGATATTTGGAATACCGAATACAATAATATGTGACAATGGTAGACAATTCACATCAAACGAGTTCAAAGATCTGGTTACTAGTTACGGGGCAGAACTATGGTTCACTCCATTTTATCATCCACAGGCCAATCCAACAGAAAGAGTCAATAAAGTTGTCGGTACAGCGATTGCTTCATATGTGGAAGATAACCATAAAGACTGGGATAAATATATTCCACAGATTGGACATGCCATCAGAACCGCAGTACATGACGTAACAGAACGAACACCCTCTTACCTAATGTTTGGTAGGGAAACTTCAGTTCAGGAGCACAAGTTACATATTCCAAGTAGTACAGAAGAATTAGTCTTTAATAGGGAAATGTTTGAAAACAATATAATAAAACGAAAAGAAATATATATGGATGTAGTTAAAAGATTAAAGCAAGCATATGATAATAGCAAGCAGCAATATAACAAAAGACGTCGTGTATGTGAATATAAGGTTGGAGATATAGTTTGGAAGAGAACCAAGAATTTGTCGAATGCTGATAAAAATTTCATGGCAAAACTTTCGCCGAAATATGAAAAAGTCATCATAGCAGAGAAATTATCAACGGATGTCTATAGGCTTGTTAGTATGAGGAACAAACTTTTTTTGTGAGGACGAGCGGGCAACACTGGGATACAGCTGTTAAATCGTTGCTCCGTATTTTATAATTATTATATTAATTATTTTAACTATTTTATGTTGTTTAAATAGTGTATTTGGTGATCATTATTGTACGTTTGTTATGTACTGGTGTTTTGTGCATGTTGTCAATTGGTATTTGTGAAGATAATTGTGTTTGAGAGTGACGTTGCAAGTTTGGTTACCGGCTGTCAGCTGATTTGAAAATTATTAACAAGGTACTGTTTTTTTCACCGCATTCCTACTTGATTTTATAATTAAATACTGTCAATCTCAATTCCTAACTGCGTCCCGTTCATGCTTATCTTCACCTTTACTTGATAACTTGTTGTTTCTTTGTAATATAGATTGTTACTTTTGACTTCTATACACAGTAGGTACATACAATTTTAGTTATTTAATCACAAGTACTCTTTTTTTTTTTTGTTTCTTCTTTTATTGGACACATGCACAGTTATTGCATTAGTGCATACTCATATTACCACTAGGGTTTGCTCATATATATTATCAATTAAAGTCATTATTCTATAAAGTATAATTTTATTGTATTTTTATATTATATTTATTATTATCTCAATTTGACTGAGGAAACTCTCTGACTAAAGTACCTTGGTACTTGTTTATATAGTAGTTAAGGCATTTTTTGTGATTGTATATTGTTATTTTTCTCTCTTTTCTTGTCGGCTGTCGCTCACTTACTCTTTACTAAATAACATCATGTCATCCTCAACTCGCACTGTTACTAACCGCCAAGCGGATATCAAATTGAAGAAAGCCTTGCAAGAACTTAAGGCCTCCAAAGATTTGAATGAGCGATTGCTGCGTGAGAGGGAGGAGAGTGAGGAGGAAATCATGAAAATACTAGAAAAAAATACTGAGCTTAAGAACCAGCTAACTGAACTAGATATTAGTTATCATGATATCCTCGATCAACGTGATCAATTACAGATTTTAGTGAACACTTTCCACCAGTGCAGCGATACGCATGAGCAAGCACTCAGGCGTATTGCTGAACTTGAAGTTGAGTTGGGTGAGGCGTATAAGCAAATTAACAATTATGAACACATAGCTCAACAGCGGGAATCAAAAGAGATTGACAGCCTTTATGATGAATTAATGCCACATGCATGTACGCCTCCCCTTACAACTAACAAGTCTCATAAAAAATTAAAGAAATGTTTAAAACTAAAGCGAACAATCAGTAACATTGAAAAAACTTTAAAACAGAAATATTGTAATAAGTCTTTAAGAAAATGTATGAATAATAATGTTAAACTTAATGAACAATTAATTCAGTATAAAAAATGTTTGGTGGAAAGTGAAAAATCATATGATGTTGACACACAGCACTTGACATTAGAATTAAAGAAATTAGAAAATTCATTTAATGTTTTAAATTCTAAATATAACTTAGCACAAAAACAAATTCAAGAATATCTTTTAGCAATGGATGAACTCCTTGAGGTGAGTAAGTACAACGAAGACAGATTTGAGTCCTTAATTAAACGCTGTGCCTGTGATCAGGTCAATGTTTCATCAACTAACTGCGGGTCACAGAATTCAAATTTAAATACTTCGGACAGGCCGGTATCTAGTGCCTGTGTCAATGTCAATAAAATAAATGAAGCTAACAAACCGGCTAAGTACTGTAAAACTTTGATTTTTTCGGACGGCATTGGCTGCAACTTAGGAACAATTATGTTCAACAATTTAGAAGGACATATAATAAACCATTGCATGCCAAATGCCTCCTACAGGCAAATAATTAACAAAATGTTGGAAACGCAAGGAATTGACGAGAACACTATAATTGTTATTATGATTGGTGATAGCAACAAAGTTCAGAAAAAAGACATTCTATACTGTACAAACAAACTCTTACAGCTAAATATAGTCAAAACCATATTCTGTGCGTTCCCATACAGTAGCTGCCAGTCTACACAAGCAAACTCTAGGATACACTATTTGAACAATCTACTACATACACTGACATGTCGTCATAGTGATGATATTATATTCTTTGACATAAATAATTTTATTTATGATTTTTATTTGACGAAAGACCATTTACATCTTTCTAAAAAATCTAGATATAAGATTTCTTCTTTACTTGCCTACAACATTAATTATATAACGGGTTTACACTGTAAACCAAATAATTATAATGTAGGCAACTTGACTGCAGATTTAAACTGCTTCACAGGACAGAGGGAAAGCTTGCTGAATTAAAAATTGTACATCAAAACATACAAAGCTTTCCTGGCAGCGAATTGCTTGTACAATTATTTTTAGAATTGAAAAATGTTGACGTTTTGTGCCTAACTGAACATTGGTTAAACGATAGTCAGATGATCTTTCATATTAATAACTACAAAGTTGCTAGCTGTTTCAACAGGAAGTCGACTACTAGAGGCGGTTCATTAATTTTAGTTAAAGATTGCATGTTAGTCAAAGAGCGTGTGGACATTACTCGGCTTTCTGTTGAATGTACTATCGAGATATCTTGTGCCGAGTTAGACAAACATTTAATTATATGTGTATATAGACCCCCAAATAGTGTGTACAAAATATTCGAGGAAGTCATGGAGGATGTATTAAAGTTAGCATTTAAAAGTAATAAGAACCTAATTGTTTGTGGTGATTTCAACATTGATTTGCTTGTTGATAGTACTGTTAAATCAAATTTTTTAAATTTATTTAAATCTTTTAACTTGCATAACTTATTTCTTGAGCCCACGCGAATTACTCCAACCTCCGCTACCTGTCTGGATAATGTCTTCTGTAATTCGGAGTACTTAAATAAATGTATAATTAATGACTTACCTTCAGATCACTGTGGACAATATGTCGTATTCAATAACGTAGTTGTGGAAAAAACCAAACTTATTTCGTTCAGACCAATTACTGGTAGTAAAATATCAAAATTCAAAAATGTTTTGAAGGATAAGTTGCCACTAATAGTATACACGGAAAATGATCCTAACAAACTATATGGTGATCTTTTTAATGTAATGTCTGAAGAATTTAATAACATATTTGAACAAAAAGTGGTTAAAATCAGAAACAATATTAAATTTTGTGAATGGGCTACCAAAGGTATTTATAAAAGTCGAAATACACTATATGATTTGTATGCTCAAAAATCGTATAGACGGGATGGCAATTTTACAGAACACGTTAGACAGTATTCCAAAATCTTTAAGAAAGTCTGTAAGGTAGCCAAGTCTAACTACATAAATAATAAAATTAAAAATTCTACCAACAAGTGTAAAACTGTTTGGAACATTGTCAACAAAGAGACTGGCAAAATAAAAGTTAAAGAAAACGACTACTCTTTGAAATGTAATAATAATATATTAACTTCAAATCAAGATGTTGCTAATGCATTTGGAAACTTTTTTACCAATGTTCCCATTGATACGACTGCCTCTCTCAATTCATCAGCCTCAGAATCCATAAGATTACTTGAGGATAATGTACAGCCCTGTGAGCATGCATTTAAATTTTGTCACATTACCCCAGATGACATTATTCGAACATTCAAAAGTTTAAATATTAAGAAATCTGAGGATCTCTGGGGAATGTCCACTCAAATTGTTCTTCCTATTTTGGATACTGTTGCTGCTCACCTGGCTATAGTTTTTAATGAAAGTATAGAGAGTGGTATTTTCCCAGACTTAATGAAACTTGGCAAACTTATACCTTTATTTAAATCAGGAGATAATCGTGAGCCTGGGAATTACAGACCAATCTCTATTCTGCCAGTATTGAGTAAAGTGTTTGAAAAGATCATGTCAAATCAGCTGCTCGCACATCTTAATAAGTTCCACATTCTACATAAGAAGCAATACGGGTTCACCGCCGGAATGTCCACTACAGACGCAGGAATCGCGCTCGTGAAATACATATTTGAGGCTTGGGAGACGTCTCAGGACGCTATCGGTGTGTTTTGCGACCTCTCCAAAGCATTTGATTGTGTTGATCATCAGACACTGCTGCTCAAATTAAATCATTATGGTATTAAAGAGAAGGCTCTGCAAATGGTAGAATCATACCTTAGTAATAGAACTCAAACGGTGGATGTAAATGGCACAAAATCAAATGCATTTGATGTAAAAATGGGCGTGCCCCAGGGTTCAATTTTGGGTCCTCTCTTATTTTTGGTATACATCAATGATTTGCCTGATTTGGTAGAAAAAATTGCCAACGTAGTACTGTTTGCCGACGATACCTCACTTATTTTTAAAGTTGCTAGGTATAAAGACAAAATTGATGATGTTAATAATGCTCTCTCTGCAATTTTGAACTGGTTTACTACAAATAATCTCCTTCTTAACTCACACAAAACTAAATGTATTAAATTCACGTTACCCAATGTCAGGCAAGTCCATGCTGATGTAGTCATAAAGGATAACACCCTAGTTTATGACAATGATACTGTTTTTCTTGGTATTACCATTGATTCAAAGTTGCAATGGGGCCCTCATATAACTAAACTAGCTCGCAGACTCAGTTCCGCAGCTTATGCGGTTAGGAGAATAAGACAGATAGCGGACGAGACAACTGCTAGGCTCGTTTATTTTAGTTATTTCCATAGCATTATGTCATATGGCATATTGCTTTGGGGTAAAGCAGCTGACATTGATAAAATTTTTGTATTACAAAAGAGAGCCATTAGATCAATTTACAATTTGGGTTCTAGGGATTCACTCCGTGAGTTATTTAAGGAGATAAACATCCTCACTGTCGCTTCTCAATATATTTATGTAAATATTATGTACGTCCGTAAAAATATTTCGAATTTTACAAAAGTATGTGATATAACTAATGTCAACTTGCGGAACAAAAACAAATTGGTTATTCCAAAACATAGACTGGGGAAGGTCAATAATTCGTTTGTCGTAAACTGCATCCGCTACTACAATAAGTTGCCGGAGTCGGTCCTGATTTTACCCGACACTAAATTCAAACAGCTTATTAAGACCACCTTATGTAAAAAGGCTTACTACAGGACCGACGATTACCTTAATGATAAAAATGTATGGCAAATTCTCGGCACAGGATGTGAAGCACAGGCGTCTTATCTTTACAAGTAGTATTGTGGATATACATATTTAGACTTTATACAATATGTATATACACTCTATACTATGATTTTTTATATTTTTATTTTTTTTACTATTTTATTTTACTTGTTTTTTTATTTTTTATTATCTCTCTTATTTTGGTTGACATACCATTTTTTTATTGTACATTGACATTATTTTTATTGTATTATGATAATATTGTATGGCTATTTAAAAAAAAAAGACCTATATTGACAGTTTCTTTCGGCATTTCTTCTCGTCAATGGTCATTCCGAAATGCTGGTAGATAAAAAATATACCTAATTGTAAAAGACGTGTCTAAGTGCCCGCGAGGGCCCACAGAATAAAGAATTTTGACTTTGACTTTGACTTTGACTTTGACAAAGATTTAGGCAAGTGGCACTCATCTGATATAAAGCGATTTATAGGATAATCATAAAAACACCTTCCAATATCAAAGTAAATATCGTCAGAAGATAACTCGATTAGCCACCTAAAGACGGTCCGAAATAGACCTCCGATTGAATCCTGGTTGGATTCTTTTGAGGAGGGGGGATATTGTAGTGGTTAGCGTCAATAGGTAACAGATGTCGCCACTTGTCCCATTTTACATTACCTTATCAACGTTTTAAAAAATATATATATGAAGGTAATGAAATATAATCGAACAAAAGAAAGGAGGGTGGATCGAAATAAGACCGCGAAGAAGAAGTGCAAGGCGAATGAGAGATATTCCTTTCATAAATATTTAAAGGATATGTGAGATGCTCATAGTGGGATTATATGAAATGCAAATTTTGGATATTATAAAAATAATTTCACGTGTAATGTAACGGACTGGACATGGGGTAAGTGATTTTGTTTGATATGGCGTGACATGTTTTTTATGTAATTACTCTAATTATCGAAACGTTAATATCGGTGTACTAAGGTTATTAAGGGGCCTACTGTATTTGTTACAGCCTTTAAGATACGCCCTTTACGGAGATTCGATTCAAGGTGCCAAGTACACCCGGTTAGTTGCCTGTATTGATGATAGATAACGAATGCATCTTGCCCTAAAGAATTGTCTCACCGACGCAGCTGGGAATCTAGCTTCATCGCTAGGCTACAAGTGACGTGTACCTACACCAATTGGTACTTTATGCAGAGCTATAAGTTCATCATCGCATTGGGGAATAGATCTCCCTTAAGGGGAAACCTTCTTCTTTGGTGAAATAATATATTTGTGTTAAGATTTTATATATGTACTTATGTGTTAAGAATAATTGATTTGTTTTCGATGCATGTACTTTAAAGTAATTCTCATTCACCCGAATGGAAATACACCTTATTGTTTGGGGATTCGGTTCATGATGTATGCCTAAAAAAAGAAATTATATAACGCTCATCAAGTAAATTTTTAGTTATGTGTTATGTATTGCTTGTTTTAGTATCTGTCCTTTGAGAAGTAATTGTCATCCACAGAAACAAAAATATATGTTAGCGATTGGGGAAATAATTTCACTATCGGTGCCTCGAAAGTAGCCATCATTTAAGTTAAATTTGTCTGTTAAGAACTACGGTTTGTTTGGTGCATGTCCCTTAAAAGTAATTGTATTATCATGCACCCAAACGAAAACATATATTAGCGTCTGTGAATTGTTCGTATGAAGTACAGCTAGTGCGGTACTTTAGAAAGCAACCGTTATTTAAGTTAAATTATAAATGTAGTATCACTATGTGTCATTTCTAAGGAAATTGGAAATTAGGTTAAGAATTTACTTTTAGTTTCGATAAGCAGATTTCAAGTAGAAATTATCCTTTACTATTTTGCCACTATTTTATTTTGTTCAGTTTGGGCAATAAAGTGATTGCTGGTTATTTAACAAAAAGTCTATAATTTATCCTTCAAGGAACCCAATCATTACAATGTACAAACGGCTTCCTCGTAGAGCTATAGTCGCTATCGCTCGACTCTCTAACGGGATACTCCGGACCGCTCATTTTCCTAGCTTCTGGAAACCAGGTAGAGTTATTGTTCTCCCCAAACCGGGTAAGGACCGCCGGTACCCGGAAAATTACCGGCCTATAACGCTACTAGCGCACGGCTCTAAGTTGTTTGAGCGTCTAGTGCTGCGGCGCCTCCGGCCGCACCTAAGTCCGCGCGAAGAACAATACGGGTTCAGGACACAGCACTCGACGACGCTCCAACTGGTACGCGTGCTTCACCACCTGGCCGAGGAATGGAACCGCGACCGTACAACGGTCGGAACTTTTCTCGACATAGAGAAGGCCTTCGACCGAGTCTGGCACGAGGGGCTAATCTACAAGCTTCTCACAAAAACAAGCACGCCGCCACAGCTGGTGCGGCTGGTAGCATCGTTCCTTCAAGGGAGAACCTTCGCGGTTTCAGTGGAGGGCTCAATCTCACAATCCTTCACCATCTCGGCCGGAGTTCCCCAGGGGAGTTGCCTGAGTCCGGCGCTCTATGCAATATACACGGATGATATTCCGCTGCTGTCCGAGAAGCAAAGGCTCGAAGGTGAGCGGGGTATCACATTAGCGCTATATGCCGACGATAGCGCCTTTTTCGCATCGTCGCGTAAACCCACAATTGCAGTAGCAAGGCTACAGAAACAATTGGACCTGCTGCCGGATTGGTTCGACAGGTGGCGCATGGCGGTCAACGTGGGAAAGACCGTCGCGCTACAGGTCGGGCCAAAACGCAAGGCGCTGACCAGTTTAACACTGAGGGGAGAGCCCATCAAATGGGAGAACACGGTGAGATATCTGGGGGTCCAAATAGACCGGTCGCTAAGGATGGTGCCACAGGTGAATCAGGCTGTCAACCAGGCCAAGGCGGCCCGCGCTGTTTTGCGACCGGTCCTATATTCCCGTCTGCCTTTGCGGACGAAGTTAAGCATCTACAAAACGTATGTCCGCAGTAGGCTGACGTACGCGGCGCCTGCGTGGCTCGCACTGTGTTCTACATCACAGAGGCAGCGCCTGCAGTCCCAACAAAATCTTACGCTGCGCACTATCGTCAAAGCCGGACGATATGTTACCAACAGGGTAATCGCACGTGACACGCGCGTGCAGACGGTGCAGGAATTCGTAACTGAAACGGCGAAACGATTATTCGTTCGGGCCGATCACTCGTCGCATATCCACCTGCGCTCACTTGCGCCTCTGCACGCGCGCCCGCCCGAAGACGCCGCGCGCTGTGTCCCGCGTGACTTACTCCGCGACGCAGTCGCGCGGTAAATATACCTAGGTATAACAAAATAAGTTTTAAAGGTGCAATTTTTAAGTTCCGAGTATTAAAAATTGCAACTTTAAAACTAAAATGTTTAAAATATGTCAATTCCATAAAAACGCCTAAACTAGAATGAGAACAAGAGGTTAATTATAAACTTCAAATACATACAAACAAAATTGCTGTTACGGTAATTGTTTTCATCTGTCCTTTGTGGTAATGTTTCGGTCATTATCATTGCCTGCAAATTTTGTTGTTGGGTTCTTCTGCGTCGTTCCCCGCCACAGGTACCCATCCAACTCCTCCCCCATGTGTTGCGTCGTTCGTTCCAACCCAATTTCGTCTTACATGCATACGAATAATGTTCAACTTTTCCCACACCGCGTATAGCGGCAAAACATGACCCGTGGGCGGTTCGCCCTCGCGAGACAGCCTAGGCAAAGAGTTGTTACTCGAGGCCTATTCGCAACTCACGTTGCACGACCCCGTATGTATGCTCGTTTGGATGATTATTGATAAAAAAATGTCTAAAAATAGACCATATTTAATGACATTATTTATTTATTTATTTTTTTCTTGTAGCAGATGTCTTGTGTATGTAATTACATTATTGGGTACAATTGTACCCAATTTGTAACGTCCATGCCATGTTTATGTCGTACTCAATGAATTACTATCGAACTGTGCCGCCTAAAGTGTCCTTCTAAACATGGAAGAGGTAGAAATGAAAAAAGCTCTACATAGGGGTACGGTTGTACTTTTTGAGCGATTACAACAACTCCATATAAGTACTAGAATTAATGTTTTAAATATTTCTTTTCTAGAAAACTCTCAAAGCCACCAGACAGTGGACTCAAACATCACTTTGTTAGATTCCACTCAATCATTAAAATAGGCTCCCGTGTTTAAATGAAGGGATTCAAGAGAATACCCTTCGTTTGGAGACGGCAGTTTCTGGTTTCATATTCATGGATTATAAAAATATAATATTATTAATTTAAAGAAATACAAGTAAACAACCCGACTGTGGTTATACAATTTGAATTTTATTTAGAAACCAATTTGTTTTCTCATAATAAGTGTATTGAGATTTATGGGGTGTAGTTGGCCGTGTGGTTTCCGGCAGACTAGAATAGAATCACTCCGTCTCTTCCCGTGGATGTCGTACAAGGCTACTAAGGGAAATACATTATCAAGCATCGATCAGGCCTCCCCAACCCGTCTGGCCAGCGTGGGGAGTGTAGGCCAAATCCTCCTTCTGTCTAGGACGGACGAGAGAGGGTCGTGCTCCTGAAGTGGAGACTAAAATGACCTGATGATGATGACCTTGCCAGAATATATCATAAATATTAAAAAAATGGAAAAATCACCTCTCCGCCTAGGTTAGAAAGAGCACTCGACCGGTAATCGGTCGTGGGTTAGAATCCCACCTAGGCGAGAGGTGAATTTTTCCATTTTTTTAATATTTAGCACATCTGACAATGTTGGTTCTTCTAGATATACTTGCTACTTTCATCGTATTATCCTAAAAAAAATATTCAAGACGGTCATAAATATACCTGTAAGACCTCGCCACATGATCTCCGCGGCTGAACATCATGATCATTAATCATGTCGGAGACGTTGAGGGATTATCACCAGAAAAAAAACAAGATGATCCTCCTGACATCGCCCGTAATAATATCTCTTTTAAATTACCTACATTCGCATTGAATTTGCGAACGTTTTATTACCTTTATCATATACTAGCTTGTACCCGTGATTTCGTACGCGTATTCAGAGGAAATATTCAAAAAAATATTTCTTAGTGGATGCTGTAACGACCCCCACTCGAACGGCGAAGGGCTATGCCCGACTCCTGAACGGCTCGTCTTTTTTTTTTATTTATTATTATTTAAGTTTTTTATTTCAAAACCACCCTACTAAAACCATAGATTCATACCACAGATTAAAATCATAATTTATCTAGTGTGAACCAAGGTTACTTAAAGGTAGCGTACCCACGTGCAAGACTGTCTGTACCGTTACGATGCCTACTTCATAATAACTACCTGTAACCCAAATACCAACCAGTGGCACTACCGCCGAAGCTGAAGCCGATTGCCATTGACTTTTGTGATTGCGAAAGTCAAACGTTAGCTTAGATGGGCGGTAATTGTGTTTTTGGGGTGTAAGTGGTTCATGAACATCCTTGAACCAAAGCCAACTTCACCTGCACGCGGTACACCCTGCTGACTGACAAACGAAGCTCTGGCGAAAAGAGAGGTAGGGAGCGTAATTGTAAGCTACCCGACTGGGGAATGTACCTCTACCTCACAGAATACCGCAGCCATATAGCAATTCCCGTAAGGGTTGTTGTGTTCCTGCGAGTGAGTGAGGTCACCAGAAAAGAAAGAGATGCTGCGTTGGCAGCGGGGGTGGCGGCGCGCGAGCGATATTTTATGTTGCGAGCGTTATTATGGCTACGGTTACTGCTTCGCATCAGGCGGGACGTATGCTTGTCTGCCATCCGACGTAGTATATAAAAAAAATAGCTTAGCTTCGAGAAATCATAGAGCTCTATCGATTAAGCTGAAGATGTGTGTCATTAACTTAACTTTTATATTCTACCTCGGATGGCAGACAAGCATACGGCCTGCCTGATGTGAAGCGGTTACCGTAGCCATATGAACGCTCGCAACATAAAATATCGTTCCATCACCTCTGGCATCGCAGCAGCTCACCAGAGGTCACCAGAAGGGAAGGAGATGCTGCCTTGGCAGCGGGGGTGGCGGCGCGCGAGCGATATTGATATTATGTTGCGAGCGTTAATATGGCTACGGTAACCGCTTCACATCAGGCGGGCCGTATGCTTGTGTGCCACCAGACGTAGAATAAAAAATAAAAAAAGCCTTGAAAACCCCGGCCACTTGGTACAAATGTCGCTTCGTGAACTACTACATAAACAAAGACGTCTGTGCAGGGCTGAGCCACCTCTCTCTCCTATATATATAAAAATATTGAGCCAGCTCTCTCTTCTATATATGAAAATATTGAGCCAGCTCTCTCTTCTATATATGAAAATATTGAGCTAGCTCTCTCTTCTATATATGAAAATATTGAGCCAGCTCTCTTTTGCCAGAGCCATTGTCAGTCAGCAGGGTTCACCGAATGAGCGTGGTGCGTGGAACTGCATACAAACTGTTCCAGATTCGTCTCAGAGGGGAGGTGAGGTTGATACAAGAGAGCCGCAGGGAGTGGCCTGTAGTATGGGCTATGTGGCGTAACGTAAAATAAAAGAGGTTTTGGGGCGTAAGTGGTTCATCAACATCTTTGAACCAAAGCCAACTTCACCTGCATGCGGTGCACCCTGCTGACTGACAAACAAAGCTCTGGCAAAAAAGAGGTAGGGAGCGTAATTGTAAGCTACCCGACTGGGGAATGTACCTCTACCTCACAGAATACCGCAGCCATATAGCAATTCCCTTAAGGGTTGTTGTGTTCCTGCGAGTGAGTGAGGTCACCAGAAAGGAAGGAAATTCTACGTTGGCAGTGGGTTGTGATATTTTACATTGCGAGCGTTAATATGGCAACGATAACCGCTTCACATCAGGCGGGCCGTATGCTTGTCTGCCACCCAACATAGCATAAAAAAGGGGCAACAATTTGTTTTAGAAATTGACGTTACGTTCTTGACATCGCAGGACCATTTCATTGTAAAAAGTTAAAAGCAGTATCGTGTTGGACAGGAACAATGAGCAATTAGCAGAAAGTGTGTTGTGAACCACTCTGTTTCACTTTTTATAAAACCTGGTATCCATTACTGTGTTTTTTTTTTTTTTTTTTTTTTTTTTTATACTACGTCGGGTAGCAGACAAGCATACGGCCCGCCTGATCTGAAGCGGTTACCGTAGCCATATTAACGCTCGCAACATAAAATATCGCTCGCGCGCCGCCACCCCCGCTGCCATCGCAGCATCTCCTTCCTTTCTGGTGACCTCACTCACTTGCAGGAACACAACAGTCCTCAAGGGAACCGTTATTTGGCTGCGGTATTCTGTGAGGTGGAGGTACGTTCCCCAGTCGGGTAGCTTACAATTACGCTCCCTACCTCTCTTTTCGCCAGAGCTTCGTTTGTCAGTCAGCAGGGTGCACCGCGTGCAGGTGAAGTTGGCTTTGGTTCAAAGATCTTGATGAACCACTTACACCCCAAAACTGTGTTTAAAGGTTTGAAAATATAACTGGGCCGCATTCTAGCCCACGGGGCCGAAATCGAGTTTGAGTGGAGCGAGTAGATCCGCTGAGTGTATGTTTTCCATTGATTTCAATGGAAAATGTATTTGATGATCATTCCTCAAGGACATGATCGATCTCAATTTTTTTTCGACACAAATCTTAAGCATGTCGAGGTCTTTAATTATGACAAGTGTCATCATAATCGTTTTTTTTTATGTGAGAGGGGGGCAAACGAGAATGTGGGTCACCTGGTGGAAAGCATTCACCACAGCCCATGGAGACCAGCGACACTAAGGGGTCGCCGATCCGTTGCCAGCCTTTTAAGGAAAATGAAAACTGTTCTTGAAGGCACCCATGTCCTAGTTGTTCGGAAATACCGTTTTGTAGTTTTTTTATTAAGTTCAGTAGTTTTGGAGACAATTCATTTCCTCGACCCACTCAATAACCATAAGTACCGGACTTCTGTTTAAGTGTCTGTTGTGTGTGTGGAAAAGCCATCTTTGAGCCAAAGCTAAGCAAATCTGGACGTGATACCGTTAAATAATTAATGACAAAGGTGGAGCGGGACGCAGGGTAATCCGACTGGAGAAGTACCTGTACTTCTCAGAAGAATGCATTCCAATAATAATTTCCTAATTACTAACTTAGGGGGTTGCTATATTTCTACGAATGAGTTTCTACGAAGAGAATCAGAAAAGAAAGAGTTATGCAATGGCAGTGGGATTAGTGTACGTCTGAATGTTACTTTATCTTGCATATCTCTAACTTGCAAATATTTGGAATATTGAAAGAAAATTATATATTTTTTTATGTGGACGGCCAAAATCCCACTGTGCCTGATTAAATTGCTGCTTGCTTGCTTGATGAAAGCACAAGTCAAGACTAGATGTGAGGACCGCCGCCGCTGCTATCAGCACAGAGCTGGCAGTTCACCCTTTAACGACATGTATAAGCATATCTTCACGTTTCGCCTAATTGACATTGACTTTAATTAAGGGAAGAGGAAAATACGTGTGCCGGCAGCGAATTCCACAACTTTATGGTTCGGCAGAGAAATAAATTGCCGAACTTTTTGGTACGGAGGGTAGCTACTGTATCCTATTAGGATGAGATCTCAGACCAGGACAAGTGGCTTTAAGGAGAAATGGACAAAAAGGGAACAGATTTAAAGGCTCAGAACATTTATTATGATAGACACGGTAAAGAACACTCAATACTACCAATATCTCTGCGTATGTGGCTGTAGGACAGAATCGTCAGTGTAGTCTGCCTTTAGTTTCACTCCAGCTAATTGTTTATTTATGTAGTGACCTGTGACATAACCCGCGCGTGGTGAAGACCACTGCACTCATTTCACTGTTTGTGTTTGTTGAGTGCGGACAACAGAGTGTTGACAATGTCTACAGGCATTTCAGTGATATTCATTCTTATGGTAAGTTTCTATATCGTATTCCGGTTAATTTTACAAATTGAAGTTTCCAATACGTGACAATTAAACCAAAAACGTACAGAGCATTCATTAGCCATATCTTCTCTCCAAACACAGCAATGATTTTGCAAGTGATTTCTGCTGCGTTAGTACACGTCGGAATTCGTATTCAACTATTAGTTTAATTTTCAATGTATCCCTCTTTACTTTAAAGCTCGAATGAAAAAATAATTGAACGCCAAATATTTACAGTGGTCAGTATGTTAAAACGATAATTTCATATTTAAAGACCTATTATAAATTATATTGGAAGACATATTTCCATGTTCTAAATCTCTTTGTAAATATTTAAAGATTTGAAGACGAGACCATACTTATTGATAACTTTGATGAACGAGTAGATTGGAGATTCTCAATTAAAATTTTTATTTTTAAAGTCAGTTAACAAATAAAACTGGTTCCAAAAACCAAATTACGGTGTATGCCTATAATTTTGGATTTTCAAATCAGTATTGCCCCTTAATCACGGCTTTTTAATTACGTGATGTTAAAAACTAAATCTTTAATTTCAGGTTTGTTTTAGCGTTACTACTCAAATTAAACATTTCTTTACGAGTAAAGATTGGATACCCATAGCAAAGGAAGATGTCTTAAATAGAATAAAAAATAGTGAATATCATCGAAGAAGTGACGAATATATGCGTCAAAATGAATGGGATCATAGCAATTCTGATACGGAGCAAAATATGCAGATCCTAAGAGATAATGCCATTAAAGTGATTATACCTGCGATTCATCAGATCAAAGAGAAAATAAGTGAGTCAAATATAGTCAATAACTCTCCCGATGAGACTATTCCATATGTGAACAACAGTGAACATAGTTCTAACAAATGTAAAGGTAAGAATATAACAAAAACTTGATTTGAATAATCTTTTTTTTTACTCTCAGATAGTTACAAAACTAAAATTTCAGATGGGTCACCCTGCAACAGTAACAACTTTAAGAAATACGTTCCATTTTACAACACTACTGAAGTAAAAACTGAAACGGATAAGGCATTTGAGTTACCAGAACAGCGTTCGCGTACATCTAAGGCAGTTAAAATGGAAAATCTTAAAAATCGTGTGAACAATACATTAAGTAAATCTCATAACTCTGTTTATGATAAAAATAAAACTTCAGTGGCTGCATTAAATGAAGATGAGGATAATCAAGAAACTCAAACTTATGAAGTGATTGAAAACCTTGAAAAATTTGAAACTAAAACTATGAATTCTGAAAGACCTATAAGAGATTCCGCTAATTATTTTTATAAACCTCAACAGTTTGACAAGTATAACCGTTTTCAACAGAACAATATAACGAATGCATTTTTTGATATCTTAAATAAATATAACATCAAACCTCAAGACCATTCACCAAATTACGATTTATCCCGACAAAGTAAAGGTCAAAACGTGATAAAACAGAGTTATATACATGTCCCCATTCCAATAAGGATGCCATATAGATACAACAGTCAAAATCACTTACCGATAGATCCATTGATAGCAGTGTTCTTATCAAACTATGGCTATTACTTACCAGGGATGTATGGGCAGAATAGTAATTATAGAAATCTATATGGATATTTAGCTTCAAATAATATTCACAATAACTTACCGTTTGGTTTTTACAAAATATTCGCCGACACAGACTCGTCCAATTAAATTTTGCTCGTCGTAAATATTCTTGTTTTATTTCTTAAGTCCTCGTTATACCTAATTTTGAATAAATTGGGACTCGTTTTCCTTCAGAATTTTATGAGCTTTCTTAGAATATTCATTTTCTCATTTTCCACGATACTTGAACAAAGGAGTAGGAAATTTACAATAACAGGAACGTAAATGGAATGCTACCTTTTCGTTGTACACCTGTATTTCAACTCAATGCCACAACAAAAGGTTCTCATTTCTACAACATCCATTCATTTTTTCCGAGTCTCCTAAAAATTATACTCACAAACAGGGTACTTATGTTCGTCACGGGTTGTTATATCTGTTTCCTCTTTCTAAAATGCTCTCCCGGTTTTAAAATCATAGCGACTACTGAATTCCCACTGCATAAACTCAACTTCATTCTTCCTATCTTTACTTTCATTCACATCTCTCTTATTTATAAGCGTTTAAGGTTCTATATTGTTGATAATGAATGAACGTTTAAGTTTGTTGAGTAGATTGGAGGCGATCCAAGCGGCCACAGGCGACGGTTCATGTGCAGCAGTGAAAAGTTACCTTTGAGTCGGGGCCAGTTTTCTGCCGCGTTATAGTTTTATGCGAGTGTGTTCGTTAAATAGTATTGCTTTTTGTTTCGGGTGTTGTTCTTGCAAATTTGTGAAATACCTATTGCGCATACTACGATTATAATAATTGTACTGTTCTAAACAACAGCAACTATGATACGAATCAAAAGTATACTTTTACGGTGCGTAAAATCATTTAATAACAAATAATAAAATTTCGAATACTAGTCTTCAACCTGTGCATCCTCCTTACGGTGCCCTATGGTCCAGAGCCTTGGATACTAACCATCGAGCTGGTCCACAGGCTTGGACGCGCGTCGAGCGATGGAGAGGGCTATGCTCGCGGTTTCTCTGAAGAATCCAATTCGTTAGGGAGAAATTCGACTGAGAACCGAAGTTGTATATTATTGAAGATAGCTTTCAGATTTGATGGAAGCTGAAGTGGCAATGGGCCGAACACATCTGTCGTGGAAGTGATGTCTGAAGAGGAAGAAGATATTAGACTGCCTCCACTCTCGCACGTAGGAGGACGAAGTGTTGGACGCCCTCCTTCTAGATGGTTGGATAACCTCAAGATAGCGGCTGGAGGCGGTTGGATGAGGAAGGTGGAGGATCGTATTAGGGTGAAAAGCATTGTGGAAGGCCTAACTTCAGCAGAGGGTAGATACAGGCTAATGATGATGATGAAATAATTTCATTCGGCATAACGTTCATTTGCTATAACTTAATATCCACTGTAGGTTAAGTTAGGTTTGACTTTGTTTAGTCCATTGTAAGTCAGCAATGTACGAGTATTTAAAATTATAGCAAATGAAATTATATGTATTAAATATTATACTATAAAACCCATATTTTTACTTTTTGCCAAATATAAAAACGGCGCTTGCATTACTACATTACTCTCCCGTTGGCATATCTTACTCACTCGAGGGAACGCAATAATCTCACTCGCTTCTCGGAGGTGGAAGTACTCGTACTACTCCAGTGGCTCGACATGTCCAACGTCTCATACAAACGAGGGCAAGCCATCAGCCAAGATGCTATTGAGCTCCTTATACCCATTTTTTATTTTATTTTTTATATTAGCTCAGCATATTGGCTCCGCCTCGGCTGATGGTAAGCGAAAAGAGGAGCCCCAATCGCATCGGCAACGGACAAGAGACCTTGATGTCTTGTCAGTTGACGCTGCCATGCTGGCTTACAAGATGCTTCTTCGCGCTTCGCTTGAAGGATATTGTATGAATGAGGAAATACATATGCCGGCAACGCGTTCCACTTTTTAATGGTGCGACATAGATAAGAGTTGCCAAACTTTTTAGTACGCGAAGGAATGATCCCAACGGTAAATTTGTGATAACGCAAGCCTGTACGTGACGTTCTGTGACGGAAAGGGGAGGAAGGGATAAGGAAAAACAGTTCTTAAGAGCACTCTCCGTGGTATATTTTTTTATTGATTAATCCTCTTAATTGTTTATTGATTCAATATTGGCTTGGTTCGATTGGTCACGTTGCCAGTATTTGCATTGATTTTTAATAATGAGCAGTAAGGAAACGATTGTATAGCTTCTATGATATACTATCTGTTTATTTTTTTCGTACATGTTATTGAATTACCTTGTATCGGCATCGGTGTTGTCACTTTTGTCCTGCGGCCTGAGATCACTCTGTGATCCCAGCAATGATCGCTGAGGGTGGGCCAAAATTTCAACATCGCATCTTGTATGTAATGTTGTATTTGTGTACCATTGTGTATGTGAAGTTGAAATAAATATATTTCTATTAAAAATAATATGAAAATATATTTCAATACGTGATTGATTACAGAACGTAGAAGTGGCATATTTTTTTTCTTTCTTTAGCGACTTCCCTTAGCGGTAATTTTGAACAATTACGACATGGGAGTAGAGATGGGCAAAATGCCGGGCATTTCCGATTCGTTTCTAACTTTAAATGGCTGGCAATGCATAGGTGACCCACATGCTTGTTTGCATGCAAGTTTATTATTTGAAAATTTAAGCGTATTTTATAAAACACGACAAAAAGGTTTTTTTAAAGAACTAATTATGATAAACAAGCATACGACCTGCCTGGTGGCAAGTAGTTATTACAGCCTATGGACGCTTGAAGTACCATAGGCATCACTCACGCGTTACCGACCCTGTAAAAACTACTTCACGTCTTTCACGATAACTAATGTAGTTGGTACGGCTAAAGATAAGTAGGCGTGAACATGAAACTAAGCCGGCTCAACTTAAGTTTATGTTTACATCTACGTCGTAACATAGACATTATAATAACACATATATTTATACTACGTTGGATGGCAAACAAGTATACGGTCAGCCTGATGTAAACCATTTATCGATTGATCATGTTGCCAGTATTTGCATTGATTTTTAATACGGATCAGGACGGGAGCCCACCACACATTCCCACCACTGTATCTCCTGTGTAGCCAGGATTAACAGCGGCGACCGCCAAAAAGGCAATTAACACTTCACTGTTCATTGCCTTTTTGGCTGTCGCCGCTGTTAAATGTCCATTGCAGTCCCGGGGGTACAACTACGGCTGCCATGGAACTCACAACTAATTTAATCAGAAGAAATTAGTAGGAGTAGGAAGGTTTTGGAATTTGACTTCCCCTCTTAGCAATGTGAGAGACAGCAATATAACATGAAATATTGCTCGCGCGCCGCCAATCCTTCCTTTCTGGTGACCACACTCATTCGCTGGAACACTACAACCCTCAAGGGAATTGCTATTTGGCTGCGGTGTCCAATGAGGTGGAGTTACTTCCCCAGTCGGCCAGCTCACAGATACGCTGTACCTAACCTGTCTTTCGCCAGAGCCGCTTTCGCTAGTCAATAGGATGTGGTTGAGGTCTTGCAGGAGACGTTGGCTCTGGCTATAAACATCATCATCATCATCAGGTCCATTTTAGTCTCCACTACAGGAGCACGACCCTCTTTCGTCCGTCCTAGACGGAAGGAGGATTTGGTCTACACTCCCCACGCTGACCAAACGGGTTGGGAGGCCTGATCGATATTTGATAATGTATTTCCCTTAGTCGCCTTGTACGACATCCACGAGAAGAAACGGAGTGATTCTATTCTAGTCTTCCGGAAACCACATGACCTCTATAAACATCGTGGCGAGCTAATTATTATTTAAATAGTTAATTTCCACCAACTTGACAGAATATTATAAATATTGAAAAAATGGAAAAATTCACCTCCGCACCTAGATTAGAAGATTTGTGATGATGACGATTTTTTCATCTGCATCGATGGACTGCTATGCCTTGTTTAGTAGTGTAATACTTAATAGGTAGATGGCGCCACACTGCGACTTCACAGCACATAAAATATGAAATGCAAAAATTCGTCACCATCATCTTCCTGGTAGCTCAGTTGGAAGAGCACTCGTCCGGTCATCGAGAGGTCGTGGGTTCAAATCTCACCTAGGATTGAGGTGAATTTTTCGAATTTTACAATATTTATAATGGAATTGAAATTAAAATACAAGGTAAATATAAAATGTGTTAGTATAAAAGATCATTAATGAATGTTTATATATTTACGACTCATTGATTACAACCATTAGCCATGAATGCCTGCAGAAGTATATTGAATACACTGCGTCTCGTAAAAGTTTAATGGCTCCATTTAAATAAACTGAAACTGCTTTGTCAGCATTACGAGCCATCAGACATCGAATGCCTTTCATCAAATCAGGCTTTTTTTTATGAACAAATTTTCCAACCCAATAAAGAATGTGGATTAAAGGATAGAATCAATGGAACATGGTTGGATGCTTTCGATACTTTCTGTGATGTCTTTTTTTATGGGAAATTATTATAGGTTTTATGATAATTTATTTGAATGTTCATAGCGATATTTATTCATGCCTTCCCTTTATGTACTCATGATCAATGTTTATATAGATAGAATTAGTTCCCACAACATGTCCAGTTATCTTATTCTAAGCAATTTGATCTTCCACTACTTTGCGTGCTTCCGCCACAAATTAGTTTATGAAAACTACTGCCAGCCGGCACAAGCGATCTGTAAATGTTGATGGTTAGAACAATAATCTACAAGTGACAAATCCATCGCATTACCGCCCTTTATATAGTGTTTGCATGAACTAATTGGTGGCGGAAGCACGCAAAATAGTGTAGATCAAATTGCCTGTAAATTTTACTTTCGCAAAATAACACCTGAATCAATTAAGTACATTATAATTTTCTTATTATTCTTTATTACAGCTTGATAAGCCAATTTACGTTTATATATATTTACGAAAACAAATCATTTCCAGTAGTTTTTACCCACATTAATGAGTCCGTCCCCAATGCTGAAGTGACTGGGAAACTTTTAGTTTTTCCGCACCGCGCGTCGTGTTAGAGCGAACACGCGGAAATGTGTTTCATTTCCGGTCGGAAACGCACGGACGCCGTCAACACTGGTTGAACTACGTGACATAATCGTACACTGTGGACTTTTGGTTAACTGCACTCATAGTACACTAGAACTGATCGAATCCATACATGTGTGCGAGTATATAGTTTGCAAAAAAAATGTCTGTGTTATTCATTTAGCAGTGACACAAGTTTGAGGTATGTATTCAATTTAAATAATATATATATATACACGGATAATTATTATTTAAATAGTTGCTTTCGGCCAACTTACCAGAATATTATAAATATTTAAAAAAAATGGAAAAAATCGCCTCCTCATCCTAGGTGGGATTTGAACCCACTACCTCTCGATGAACGGTCGAGTGCTCTTCCAACTGAGCTACCAGGAAGGTTTGTTTTAATAACGATTTTTTGCATTTTATTTATTTATTTATATTTTGTGACAGCCGCAATATTTTTTTATACTACGTCATGTAACAGACATGTAATAACACACTCTTTTCCGATACTGTGTACTATGTAAAACTCAGAGATATAGAAATAGTAGAAATAAGTCTGTAGCCAATTATATTAGTAAAGCGTTGAAACTTGAACGTATTCTCGGCCGCAGTGTCTGGAAGCTGTGGTTTATTCATCAGGGTTGCGGTCGTACATCGGCAACACGCTCAATAAACTGCTGATAAAACTCCGACACACGCGCTTCGCTTTTTTAGGGCGCGGTGCAAGACAGGAACGAGGCGCGGGTTGAAAAAAAATTATTGACCAAGCGTACGAGCAGATGAAACAAATCGAGACCGAGATTTTTACCACTGTAACTGAAAGGGATGATGGACTTATTAAACTTAATAGGCGACACAGTGCCAAAATTGCGTTAGCGATTTGTTTTGAACTATTCACCATAATTGCTTAGCATTTTTCAGGGTTAACTGATATCCCACAATCTTTAGACCACGTACTGATTTCATCTAAATTAAAATTCAATTGAGCAATCTTAGTGTTTACTTCCCCTGTAGATGTTTGAGTATATATTTGTAGAATATAAATAGTAAGAGCCACTAAGCGAGTATGACAAGAAATATCAGTTATTATTATTGTTTACCATATGAAACGCTTTGGAAAAATTAATAAGAACGACGATGGTGACCAAGTTTTCCTTTATGCCCAATCTGATATCCTCAGTGACTTTCAGAGGTAAAGTACCTATTTTATGAAGTGCTGCATTATGCGCGAGACGAAAATTAGACTGAAAGGGATTGAGAAGGGAATTGATTAAATAAAAGAAAATAATTGTTTATAAGCGACAGCCTCTAAGTTTTTAGAAAGTAAAAGAAAGAAAATAAATTGACCCATAATTATGTATATGCCGAGAAGTGGCAATTTTAGGATGAGGAAAAACAAACGCGGGTAATGCGTTTGTTTTTCCTCATTCTAAAATTGCCACTTCTCGGCATGTACATAACATACGCTTGGAGATGAAAAATTGTCTTTTTGAGGTGTAAGTGGTTTATCATCACCTGCACGCGGTGAACCCTACTGACTGACAAACGAAGCTCTGGCGATAAGAGAGGTAGGGTGCGTAACTATAAGCTACCCGACTGGGGAATGTACTTCTACCTCACAGAATACCGCAGCCAAATAAGAATTACCTTGAGGGTTGTTGTGCTCCTGCGAGTGAGTGAGGTCACCAGAAAGGAAGGAAATGCTGCGTTGGCGGCGGGGGTGGCGTTGCGTGAGTGATACTTTATGTTGCGATCGTTAGTATGGCTGCGGTAACCGCTTCACATCAGGCGGGCCGAATGCTTGTCTGCCACCCGACGTAATATAAAAAAAAAAGAAAAACAACGGGTTGCACTCCGGTTGCGTGCCGGCAGAAGTGAAAACTTGAACATTAACGTTGTGCATTTTTGTATATACAAACACTCACACACACTCGCGCAAGCATCCTGCGCCGCACTAAAATGTACTTTATGTGTTAAGTATTATGTTTTAATTTCTTTTAAACGCAAACGTCGTTCTCAAACGAGGTGACACTACGTATTTCATCATTCTATTATAATTCTTATCGTCTTTGTATAAAGTTGAATTTTATAGTTTCGCAGCTTAGTCTCGCAGCTAGTACTCGGTGACACAAAGTCACCGACATACCCCGCTACATCACTTCGTTAAGCACTGCATGCTTAAAATGCGTGTAGCAGTAGTGTATATTATTCTGTGGTAGCCGGCGAGTTGTCCATATATGAGTACATTGATTGCGGACAACTGAGTTGAGTTTTTCATCATGGCCTGGCTATTTTTAACCGACTCCAAAAAAGGAGGAGGTTCTCAATTCGACTGATTTTTTTTTGTATGTATGTTATTTGATATCTTCGCGAATTGTGAACCGATTTTCAAAATTACTGACGTGACAACGTCTTATAATTCGATGGAGCCGGCTGCACGCACGAAAAAACATGACTCATGCGGCGTTACCTCGCTCTGAGGCGTTCCATTAAAATTTTCTTTTGAAAAATGCAAACATTCCATCAGTATTTTCTTATGACGTTGTCTCGTTCAACTATCGTCAGTAAACCGACTTTACAGACAACCGATTTTTTTTTTAGTTGAAAGGGTATGATTGCAAGGTGGTCCCATATTCACCAAGTCAGGATCTGATGATGGGATCCCAGGGAAATCAAGGGAAACCCTTTAATTTTATAAGCACGTATGGTCAAATTCAATTTTTTTAATTGAAAGGGTATGATTGCGAGGTTGTCCCATATTCACCAAGTCAGGCTCTGATGATGGGATCCCAGAAAAATCGAGGGGAAACCCTTAAATTTGCCCTGTGGTTGCCGGCACAATAAAATTGCGCCACTCTATTGCTTTGCGCTATGTCGTACAAAGGAATCTTGTGTAACGCAATAACTTTTCTCCCTGAAGACGGACAGCAGCGTCTCCCGGGGTATTCTACCAATAAGCTGCGCTCGCCAACTGAAGTCGGTTCTTTTTTTTTAAAAAACAACTTTTTCTATTTCATTTAGGGTCAGCTCTCTTTATTTCTACGCGCCATTCCTCTATATTCTGTGCCAACTCAGGACTTGTGCTCATCGTCTCTATTTCTTCCCAAATGTCCAAGTCGTAGATGGTTGTACACAGCCTCTATTTCTCTCGGAAATATTTAACGGAATATTTATCGGAGTTGAGTTTCTGTTATATATAAATACTCTGCTTAAAACTGATAAACCGATTTTTGATTTATGTCGAGTTTATTCCTATCGCTCATTACTTGATCCACTCAACTAAAGTTATTGCCTCCCGATGTGAAAACTCGAGATTTTCTTTTATTCCGCAAAGGGCGGTTTACCGACTTTAATGAGTCTGATGATTCGCTTTGGCTTAAGTATTTGACTCGTCGTTGACAAAGACTCTTCACCGCTAACTGATTTTATCATCATCATCATGTCGGCCCCTATTCGTGCACGGCTGATCATAGGCGTTCTCTTTAGAGAGCCACATGCTCCGATTCTGGGCGACTTGCATCCATCGAGTCTATACAACTTTTTGGAGAACCATCCCATGCAGCGCTTCATTTGTTTATGGATCTAATTAATTCAGATAGTTTTACATCCATCCATCCATCTAAATCCATCCATCCATCCATCGACTCTATACAACTTTTTGGAGAACCATCCCATGCAGCGCTTCATGCTGTTTATGGATCTAATTAATTCAGGGGCCCTACTGCGGGAGCTGAAGCCGATTACCATCGGGATTTTTGATTGCGAAAATCAAACTTTAGCTTAGATTAGCGGTAATTGTGTTTAGGTTAGCCGGTAGAAACCATAGAGATGTACCGACTTAGCTGAAGATGTTTATCAATAACTAAAACGTAAGACATATTTTTCCTGTCAAAATATTCGATGGGAATCGGCTTCAGTTTAAGCGGCAGGGCACCTGATAGGTTTACATCCATCCATCCATCTAAATCCATCCATCGACTCTATACAACTTTTTGGAGAACCATCCGATGCAGCGCTTCATTTGTTTATGGATCTAATTCATTCAGATAGTTTTACACATATTTAACAACTACATTGTTTGCTCGTTGTCAACCCTACTCATCTTACTGCTGAAATACGGGTCTCCCCTCAATCGAAGCGGTTCTGAGCATATTCCACCACTCTGCTCTTCTACGGGTTGGTGGAGGCCAGTGTGTGCTCAGACCTTTTTTTTTGTTATACTACGTCGGGTGGCAGACAAGCATACGGCCCGCCTGATTTGAAGCGGTTACCGTAGCCATATTAACGCTCGCAACATAAAATATCGCTCGTGCGCCGATACCCCCGCTGTCAGCGCAGCATCTCCTTCCTTTCTGGTGACTTCAGTCACTCGCAGGAACACAATAACCCTCAAGGGGATTGTTATTTGGCTGCGGGCGGTATTCTGTGAGGTGGAGGTACATTCCCCAGTCGGGTAGCTTACGCCCCCTACCTCTCTTTTCGCCAGAGCTTCGTTTGTCAGTCAGCAGGGTGCACCACGTGCAGGTGAAGTTGGCTTTGGTTCAAAGATCTTGATGAACCACTTACACCCCAAAAAAAATTTTTGTCATTGCAAATAAAACTAACCGAAACTGAATTTCTTTGATACCTAAATAATATATATTGAAGACACCTTTTTCTTTAATCTGAGGGACAGTTGAACGTCTATTAACACGGTTACACTGTGGAGTTATACTGTGGCATGTGACGCAAGCGCCACAGACCGGAAAATGCAGTTTGCTGATGCTTTATTCTTTTTGCCGGACACATCCCATTTACGGGCGGAATAGTTTGGAGTTGTGCCACGCGGAAGACGGCATTGTGCCGTTTCTCAAATAGCAATCAGTTAGTTTTATAGCTAGGATTTGGGGTTAACTGCTAGTTGGTCTTGCATGTATCGCTGACTATGAATACGAATTTGGGATTTATTTCGCAAATATATTGCTGGCGAAACGCCTGTTTCTGCTATATTAAAGCTTTATGGTGAAATTTTTTTTTGTTTTTGAACTGTGGAAATATGGAGGGTGTTTTTCGAGTGAAATTGTGGAATCAACTTCCCTCGTCAGTATTCCCAAATAAATACGATATGGGAGCCTCCAAGAACAGAGTTAATTTTTCCCTTAATAGGCTGGCAAGGGATGGGAGACCCCATGGTGTTGCTGATTTCTATGGGCGGTGGTGACTACTTTTCCACCGTGTGTGACCCACATGCTCGCTTGCCCCCTCACATATAAATAAAAAGTTAAAGTATATCTGACTAAAGGAACTCGGACGGGACAGACACGTCATGTTGATGATCTAAAGTGACAGTAATAAGATTTTTTTAAATCACAGTAACTGCATGATGGTAAAAAATACCTTATTAGATCGGTGACGAATTCCGACTGTTCCGACTGAAGGCTGGCCAGGTAAGGTAAGGTATTTTCCCGTTACGTATGCAGCGATCATTATTTTTTGACGCGCTCCACAGCCTATTCTGTTTGATGGATACTTTATTACTGAGTCTCCGTATATAATTATGTATATGTGTATGATTGTGTATATAATTAGCATATGTTTATGTATCATATACAGTAGAACCTCGTAAACTCCATCAGAGCCCAAAACCTCTATAACTTAAATAAGTAATCTCTGTATTGGCCCTCAGCTCAAATGTTTCCACAACCTCTCTAACATAAAATTGTTTGTCAATGAATCATTTTGAAAGAGTGTGCTCACTAGTTTTAACTAGTGAACACATGCAAGCAAGAAATTTAATTTAATTGTTAACGTAAACAATACATATGTCACCTATTGTTTGCTTCTTCGAAATTCTTTAAAGCTTTGCGGCGGTTAGCTTGAAGACTTTTTTAAGTAGACTTTAGTTGTTTTATTTTTATGTAACGGGTGCAATGTGAATAAATAAATTTGATTATTTAAATTTCTGTATTCTATTGAACCAATCCTTCTGACGCATTCGAGTAAAAATAGGAACAAGGGTACATGGATACATATGTACATACCTACCTCTATATTAACCTATCCCTTAATAACTTAAAACCTCTATAACTTAAAATATTTTGTGTTTCCCTTGGACTTTAACTTATCGAGGTTCTACTGTATAATGTTATGTTTTCATAGGTATTTATTCTGTACATGTTGTTACTATTATTCTATGAACCGCATTCGAGTTTTATCTGCTTTTCCCTAAGGTTGACTGGTAAAGTCTTAGCATTAAGTCCGCCTTTTGTACCCTTATTCTATGGTCAATAAAGTTTAAATAAATAAAAAAATAAATAAAAATGGATTTAAATATTATGATATTGTTATGACGTGTCAACAGATTCATCTCAATTGTAGTAGTGTAAGGTTTTTAGTGGTTAGACCTCGAATACCGCCTTATAGGTAACAGTAGGTAGTAGGTAGGAAGGTGTCATTACAAAATAAATGGTACTGTATTCCTTACTCTCTCGGCTCTCTGCGTGATAAAATAAGTATGCCGAGAACCCGGGCCGGAAACCAGCAGCTTTATGTAAGCAGTCTTAACCATGATTGTTTTAACAAAGCGCCGCAAAAAAATATACATGTTAAAAAAATATTTTCTTCACATTTTAATTAGTATTTTCAAACGCAGTCGGATTTGCTTAATAACTTCTTGTTATCTTATATAAATACTAGCGGCCGCCCGCGACTTCGATATCCACTATATAGTTATATGCACATATTTTTTAATTATATTCGAAAAAGCTAAATACCTAATTTAAGGAAAAATAAAAGAAAGATAAATACAATCAATATCTAGACGACTTTTTAACATCAATGAAGTCGACGGCTATTATTTTTTCAGAACCTCTCTGTAAAACTTAAAATACTTTTTTACCCCCTTAGGGGTGGAGTTTCGTAAAATCCGTATTACCCTAGGGTAATACCTTCTTTGATCCTTCATCAATCCAGTGGTGTGATTAAATTTTAGATGTAGAGTATAGATTCGAAACTACGACACCAAACTGTATTTTCCGATTTTGTTATCAATAGATTTTTTGAATTGCCTCCGTATGGTAGTAAATTTACAGACGTATTTACGTCAAAAACGTGATTGAATTTTGGATGGAGTTATTACATAAGTAGCTGCAACACCAACCTCTGTGCCCCGATTTTGTTTTAATTCGTTTTTTTGAGTTGCCTCATGATTTTTTGAGTTGTCACATGTGTTTCCTCCTTCCTTCAACATGGGATCCTTCAAGCGAACACCTCACGGGCAGCATGGCGGCGTCTATTGACAGAAGACTTTTGTGTAGGACATATATAGTGAAACCGTTTTGTTTTTTATATGCGAGGGGGGCAAACGAGCATGTGGGTCACCTGGTGGAAAGTAATCACCACCGCCCATGGGGATCAGCAACACCAAGGGGTCGCCGATCCGTTGCCAGCTTTAGACCTTTAAAGGGAATTAAAGACCGTGGGGTACGTAATGTAATAATAAACCTATGTGAATAAATGCAAAGAACTTTTTTTAAGTATAATAATTAAGATTAGAATTAATATCTCCTTAAATATTCAGGAGTTGTATCAAGAGATACCTTATTTTAGTATCATTAGCTGCGTTCATTATTTATAGACGGCGGCCGGGCCCGGCGCTGCGCCCTAAATCTCCGCAACTCAGAAAATTGAAATTTAACGCTAATTCTTCTGCGTACTTTTATTTTTTGCCTCTTAAGTATCTGCTTACTGGCGAATACATTATTTAGAAGGAGGTTCAAATAAATAATTTGCATATTTTTAAAGTAAAACGACGGGAACCATAGAGGTAAAAATATGTTAAATTGTGGGTTATACACGTATTTCGTGAGAATTTTTAAAAATCATTTCTTAATGGGTACTTTCCTACTAATAATTATAATTGTAAATTTGTTATGTTTGTTTGTTACGCTTTCACTCCGAAACTACTCAACCGATCATCATGAAACTTTGTACACATATTCTCAAAGGTAATAAAGGAAGGACATCGGATACTTTTTATTAAAAAAAGTAAATCATAATCTCACCATGGTCTTTAGCCTCACCTGTATCAGGATTGCAACATTATATATCGCTCGCGCTCCGGCACCCCCGCTTCTATTGTAGCAACTCCTTCCTTTCTGATGACCTTACTGACTCGCAGAAACACAACAACCCCAAAGAAAATTGTTATTTGGCTGTGGTATTCTGTGAGGTGGAGGTACTTCGTACTTCTCCAGTCGGGCATCTTGTAAATACGCTGTCCTACCTCTCCTTTGCCAGAGCCTCTTTCGCTAGTCGGCAAGACGTACCAGGTCTAGATGCTGGTGGGGTTAGCTTTGGTTCTAAAGATTGTGAATAACCAATTTTACCCCAAGAGACGCTTACCCCACTTAATACAAGAAATCTCATCAGGTACATAACCATTACACACCAAGATGTCTCACTACTATTACCAAAAATCTCTATAGGCAATGAATTCACATACCTCTACGTTAGTGGCCGAGGGTCTTACATTGACTGTTATAACATTGAAATTGTACGTAAATTAAATACAGAAAAAGCACTGAAACGTAGTTAAATTATTCTTCTTCCCAACTAATTCATTTCACTTCGAGTCGAGCTCGCCAGATTGAATAGTAAAAGATCCATTGTAAAAACTGTATTAAAACTTTTTATTTTGTTTAATTCAAATTAATGTAGATAGTCCCATGCATCATGTTTTAATTAAGTACTTCTTTAATGTAAATGGTTGATCAATACCTTTGAATTAAAGGCAAATACGCCTGCACGTGGTGCACTCTGCTGACTGACAAACGAAGCTCTGGCGAAAAGGGGTGTATGGCATAGTGCATTTTTTAAGCTGTCCCACTGGGGAAATACCTCCACCTCATAGAATACCGCAGCCAAATAACAATTCCCTTGAGGGTTGTTGTGTTCCTGCAAGTGAGTGAGGTCACCAGAAATAAAGAAAGAAGGAGTATATAGGCGATCTCCTGATGATGTTGATCTCCATGGGCCCACCGCCCGGTGGTGATTGCTTTCCTTCAGGTGACTCGTTTGTTTCCCTCGATCTCCTGATGATGTTGATCTCCATGGGCCCACCGCCCGGTGGTGATTGCTTTCCTTCAGGTGACTCGTTTGTTTCCCTCGATCTCCTGATGATGTTGATCTCCATGGGCCCACCGCCCGGTGGTGATTGCTTTCCTTCAGGTGACTCGTTTGTTTCCCTCGATCTCCTGATGATGTTGATCTCCATGGGCCCACCGCCCGGTGGTGATTGCTTTCCTTCAGGTGACTCGTTTGTTTCCCTCGATCTCCTGATGATGTTGATCTCCATGGGCCCACCGCCCGGTGGTGATTGCTTTCCTTCAGGTGACTCGTTTGTTTCCCTCGATCTCCTGATGATGTTGATCTCCATGGGCCCACCGCCCGGTGGTGATTGCTTTCCTTCAGGTGACTCGTTTGTTTCCCTCGATCTCCTGATGATGTTGATCTCCATGGGCCCACCGCCCGGTGGTGATTGCTTTCCTTCAGGTGACTCATTTGTTTCCCTCTCATATAAAAATAAATGATAGTTTACTATGAAGGCTCAGATAGTTTCATTATGAGACTTGACCCCCAAGACTACATAAATCTCATCTCCCTTTTTAGGGTTCCGTACCTCAAAAGGAAAAACGGAACCCTTATAAGATCACTTTGTTGTCCGTCTGTCTGTCTGTCTGTCTGTCAAGAATTTCTATGTCGAGAATGCGTGTAGGTATCAAGCTGAAATTTGAACTGTATACTCAGGTCTACGGTCCCATGAAGTTGTAAAAAAATCAAACTGCTAAAATTACGTAGAAAAAAGTTACGGCCGTTTATTCAGCAAAAAACGCATATTTCGACACACTCAAGGGAATCAAAACCTATAGGGTACTTCCCGTTGACGTAGAACTATAAAATTTGGCAAGTAACATCATTATAGACTACAAGTACAGGAATAAATCTCAAAACTATACATTTGTAAATAGATCTTAAAAAATAGGGGGTCTATATTTTTTATAGGGTGTCGAAATTTCAAATTGAAACTACTAGTTCAAATGGGGTATCATATGAAAGGGCTTGATTTTACACATTGCAATATATATATATATATTTTTTTTTCGACGCATTAATTCTTATTTATAATGAAAAATATCAAATTTAATAATGATACTATGTACGTAACCCTCGGTGGGCGAGTCCGACTCGCACTTGTCCGGTTTTTTTTATATCACTAAGATAACCATTCATTCCGCTTGACGTAAGCAGTCACCGTAGCCTATGGACGCCTGGAACACCAGAGGCAATACATGCGGGGGGCCGACCCTGTAAAACCTCTTCACGTCCTTTGAAAAATCCCATGCTGTAGTCTCCTGAACAGGCATTTCATTACACCGAACAGTACGTGACCACGTTCGGTTCCAATGTGTGAGGATGAATTCCCTGTCGATGGCGAGCGGTGCGACTGTAGAAGGAGGCCGTGGGAATCATATCCAATAACTCTTCTGGATGCACCCCAATGTACAATCGGTAGAAACACAGAGGGACGCAAAAGCCATCCTCTTGGGCAGTGTTTCCTCCATTTCGATGTTGTTATCCCTATGACCAATAAAGGAAACTGATTTTGCCCCCGTCCTTAGATTAGATCTTATATCATCATCATCATCAGGTCATTTTAGTCTCCACTACAGGAGCACGACCCTCTCTCGTCCGTCCCAGACAGAAGGAGGATTTGGCCTACACTCCCCACGCTGGCCAGACGGGTTGGGGAGGCCTGATCGATGTTTTATAATGTATTTCTATATCTAAATATATCTTAAATATCTGAACTTATTTGTTAACTTTTATCAGTTTCATTACCCCTACATAACTCCTGTTTTACCCCTGCGGGGGCAACGTATGTGCATAAATTTCTCATACAAAACTGCTCATTTGTACAAGCTGCAAGCATATTCCAGATACACGTACATTTTAAGCATGCACGCTGATCTTAAAATTTGTATAAAATATTTTCCATAAAATCTAAAACGTCGAGGAAAATACCCGTTCAGTTTAGCGATAAAACAAGCTTGGAGCTCGGAACATGCTATTTTGAAGACGAGAAAATCTAGGACAGGTTGTTGCAAGCTTGAGATAAGGTGACGAGTGGCTGTCTCTCAAACAAAGAGATGCAGCCTTGGGAAATAAAACATAAAATGCAAAGTTTTTGCATCTTTGTAAACGGAATCAAAATTAAGTTGCAATACAAAATACATCAATTAAAGAAGATGATTTTAAATCACATTAAAACAAGCTTCTGTTGAGAAAAAAATAACTAAAAGTGTACTTACCGTGTTTCTATTGTCAAGCCTTTTCATTTCATACCCCTTCATTCACATTAACCCCTCCATAGGTTGGGGGTGTAAGTGGTTCATCAACACCTTTGAACTAAAGCCAACTTCACCTGTACGTGGTGCACCCTGCTGACTGACAAACGAAGCTCTGGCGAAAACAGAGGTAGGGAGCGTAATTGTAAGCTACCCGACAGGGGAATGTACCTCCACCTTACAGAATACCGCAGCCAAATAACGGTTCCCTTGAGGGTTGTTGTGTTCCTGCGAGTGAGTGAGGTCACCAGAAAGGAAGGAGATGCTGCGTTGGCAGCGGGGGTGGCGGCGCGCGAGCGATATTTTATGTTGCGAGCGTTAATATGGCTACGGCAACCGCTTCACATCAGGCGGGCCGTATGCTTGTCTACCACCCGTCGTAGTATAAAAAAAAAAAATAGGAGGCACATTAATCCTTATATACCATAACGGAGGGGTTAATGTGTAAATTATAAATCGCATTATTGTGTCGGTCATAATATTGCATTACAAATGGCGGTATTTTAATATTCGAGCATTGTCACTAGAATCAAAGGAGTATGCCACAACTCAATCAGACCTTGAGAAGTGGATCAAATTTAACTTGCAAGTCTTGATTACATACACTGTGGTAAAACTAAAATAAAATATTATTAAAAGATGCTAATTTTTCGCAAGAACGCAACATTGCTAATATCCCATTAAAGGCACTTTACAGCTCCATTATAGTACCGAACGCTGATAAAGTGAGTTAAGATAATGTCATCTGGTATAACGGCATTATCAGGGCTGCAGACGATCGACTAATTAGTGAATTAATATCTAGAGTGGAATTAGGCAGCGTCGCAGGCGCGGAAAATGGCGTCCATTTGCGAGAGTGCTCGGATTACTGGCTGGAGACGTGTGCCTCGTGTCACGACCAATTTGAGGAGCAGCCGCCTTTTAGAAAATTAGCTAATTGTTGAATGAGGTGTTTGATTGGATAATATTACGCTCCATGTTCATGTACTTTCTTTTAAGACGAGAAAACGAATTATTTGCAATAATATTTTATATCTGCCACTTGAGCTTCACTTGACTAGTCTTATAATGCCTTATTTGCCATATCGCTGTTTCTCATATTGCTAAGAGGGGAAGTCAAATTCCAAAAGCTTCCTACTCCTACTAATTTCTTCTGATTAAATTCGTTGTGAGTTCCAAGGCAGCCGTAGTTTTACCCCCGGGACTGCAATAGACACACAGACAGATTCACTGTTCATTGCCTTTTTTGGCGGTCGTCGCTGTTAATCCTGGCAACACAGGAGACACAGTGGAATATGTGTTGGACCCCCGTCCCTATCTACCATTAGCATACGGCGCGCCTCATGAAGAAATGACCGTAACAAATATAGGTTCTCATTATAAGTACGCTGGCATCTCTGCTATCTGCTATACATACGTCTGGTAACCTCACTCACTCGCAGGAACACAACAGCCCTCAAGAAACTCACCCTCACCAGAAAGGAAGGAGATGCTGCGATGGCAGCGGGGGTGGCGGCGCGCGAGCGATATTTTATGTTGCGAGCGTTGATATGGCTACGGTAACCGCTTCACATCAGGCGGGCTGTATGCTTGTTGTATGCTGCCACCCGACGTAGTGTAAAAAAAAACGTTAACCCTTTTAGAACTAAACGACCGAGATTAATAATATACGTATCGACCATTAACAAAAGGTGTACATCAGCCTCTGTTTACGGCCGCCAATAATTTACAATTGCAGTAGTTGAACAGCACTCGTTGCACGATTACACGCTCCATTAGCTCGCAGTAAATTTGAATTAAAAGTGCACGCGACTGCAGCAAACGATGATTTATTGATAGAGTGCATACGCTTGTAAAATTAGTTGTAAATGTTATGAATGACGTGCATCCTGATCACGGGGAATATCTTTAGTTTCCTTTAATGGTACTAGAGATACAAAGTTGTATCACTTGTACCATCAATGGTACTAGTCAATGGTACTACTGATCCTAAGGGGATCTAAAGGCTTGCGTAAACCGGCGCATGGCAGAGAAAAGTATTGAGGATGATGACTACCAGCGTACACCGCGGAGGAGGAAAATTCTTGGTAGATAAGCGCTGTTGGTTGGTTGCGGACCCTCACACGCGCACCGTATTACGTTGGGGAGTAAGTGGTTCATCAGCATCTTTAAATCAAAGCCAACCTCACCTGCATATCGTGCTCCCTGCTGACCGACAAATGAGGCTCTAGCGAAAAGAGAGGTAGGGCTTAGCGTAGTCTTTAAGCTGCCCGACTGGGGAAGTACCTCCACCTCACAGAATACCGCAGCCAAATAACAATTCCCTTGAGGGTTGTTGTGTTCCTGCGAGTGAGTGAAGTCACCAGAAAGAAAGAAGTATAGGCTGGCAACGGATTGTTGTTGCTGATCTCCATGGGCGGTGGTGTTTGCTTTCCATCAGGTAACCTATATGCTCGTTTCCCCCCTGTCATATAAAAAAAACGGCCGTGTGGTTTCTGGTAGACTAGAGTAGAACCACTCCGTATCTTCCCGTGGTAGTCGTTCAAGACGACTAAGGGAAATACATTATAAAACATCGATCAGGCCTCCCCAACCCGTCTGGCCAGCGTGGGGAGTGTAGGCCAAATCCTCCTTCTGTCTAGGACGGACGCGAGAGGGTCGTGCTCCTGTAGTGAAAACTAAAATGACCTGATAATGATGATGATGATGATATAAAAAAAACTCTCTTTAATAGACAATTTATTATTAATAAATACAAATTATACACTGTCTACAGTGTAGATCAAATTGCCTGTAAATTTGACTTCCGCAAAATAACACCTGCATCAATTAACTCTCTTTAATAAGCTGCCGTTAACTTACTTCTAAGTAAAATTATCATTTACCTTCTTGAATTACGTAATTTGTATGTCCGAGGATGCGAACATGCATTTTAATAGCTCGCTGATTTAATCGCAGTGTGTGAAGTAGTTGTTGTACCCGGTGGTCGATAAAAAAGAGGCAATTGAAGTGGTTAGAGACTACGCTTACCTCGGGCAAGTGATAGTGATAGCTTGGCCGGGTAACTTCAACAAAGAGATAGATATACGCATTCGACTGGCCTGGGAAGCATTCGAGAAACTTCGATAATCGATATATCCTCACAGCACAAATACTTCAAACGTTAAAAACAAAAGTTCATTTCGTTATACCTACTGAGAATCCTTTATCAATGACAGTATTTTAACAAAAGAACTTAAGGGTGTAAGAGGCTGACTGTGATCTTTAGAGCTAAAGCCAACATCACCTGCACGTGGTGCACTCTGCCGATTAACGAAAGAAGCTCCGGGGAAAGAGCTGTACGCTACGCTGTACCCTACCTGGGTACAGCGTATTTCTAAGTTGTCCGGTTGGGGAAGTACCTCCACCTAACAGAATACCGCAGCCGAATAACATTACCCTTGAAAGTTGTTGTGTTCATGCGAGAAGATGAGGTCACCACTCACCAGAATGGAAGGAATTGCTGCGAAGGTAGCGGGAGTGGCGGCGCGCGAGGTATATTTCATGTTGTGAGCGGTAGTATGGCTTCGGTAACCGCTTCACATCAGGCGGGTATGCTTGTCTGCCACCTGACGTAGTATAAAAAAAAAGTTAGTATGGATTTCTATCAGTCGCATTTGTAATAAATCGTGGAAAATTGATTTTATATGCTTTATGCTTTTATGACACAATACTATATAAGTAAATGTCGAAAATAAATTCACCTATTGGTGTCCTATAATAAAAAGAGTGCATCGGCGGTGCATCGCTGGCATGCAGATAACTAGACGCGACGGATTCACCAGACCGGGTAATGCAGATTAAGCCAGTTTTACCTTTCGGGGATCCGCGCCGTAAACCAGCGAACTTTTATGTCTGAAATACTTACTTTATTGTTTTGTCTAACATTTTCCTAAATTTATTAAAGTGATAACTAATAAAGCATCGTCTATTTCTCTCATTATAATGTTTCTAGTTAAAATACGAATGATAAAAAGTGCGTAGAGACGCACTTTTTATCATTCGTACCCAGTGTAGAGACTCTGGGTATAATTATTATTAAACAGCTGTAATGGCGAGCGATGGCTAAATTAACACCATGATAATGTAATTGTGTTTGAAATGTTATATGTTATTGTGTATTGTTTCAATTATTGTCTCATATTGTGATGTTAATAAATATATTTTCTTTCTTTCTTGTTATCCAATTTCTATGTTTTACTTGGCTCTATTCCACGTTAATCCTCAAAAATAAATAAATAGTATTTTGTTAACCTGCGTGTTCTGTTTTTCTGACTTATCTGCAGTATAGTATAGTATACATAGCATTTTCTTAATGCACTATATCGGTACAAAAGCGTGTGATTTGCGTAATGGTAAGTATATATCACAGATGTAAACATGGATGTTGCAGTCTTAATTATTTTACCCTTGCTTTCACCCGCGACTTCAACCGCGTTTACATTTGAAAATATGTGTACAAAGTTTCATGATGATCGATTGAATAGTTTTGGCATGAAAGCGTATTGTTACGCTTATATATTATTATATAATAATAATAATAATAATAAGTCCGCAGGGCAGCTTGTGTGGCGAGCTGTTGTGTGAGTAGCGACACCACGGACCCGAGTCTCCAGAGAGTCGGTCAGGGCCTTCGTCTCCGACGTGTCTTCATCGGTCGGAGTGTAAACACAAGAAGGCCCGCAGGACTCTCAGCTCTGGCTTGCCTTCATTGGCCGTCCAGAGAGGAGCCGCTAGAGCTATATGCTCCAGGGGTGGAAGTGTTAAAGGGCATCACGCCGCGAGTAACTTCGGAGAAAGCGCAGCACACCTCTCGACACCCCTGAGTCACTCACACCGGTGTTGCCCCCGGCCGATTTCCTGGCATTTCGGAGGCCCATCTAGTGAGTGGCAAGCCACCGCCTGCCGCAAATAACTAGCAATAAAAGCAGTTATGGCAGGCGTCCGTCCCTCTTCTGTAATAGCCCGGTATTAAGTTCACCCAGATCTCATCTCCATAGCCCATTTATTTTCCATCACACTTCGCAATAGTCTCAACGCCTGCCGAGACCTGCTCATGGGTATATCGTTCCATTGATATATCCTGGAGCGGGTCACGGCGGGCGTACAACATTACATCAAATTTCTCAAAGGGGCCTCTACGTGTTGGATCTATATCCCCGCGTATGCCTATCAAATGACCGGGCTTGACCCGTGAATTAAGAGAGATACATAATAATAAATATTGTCACACAAATTACACAGCGCCATCTAGCCCCAAAGTAAGCGAAGCTTGTGTTATGGGTACTAGACAACTGATAAACATACGTAAATACACTTTTTTTTTGTAAATACATACTTATGATACATAGAAAACACCCAGACCAAGACAAACAGACATGTTCATGCACACAAATGTTTGTCCCGTGTGGGAATCGAACCCACGAGCGTTGGTGTCGAAGCCGCGTCCTTGACCGCTACGCCACCGAGCTCGTCAATTATATTTTTTTTTTTTTTTTTTTTTTTTTTTATACTACGTCGGGTGGCAGACAAGCATACGGCTCGCCTGATGTGAAGCGGTTACCGTAGCCATATTAACGCTCGCAACATAAAATATCGCTCGCGCGCCGCCACCCCCGCTGCCATCGCAGCATCTCCTTCCTTTCTGGTGACCTCACTCACTCGCAGGAACACAACAGCCCTCAAGGGAACCGTTATTTGGCTGCGGTATTCTGTGAGGTGGAGGTACATTCCCCAGTCGGGTAGCTTACACTTACGCTCCCTACCTCTCTTTTCGCCAGAGCTTCGTTTGTCAGTCAGCAGGGTGCACCGCGTGCAGGTGAAGTTGGCTTTGGTTCAAAGATGTTGATGAACCACTTACACCCCTATGTGAATGTGAGTTTCTAGCAATATTAGCGTATTGCTAGAAACTCACATTCACATTTATAATATTAGTAGAGAAGTAGGGATTATAGTCACGAGAATTGACCCTCTAGTTACAGTAGACAATACTTGCCTGGATGTTTGATTGCACGACAACGATGTCATCAATCATCATCATCAGGTCCATTTTAGTCTCCACTACAGGAACACGACCCTCTCTCGTCCGTCCTAGACGGAAGGAGGATTTGGCCTACACTTCCCACGCTGGCCAAACGGGTTGGGGAGGCCTGATCGATATTTGATAATGTATTTCCCTTAGTCGCCTTGTACGACATCCACGGGAAGAGACGGAGTGATTCTATTCTAGGCTGCCGGAAACCACACGGCATATGTCATCAATATTAGCGCCTTATTCAGAAACCATGACAAGGTTAGATTATAAGGGAATCTTCTAACAGCTACGGAACCCGTGAGAATATAATCCGCTTCATTCTTAACCGATTTTTCAAATCGGATTACTCGTTCGGGCTGGCTCCTCAGTATTTTTTAGTTAGCCACTCATTTACGACCTCCATCTCGCGTTCATTTTCAGAAAAAAAAATCTAATTGAATTTGTGATCGCTGAATTTTGATTGGATTCTGTTTTCAGTAGGGACTCGGATCGCACCCTTTTCACCCTCGTTTTTTATTACTAAATACTTGTGTTTGTAATTAAAAAAAATGTACCTTTTTCGTGCTAATTAAAGAATTTTCTTTGCCAATTGATGGTAAAATGTTTCTTGTACGAGAAAGAATTCTTGAAAACTTTAGTTCCAAGTTACTCTGTTAGTTATATATTTTTTTCTTTTCATATATCATAATATTCATTTTAAGATTAGTTTACTTTTAGTTAATTTAGTTTGTAGTGTAAGGATTTACACTTATATAATAATGTTTTGTTTTTATTTTAATTTAATAAATAAAGTTACTGTGTTTACATATATTTTTCATATCGTTCAGGAGACAAACGCTTAGAAAACCAGCCTCCGAAGTAAGAATCTCAAGTTACGGGCGAAGGTTACGGGTTTTTCAGATATGATTTTTCTTTATTTAGGTCGATAGATCTGGAGTTTTCATTGAACTGAAATTACAATGGACTGAACCTTTAACAATATATTTAACTTTAAGAAAATGTATTTAAAAAAAATTCAAGCTTTCGGCCGAAACTCTGGAATTTCCTTCATTGTAGCACCGTAGGTATAGAAGTATCTAACTGCATGTCTAAACAGCAATGAACAGTGTTCCCACTGCATTCCAAGGGTAAAACTAAGGGCTTATGAACTCATAACGAATTTAATCAGAAGAAAACCCAGAATAGAACAGACAAGCATACGGCCCGCCTGTGCATGTGCATGCGAAGCGGTTACCGTAGCCATATTAAAGCTCGCAGCATGAAATATTTCTCGCGCGCCGCCACATCCGCTGCTTACGTAACAACTCTTTACTTTCTGGTGACGTCACTAACTCGCATAATCACAAAAGGCTCACAGGAATTATTATTTGGCTGTGTTATTCTGTGAGGTGGAGGTACTTCCCCAGTCGGGCAGTTGCAGATACGATGAAACCTACCTCTCTTTGTCCAAAGCCCCATTCGTTAGCCGGCAGGGTGCACCGCATGCGGGCGAGGTTTTTGCTGTAAAGCACCCCAACAATGCCTTTATTTACTCACATAAACAGATTTCTTTTTTGTTTTTAGGGTTCCGTACCTCAAAAGGAAAAAACGGAACCCTTATAAGATCACTTTGTTGTCCGTATGTCTGTCTGTCTGTCTGTCTGTCTGTCTGTCAAGAATTTCTATGTCGAGAATGCGTGGAGGTATCAAGCTGAAATTTGAACTGTATACTCAGGTCTACGGTCCCATGAAGTTGTAAAATAATCAAACTGCTAAGTTTACGTAGAAAAAAGTTACGGCCGTTTATTCAGCAAAAAACGCATATTTCGACACACTCAAGGGAATCAAAACCTATAGGGTACTTCCCGTTGACCTAGAACTATGAAATTTGGCAAGTAACATCGTTATAGACTACAAGTACAGGAATAAATCTCAAAACTATACATTTGTAAATAGATCTTAAAAAATAGGGGTCTATATTTTTTATAGGGTGTCGAAATTTCAAATTGAAACTACTAGTTCAAATGGGGTATCATATGAAAGGGCTTGATGTACACATTGCAAAATATATTTTTTAATTTTTTTCGACGCATTATTTCTTATTTATAATGAAAAATATCAAATTTAATAATGATACTACGTACCTACGGAACCCTCGGTGGGCGAGTCCGACTCGCACTTGTCCGGTTTTTTTTTGGTTTACCATCGCGAATACCTCATCTACAAACCGTTTGGTTTTCCCGATATATTTTTTTTACATTATCAATAAAATAAATATCATTGCATTGATCACAAGGTGTTAGTTGGATGTATAATTAACGAAAACTAACAAAATATATCTACATACGAGTAGAAAGACAATTCCCCAACTTCGCAAAGGCCAGATTGTTTGCGACTCTGGGCCTTAATTAGCCCCACACTTAATTATAACGATAAACTTGGAGATGTTTTGGAAATTAAACAAGTGTGTAATAAAATCTGCTCCCCGCAGCGCCCGGCCAGGTACGCCATAAATTACACGTACACTTCGCCCTTTGTCAACGCATACGACACCTTATAGCGACTGTAAGAGATAGTTTCATATACATTGCGTCTTTATTAACAATGCCCGTGCCAGAGAAGCTCATATGGTCCGCCCGGGTGGAAAGCGTTACCGCAGCAATGGACGCGAGCAATGAGAATCAATAGCGCGTTACCGACCCTGAAAAATCTAGAAACCGTTTCATGCCTTTTTTGAAAATCTCCATGTCTCTCAGGAGAAAAAACCTGGACAGACAAGTCATTTTCCACCACGAACTGTGCAATTGTGGAATCTTCCCTCAGCAGTATCCCTAAATAAATATGACATGTTTGCCTTCAAGAACAGAGTATTTTTTTTCCTTAAAAGGCTGCCATTGGATTGACGACTTCTTAGTTTGGAGTGAAGCACCTTAATGTTTGATAACTCAACAGAGAGTACAGAATAGCTGCCATTTTCTTATTGATCCATTTTCTCCTGGCAGAACACATGCAGGGAGGCGTTGTGCCCGCGCTATTATACGCCTGACAGCCTGAGTAATTGGACTTAGGTAGGAATTCTTCACCGACAGTGACGACATTCTTACGGAAGGGAGTGGGGGAGCTAGGGTCCTACCGCCTCAGCTGAAGCCGATTACCGAATCGAAATCGAATATTATTTTGATTCGTGAAATAGGTCTTATGTTTTCGTTTTGACAAACATCTTCAGCTTAGTTAGTAGAGCTTCAGTGTTTCTACTAGCCAAGTTAAACACAGGTACCATAAATCTAAGCCGAAGTTCGAAATTCATAATTAAAAAAATCCGATGGTAATCGTCTTCTGCTTCGGCGGTAGGATCCTTATCTGGTCTGCACATTTTTTTGAAAAATATAACGAGCACAAGGTCATTATTTTATTCTCATACTATAACCATCCATATTAACCAAGCAATGTAAATAACACACAACAATACGGTAGTTGTCAAATATTTATTAGTACCAGGGGTGAAGGGTGACCCCACTGCGTATAAAGTGAGGCAGGAATTTTAATTTACCCTTGTTAGAGACATGTTTGGAGACACCGTGTCGAGTTACAGCCGTAATGGCCGACAATAATGTCGGAACTGACTGTTTCTACCTAAGAATGTTATTTTCTCCAATTTGTTTTGTATGTGAATACTTGTAAATTCTACTGTGGAATGCTTGGTGTTTATTAAAAAAGTTTAATTTGTTAGTACTGTCTCCGGTTTAAATATTTCGGGTGTTTTAATGGAGTTCGTTATATTGGTTTCTTTTTTAACCGACTCTAAAAGAATTTATCTCTAAGTAAAGACTATGGAACATCGCGTGGGGGGGAGAGGAGGCGCTGCCATTTTGACATAATTTTACTGTATATATAATGTATTCATGTACAAGGCGTGTCCAAGAGGCAGGCACACTCCATTTTTATCCAGGTACTGTGTCCTCACTGGGCGAGGCTCTTGGTAGAGACTGGTATTTAAATAACTGTTACAATTTTAACAAAAAAAAACCTCCCTCCTCCAGCCTCCAAACATTACTCTACATTTATGTATGTAGATACATACTGATACATTACTGATGATGGAAAAATATAGGACCAATCTGGAAGTATACTCTTTCAAATAAATAAAAGGTATTTTTCAAATCGGTATAAAACTTAAAAAAAAATACAACCGAATTGAGAACCTCCTCCTTTTTTGGAGTCGGTTAAAAAAACACAATACAATGCGTTCATCTAACGACAACATGCGTCAATCCCAGCTGTTGTTGGTAGTTGACAGTTGTTAAGCGAAGTCTGCGGTCTTTAGGCGGCTTGAAAACACTGGCTTCCGCCAACGTGCAGTTGAGCAGCGTGGTAGAGTAAGCTCTAAATCCCTTCGATTGAAGGGATATCTAAGGGTGGATATCCAGTAGTAGGATAAATGATCTACATAGACATTCTAACCGCTTTACATCAGGCGCGATACGTCAGATAGCACACTTCTTCGTAAAAAAATTCAAATTCTATACAAGCCGGCCTATCTAGGCGCAACTTGAAACGTTAATCAAATCTACATCTGTAACTTAGCACCATTTTTCACTACCGCCCTAAGTTTTACATTATCAGGGACAGACAAAGCCCCAGGAGGTATCTGCAGATCACCGGAGATTTATACGTCTGACCACAGTATATGGACTACTGACAGTAATATTTTTTTTCTGTTTTTTGAACCGCCTGAAATAAATTTCTACCATTGCCTCGTCGTCAACCCTTATTCATCCCACTGCTAGGATACGGACCTCCCCTCAATCGAAGGGGTTAGAGCATACTTCACCACGCCGCCCATCTGCGGGTTGGCGAAGGCCAGTGTTTTCAAGCCGCCTAAAGGCCACTGACTTAGCTTAACGACTGTCTATGACAACAGCCTGGACCGAGGGCTTATCGTTTACTCCGAAGCATGGAGGAGCTTGAGATAATTAAACTCATCCATGGACAGACTACGATTGACGTTGCTTAACTTGCGTGTTCGATAAGCCTGATATGCGTAACAACGCCTTCGAGCTCCTCAACATTTACTCAGTTTTTTATTAATTTTAAGTCACACCCCAGCCACTGCAGCCATGCAAATGTCGTGTCGTTTGAAATACGATGAAAATGTAACACTAATCAATAAACAAATAACTACTTTTGGAAAAAGGATTCCATGTTTTTAAAATAAAATTAATATGAAATTAGAATTCTTAGCCAAACAAAAATTATTTTGATTTGAAATGGCCAGTACTGCAGAACGGCAATTTCATAGATAAAGACCTATTCAGTTCATTTATTCATAACAATCTACATTGTGTTGAATTTCATATCATACATTAAAAATAATCATACAATAATAATAAAATAGAATAATAAATTACAAAAATTCGTCAATAATAGTTACAAAAATGATATATACTTAAAATGTCAAAAGAAAGAATATTAATAGTCAAATCATATAAAATCCGTACAACATAAGAAAAATAAATTAGAATTCGTCAACACTATAACAACATTTTTCCAATAAAAGGGCGTGCAACTTAATTTTAAAAATCTTCCAGCTAGATACGGTTTTCAGATCATTAGGTAGTTTATTGAAAAGCTTAATGGCCTGATACCTTGTACCGTGTTTGACTATTGTGAGTCTAGGAAGCACTTCACTAGTAATGTTCATTCGTCTAGTGCTCTCACGTAGCTGTCTTTCTTGAGTGGTTTCATTTCTTAAAAGATTCTTCACAAACTCAGTTAAGGTTATTAAAATGTATAAGCTAGGAACAGTGAGCACACCATATTGCTTGAACAAATCTTTACAAGACTGCTGTTGAGGGATTCGACCAATTACTCTCAAAGCTCGTTTTTGTAGCCTGAAAGCCCTGACGATATTGTAATTATAACTATTTCCCCACAGTTTAATGCTGTACCGAAGTTTCGACTCAACTAGTGCAAAGTACACCAGTTTTAATTGCTCTACAGTGAGTACATCTCTTAGACTTCGAAGAGCATAGCAAGCAGAGCTGATAGTTTTGGCTATTGATGCTAATTCCCGTTTCCAATTCAAAGCAGAGTCTATATGTACACCTAAGAATTTCACTTCATCTACAACTTTAATTTTATTTCCCTTGAAGACTATGTCTAAAGTATCTTTATTGTTAGCTGTGGATTTAAACAAAACGGCACAGGTTTTATCGGCGTTAAGTTCTAAATTATTTGCACTAAACCACTCATCAAAAATCTCTACTATGGTGTTGACTTTTTGGATAAGTTCCGGTAAAGTATTTGCAGAGACAATTGCATTAGTATCATCTGCAAAGACAATCACGCTAACATCATCAATTGCATTATTTATGTGATCAATAAGGTCATTAATAAAAAGAATAAACAGTATAGGTCCCAGTATTGACCCCTGCGGAACACCTCTTTCGATGTTTGTCAATTTTGAAGTACACGAGTATTCAGTAGCATCGTCTATGTTTTTTATTTCGATATATTGTTTTCTGTTCCCTAAGTATGACTTGAACAGTTCTAGTGTCTGTCCTCTTACACCGTAGTAGTCAAGCTTGCTTAAAAGTATTTTATGGTCAACCGTGTCAAAAGCCGAGGTTAAATCTAGAAAAAGTCCCGCAACTTTTTTTTTGTCATTTAATTTTATTAGTGCGTCATCTATCAATGTACCAATTGCATCAGATGTACCAATGTTCTTTTGATATCCATATTGTCTCTCATTAATTACTTTATTTGAAGTTAAATGCTTTAGTAACCGTTTTTTAATTAGCTTTTCTTGAATTTTAGACAATACAGGTAGCAATGATGATGAGGTAGCAGGTCTGTAATTCTTAGGATCTTGTTTAGAGTTCTTTTTGTGAACGGGTATAACTCGGCCTATTTTCAATTGTTCAGGGAACAAACATTCTATCTGACAATTGTTAAACAAATGTGCAAGAGGTTCTGCTAACACATCTATATTTTCTTTAACGATAGTTATTGGGATTTCGTCATAACCACAAGATTTCTTAGACTTCATAGCTTTTACGAGATTTGTGATTTCATTTGGAGTGATCACTTCCCAGCTCATATCACTCTCTATCCTATTTATATTTTTATTTAAAAATTTCAAGGCTATTTGTGAATTATCGGATGTCATCTTTTTACTTTGGTCAAATTTATCAGAGAATATATTCACTATCTTTTCTAGATCATCTATTAATATGTCATCTACGTTAATTTTTATTTTTTCATTTATGTCAACTTTATTCATAGGATGTTATTTAGTTTCCTATCTTATGTTATAATCGTATAAAAAAAAATATGGTACTTATTGCTAATTTGTTCTAAGTGGCGAACGCCATGCCATGCCATCTATAATCTACTAGCGGCCCGGTACGTGCTTCGCTACGTATAACTTGAAATAATAAAAAAAAAATTTGAAACATCAAATTCATTTATTCAAACAAAAAAATATTTTATTAATTGTTAGCTATGTTAAAACTTAATTCAAAATATTTGGATAAACAATTTTTTTTTTGTGTATGTATAAACAAACGTCTAGGGGGTACCGACTCTCGAACAGGCAACATAAAGTCGAAGTACGTCCAAAATGAAATGACCGCATGAATGACATAACAACATGCTTGTACTGTCAACACTGAAATAAGTTTCAATTCGACTGCAAAATCCCCATTAACAAAATGATCCGCCATTTATTGAATTCAATTGTTACAAAAATGTGATAAATGAAGAACCGCTCCACCGATTTTGTGCAAACTTCACCTAAACCATCTACTAAATAGTCCGAATAAACCCAAAACATTTGGTTTGGATAGGTGAGCCCCTTCTTGAGTTATAAAATTACAACGAAAAGTGGCACTGATTTTTATATACAATAGATATTATTATATCTGGCCGTAGGCACAAAATCAACCTTTACAGTACTGCATTGTTCTTTATACTGTGCCCCTTCATAGTATCTTCAAAAGAGGAGATGAAAAATTCCTTGTCCCTGGCTTGTGACGCGACAAATGCTAGGTTAACTTCCTCATTTGCATTTTTATCTTTGGCCACCCCAGAAACATTAGTCTTGATAGAACAAGACAGAATACCCCTAATTGTGGGTACTGATCGCAATTTATGTGTAATATGTATGCAAATAAGTAATGGCTTATTGTCATGGTAATGAAGAGTAAAGATTGCTTTTTGAGGGACTTAATTTGATTGCTGAGTTTTGTTTGAATTCGAATATTTCTTTCTTGATAGACGCAAGGGGGAAAGAATGTTTAAATTATAGTAAATTATGGGGTGTAAGTGGTTCATCAAGATCTTTGAACTAAAGCCAACTTCACCTGCACGTGGTGCACCCTGCTGACTGACAAACGAAGCTCTGGCGAAAAGAGAGGTAGGGAGCGTAATTGCAAGCTACCCGACTGGGGAATGTACCTCCACCTCACAGAATACCGCAGCCAAATAACAATTCCCTTGAGGGTTGTTGTGTTCCTGCGAGTGAGTGAGGTCACCAGAGAGAAAGAAACGAAGGAGATGCTGCGTTTGCAGCGGGGGTGGCGGCGCGCGAGCAATATTTTATGTTGGAAGTGTTAATAATCACATCAGGCGGGCCATATGCTTGTCTGCCACCCGACGTAGTATAAAAAAAAAAAGTAAATATAAAGTTGTTTCTAGAGCGACATGAAATCGACAGCAAAATTTAAAACATGAAACAAGTATTTTAACAACAATGACAAACATTTAGTAGATATTTTTTACGATTTGAAAATGCAGATCTGTTCAATCTAGCTTTTTATTTTCATAGAAGTATGTTGTTGTTGGATGGAAAGTTTGATCGCAAATCTTTTGCTACATTGGGTAGGTGGGGCAGGTGAAAATGTACCGAAATGCTATCTTATTATATTTCCTTTTAAATCAATTCCTAACCTTGCAAATAATATCCGCTAGTTATTTCTCGGTGACTAACGTGCATTTTCAAGGTTACATAGGGCCAAGAGTTAAGAATTTCAGAAATGTTTAAATTTTTTTAGAATTTCCTTAATTTCCTTAAAACAAATCCCGAGGAACGGCCGGATTTGAAAGAAGAAATAATGCATACAACATTCATAAGAATACCGTGTAAGCAAAAAGTTTCAGTATATCAACGATCGGGGATAACTTAAGTGAAACGCGCGCGAGAGCCTGATCTGTTATGAATAACAGAACACTTAGCTACAAAATACTGAGAGTACTTAGAGCTAGTCGTGTACGCATTAATCACGCACCAAGTGTGGGCGTTTACGACAAGCGTGCGAGTGGTGTACCTCGATTGGTACATTGCATCCATTCATTATGGAGGAAATCATTTGGGTATGTTTAGAAAGCGGCTGAACGCGGAAGGCGGAGGATTCTATTTGGCGGAAAGCATTGGGGAAGGCCTATATCCAGCAGTGGGTAGATACAGGCTGATGATGATAATGATGATTAGGAAGAATCCGATAAAGATATATATAATAACTAATAAAAACCGCCGCCGCGAAAGGACCCAAGTTAGGGACGTTATAGACACACTAAAAAAGCAGAAATGGAAGTGGGAAGGACACATAGAAGAATGGACTCAAATCGGTGAACCAGAAGAGAAGAATAATAAAGTAGTGGACGACATTAGGCATCACGCAGGCTGCAAACTTGTATCCAAAGTGGCACGAGAGGCAAAAATGAAAAGATATGGAGGAGGCCTATGTCCTACAAAGGATAAAATAAAGGCTGCTATGGATGGATGGAATAACCAATTGGATACAAATACAACCAAACGTAAATGTAGCCAGTAGCAAGACAATCTCTGTCTACAATGAAGAGAGATAGTGTGTACTATCTGCAACATCAAATGTAATTCTAGCCCCAGTCAAAAAAATATGTAATTGTGTTCTATGACCAAATATAAATTTATTTCTTGACAAAAAAAAATATATTCCTCTAAATAGAAAAGTAAAATTGTAATGATTTGTTACTACATAACATAGCTTTTATTCATGACTAGCGACCCGCCCCGGCTTCGCACGGGTGCAATGCTGATACTAAATGTACTACAGAAGGTCTTTGCGCTTTGTCCTATCCAGTCATTCCCCAGTTATAGGCACACGCCGCCGGCTCCGCGGCCGGTACCGCCACAGCCGTTATGTCCCTGCATTTTAAATGTGTAATATCTTCTAAACTATTCATTTAAATTACATGCTGTGAAGGGCCATATTGATCTATATTAAATGCGCAATGTATTTAAGGTACTTAATTGGATAAGGATTAATTCTGTATTGCTTAAAATCGCTTCGTAAATAAGGCATTATTTCTTGTAAAAAGCAAAGGATAAAATAACGGTTATTGTGTGTTACCACTAAGAGATAGACATATACCATCGCGAACTTTTTTGTAGACCATTTTAAGGTGAACAATACTGTACTACATTATTTTGATCTATCTCGTTGGGTTCAGCCAGCGTTTGCAATGAAAGAGCAAAAAAATGTGTTTATTTACGACATCACATTAGAAACCTCTAAATTATCAGTGTTTTTCTACTATGTTATGCATATATTATACATATAAACTTTCCAGTTGAATCACTCTATCTATTAAAAAAAACCGCATCATAATCCGTTGCGTAGTTTCAAAGATTTAAGCATACATGGGGACATAGGGACAGAGAAAGCGACTTTGTTTTATACTATGTAGTGATAAAAAAAAAATATGATGGCTAAAAAGAATTAAAACAAACGCCTTTGTATATCATTACTCAAAGCAGATGGTGTAAATAGTATAAAAGAAGATTCAGAAAGTTAAACAGAAATAGGTATTGCAAATCCGCCGTATGGATCCCGACAGGTACTTTGGTCACGTAACGAATGTGGGCGAATTCGAATGTTTGAATAGAACTAGGTAGGTACGAACATTTAGTAATTTCTAATATGATTTAGCATTCAATACTAAATATTAATTTTAAAGACTTATCTTTATAAAGGGTGTAAGTGGCTCACTACCATCTTCGGAGCCAAAGCCAACCTGCACGTGGTGCACTCTGCATAGGAAGCATTGGGAAAGGCTTTTTTATATCCAGCAGTGGATAGATTCAGGCTCATGATTATGATGATGATGATTTAGGGACGAAGTAAATATCTATGATTGAGTTCTTATAGTTGTTCATAAATGAGATAACATTAAGTTATCTTTTGTAACGTGAATACTGTTGTTAGTTATCATTAAATATTATGTTATTGCAAGAATCTTGGTTCAAGTCACTTTTAGTTTTCAAAGCAACCACCTTTAGTGCCAACGATCACTAGCGAGTTGAATGTTATATAAAAGAAGTAATTACCATTTGTACCATATATATTATATTGCAAAATAAAAGCAGCCTGACCAGAGAAAGATTCACCAGGAGACTTCTGAAAAAGCGCTTAAGTCGTGAGACGGAAGGTTTACTTGGGACGGGACATTCTGGAAAGAATGGAAAATATCACAATAGTTAAAACCATTTCCAATCAGAAATGATCCAGAGGGCAATTAGGAAGTGGTAGAAATATCACACGTGAGACATTCAATTATCTACTACATAAAAATAAGTCGGGTTTTCCTTCCTGACGCTATAACTCCAGAACGCACGAACCGATTTCCACGGTTTTGCATTCGTTGGAAAGGTCTCGGGCTCCGTGAGGTTTATAGTAAAGAAAATTCTGGAAAAAATTGAAAAGAAAAGCGGGAAAATCTTTTTTCACATACAGCGCCATCTCTAAGGAAATGGATGGAAACGAAAAGATTGAGCCACAGCGAAGCGTGGCCGGGCCGCTAGTTTATTATATTAAACGGGTCACTCACGTATATTTATTAGGAAAGGAGATTAGTTTTGATCTCAAATGGAGACTTTCATCAAGGCGAGTGTCCAGACGCGTCCACGCTCTCTCGATTGCGATGAACACTGCAGTCTTCTCTTGCAGCTCGATTAAAATGAGAGGGGGTGGGGGAGATTGGTGCATTGTTTGGTGGGGTGCCGCCTTCGACAATGGACGATGACGTGGTGGCAGATGATGGATCTGACTCGTCTATGTCTTCGGGATCATAAGGTATGTTGCGTCCCCTCCCCCCTCACGTAGCTGTTGCCAGTCGCAAGATACCTATCACGAGACCGCACTTTGTCACAATAAGTGTGTCACTAGTTTTAATACAAAATTTTCGGCCTATCATTATTGCTATTTTATCCGTAATACTCTTGAAGAAATATGGGCGCGCTCTCCGTCGTGGCGTGAATTCTGTTGAAATTCTATCTTCACCGGTTTTTCATCCGGTTTTTCATCTGTTCGAGGGCCATCCGAATCTCATTATTATCAGCCTGTATCTACCCACTGTTGGATATAGGCCTTTCCCAATGCTTTCCACCATATGCGATCCTCCGCTTTCCGCATCCAACCGCTACCAGCCACTTTTTTGAGATCGTCGGTCCATCTAGAGAGGGGGCGCCCTATGCTTCGTCTATACGTGGCCTCCACTTTAGGACTTTCCTCCCCCATCTGCCAGTGCCTAGTTAATGCCGGTGAATAGTTTCGGGGAGAGGACATCCCCTTGACGTACCCCCCGCTGCAGTTGAATAGGATCAGACTGCTGATTCTGGACGCGGACAGTCATTGTCGCAGCATTATATAGACATCTCAGCACTTCGATATAGCGTTGGTCTACTTGACATCGCTGTAAGGATTCCAGAACTGACCAAGTTACGATGGAATCGAAGGCTTTCTCATAATCCACAAAAGCCATACACAGCCGCAGATTGTACTCAGTAGTTTTCTGCACAATCTGCCGCAGTGTATGTATGTGGTCTACGGTGCTGTAGCCTTTACGAAACCCAGCCTGTTCCGGTGGCTGGTAGTCATCGAGCCTTCGAGCGAGACGATTTGTGATAACCTTTGAAAACAGCTGATACACGAGCGAGTGATTCAGGAGCGAGATCGGCCTATAGTTCTTCAATAAGGTTTTGTCGCCTTTTTTGAAGAACAAAACCACCAAACTCCTGGTCCACGCGGCTGGTGCGGTCCCATTGTGAATGACAGAATTAAACAGACGTTGTAGTTCCTTTAGAACAGCAGTTCCTCCAGCTTTCAACAGTTCTGTTGTAATTCCGTCCTCACCAGGAGCCTTACCATTTTTCAGCTGATCAAGGGCCATCTCAATCTCACCCATGCTGATGTCAGGGATGTCTTCGGTGTAGTGGCGAGTTAACGGAGCTCGGCGATCATCTACACGAGCAGCCGGTGTAGGGACAGGTGCATGTGCAGCATAAAGATTGCTATAGTATCTCTCGAATCTCGGCTGAGGTGATGTCAGGGATATCATCGGTGTAGTGTTGGGTTAGCGGGGCTCGGGAATCACTTACGAGAGCAGCAGGTGGGGGGCAGGTGCATGTGCAGCATAAAGTTTCCAATAGAAGCTTTCCACTTCGCCAAAATCTCTGGTTTTGAAGAGACAATGTGACCATCTTCTTGCTTCTGCTTCAACAGTTGTGCTCTTCCAGAAGGCTGAAAAAATACTTTTAGGCCTTAGTTCCGAACTATCATTTTCAATACATTTACCATTGAAAGTAGTATAATCGCGTCGTATCAGCCTTCGGATCTATTTATTCAACATAGCATGCTCTGGAGAGTCGGGCGTAGATTTCACCTCATCATCAAGACTCGTTCCAATTTAAAGCTTATATTTAGGGTGCTTCGTATGAGCCTGTAGTCGCTTCCCGTTCACCGTACTGAGACATCCATAAATATACACTTTTTTTATTCGTTCTGATGAATTCAATCTCGTTCTTTGTCACGTTATCGGGACTCTGACAGACCCATCAAAGTCAAAGTCAAAGTCAAAATTCTTTATTCTGTGGGCCCTCGCGGGCACTTAGACACGTCTTTTACAATTAGGTATATATTTTTTTTATCTACCAGCATTTCGGAATGACCGTTGACGAGAAGATCATTGTAGACCATTGAAGAGAGATCTCCTCTGGGGCATCTTTTTGAAGAACGAATTCATCAAATAATGCCCTTCAATATGGAGGAAATTGGCTAGCATTTATCCCCTGTGATTTCTCGACCCCAAACTAAACCCTTCGATTACTGATTTATCGCCTTCTTTTACTCCTTGTACCTTACCGTTACAATAAATTATAATGCTGAGAAGAATTTCTAATGTTTAAATCAGTCCATCGATCAAATGAGATATTTCTTTCAACATTGTTAGGCCATTGAACATCAATGAATTCAATCTCGGTTCACCAAACCAAAGGCACATTAACTTAAACCATCACATCCGCAGCCATACAACAATGTAACACGTCTATCAAGTTCGGAAGGGTACTCAAAGCGTAATCGACACAACTGAAAGGGCATTTAGCTCCGGACAGCTCGCTTCCTTTCCCGAGGGACCGCGTCGCATCCATACCGCACCCAGTTACTCTCGACCAGCTAACCAGGGCACACGACCAAGATACACTGACCATTAATCAATTGGTACCATCAGATCATGGGTCATATCTGACAATATAGATCGTGAAGTATCGTGAATTCAAAATGGCTAAGAAGTGTGATAAATCGGCTTTAAACAATATTGTGTTGTGGTGTTTATGTGTGTTTATAATGATCGTATGCGGGTACAGCCTGTTTCGGCAGCATAAGTTGGAGCAAAGGGTTCTGGTGTTGGAGACATGGCAGCGGGAGCTGGTGCAGCTGTCAGCGAGTCAAGAGCAGCCGCTGAAAAGAGAAACGAGAGATGCGAATGATTGCATCTGTCCTTCAGGTTAGTGGTATTAAGCTAAAAATATTAAAACTATATCGACCCCATAGAGCGTTACAGTTTTGTATGCAAAAACTATGCATAAGTTTATCTCGCCTAGTGAAATACTTCAAAATGACAATAATGTTTTCCACTTTCATCAATACTAGGAACGATTCTTAATCTTTGTTCTAGATCTGGGTGTCAGGATGTCATAACAATTATAACGTTCCAAAGATAACGTTGAATTTATTACTACCATTTAAACCGTAAAGTGAATCCCACCAAAAACATTTTCATGAAAAAATGTTGCCAAGACGAGTCTACATAGCTTACCCCGTGAAAAAGTTATCAGATCTCATGTAGAGCCAAGATTCTTGATCTATGCGCACTTACTTTACCAGGCCTAACTTCACATACTCTACATTTTAGTCAAAACGTGATGCGTGGCCGTTTTATTTCACACACGATGAATGAATGCCTATGAAATCTTCGTAACGGTAGCAAAAGTGAGTGAATCAGTGACGAAATCGGGGGTTTTTAGATATTAATAAAATCTAAAGTATAATAGCTACGACATTCAAACTTTGTATGTTTAATGACTATACTGGTGTCATTATATCTTGAAATTTTTAACTATTTAGCATCATCCAAACCAAAGTTATGAGAGTTCAAAAAAACGACGAAACGTTTCGAGAAAAGGTAGGTAGTGCCCTTGCGCTCCGCTTGGCTCGTCTTGGCGGGGGCACTCCCGTGCCCTCAGATCATTCTGATAAGGATCGGTTTAAATGGCACTACCACTGAAATATCAAAGGAAATAGCTTTACCGAGAATCATTGGCAAGAAAATCAGGATGAATCTTTTGTCTCATTCAGTACTAATACTTACTGTTCTAAAACAAATTATCATTTAAAAATTATGTCATTACTTAAAAGGCTTATACCGTTTATCCACCATAAAATAACCACCCTTAGGTTACACAATTCGGAAACGGGAGTCCGTCTGTCTACCATTATATGTAAGATATTAATTAATTAAGATTGTCAACTAATTATTAATTCCAATTAACAAAATAAAACATAAAAGTTACAACAAATCTTCGCAAACATTAAATAAGTTGATGATGTGCGTAAGTAAATTGAATACATGGATACCTTGGTAAAAAGTATAAATTTAAAAGTACTTGCTCTTCAATGGCAATCGTGTTAGCGAATAAGGGGACAATCTCTTTAAATCTGAAGCAAAATTAATTATTTTGCTTTATTATCAAAAGATACTACACATTGGTTTATATCAGAAGTTCTAACATATATTATTCGCTGGAATAAGTCAAGAAAACCAATCTAATACACACTGCTTCTTATTATGTTTACACAAGATTTATTTTAATGTTCAATATATTTTTATGTTTGCTTGTTCAGATAATGAAATAGGATCGCAAAAACACTCGTCGAAAATAGACATTATTCGTAGATCATCAACATGAAGTACTTTAGGGGAGTCTAAACGTATTACAACATTTATGTTCAGACAGCTAGCGAGAAATATTTTACAATATTTCAATGTTCGGATTTAAACCTTCCTTCAAAATTAATACTCCATAATGTTTACCACAAAGTATTTTTCTATTAGTCATTAGAACTAACATATTTTATATAGTAAATACTAGCGGCCCGGTACGTGCTTCGCTACGTATATAGTGAAAAACTAAAAAAAATTAATTGGAACATTCATTTATTCAAACAAAAAATATTTAATTCATTGCTAGCTATTTTAAAACTTAATCTAAAACATTTGGATAAACAATATTTTTTGTTTTTCCATTTTGAGCATAAATAAACAAACGGCTCGGGGGTACCGACTCTGGAACAGGCAACATATAAAGTCGAAGCACGTCCAAAATGAAATGACCGCATGAATGACATAACAACATGCTTGTACTGTCAACACTGAAAAAAGTTTCAATTTGACAGCAAAATCCCCATTAACAAAATGATCCGCCATTTAATGAATTCATTTGTTACAAAAAATGAGATAAATGAAGAACCGCTCTACCGATTTTGTGCAAACTTCACATAAACCATCTACTAAATAGTCCGAACAAAGCCTAAACATTTGGTTTGGATAGGTGAGCTCGTTCTTGAGTTATAAAATTACAACGAAAAGTGGCATTGATTTTTATATATATAGATTATACTAATGTTTAATACTCTACGTATACTAATGGCAGGATGTTGAAATATCCTTTTTATCAATGAAGTCACTACATTACAACGACTTCAATGAAATAACTTCCAGAGTGTTTCCCACTGATTGTTTCCAACCTGTCGCTGGGTCACATCAATGCCGACGTACTGTCGGTAACAGCCACTTTACAATATCCGGTGATAAACTCAATTGGAACACCTCTAATGCTCCCCTGAAAAACAACTCTGTCTCATCAAAAATAAGAGTCACATTGTCTTCCGCGATAAAAGATTCTCTTATAGCATTTTGGATGTAAGCTCCGACGAGACAAATTTGTAATGCTCTATTGTCATAGCCATTAGAGGTAATGGTTCAATAAGGAGTATTGAAAACGTTTCAGTTCGTGGCCAAGCTGTAGGCCTTTATTCAATTTAACACGAATGTACTCGTACGCTAGAGGCAGGGTCGTGTGAAGGATGTTGACCTCCCGGCGGATATTAAAAATGGCCCTTAAATTGCTCCAAAGATTCTATATTGGGAATTTCCCGTCAATTGAATACTTCAATAAAACATTCGTCCATTTTGATGTTAATAAGGATCGGAAGGGTCGAGAGATCGAGTTTGATGAAAATTCTCTGAACAATGCCAAAAGATTTTGTGAACTTTTAAAAATTGGAGATCAGGGAGTCCGCTAATTACTTCTCATTGTGGAAGGCGCAAAATAAAGGCTTAATTGTTTGAAGTTTTGGATCGGGAAAGTTACTTCGATCGTCCTTATCTGGGGCCACGGGGTGAAGTTAAAGAAGCTTTGCGAGCTCCGTCGGCATAGATAGTATTCACGTTTCACTGCAGTTTTACTGGTTAAATACTTCCTGAATAGGTATTCCTATTCAAAAGTTTCATTGTTTCAAAATGAAAGAACGTCTGCATAGGATATTTCATCAGTTTCGCTCTTAAGAGAATCTTAAGTAAGAACATAAATCTTTCAAGCGTTATATTGAAATTTTATGCAAATATTTAACGTATTTTTTAAACCTGCCTATATCGTATATTCTTGAAAATTATTTTTTATTCGAGCTTCTATACCAAGGCGTTTGAGCTCTGTACACGCAGAGCGAACAACGACAATGTAGTCAAGATCATTCCAGAGAATCTGATTTAAAGACTTCTATGCCTATTTTCATATGGACGAGTTTTATTACATCTCATTTAATTAATATTCTTTGGCTTATTACATCTCATTTAATTAAAGTTCTAACATTCATTATGTTCTCGAAATTTCATTTGGTGCAGAACTAATGAATATAATTTCGTCAGAACAATCTATAACGTACGAATACTAAAAACTTTTGTTATATATAAATTGTATCGTACTGATTTACATATCGAATCTAATCTTCTTTTTTTTTTTCTTACCTCTGCAATTGCTGCAATTTTTATCAACTAAAATATATTTTCCTAAGGCATAATAGAATTATAAGGCTCCTTATAATTCTATTACAAGCCCATAAAATTACCCATAAATCCAGTATTTGTTGTGGTTCTACAATATACAAGCCACACACATCATTACTGTAACGACGTAAACTTTTTCAAGCATTCCCTCAGCAATTTCCTCCATTATGATGAAACATTGCATTCGCATCGAGACATATTATATTCTTATGCGTGGCTTTTGCCCGTTGTTTTGGATGAAAAAACAGGTAGTTTCTCATAACTAACGTTAAGTCATAGTAGATGATTCTATCAGTGATTTAACTTCGAGTTTTAAATTAAGTATTCTTACATCCTTATTTTGAACCTATTCGCATGTTTAGCTAAAACTTAGTTATACGAGGGACATAACATTCTGTTATACATTACATGCTGGATTGTGAAAAGGCAACATAATATTCATTTGCATAGACGAACTACCTTCATAGACATATTTCGCGCTATTTGTATGTATGTCCCTATGGCCGTAAATACTTGTTCAACTTACAATTGCCTAGCACAATATACATCCTGTTCATTGTCTATTAAGAGACTACCAAATTATACAAAGCAAGATTCAACAGACGAAAGAAATGAAGAAACTAGACGTAAACGAATAATTTAAATGAATGTATTTTACTGTTGAGGGTAAATAAAAAATAAAAAAAAACATTCCCACCACTGTGTCTCCTGTGTAGCCAGGATTAACAGCGGCAACCGCCAAAAAAGGCAATGAACAGTGAAGTTAATTGCAGTCCCGGGGGTACAACTACGGCTGCCTTGGAACTCACAACGAATTTAATCAGAAGAAATTAGTAGGAGTAGGAAGCTTTTGGAATTTGACTTCCCCTCTTAGCAATGTGAGAGACAGCAATATGGCAAATAAGGCATTAAAAGCCTAAAGAGATGGCTAGTCAAGTGAAGCTCAACTGCCGTGCACCACGGATTTTATGTATCTACCTAACACTATTAGGGACCTAAAACATTGAGTTCTTACCTAACACATCGATTCCCATAATAAGAATTGCAAAATCGTCTGAACGCTTGGTAATTCTCCCTTGTTGCTACCAAATCAGAATAGTATACTACCCCGAATGCGACCTGTAATGAATTCAACATGTCATCCCGTTCCCGCCGCCAAAGATCACACTCCCAGAGAACATGATGTGCTGTTTGATCGTATTCATAATTTGTAGTAGAACATTCACATAAGGGCGACGGCACTAATTTAAACGAAAAGAGTTTAGCCTTAAAATTGCCATGGCCAGTCAAAAATTGCGCAACGGGGTGGTTCACTTCTAACCACTTTTTCTTTAGTCTATCTCTTACCGATTGAAAAAACAGATACAAGTGGCGTCCTTTGGTAGAAGTATCCCACCTTTCTTGCCATTCAGACATCAATGTTTCAAGTACCTCATTAATAGGTTTGAACAGTTTAAGTATTTTCTCACGATCATGCATTTTCAGAAAATCAGGGACCATATTTTTAGATGTATAGTACATTGAAGCGCGGCGTTGTACTTCTAAGTCTACCGGTAACACACCTGCTAGCACGGGTAGTGCCTCGGTGCTTACAGTTCTATACGATTTACATAAAAATATCAGAGCAAGGCGCTGGCTTTGAATCAATTTACGACGTGCTGCATCTATAGTAGCCCTATCAGCCCATGCAGGTGAACCGTACGTAACACAACCTAAGTATGTGGCGGTATAAATAATTTTTATCGTTTTGAAAGTTAATCCCCACGTAGAGGTAGAAATTCGTGTTAACTTCTTCTTCTTCGTTCGTGTGAAATTCTTTTTTGCTTTTTCACCTACTTGTTTCATGTGCTCGATATAGTTAAAATTTCTGTCCAAAAGCAAACCCAAGTAACAAACCGAACTTCTATTTGCAACTGATACTCCATTAAAATGAAATCGCGGTGAAACCTGTAAATTTCCCTTAAGCAAGAGTTGATATGTTTTATGTGGTGCAAAATCTAGACGATTACGATAACCCCAATCTGAAATTAAGCCTAGGCTAGCGTTGGCTAGTTTCTCTATGCTAGATCTTGAATTAGCACTGATTAATAAAAGAGTTAAGACTGTTGAGGGTAGGTTAAAATAGTAATCATATTTTGCTTATAAGTGCTTTTAATGTATTTATACATGACAACCTAAGCTGTCAGCAATAAATCAAATCCCATCCAAAACATAAATATATGCTTATTGCATACAACTAGCCTGATGGAAAGCACTTACTCCAGCAACACATTTTCTTTTTTAAAATCTGTAAAAACCATTACTTCTACACGAATTAAAATCAAAGGAAAATCGAACAATATTTGAATATTCTTTCTTAATTCCAGAAAATGTCTGTCAGCCTTTGAAACAAAGCTAACTGAGCGTTTAATTATGATTATACAGTTCCCTGAATTATTATTTTATGTTCAATTTCTATGAAAAATTTAATAATAAAAAAAATATTTTAACCTCAGCTGTAATTGGGTAATTAGCCTAAGGGAGGCTGCGGTTAAAAAATAAATTTGAGGGAAACAAAGGGATTGGCTATACTTCCGGTTAACCGACTTTACCCGCAGGCTACTGTTCTGTTGGAGAGAATGATCAAATAGGTCGACGGGAAGATCGCGTGAAATTTTGATTTGAAATTTTTGAGATTTTGGGGTAAATGTTCTCTGTGGAGCTTTATGGTGTGTATTTGCGCATGCGAGTCTAATCTAACATGCAAGTTAAGCAACGTCGACCACGGTCTGTCTTTGGATGGCTGTTATTGAAATAATGGTTAATGTTTCTAGCGCGGCTTGAAAATACTGACCTCCGCTAATTTGCTGTCGAACATCGTCGTGGAGTACATACCCTTAGGCGCGACTCGAATCCCAGCAGTGTATAGTGCGGGTGATTAAAGAAATTTTTTGAAGTGAAAACTGCTTTAGCGGCGTTGGGCACTTTTTGGGATGGGTAAAAAATGTTAAACTCGCGTCAAGACACGTGGCCTCATCGAAAATTCGTAAGACGGAGGGAGCGTCGACCGCCGCCGGCGCGGCGTAGAGGAAGTGATATCCCCCTCTCCCTTTGTACCGCGCGGCGAAAATGTATGCCTGCTCCTGCTGTTTATTTTTAATGTATTGTCGTGTCTGTGTACGATAGCGCAATAATTGAATATTGTATTATATCACATAAATGATAGTACTTTTATAGTAATAAATAAAACAATTCGTGCGAAATTATTCCCTAACCATTCCAAAATTTTCAAAAATGCACAAATGTTCATGTTTTCACTTCTGCCGGCACTCCCGTAGTGCAACCCGTTTTTTTTTTAATATATAATTATTTCTAGCTGTTGCTGGTCCACATCTACACCCCGCGTGAATACAGTAGCCGTATCCTCACGAATCACGTTTTAATATAACGAGTAGTAAGAAACTTAGACTTCAATAATAGCAATAGAATCCTAAATTGATGCAAGCGAAGCTATGGGTGGAAAGTCAGTCATAAATAAAAATATTTTGTGACACGTCAAAAAGTCTTTCGAAATATGTCCATCGACATCGGTGCGATACGTGTATCAAATTTTACTATCGTGCATGTCCACAGTGGGTTTCCAATGCATAAAGTTAGCTTTTATATAGCTAACTTTATGATAGCGGTACCGAGATTTTGAATTGGATAGGTAACAGTTCATTGAATATTAAATTAAAGGCTGGCAACGAATCCTTTGGTGTTGTTGATCTCCATGGGCGGTGGTGATTGCTTTCCATCAGGTGACCCACGTGCTCGTTTCCCACCCTCTCATATATAAAAAAAATCGGTTGTCTGTAAAGTCGGTTTACTGACGATAGTTGAACGTGACAATGTCATAAGAAAATACTGATGGAATGTTTGCATTTTTCAAAAGAAAATTTTAATGGGACGCCTCAGAGCGAGGTAACGCCGCATACGTCATGTTTTTTCGTGCGTGCAACCGGCTCCATCGAATTATAAGACGTTGTAACGTCAAAAAATCCTTTTATTAATTGTACGTCGCTATTATGCTAATAATATATTGTCGGTTGTCATATTATTGTCTAATGCTACTTAATCTAAATCCTAATATTCTTTACCTAGAAACCACGACAGCCACAGCAGACCAGTCCCCTCTGGCAGCGCTCGTTCACCAATTGATATATGGCATTCAACCATTCTAATGGAAATATGTACTTCATTAGCTTACAATGTATCTCGACTCCAAATCGCTTGTCTGAGGGCATACGTGTAGTGGAAGTATTGGGGTAAGTTTGTATACTACATACAGGCTGATAATGATGATGTTTTGAGACTAAAGCTTTCGATCAGAATGTATTAGTGATGATATAATAGTGTAACACTATCTTTTAATTAGTTGTGTACTTTGCAAGGACTTAATTTTTCATTTGAGTTACGGTAGTTTTGTAGCACCCTTTGAAACGGCGAATTATGATTAGACCGAGGCGTCAGTCCCGTCGCCCGCATCTCGACTCTCGTCCAATTCTTTTTGCTGAGTCGCCACGACTCGCAGTATTTCCATCGTGACGAAGTTAAACGTCTTCACCTCGCGTCTATTTGTATGAATTCTGCGATTTTTACTTTCACTTTATTTGAACAAGATTTGTTTGAATGCAACTTTTTCCTTTGATGTTTGTTCAGGACTAGCATCATGTTTCATTTGTGAGTAAATTTTACACGCGTTAAGGTATCAATAGCATCAGGAGTAATAAAGAATTTGTTGTCGTGCCTTGATGTATAAGGAGTTCTTTTTTATACGACTAAGGTGGTAAACTAGCTTACAGCCTGCCTGATGAAAAGCTGTTACGACAAACAACAAACAACACCACGGGTAAAGTAACACCACGGCCATCACACATGCGTTGCCAATGACAAACAGTCAAGTCCATAATTAAGTAATTTATATTTATATATTTTTTAAACTATGATGGGTGTAGGTAGTAAGTGAAGCGGTAATCGTAGTGCATAGAGGCCTGTAGCTATCGCAGCAACTCCTCCGTCCTGTAATGAGATATACTATGGCTTGTGTATATATATGTTACGGTTAAAGGTGGGTGTGAACATAAACTTAAGATTAGCCGGCTAAACTTAGGTCTAACTTCGAGGAGGTGTTAATGTTAGTTTCTTCTATCTTTAGCCGGCTAAATTACCTTTTATATTTCATAGACTGTGGTGCTTTTTGGACGGAGCCCCGTTTATTACTGTGTATAGGGTTTAAAGTAACCTAACAAAACCTAACCTCGGGGTGCCCTTCGCTCACTCTTGCATCCTACGTCGTAATTCATTAAAATAGTATTCTATTCGGAAGTTTCATTGCCACGTGTGCGCGCATTGTCTCCCCACCGCCCCTTCAAGCCCTCCACCGGCCCGGCGCGTCCATCGAATACATTTTTAGCCGTTTTGTTTCGGTTAATGTGCACATTAGCCGGCTAATCTTAAATTTATGTTCACATCCACCTTTAGCCGTAACATATATATACGCAAGCCATAGTACAAGCTTTGCTTAGTTTGGAACTGGATGGCGTCTGTGTTATACTAATGTCGATTTTGAAAAGCTACGCTTAACTTTTCTCAGCAATTTGACAGTACAAAAGTTGGATTTACTTGTAGAGTTTATATATTTTTATATTATAGAAGAAATTGTGATAATTACACCGCATATTAATAGCATTAAGTGATGGTTCTGAATACAATAGCAGTAAGATATCGGTGTGGGGTGGAGTAGCCGCGAGGCGGTCTGAGCGTCGGCCACAGACGCTCAGTTTACACAATTTCCATACAGTTAGCTGAAACTCGCCTGGTACGCTCTGTACTACGAACGATGTATACGCACTATACATAAAACGATCGGCAGGAAATATGAATTAATTTTGTAATTTACTAGCTGCCTCGACAGACGTTGTTTTGTCTAAACCACATGCAGAAAACGTACTGGTATGGTTCTTCTTGGCCAAACTTTGTCCAATTTGACTCATCTTTTCCCATTTGAGCCATTGTCGGCTGAACATGATCCATGGCTCAACGTGGCTCGATTTACACATCTCGTCCAAGTTTAAGAATAATATTTTTATTTATAGTTCATGGCAAAAAAGAAGATTCCTCATTATAAAATCTGCATGGAATTTAGAGAAGAGTTATGATATATTACTGACTTTTACTTAATTAATTGTATACATTTAGATCTCTACATAATTAATAAATGTATAAAAATATATTTAGGATTTTTTTCATTAACTAAGGAACATACCCATCTTATCTCCGACACAAATGGCAAATCTATCTTCTTAAGTCTAATACTCTTTTTAACTAGTATAAATGTTAATGAATTATTGTGTTAATATTTATAAAATATAGATTAAAATCGTTTTATTTATTTTAAACATTTAATAATATACAAATAACTTATAAATAAAATACCTACTTAAATATAACTTAGAAATAAATAACTATAAATAATGAAGCCCCGCCAATTCGTTACCCACTTGAAAAGTGCCCAAAAGGCTGGCAGCATTGCCACGTTGAGTGGCAATGCTAATCCTCTGGCCGAGATATTGGCCAGCCCTTTGGTCATGTGATACTTCGATCAATCTTTTTGACAACTGTTGAAACAGTTTATGTGCTGATGGTCCCCACGGACCTAGCGTCTCTACCCCAAACGGCTCAAATATGTAGCTCTGATCCAAGCAACTATATTTTCGCCGTTTCAGGTTGTGTTAATAACATTTTTTTTTTGTTAATTCGTCATTGGATTTTGTCTGTATTTCTCAATACCTCTTTTTAAATATATCTCTAGCAGGATTCCAAATTTTTGCAATTTTATACATAATACCCGCGACAGTTCTTATGTACTGTGCGTATACTTCACTACGTTTAGATGTATACTTATGTCCGCATAACAAGTTAAACTTGGTCTGTGCCGATATTCAGATGTAGGAAGTTTTATTTAAGAAATAAATTGACTCAGCTTACATTTATAAAGTATCCCTTTGAACTGCTAGTTCCGGTCCGAGTTCGCATGGATTTATTGTGGCAAGGGTCGCCGGGAAATGTCGTTTATTGATATATTTTATATCATTGTATGTAACTTTATTTACGTTAAAAGCGTTTTCGATTATACGAGAGTTCTGGGATTTTGAAGTTGCGTGATTTACTGTTTATGGTGAATTCTATTCTGGCCACAATAATTATTCCTCCAACTCGCAGTTGATCAGTGTGGTGGAGTATGCTCTAAACCCTTTCCATTGAGGAGAGACCCGTATCCCAGCAGTGGGATGAATAAGGGTTGTCTACACAATAATAATAATAATTATTATTATTATTCTCGGATGAATTACACACTGCCATCTAATCCCAAATTAAGCAAAGCTTGTACTATGGGTACAAGAACTAATACTTAAATACTTTTTTTTTAATACATTACATAGAAAATACGAAGACCAAGACAAACAGGCATGGCACAAATATTTGTTTTGTGTGCATGAACATGCCTGTTTGTCTTGGTCTGAGTATTTTCTATTGCTAACCATTCGACCACCGAGCTCGTGAATAATTTGTCACCTACTAAGCAAAGTCACATACATATTTATTTATTTATATAAGGTTTGCCAACAGACATACATCATTTGACTAAGATAAGGAACAAGATAATAATAATATTATTAAAACTCACGTGAGACATTATACTAAATTAATTAGATAAATTAAACGGGTCACTCGCGTCTTTTTGTCGGGAAAGCCGACTAGTCAATCAACGCACCAACCCCCCACCACCCTTTCCAGTCGTGCGGCGCGCGCATTGGCGCGCAGTGTCCGGCGCGAGAGACAAAGGGTCGACGTGTCTGGACATTCGCCCTGATGAAGGTCTCCTTTTGAGATCGAAACTAGTCGGCTTTCCCGACAAAAAGACGTGAGTGAATAATACTTAAACTGCATACTGACATTATGAAAAAGTATCGTCATTGGCGAGAACATCACAATCGCCGTTAAGGAGAATTTAAGTTGAGTTTATTCTATTTATTATCTCAAGCTCCTTCGTGCTTGGGCGGGCGCGTAAAGCCATCGGTACTGGCTGTTGTCATTATAGATGCCAGTCGTTAAGCCAAGTTAATGGGCTTTAGGTGGCTGGAAAACTGGGCTTCACCAACTCGCAGTTGAGCAGCGTGGTGGAGTATGCTCTAAACTGAACCTCTTTGATCGACGGGAGACATTCGTCCGTATCCCAGCAGTGGGATGACTAACGGATGTCGACGACGCTCACAATGCTCTAATAAAACATGATTTGTACGTACATTATCTGCTTGTTCACCCGGTTTCATATAGGGATTTTTGAAGTGAAAACTTCTTTAGCGGCGTTGTGCACTTTTTGGGATGGGTAAAAAATGTTAAACTCGTGTCAGGACACGTGGCCTGATCGAAAATTCGTAAGACGGAGGAAGCGTAGACCCCCGGCGCGGCGTAGGAGAGGAAGTAATATCCCCCTCTCTTTCTACCGCACGGCGAAAATGTTTATTTTTAATGTAATATAAATTTTCATGTTTGTGTACGATAGTAGTATTTTACCACATAAATGATAGTACTTTTCTACTGATAAATAAAGCAATTCGTGCGAAATTATTCCCATAACTAATCCAAAATAATAAAAAATGCACAACGTTAATGTTCAAGTTTTCACTTCTGCCGGCACTCCCGGAGTGCAACCCGTTTTTTTTTCACGTTAACGTTAATAATATCTCAAAAATTACTAAACTAATTTTGTTGTCCTTACGTTGCGAACCTATATTATAAATTACTAGAAATATATATTGAGAGAATAGTGTTTATTGAGCGGAAACTTAGAAATATCTACATTTAGCTAGATGTCACATTATTACATCTGTCATGGACTTTACACCAAATAGTAAAGAAATAAGCTGCACTCCATCACGTCGACAGCTGCAGTATGTTATCCAAACAGAGTTTTATCTTGGCAACACTGCTAAAGACGCTATTAGTATGGGCACGTTATATTTAATGCACGATTTGCAATATCACACATTAGTTCAACGCAAGCTCGATACAGTTCGCTACATAAGGCTTACTGCACACTGCGTGATACGGATGATTGTTTGTTTGTTTGCAATATCGTTATTACACCAAAGAAATTTACAATTATTATCTTATTTATCAGGTTGTATCCACTGGCTGGATGGAACACAACAACCCACAAGGGAATTGTTATTTGGCTGAGGTATTTTGTGAGGTGGAGGTACTTCCCCGGCCAGACAGCTTACAATTATGCTCTCTACCTCTGTTTTTGCCAGAGCTTCGTTTGTCAGTCAGCAGGGTGCACCGCGTGCATATGAAGTCTGCTATGGTTCTAAGATGTTCTAAGATTTACAATCATCAATTTAATTATCAGGCTGTATCTACTAGCTGTATGGAACACAACAACCCTCAAGGGAATTGTTATTTGGCTGCGGTATTTTGTGAGGTGAAGGTACATTCCTCAGTCGGGCAGCTCTACAATTACGCTCTCTACCTCTGTTTTCGCCAGAGCTTCGTTTGTCAGTCAGCATGGTGCACCGCGTGCAGTTGAAATCTGCTTTCGTTCTAAGATGTTGATGAACCACTTACACCCAAAGCTATATATTGTCTATAGGTCGATATTTGTGGAGTCCAAAATAAAATTATCTTTGGTACTCCACTTGTCTATTAACGAAATCCATTGGGGTGAAAGTAGCTCACCGTGTTCTTTAGAGTCGAAGCCAACATTAGCTGCAAGTCGTGCACCATGCCGACTAACGATAGAGGCTGTGAGGATAATGATCAGTCACTTACACCCCTCAAGTTTTGCTGAAATTCATGTACACCTATTCGCATGTCATAATATGCTCGTATCAGTATAATCGAACACGCAAGTTAAGCAACGTCTACTATAGTCTGTCCATGGATAGGTTTATCTACCTTTGCTTCGAAAGGCACGTTAAGCCGTAGATCTCGGCTGTAGTCATTAGATGACAGTTATTAAGCCAAGTCAGTGGCCTTTCAGCGGCTTGAAAACACTGGCCTACGCCAACCCGCAGTTGATTATGCTCTAAAGCCCTTCGCTTGAGGGGAGACCGATTCCCAGCTGTGGGATAAATAATGGTTGACGAAGATTTATTCAAAATATCAGTCCATTCGTATGTAAGTAGCGTTCTTTACACGTATTCCTAATATTTCTCGCTCTAAAAGCGTGGAATTGTGAATAACATCGTGACAAGTGTCAAAGACAGATGCAGCCTCCAAATACACCGTTATCTTTATAAAAATGACTCTTATCACAAACCAATAAAGTCCAAGAGGAACGCATAAATAAAACGGTTATTCCACATACGCGTTCTGCGGAATCTCAATATTTCATTCGGCGCAACATGCATTGCTTTGCAAGGAAATAAAATTATGTTAATCAAAAATGTACTTTAATCACGTGCAGCACGGTCGAATTCAAATTTGGCACGTTCTAAATGAAATCAAATTACTCGCTACGAAATACGTTTTTAAAGCGATTGCGAGAATTATTTTCGAAGTGCAAAATAATGTTTTCTTTAAAATCTAAGCTGCAATCCTGTGCATTATTTAAGTTCGGAATTTTAAAGTTTTTAAAATATATTTGCCATTGTTTAAAAAATATCGGCATTTGTTTTTTGTCTTATCTACACTCAGTGATTTTAAGAAAGGTAGGGAGCGTAATTGTAATAAGCTACCCGACTGGGGAATGTACCTCCACCTCACAGAATACCGCAGCCAAATAACAATTCCCTTGAGGGTTGTTGTGTTCCTGCGAGTGAGTGAGGTCACCAGAAAGAAAGGAAGGATATGCTGCGTTGGCAGCGGGGGTGGCGGCGCGCGAGCAATATTTTATGTTGCGAGCGTTAATATGGCTACGGTAACCGCTTCACATCAGGCGGACCGTATGCTTGTCTGTCACCCGACGTAGTATAGAAAAAAAAAGTGATATAAATATACCCATCCCATACTAAAGAAGCATCAGAACACGGTTTCCGTCGCCTGGGAGATCTACATCAATATAAACTTAGAAATAATATGTCAATGCACCGACTTGCTAGAGCTAGTAGGTCTTTTGTTGTAAATTGCATTCGATTCTATAATATATTGACTGAAATAGTCCTTTCTTACCTGAAAATATGTTCAAGAAACATATATGTCAAAAAGACTCTTAATAAAAGGGCTTAATAGAAAGTGCTATAGATTTTTGATATTGATTACCTAAGTGACAACTATGTATGGAATGAAGCAATACACAAATTCCATCCATATCATCTTGATAATTGGCGATCTACTACAGTACGTTTCCTAAGACATTTTATATCACGAACAGTGAAACTGTGGAATCAACTTCCCTCAGCGGTATTTCCGAACAACTACGACATGGGTGCCTTCAAGAACAGAGTTTTCATTTTCCTTAAAAGGCTGGCAACGAATCGGCGACCCCTTGGTGTCGCTGGTCTCCATGGGCGGTGGTGATTGCTTTCCACCAGGTGACCCACATGCCCGTATGCCCCCCTCTCATATAAAAAAAAAACATGAATCTACTAATATTAAAAATTATGTAATTATGAATTGATTCTAATTATCTGAAATAAAATATTTTAATAAAAAAAAAAAAAATAAGTAACAATGTCTAAATCAAATACCGTAGAAGACTCATATTGTCAATTTTCTTTGAGTATTTCGTCTTCGCCAATGATCAATACCAAAATGCAAGTAGATAAAAAAAAAATACGAAAAAATAGGAATAAATTATAAAAAGTGTAAGACGTAAGTATATTAAGATTCCTTTGCATAACCTGAGATAACTGACCATCTCGCTAAACCTATTAATGAATAATCGAATTCATTGTGAAAAAACCGGACAGGTGCGAGACGGACTCGCCCACCGAGTGTTCCGTACGTATTTTCATTATAAATAAGACATAATGCGTCGGGAAAAATAAGTAAAATATATTTTGCAATGTGCACATCAAGCCCTTTCAAATGATACCCCATTTGAACTAGTAGCTTCTATTTGAAGTTTCGACACCATATAAAAAATATAGACCACCTAATTTTTAAGATTTAATTACAAATGTATAGTTTTGATATTTATTCCTGTACTTGTAGTCTATAACAATGTTACTTGCCAAATTTCATAGTTCTAGATCAGCGGGACGTACCCTATGAATTTTGATTCCCTTTAGAATGTGTGAAAATATGCATTTTTTTGCTGAATAAACGGCCGTATCCTTTTCTACGTAAACTTAGCAGTTTGATTTACAACTTCATGGGGCTGTATAGGTATACAGTCCCATGAAGATGTAAAAAAATCAAACTATCATAAAGGTATCAAGCTGAAATTTGAACTGTATACAGTCCTGTGTATACTGTATACACAGGAGTATACAGTTCAAATTTCAGCTTGATACCTCCACGCATTCTCGACAAACAGACTGACAAAAAAGTGATCTTATAAGGGTTACGTTTTTCCTTTTAAGGTACGGAACTCTAACGATGAAAAGTAAAAGTTTATTTAAGTAAAACGCTGTAATAAAATAATTTTAAAAAGTCTTCCATGGGTATAATAGATTCTAAGATTGCTTGGATAACCTTGGACAATGCTTATAAACATTATTTTTCCTACAATCACAAATTGTGGACGAAGTGAAGGAACGTTTTAAAATTTGTCTTTTTCCCCTGAAAAGACAATCTTTTAAATTAAGCCCGGCTTTATACAAAAGTATATGCTCCCAAGTAAAGGTCAATTTCCCAGTGTAATCCCATCCTTCCCAGCGGTGGACGACAGCACGACCGGAGAATATGGCCGCGTAACTCAAGCCAAATGTTAAAACGCGTCAAATATAATCCGCAGTGTGTTAATTTCGTAATATAATCGTTCGTTTATTATCAAACCATATTCATGCCACTACTGGGACACAGGAAGGCCTTTAGGGAAACTGCAGATTGACGAAGATCAGCGTCTTAATGCCGTCCATATTCTACTGACTTGGCTTAACTATGTAACAATAGTCGGGAATTCGGGACAGACAGCTTATTATGCCCTCCAAAGTCAGCAGGACTTCCGAATAAACAAACCCATCCATTGATTAGATAGGCAACGGTCGACGATTCTTAACTAATTTGTTTGATTAGACACGTGCAAAGACGCCGTCGAGCTCTTCATTTTCCTTCAGATCGCAATACTGCTCATTCCATTTCAAGCATTTGTCCAAACTTCTACGTATGTATAAATTTGGAAATTACAGATCAAAATCAGGTGATAAATGCAAACAACAACGTAATGGAATCAACCGTTTGTCGAAACTTGCTTACTACATAATATAATAAATAACGGTTGCTAAACTCTTTGTCCTTATGCAAATGCACAACTTGTAGAAAACCAATCCAATTTGACGCTAAATCCCCGGAGATAGCACCGCAGTTTTAAATTAAATTCCACAAAAATATACAAAAATAAACCTTGTCCGCTTGTTAATTCGGTTGAGTTTCGTTTCTCTTCGTTAGCTAGTTTGGCGCAATTCTGGTTTTGGTTATAAAGCTCGCCGCATACGTGCGAATCTGCATTGCGTTATGCGTGCCTCGTGCACTCGGCTGCGGAAAAATGACGAAATACTCGTATGTGTTGAGCATAGCCTTAAACAAAGGTTTTTAACTTAAACATCATTTTGTTTTACTGTATATTTTATTGAAACTCTTTGTCTGTGTGTTTCTTATCTTAAATAAAAGATTTTTTGTACTACTGCGGGTATCGAACAAGCATACGGCCTGCCTGTTTGCCTGCCTATTCAGTTATTGAATCGTAATAAGAGATGGTGGTAAGGGGGCTGATCTGAAGCAGTATATATATTATAAATATAATTTGGTTCATTCGATATTTAAAGGGTATTAAGCAATTTGTATCAAATAAAAAAAACTGCTCAATAGAACTAGTTTATAAATAATTATCATTAAGTAACCACATGTCCGATTTCAAGTTATAAATACCGTACCGTTTTCTGTTCGTGGATTACATCCCTATATCACGGTATTTAGACTATCACAACAATACGCATCGCAAGATCTCAGATCTCAGTACGTGCTTCAGCTCATCTGTAAGTGTAAGTATCTTATGTTAAAGTATTGCCAATGAAGCATGTAAATGTATAATTACCGTAGCCTTCGTTTTAAAATTTTCTCATTGCCGTATTACGAAGCATATTTTTATGCCATGTTGGTTCCGATAGATTTTAGGTGCTTACACATAATATAAACAGTACTTTAACATCCATACGCAGTGGTCTGTAAGCCAATATTTGCATACTCTTAATTATTGAAATTATGAAGAAAATTTATCATTTTCTAACTAAAATAGAATACATCTAGTACTAATTACCATATATTTCTAATTATCATTGTATTAAATGATGACACACTAGCTGCCCGCAGTTTTATCATAATATTTTTAATTCACACAAGTAATACAATATAATACAATAGATTCTACGAGATCGAATCAGAAATGAGGAGATCCGTAGAAGAACCAAGGTTACCGACATAGCCCAGCGGATTAGCAAGTTGAAGTGGCAGTGGGCAGGGCACATAGCACGGAGGACGGATGACCGATGGGGTCGAAAGGTTCTCGAGTGGAGACCAAGTACCGGCAAGCGCAGCGTAGGACGTCCACCCACAAGGTGGACAGACGACCTCATTAAGACCGTAGGATCGCGCTGGATGCAAGCCGCTTCCAACCGGTCTTATTGGAGATCTAGAGGGGAGGCCTATGTCCAGCAGTGGACTTTAAATGGCTGAGATGATGATGATGATGAATACAATGCAGATAATATAGTATAGTTAATAGATTAAATTTTTTGATTTTGTCCTCATGGAAAATTTCCACGAGGTTTTTCCGGTATTAAAATAAATATTAATAATATTGTCTTTCTCTAGAATTCAAGCTAACCTGCATATCAAATTTCATTGAAATCGCAAGCCGTGAAAGTTATCGGAATTACGGGTCGAACCCGCGACCTCGGAGTCAAAGATCACAAAAAGAGTCAAAATTTGACGCGCACGAATTCGCAAGCACCAGCTAGTATTTACTGTTTGCCTAGGATATTTATGATTTGGTATAATTCCGTGTCACGTTCACTGGTTCGTAAGCAAATGGTCCTTATAGCGATCTACAACGTTGGAACATTAATCAAACGAATAGACGCGAATATGGTAATATTAATGTACGCTAGCTGCATATACGAGTACGATTACAACAATAGAAGCTTGCACAAGCTTAGAAACATGCACCGCCATTAATAAATTATATTTTGTGGTGTTAGTGGTTCATTAATCTTTGAACCAAAGCCCACGTGGTGCACCCTGCTGACTAACAAATGAGGCTCTGGTGAAAACAGAGGTAGGTCATAGCGTATTTTTTAAGCTGCTCGTTTGGGGAAGTACCTCCACCTCACAGTATACCGCAGCCAAATAACAATTCCCTTGAGGGTTGTAATATTTAATGATATGTGAAGATACGAAGCAGAAGAAACATTTATTGACGAGCCCGGTGTCGAATGGATAGAAATGACCACTTTAACTCCGAGGTCACGGGCTCGATTCACGCACAAATCAAACAAGTCTGAGTGTTTTCTACGTATTCTATGTATTTATATACAAAAAAAAAAATGTATTTATGTGCATATACTCGTATCAGTTACCCATAATACAAGATTTGCTTAGTTTGGGATTAGATGGCACTGTACAATCTGTCAAGGAATATTTATTTATTTATTAGCATATCACAATCATGTCGTCAACCCTAATTCATCCCACTGCTGGGATACGGGTCTCCCCTCAATCGAAGGGGTTTAGAGCATACTCCACCACGCTGCTCAACTGCGGGTTGGCGGAGGCCAGTGTTTTCAAGTCACATGAAGGCCATTGGCTTGGCTTACTAAGTGTCATCTAAGGGGCCGTCCATTAATCACGTGAGGCTCGAAAGAGGGGGGAGGGGGTTCGGTAAAAATCACGAAACATCACAAGGGGGGAGGGGGGGTGTAGTAAGATATCACGTGTATTTATTTTTTTAAGTGCTTTCCATCAGGCGGACCGTTAGTCACCTTAGTGGTGTAACAAAAATCCTTATTATATTCTGAAAATTTTATGATTCTTTGTAAATACAAAATACACGTGATTTGAAGGGGGGGGGGGGGGGGGGTAGCCTTACACCTCACCAAGTATCACCAAGGGGGTGGGGGGGGGGTGTTAAAAAGGCAAAAATAAACCTCACGTGATTAATGGACGGCCCCTAATGACAACAGCCAGTACCGGGAGTCGTCCACTTGCGTGTTCGATTATACTGAAACGCGAAATACCATCATACCATCAGGCACTTCATACACATAATACAATTAGATAAGTTATAAAAAAAAATGAAAGACAGAAAAATGAAGAAAAAACAGTGCTGCACGATACATGATAAGTAAATGTGTGTGGTACTACTAGATTTGGTGACATAACTTTATGTCAGATCAAATCTGAAGTGGTTTTTTTATACTACAGACAAGCATTTGTGTAGTGTAAGTTACCCAGTAGGGGAGCTTACAAATACGCTATACCCTACCTCTCTTTTGTCAGAGCCTGTTTCCCTAGTCGGCAGGATGCACCGCGTGTAGGTAGAGATGGGCATAATGCCAGGCATTTACAATAATGCCCAGTAAGTACCTATAAATGCCTAGTTTTGGGCATAAATATTTTTGGGAATTTATCGTAAATGCCTGGCAATTTGGCCAACTCTATTATGCTATTATCTGCAGGTGACGTTGACTTTGACTCTAAAGATCGTGGTGAGCCACTTACACTCCAAAAGTTGCTTGTCACCGTAGTTGTAAAAACAGACGATAATGTAAACGTTCTTCTCGGAAATTCGCTTCAGATCTTTTTCGTAGCAATGTAAATTGTACCTAACTGCGACAAATCTTAACATTTAGTAGAGACGTACTCAAGTCACGTACGCGTAATTCATAACTGTGATGAATACCCCGCGACACGATATATCATCTGTAATAGGTATGCGCCAGTGACGTCACGAGTGCAGATACTTGAATATTCGCCGGAGAGCGGTTACCGAGCCTTGACGGTCTGTGCATACTCAATGCGGAAATAGCCTTTTACCAAATGCAGAAATTGTTGGTGGTATACTAGACTATTTATTTCTGTCACAAAATATGTACTTCTTTTTGTATTATGTGTATTTATTTAAATCAGTCGTGGCTCAAGTGATACTGCATAAAACTTTGGATATAAATCGCTGACCGGTGTCTCATAGCCATTGCCAATCTCACCCGATCTGGTTCTCCCTGCTGGCTGACTAACGAGGTTCTGGCAAGCGAGAGATAGGGTACAGCGTAATAATAAGCAGCTTGAATAGAGGAACCAATTTATACCGCAGCTAAGTAACCCTTGTAGTGTTCTTGCGAGTTAGGGAGATCCCCATGAAAGCAAGACTTGCAGCACTGGCAGCGGAAGGGCCGAAGCGCGAATGACAATTCTAATTGTAAGCGTTTATATGGCTGCGGTAACTGCTGTTACGTATGTTTGACTGCCATTCGGCGTGGTATTAAAAAAAAACATATATTGGCAGACGCGAGGAGATGCTGCGTCAACGACGAAGAAGTGGAACTCCGTCAGCTTAGGTGATCTAAAGTAACTTCATAGATCCAGTTTAATAGGTCTATTACCTTTTTTTTTATACTACGTCGGGTGGCAGACAAGCATACGGCCCGCCTGATGTGAAGCGGTTACCGTAGCCATATTAACGCTCGCAACATAAAATATCGCTCGCGCGCCGCCACCCCCGCTGCCATCGCAGCATCTCCTTCCTTTCTGGTGACCTCACTCACTCGCAAGAACACAACAGCCCTCAAGGGAACCGTTATTTGGCTGCGGTATTCTGTGAGGTGGAGGTACATTCCCCAGTCGGGTAGCTTACAATTACGCTCCCTACCTCTCTTTAAAACTTTACCTATACATTTAACGGGATGGTCTAGGTCCCGTGTTACAATGCAGATTACAAACACTGGGCACGTGTCGTGGTTAAGCAGGACCATCTTATAATGGAAGTTTTATGGTCTACAAGCGATTGACGACGCGGCACGAACAATTAGGCAAGTGGTAAGCGAAAAGCGTCACCGCTGCATAATTATCACGTCAATCGACAGAGCCACGCAGCGCAAGATTCCCATTTCTAATCATGAGAAACAAGATAAACCTAGCCTGGAAAAACCACCTAATACTACGTTATGAAATGACTGGTATAAAAATGGCAAATGGTATAGTGAAATAACATGAAAAGTAGCTTTTCGTGATCTATCTATCAGGCATCTAAGGATGATGTTACCTGTACAACCACGGCATATACATAATAAATATCTGTTTTATTTTGTAACGCCAAAACAATAGAGACTTAAAACTACTTTTAACAAGCAATCCTGATGAGTTAACAATATAACGTCTGTGTAAGAACCACATCCGTATACGGTTCACAAATGGCCCGTACGATTTAAATGAAAACAATTAGGAATTGACGCGTCTGAAATCTGGAATAAAAACTTGTTCTCCGAGAAAACGTAAAGAAAATCCTCGGTCTCCCAAGCAGTATAATGTTATATCGCCAGAAATGCAACCTTCAAATACCTCCGACTTAACAGGTCTTAAAGTTGGCTAGAGTGCTCGGAGTGCGACAAGTGCATATATCCTCGAATATTCGGCTGAGAGTGGTCGGCGGGAGGTTACACACAATGCATAGTAATTTTGTAGACTCGTCGTTGTCTAGGAGAGTCAGCTGCCGTAGTTTACGACTGAAATGTTTGTTTCAGACGGGAATATGATCATGTATTTTATATGCGGGATATAAATTTTATTTTTGACGTTTAATACCTTATTTAAGGCGTGCTGTGAGGATTGTCGACGGTCCTAAACTAACAGACGCTTTAGAACCTTTAAGTCTGAGAAGAGATTCTGCGTCCCTTTGTGTGTTCTACCGTCTGTAAACCAACGGCTAACGGCCGCCTTCTACAGTCGCACCGCTCGCCATCGACAGGGAATTCATCCTCACACATTGGAGCCAGAGAAGTTTTCTCCTGCGTACTGTCATGATGAACTGCCTGTCGAGGTTTTCTCAGGAGACTACAGCATGGGGTTCTTCAAAAAGAGTGTGAAGAGTTTTTTACAGGGTCGGCAAGGCGCGTGTGATGCCTCTGGTATTACAGGCGTTCATAGGCTACGGTAACTGCTTTATATCGGGCGGGTCGTATGCTTGTTTGCCACACTGGTGGTATAAAAAAAATTGCCAAATTGCTGTCTTTCACATTGCTAAGAGAGGAAGTCAAATTCCAAAAGCTCCTTACTCCTACTAATTTCTTTCAAGGCAGCCGTAGTTTTACGGGTACCTTGGTGTGTAAGTAGCTCATGGATGTGAAGCGATTACCGTAGCCATATAAATGCTTGGAACATGAAGTATCACTAGCGTGATTCCCTCCTGATAACCTCACTCACTCGCATGAACACAACAGCCCTCAAGGGAATTGTTATTTGGCTGCGGTATGCTGTGAGAGGTACTTCCTCAATCGGACAGCTAATAAATATGCTATGACCTACCTCTCATTCGCCAGGACCTCGTATGTTTAACAGCAGGGTACACGTGGTGTACCCTGTGTATATGTTCAGGCATGCTAATTATCTATGATTTATTATCTAACACTAATTATCTAAATCCCCCTCTATTCATCAACTCGTGAATGGGTGCTGCCAGGGAGGACTGGTCTGTCGTGGATGTCATAGTTGCAAGGTAAATAATAGAAGGATTTAGATTAAGTAGTATTAAACATTAGTATGATTATTAGCATAGTAGTGACGTGCAATTAATAAATTGTTAGAAAAATTTGACATAAAAATAGAATATTGTTAACAATAGGTACGGATCCCGGGGTCTGTAGATTGTAATTATTATCAATAAAAAACATCCCCCTCTATTATCTTGTCTGATTTCCAACTAAGCCATACCCGACAGATCAATCCCTTCTGGTAGCATCCGTTCCCGAGTTGACGCCTGGGGCAGCCATCGCCTCCATAATTATAGTTTACAGAGGCTTAGTGAAAACAAGTAAAATAATTATATACTGGCAAAACACTGATTGCGAACTTCATAACATAAACAAACTACTTATGACGCGATGAAACCATAACTAGAGTTAACTAATTACCCTTGTAACGACGTGCATACTCTGAACAGCTGACGTAACAGAGTTGTTATTTTTGCCTGCAGCTATTACTACCGAATTCGACTCGAGACTCGAGTAACGAGCGATTAATTTCATATTGACTTGCAAATAGGGGATCGAGTGAGAACTAAGTGGTTGCATACCTTATCAAAGTAGAGATATCTTTGAAGAACAGTATGTCAATGTTTTTTTTATTCGAGAGGGTGGCAAACGAGCTTGTGGGTCACCTGATAGAAAGCAATCACCACCACCACCAATGGATACCAGCAACACCAAGGGGTAGCCGATTCGTTGCCAGCCTTTATTTCTTTCTGGTGACCTCACTCACTCGCAAGAACACAACAACCCTCAAGGGAATTGTTATTAAGCTCCGGTTTTCTAAGAAGATGGACGCAGCTCAAAAAATACGCTATGCCCTACCTCTCTTTTCGCCAGAGCCTCGTTTGGCAGTCAGCAGGTGCACCATGTGTAGATGAGGTTGGCTTTGGTTCAAAAATAAACCATTTTACCCCAATTCTGTATAAAGTTTGATATTAACGCCTTGACGCAAGCACTGCGTGTGTGCGTGCGGCGTCGTATAAACTGTTTCAGATTTTTTTTTTTTTTTTATACTACGTCGGGTGGCAGACAAGTATACGGCCCGCCTGATGTGAAGCGGTTACCGTAGCCATATTAACGCTCGCAACATAAAATATCGCTCGCGCGCCTCCACCCCCGCTGCCATCGCAGCATCTCCTTCCTTTCTGGTGACCTCACTCACTCGCAGGAACACAACAGCCCTCAAGGGAACCGTTATTTGGCTGCGGTATTCTGTGAGGTGGAGGCACATTCCCCAGTCGGGTAGCTTACAATTATGCTCCCTACCTCTCTTTTCGCCAGAGCTTCGTTTGTCAGTCAGCAGGGTGCACCGTGTGCAGGTGAAGTTGGCTTTGGTTCAAAGATGTTAATGAACCACTTACACCCCAATTCGACTCAGAGGGGAGGTAAAGTCCATACGAGAGAACGGCAGGGTCAGGAGCCCACACTGTAGCACCTTATACTGTAACACAGTTACAAATCACATCGCGATGTTACTACATTTTTTTTTTACCCCAACCTTTAGAGGTTCAAAGCACTAATCACATGATTTTTCCTAGAATTAAGACTTAGTCATATCGAATTTTCGCCCCTTTGTTTCGCCTCATATGCCCTATATAATCGTTAGAACCCTTTACGTAACAGGCCCACCACACAATCCCACCACTTTCCTTTGTGTAGCCAGGATTAATAGCAGTGACCAAATTAACCAAAAAGGCAATGAACTATGAACGAGGGCAAAACTATGGCTTTCGAGGCAGGCGTAGTATTTAATTCTTAAATGGGACACACATACCTACCACTGTCTTCTGAGTAGCCAGGATTAACAGCGGCGACCGCCAAAAAAGATAATGAACAGTGAAGTCCATTGCAGTCCCGGGGATAAAACTACGGCTGCCTTGGAACTCACAATGAATTTAATCAGAAGAAATAAGTAGGAGTAAGAAGCTTTTGGAATTTGACTTCCCCTCTTAGCAATGTGACAGATAGCAATATGGCAAATAAGACCTTTTAAAAGCCTCCCACAGTGGTGGGAATGTGTGGTGGGCCCACGTCCTGGCTCACATGGTTCGGATTTTGTTGTCTCTTATTTAATAGACAATAAAATTTTCTTCCACAGAGTAAAAAATCTGAAGGAAATAATATTTGAGACGGTATAATATGGTTTTGAGAAGGTTTTTTAAATGGCTCATTATTTAAACATGAGCGGGGAGATACGAGTACATTTATGCATACCAAAATATTCCTTCTTCAAAGCGGTTACGTCAGTACTGTTACTTATTCTGTGGATATAGACATAGGAGTCATGTGGGCAGATTTCGTGAAAATTTCGTGGGGTTTTGAGGTTCGTAGAATTTTGAGGTGTAAGTGGTTCATCAACATCTTTGAACGGTGCACCCTGCTGACTGACAAACGAAGCACTGGCGAAAAGATAGATACGGAGCGTAATAATTGTAAGCTCCTTCACTGGTGAATGCACCTCCGCCTCACAGAATACCGCAGCCAAATAACAATTCCTTTGAGGTTTGTTGTGTTCCTGTGAGTGATTGAGATCTCCAGAAAGGAAGGAGATGTTGCGTTGGCAGTGGGGGTGGCGGCACGTGAGTGATATTTTATGATGCGAGCGTTAATATGGCTACGGTAACCGTTTCTCATCAGGCGGGCCGTATGTTTGTGTGCCACCCGACGTAGTATAAAAAAATGAGTGACTAAAACACAAAAATCATCTCTTTGGGATGTGAGTGGTTCTGGTTAACTGACGAGGCGAAGAGATAGGACACAACATAAATTATAACGTGCTCAATTAAGGTGTAAGTGGCTCATCATTGATACGTCATCTTCCTCAATCACAAGCCAATCTCACTGTCGCTGCCAACGCAACATCCCCTTCCTTTCAGGGAACATCATTCACTCGCAGGAACACAAGGGAATTGTTATTGGGCTGCGGTATTCTGTGAGGCCCCCAGTCGGGCAGCTTACAATTACGTTCCTTACCTTTCTTTTCGACGAGAGCCTCGTTTATTTATTATTATTAGCAGGGTGCACCACAGGCAAGCGAGGTTGGCTTTGGTTAAAAGATTTTGATGAACCAATTACACCCCATATTTGCCTGTGTATCTAATTCTTTTGTGATATGCTGTGTGTTTTCCGGTAGACTAGAATAGAATCACTCCGTCTCTTCTCGTGGATGTCGTACAAGGCGACTAAGGGAAATACATTATCAAATGTCGATCAGGCCTCCCCAACTCGTTTGGCCAGAGTGGGGAGTGTAGGCCAAACCCTCCTTCCGTCTAGGACGGACGAGAGGGTCGTGCTCCTGTAGTGGAGACTAAAATGGACCTGATGATGATCTAGTTCTTTTTATTTATATTTACGATATTAACGTGCGCCAGTAATTTTATCCCAGTACGACAAAAGTCACCGGCAAATTGTCAAAATATACCCCAATAACCTACATACAAGCTCTAGCAACATTAATAAGGCAACTAAAAACGGCAACATCTTTTTATTCCCCTCCTTATTCAGAGGCATTTTAAGCTACCCAGATAAATAACCATCTTCCTACTGATAAACTAAGAGAGATTGACCATAATCCCGCTGATAAATTGTCGGTGAGTGTCCAAAATAGGACCACTTCCTTAGATACAGAGCACGGTATAGATACCACAAGTTGTTTGTACAAGTATCTTGTACTTATTTTGGCGAATATTGTACAATTTCGTGCTCGGTGGTCGACTGGATAGCAATGGCCACTTTGACTCCGAGGTCGCGGGTTTGATTCCCGCACAAGACAAACATTTGTGTGTATGAACATGTCTTTTTGTCTTGGTCTGGACGTTTCTATGTATTATAAGTATGTATTTAAAAAAAAATGTATTTATATACAATTATCAGTTGTCTAATAGCCATAACACAAGCTCTGCGCTTAATTTGGGACTAGATGGCGCTGTGTAAATTGTCCAGAAATATTTATTTATTTAATGACCAATTTGTATGTATTCGAATTTTAGTTTGTGAATTGTATTTAAACGCTCAGGAGCAAGTCTTTTATTGATAGATAACATAATACTGTAGTATAAGTGGCTCACTTACGTGTTTAGAGCCAAAGCCAAATTCACGTGCAAGTGATGTAGTATTGGTCGGCATCAACCCATAATGATCCCACTGTTAGGATACGGGTCTCCTCTCAATCGAAGGGGTTTAAAGCATACTTCACCACGCTGCTCAACTGCGGATTGGCGGAGAGATGTAGTGTGCCGAAAGGTAGCAAAGAAGAGAAGTAGGGCGTATCAAGTCTAGGAAAGTATCTCCACGTTACAAAAAATTGGGGTGTAAGTGGTTTATCAACATCTTTGAACCAAAGCCAACTTCGCCTGCACGTGGTGCACCCTGCTGACTGACAACCGAAGCTCTGGCGAAAAGAGAGGTAGGGAGCGTAATTGTAAGCTACCCGACTGGGGAATGTACCTCCACCTCACAGAATACCTCTGTCAAATATGGCTACGGTAACCACTTCACATCAAGCGGGCCGTATGCTTGTCTGCCACCCGATGTAGTAAAAAAAAATTGCTATAAATGCAATTTTTGGACTAACTGGGTCGTCGTCACATTTTGGTTCAGTTGTTGGAGCAATATACTGCAAATACGGCCTTGACTAGCTGAACAATATTATTACTATTTTTTTATTTTATTTTTTATTTTAAAATTTAATTTTGTTATTTTTATAAAAAAAATATTTTTTTAAAAAATATTTTTAAATAATAAATAAAATAAGTGGAGTAAAATGATGTTGACACCGTCTAAAATATCCCTAAACAATGTTGATGTATTTCATTCATTAAAACGGTGAATGTACAATGGATATCTAGCTTGTCCTAAATCTATGGTCGCATCTAATACTAGTGATGTACTACGATATCTTGGGTCCGTAATAATAAACGTTATTGCTAACTCGACTCTGACCTAAACCAGGCCGGAATTTCATGAAAGTTATAGACAATTTCCTTTACGTATATCATTGGAATGTTTTAGGGTTACAAAACCGCATTATTATTAAAACATAGTGAACAAGGTCTATCTAGCTTTAATGTATCCCGTTGTTCCAAAATAATTTCTAAAAATATCTTCGTTATGTACTTAATGAATTTGGGATGTAAGTGGTTCATCAATATCTTTGTACCAAAGACAACCTCACCTACACGTAGTACACCCTGCTGACTGACAAGAAAGGTAGGGCATACCGTATTTTTTAAGCTGCCTAATTGGGGGAGTACCTCAACCTCACAGAATACCGTAGTCAAATAACAATTCCCCCGAGGGTTCCATTGGCGGTGGTGATTTCTGTCCATCAGGTGATCCAGATGCTCATTTGTCCCCCTCACATATAAAAAAAAATGGAGTACAGAGAAAGCGAAAAATGCTTATTCAATGCGACTTAGGTCACACATTTGCAGTATGGGTAGTAAAATACCCTCACTAAGTTTTGCATTGCAAAAGCTTTGTTACTTTCAGCTTAGTTTTTTGCTCTATAACGCGTAATTTTCTCTTCACTTACTTGTTTGCTACTAATGCTAGTCATTACATGAAATACATACAAGAAAAAATATTTCTTTGTTCTTTAATTTCAACTTTAGTACACTGACATTTTATAGTATTCATATTTATTTGTTTAGTTTATATTTATTTTATAGTATTAATAGTTATTTATTATTATATTTTATAATAATTATGTAGTATTTTATTTATTATTTATCAGTAATATATTACACATCTTCGTCTCCGTCTTATTTGTTACCCACCGCATGCACGGACGATTACTAAAATTATGCAGAAATCGACTTCATTGAAGTCGACAATTTTGAGGACAAACAACGATATGCATACGCATCGTCTTCCATGAAATTGTTTCTTTTTTTTTTTTACATTATTTTTCGTTTTGAATTACGAAGGCTTTGAAGATAGTAAACAAAAATAAGTTTATTTTCTTGTTTATTATCTTTATAAAATTTTTAAAATTTAGATTTTTTTACTTGAAACTACTAAATTTCATAAAGTTTTTATTGGACCTGTCCAGAGCTATTACAAGTTGAATGTGGTTGAATACACAAGTTTTCAACAAGCATACTTCACTGATGTGAAGTGATCTTCTTTCGTGTGTTATATGTCTACCATGAAAAACGAAATATGAATTTCTACAGCTGATTAGAGACCATCTGTCAAAAAAAGCACCTCCAATAGGCTATTTGACTAACATTTTTTTCGGTTTGATATGTAGGGACGTCTCCATAATATAACCATAGGTGAAAGAATTACTTCGATAGCACAAAAATCTCTCGAGATATGTTAATTTGAAAATCACAATTTTTAGACTGCCCCAAAACGCTCCATACAAAAGACTACCGATTTATGACGTCACAGGTTTGTATTTTGTATGCATCAAATCAGAAATTTGTACGACAGCTATGTTAAATATTACGTTTATGTAATTAGTATCATAATAAAAGTTATAGCATTTTTTATTGCTTCTCCAGTGGAAATATTATTTTTTAATAATTACATACTTTTAAAATGGACTTTCCCGCCAAACTTTGATCGACGCTAAAAAAAAGTCTGACAAAAGATATTAGAATGGAAGTTTGCAGATCTTTATAGTTTTGTGTATTTTACTATATTGTTAATTTATTTGTACAATTTTTAAACATTGGAAAATAGCCTATTGTGGTTTAATTTCAGCATAAGATATATTATTCCGAGGAGCTGTGTCTAAGGTCTGGAATTCTGGACAGTCGTCATGATAACTCCGATAGGAGATGGCACCTTTTAAGAAGGCGAAGATATGCCTTAGATAGCTGTCTATACAACTGTCAATTTTTTCTTTATGGTTGTACAACACAACACTGTCACAATTTCTTTTCATATTTTTTCCTTGTTTCTCATAAAGTGCATTTAGTGTGTATGCATTTCGGTAAGAAAGGTATGCATCATGATATTATACCGAGTAACATGAAGACATTAGCAGATAACGAGGAGGTAATTAAAAAGTTGTTCCACACAAATGGCGGGCAGTTCCCGGTAAAGAGTCGCAAATGTGAACCGTTTCCGACACTAGCCATTATGACTTTTGGCCTTTGGATATAGAGTAGAAATTTCAGATGTGCAAAGATTTTGAATAATTAAAAATCTTTTATCTATGGCATGGTAAGTAAGTCAATGTAATTTATTACATAACTGTTTCGCCTTGAAAGTATCAGTGTCACGTTCCGCTTGGGTCGAGAGCATGCAAGCGAGAGCGCGGAACAAGTGACGTATCTATCTCTCTTCCACTCCATCGGGCGATGTTTTCTTATGACGTTATCCAGTAAAATTATCGTCCGTAAACCGACTTTACAGACAATCAATTATTATATTTTTGTTTATTATTGTATATTTCGTAATAATTGTAAGAAAATAAGTTACATTTCAGCAAAAATCATCATCATCTATCGCTCCTGGCGTCATAGACGTGTTGTATCCATATTACCTATTTATTTTTCATGTACATAAACAATTTTATTGTAGTATTTGTTTCGCCAACCCGTCTGGCCAGCGTGGGAGTGTAGGCCAAATCCTCCTTCCGTCTAGGACGGACGAGAGAGGGTCGTGCTGTAGTGGAGACTAAAATGGACCTGATGATGATGATGATTTGTTTCGCCAAAATAAGTATATAACTATAATAATTGCTAATCTTATTCTTTAAATATACAAAATTGAACGTAAACTCGTACTAGTCGTGTGTTGTAGTTATGAGATTCTCATAACTTTCTTTCTTTCTATATTATCCTGAACGGCAACTAATCAATAACTAACAAATCGACATTTATTTAAAGAATTGAATCTTCGATGAAAATTATTATTAAACTTCCATGTAGGTATATTTGTTTATTAAATAAATCGATAGACTCGTCATTTGTCACGACACTTAACAATTTGGTATCAAAGATAGTTCATAATGCATTTCTTCTCATAGAACAATTAAAAAAAATTAAAGTTAGATGACAAATTATGTTATTGCGCCGATTGCGTACTCAGCGGGGGAAAGAGTAATTATATCAAAGCGCTGAAATTATAAGCATTGCGATAGACATAGATCTCCCAGGCGACGGAAACCGTTTTCTAACTTAATTTCTTATGGGTATGCCATATTATCTATAGTATTCGTAACATCATTGTATATGAAATACTCGTATATACAATACTAGCGGCCGCCCGCGACTTCGTACGCGTGGAGTCAGTTATTTGCAAATATTTTTTAATTACATTCGAAAAAGCTAAATACCTAATGAAAGGAAAAAAATAAAAAAGTTAAAAACAATCAATATATAGACGAATTTTTAGAATCAATGAAGTCGACGGATATTATTTTTTAAAACCTAAAGTACTTTTCATTGTTATAATAAAACATCCCTACTTATAATAGTAAGTATGTAGTTGTTTTCAATATTTTTTATACTTAAATATCATTTAAAATCCTTCTGCCATAATTACTTTAACTTCAATAACATTTCCAACCCCCGTTTTAACCCCAAAAAGGGGTTGATTTCTTAAGGTAAATTATTAGTACACCTCCACACAATCTATAGAGAATACATTTTAAATTTCAAGTTTCTTACTTTAAAAACATAGAATTTTCGTACAAACTTCCAACCCCCGTTTTAACCCTAAAAAGGGGTTGATTTCTAAAGATACATTATTAGTACACCTCCACACCATTTATAGAGCATACATTTTAAAATTCAAGTCCTATTACTTCAAAAACATAGAACTTTGATACAAATTTCCAACCCCCGTTTTAACCCCAAAAAGGGGTTGATTTCTAAAGATACATTATTAGTACACCTCCACACCATCTATAGAGCATGCATTTTAAATTTCAAGTCTCTTACTTCAAAAACATAGAACTTTCATACAAACTTCCAACCCCCGTTTTAACCCCAAAAAGGGGTTGAATTCTAAAGATACATTATTAGTACACCTCCACACCATCTATAGAGCATGCATTTTAAATTTCAAGTCTCTTACTTCAAAAACATAGAACTTTCATACAAACTTCCAACCCCCGTTTTAACCCCAAAATGGGGTTGATTTCCAAAGATACATTATTAGTACACCTCCACACCATCTATTGAGCATGCATTTTAAATTTCAAGTCATTTACTTCAAAAACATAGAACTTTCATACAAACTTCCAACTCCCGTTTCAACCCCAAAAAGGGGTTGATTTCCAAAGATACATTATTAGTACACCTCCACACCATCTATAGAGCATACAATTTAAATTTCAAGTCTCTTGCTTCAAAAACGTAGGACTTTCATACAAACTTCCAACCCCCATTCTACCCCCTTAGGGGTGGAGTATCGTAAAATCCGTTCTTAGTGGATGTCTACACCCTACAAGGAACCTACCTGCCAAATTTCAAGTTTGTAGGTGTTATAGTTTCTGAGATTTCGTGATGAGTGAGTCAGTGATTTACTCTTTTATATATATATAGATAATAATTACTTTCTCATCTGATCAAATATCGTAACAAATGTTTTTTAGATTATTTTAACATCGACACATATATTACACACTGAAATATTTTACTCTGCGTGCGACACATCGTTGGCAGTTTAAATTTCCGTCACGCTGAGGGCACGTGGCGTCGGCCGATACCGTTTTGTGTTGTGGAAACCCTCCCTGAATTTTTATATGCTCACTTTCGATTTGTTTCGGAGCATACTTCTCTTCTGAGCCTTTTGCATCGTTCGAGATATTTTTTATGTTATTTCCATTATTGGAATACGTAATGGCCTGTTTTACTGCTTTAAATTTGATATACCATTTATCATGTTTTATGATAGTTATGTTAAAGAGCTTGCGCGCTGGAGTTTTGCAAGAAATGCCTATTTTACATAAAATATATTGCTCGTAAAAACTATTTTTGAATCCAGTTGATTATGGGATTATGTAATAATATAGGATTAAGATCAAAATATGTTTTTACTGAACAAATAGGCATCTAAGGGGTGTAAGTGGTTCATCAACATCTTTGAACCAAACCCAACTTCACTTACACGCGGTGTACCCTGCTAACTGACAAACGAAGCTCTGGCGATAAGAGAAGTAGGGAGAGTAATTGTAACCTACTGGGGATTGTATTTCCACCTCACAGAAAACCGCAGCCAAATAACAATTCCCTTGAAGGTTGTTGTGTTCCTGCGAGTGAGTGAGGTCACCAGAAAGAAAGGAGTTGCTACGTTGGCAGCGGGGGTGGCGGCGCGCGAGCAATATTTTATGTTGCGAGCGTTTATATGGCTACGGTAACCGCTTCACATCACGCGGGCCGTATGCTTGTCTGCCACCCGACGTAGTATAAAAAAAAAAGATTTTTGTCGTTCTTCAAACCATTTTAAAAGCAATGACTACGTAAATAACGATAAATAATACCACAGGAAAGCAATAAATCATAGCGCCGTGCAATCTGTTGAACGCTACCAGCTAGCCTTGTATTACAATTTATTAAACCGTTTACAAGCGCGTAAATAACCCTTTAACAATTTCATCCAATAAGCTTTTGATAACATTGCCCGATTCAGATTTTATCCACTCAATTTTATCAGGAACACCGCCGAATCTGAAGCCGAATACCATCGAATATTTTGATTAGAAAAATAGGTCTTACGTCGTAGTTATTGACAAACATATTCAGCTTAATCTATAGAACTCCGGTGTAGCTATCAGCTAAGCTCAATAAATAAATAAATATTTCTGGACAATTTACACAGCGCCATCTAGTCCCAAATTAGGCGCACACGCTTGTGTTATGGGTACTAGACAACTGATAAATGCACTTAAATACATTTTTTTTTGTAAATACTTATAATACATAGAAAACACCCAGACCAAGACAAACAGACATGTTCATGCACACAAATGTTTGTCTTGTGCGGGAATCGAACCCGCGACCTCGGAGTCAATGTGGCCATTGCAAACCATTCGACCACCGAGCTCGTCAAACACAAACAGCTCGCTAAACACAAATAAGATACTAGAAAGCTGAAGTTTAATTTTCGCAATAAAAAAAAATATTACGTTATGTTTAGCTCAGCTGAAAGAAACCCTGGAGCTCAACCGACTAAGCTGAAGATGTTTGTCAATAACTTTAACCTAAGACCAATCACTCGGTCTCTTCCCGTGGATGTCGTACAAGGCGACTAAGGGAAATACATTATAAAACATCGATCAGGCCTCCCCAACCCGTCTGGCTAGCGTGGGGAGTGTAGGCCAAATCCTCCTTCTGTCTGGGACGGACGAGAGAGGGTCGTGCTCCTGTAGTGGAGACTAAAATGACCTGATGATGATGATGATGAAGACCAATTATTGGAATCTAAAAATCCGATGGCAATAGGCTTCAGCTTCGGTGGTACGGCCCCTGATTTTGTTAGACTATGTTCATTACCTGAATTTGAGCAGCATAGTGATTTCGGGGATTCCATTTCGATTAAGGGGAGTAGAATATCCCAGCAATAGAATGAATATGGGTTGACGTCGATATTCATAAACGTATTGATAGCTTTTTTATACATTTCATTTTTTATCGCTATGTACTTCTGGTGGGAAATAAGCATACAGTTTTTGTGAAAATTTTAATATGCCTTGTAACAAGTACCGAATTTCCTTTTAACTAACAACCTTTTCGTGTACCAAAACGTATCCCTTTAAACTAATATCGCATGTTTTTTATATATGGGATAAACCCAGGGTGAGGGGACACAAGGGGCCCACGATATATGGTCCAATAAAGCAGACCGGGCCATAAACGCCCGTTCACACTCGCCGGCAAGTTGACGCAAAATTGCCGGCGAAATTGCAAGTTTTTCGCCTCCCCTTGTATAAATGGAGATCCTTACTGGTATTGATAAATGTGTAATTAAGTAATGACAATTTTTATAAGTGTATAGATTGTGCTGAGGAATAGAGGTTTTATATTCTTCTATTGCTTCTTCAAACCGGGCTAATTTTGATCAAAAATATTACAAGCAATGTTATCATGCCAAGTCGTTTTGTTTATTTTTGTCAGAGATTCGTTTTTTTTCTGAAATAAGTTTTTAGTCGCTGGGTACATATGGTACTTACATACGTGTTACTTTTAATAAGCTAATCAAATTCTTATTTTTTTTTATACTACGTCAGTTGGCAGAAAAGTATACGGCCCGCCTGATGTGAAGCGATTACCGAAGCCATATTAACGCTCGCAACATAAAATATCGCTAGCGCGCCGCCACCCCCGCTGCCAACGCAGCATCTTCCTTTCTGGTGACCTCACTCACTCGCAGGAACACAACAACCCTCAAGGGAATTGTTATTTGGATGCGGTATTCTGTGAGGTGGAGGTACATTCCCCAGTCGGGTAGCTTCCAAATTACGCTCCCTACCTCTCTTTTCGCCAGAGCTTCGTTTGTCAGTCAGCAGGGTGCAACGCGTCCAGGTGAAGATGGCTTTGGTTCAAAGATGTTGATGAACCTCTTACACCCCAACAAACCATACAAACAATATTTATGTATACAAACCATATTTATGTAATGAAAATTCAGACGTCAATTCCTGTTATAGCTTTCCATCACGGATATCATCCATACAGGACGATATTGTAAATTTTCACTTTCAGAATAGATTCATCTTGTCTTTATAGTACGGCAGCAGCTCCTGGCGTGAAAAATGGCGTCGTGAATACTCTTCAATATCGGATACGAGCATCGGAGGGGTGAAGTGATTCTATCTTCGCTGCTATTATTTAAGAACTAGCTGTTACCCACGACTTCTCCTGCATTTATATGGGTGTAACTTTTTTGTTTATTGGCCGTGTGGTTTCCGGCAGTCTAGAATGGAATCACTCTGTTTCTTCCCGTGGATGTCGTACAAGGCGACTAAGGGAAATACATTATTAAATATCGATCAGGCCTCCCCAACCCGTTTGGCCAGCGTGGGGAGTGTAGGCCAAATCCTCCTTCCGTCTAGGATGGACGAGAGAGGGTTGTGCTCCTGTAGTGGAGACTAAAATGGACCTGATGATGCTGAACTTTTTTGAGCGGAACTATGGTTTACGGGGCCTACCGCACATTCCCACCGCTTTGTCTCCTGTGTAGCCAGGATTATCAGCGTCGACTAGCAAAAAGGCAATGAAAAATTAAGTCCATTGTAGTCACGGTAGTAAGACTACGGCTGCCTTGAAAGTCACAACGAATTTAATCAGGAGAAATTAATAGGAGTAAGAAGCTTTTAGAATTTGACTTCCCCTCTTAGCAATATGAGAGACAGCATTATGGTAAATAAGACATTATTAGCCTAAATAGATGGCTAGTCAAGCGAAGCTCAAATGCCATGCACAATATATTTTTTTATCACTCCCTCAATATGGGTTTTAAATGTAACAGGTTGACTAGACTACAAGTAAGTAGAAGGTCGGTTAATTTAATTGTCTTATATTGTGTTAAATAGACCCTAAAGTTCAGAACTTTTCAGACCAATAATGTTAAATCACCAAAATGACGTCACCGTTTCGTTGTACGGGGGCAGTTTATGTCACCATAAAACGATAGCAACAAAGAATTATTGTTGAAACTGAACGCAGCTCATAAGACGCAAAAAAGACAAAGGGGGGAATTATTGTTTCTTAACGAAGCAAATGGGACGGACATGAATAGCCTCTCTAAGTATTGTGATGGTTGAGGGGAAACTACTCACACGGAAGGTTGTACGGTGGTGGATAAGGAATTTGTTGCCTTGTAAACCTTATATATGAAGTTGTCTAATTATTTTTTGATATTATAACGTCAAATCGATGAACGCCGAGCGTGCAAGCGAGAGCACAGAACTAGCGATAGAGAGGCACGATCGGCCTAAGCGTTCGGCTAGTGACGCATAGCTATCTTCCACTCCATCGGCCGATGTTTTCCTATGACATTATCACTTAAAATTGTCGTCCGTAAATCGACTTTAGAGACAATGTATTTTTATTTCTAAACCAAACAAATACAGCGTTTGTTTATTTTTACTTCTTTTATGTAAACATTCATACGGCCCGTCTGATGGACACTTGAATAGACTTCTAATTTTATGGATGGTAATTACCTTATAGATACATAAACTTTTGTTTTTATAATCGATTGATTGTATCTTTTAAAACGAAGTCCGTGATGACTTTCTACATTTATTTTTATCTTTTTTTTTTTTTTATACTACGTCGGGTGGCAGACAAGCATACGGCTCGCCTATGTGAAGCGGTTACCGTAGCCATATTAACGCTCGCAACATAAAATATCGCTCGCGCGCCGCCACCCCCGCTGCCTACGCAGCATCTCCTTTTCTGGTGACCTCAATCACTCGCAGGAATACAACAACCCTCAAGGGAATTGTTATTTGGCTGCGGTATTCTGTGAGGTGGAGGTGCATACACCAGTCGGGTAGCTTACAATTACGCTCCCTACCTCTCTTTTCGCCAGAGCTACGTTTGTCAGTCAGCAGGGTGCACCGCGTGCAGGTGAAGTTGGCTTTGGTTCAAAGATGTTGATGAACCAGTTACACCCCTAACCCCTAACCCCATCTTTGACTTGTATTGTGTTTGCTACGCACTGTTAATATTGATTATTTGTCTTTTTATTATTATGGTCATTAACAGCCTTCTCTAATTGCTGTGTCCACTATCAATATCATGGAACATAAACGAGTTAACTAAAACTTAACGCAAAATAAAAGGCCCGTTTTGACCGTTCACGCCCATGAAATTCGCTATTTTTGACGGATAGAAATGTTCTGAAGGTAATTAAGTATTAAGTAAGGAAGCTAAAGTGCTGTGCATAACGATTATTTCATATTGTCCACAGGCTATTAATAATCGGTTAAGGAAAAAAATAAATCGATCAAGATATTTTTTAAGGCTGACTCGCACTTGGCCGGTTTTATTTATTTACTTACTTTTATTTATTTTACTATTGTTTTATTTATTTATTTACTTTCGTAACATTGTATCATTTCAAAATATGTACAATTTCAAAGTTTAAGTTAAATTTTCTAATCAGAACTTTAATTCAATGAACTTTCCAATACATATTCAAATTGATCAAATACTCATGCAAACTTGAATCGATTTATTGTAAGTATCGATTACCGAGTCGTATGGTTACATCACTACTTATGTCGCGAGGACAAAACGGGTCTTTTATTTTGCGTTGACTTTAGACAAGATAAAGAATATGAATTCTACAAGATGTCACGCTTTTAACATTTTCCTATCTATTGGTCTATCCTGTGGTCGAATCGTTAGCGATGGCCACTTTAACTCTGAGGTCGCGGGTTCGATCCCCGCACAAGCCCAATATTTGTGTGCATGAATATGTCTGTTTGTCTTGGTCTGGGTATTTTCTATGTATGTATATTTACAAAAAAATGTATTTAAGTATTATATCAGTTATCTAGTACCCATAGTAACCTTTGCTTAGTTTGGGACTAGATGGGCGAGTGTAATTTGTCCCGGAATATTTATTTATTATTATTCGTTTATCTTCCGATATTTAGAATCGAATAACGTTAAATCTGTCAATAACTCCCCATAAAAACGCACGAAGTGAACTACCAACCAACAACACAGATCGGGCTTTCTTCTACAGATGAGTATCGACTACATCATCCACTAGTTTAGATGGGCATAATGCCAGGCTGATAAGTGCCCAATATGTACATGTAAATGCCCAATACTTGTCTAGTTTTGCACATAAATAGGGGATTTATAAGTACTTTTTGGGCATTTATCGCAAATTCCCGGCATTTTGCCCATCTCTAGCTACAAGACATAGAATGTAGTAGATTAATAGAGGTATATGTATATATAGAGCTCTCATTGTGATATAACAGTGCAGCACAATGTTGTCTTACTTTGAAGAAACTGCCACAGGATTAAACCAACCTGTCTCACTTTCCTTGCATGATGATGGCGCAAGTTACTCTTTTTGACGTATTGAGATTCTTGTTAAAAAAAAAAATTCTTTCGCTCTTGACGTTTTTGCAACTACAAATTATCTTTATGTCCTTTTGTGTTGGTTAATATGCGTCTAGTTGTCATTCTGCATCATGCGATGTCTATCGTTTTATCTACGAGTATATTTTACTCTGTTTTGATTCGAGCCATTGCCAGGTTCATTTGGTCTGTGAGTATCAGCGTATATAACATTACATACGCTGTTTTTTTCGTATTAAAAATTCGCCCCCCGCCGGGACCACCCGCGAAAGGTCCCGGGTTCAACCCGACACGGTTTGGGCGTACCGCGTATCTCTCTGATGCTGTCGCGCATTAGATACGGCGCTCAGTTAAATTACCCACAATGTTTTGACGTGGAGTTTTTTATTTACGTCTAATAGACGGGGTTTAGAGGTTATTAAGATTGTTGTCATGATAACTGGTAGAAAATCTTTCTGATAATTAGACATTTCTATAGGTAAGAATCATCAAAAGGGATAAGTCGTTTATATTGCTCATCATAATTTTAACAAAAAAAAAATCGACTCCAAACTTTACTCTACATTTACTAGATACAGGCTGATGATGATGATGATAATGAAAAAAATATGGGACCAATTTGGAAGTATACTCTTTCAAATAAAAAAAGTTTTTTCAAATCAGTTTATAAATGACAGAGTAATGAAATAACAAACTTATGTAACAGTGGGTAGATACTCGTACAGGCTGATGATGATGATGAAAAAAATATGGGACCAATCTGGAAGGTTTATTAATGACGGTGTTATTAAATAACAAACAAAAATAGTAGGAATAAGAAGCTTTTGGAATTTGACTTCCCCTCTTGGCAATGTGAGAGACAGTTATATATCAAATAAGGCAATAAAAGCCTAAAGAGATGACTAGACAAATGAAGCGCAACTGCCGTGCACCACGGATTTTAAAAATCTAACACTATTGGAAACTTAAAAAAAAATTGTTACTCAATACATCGATTCCAATAATATTAATTGCAAAATCGTCTGAACGCTTGTTGCTCCCAAATCAGAATAGCAACATCGTCCCGCTTCTTACCGCGTCACTCCCATAGAACATGTTGTGCTGTTTGATCGTATTCATTGTTTGCAGTAGAACATTCGCATAAGGGCGACTGCAGTAATTTAAACGAAAAAAGTTTAGCCTTAAAATTGCCATGCCCTGTTAAAAATTGCGCAACGGGATGATCGACTTCTAACCACATTTTATTTAATCTTTCTCTTTCATCAATCTATCATGAGTAATAATAAAAACCCATTATACACTGGTGATGTCACTTTAAGGGTAATGAGCGGGGTGAATACATACCTATCCCAGGAAAATAGCATTTCTTTAATTGATGCTTCACGACTCTAGTTCTACTACTTTTGCATTTCTTCCCGAGTTTATACCTAGAGAGACTGCGAGAGCTCAATGTATATTTTTCAAAGTAACGTACGTATAAAAAGTACGTTGTTTTTCTCCACAGAACTTGCACAACAAAATTAGTTAAGAGAGTTTCAAACTGATTATCAAGTAACAATATCAGAGAATACAAAACAAAGCAACTACTGGATACAATATCGTCTGATCCCGAGTACTTTCTATACTGGAAACAGGAGCATCGACTTCAATTCTCATAAATGTTAGCGTCAGCAATCCAATCTTTTTAGCGGGATGCTGGGATCTGCGCCATAAGGCAAATATATGTGATAGTATCTAACCGTGCTGTAAATAATCGATTCAATAGTAGTACTATGATTATATAGGTAGGCATTTGAAGGCCCAACAAAAAATTTGAATAACCTAATACCTATAATAACCATGATTTTCCAGATTCTATTATTATTTATGATTAGCGATGGCGTCGTTGCGCGTGCTAGTCAAATAGATGACACGAGTTATACAATATCGGCCAAAGTCTGTATAATAAGATGACACGAGTTATACAATATCGGCCAAAGTCTGTATATGGATGGAGTTTATTTCAAGCTCATACGTGCTGAAAACGTGAATCAAAAGCAATACTATATGCGAAACATAAAATTATATTTATTTAGTTACTGCTACGGCGCAATAACGCAAAATATATCTTCACTTTGACACCTGACCCTGAGCCAGTTCTCGCCAATTGCTAACTTCGAGCGCCCCTTCAGCATCTCATTAGTCCAGCGGTAACTCGGGCGCCCATTCGGCATATTTATTTTGTGATTTAAAATAATAACACACAGCGACAAGCGTCGGGGACTACGTTTATTCGCATGAGATACTGAGTTATATAATACGCCATCTTTGTTTCCATTCTAAACAGCAGCGCAGCGGGCAACGATCCAACTGTCCTCACTTTGCGGGGTCTCCCAATACAAACAGACAAACGACTGTTTAATGCAACGAAATTGTTGCAAGGGATTTTGCAGAAATACGCAAAATTGCATGCGCATGTTGCAAGTTTTTCTGCAATTGTCAGTATGTTTGTATATCCCACCAGAACATAAATGTAAAAACTAGACTAGAGCTTTTTTTTTCCGCGTGCCATAGAAGTATACGGCTCTCCTAATGTTACGCTATACCGTAGCCTGTAGACGCTTGCAATACAAGGAGTATCCCAGCTGCTGACAAGCAGCTTCACATCTGATAATCTTACTCACTCGCAGAAACAACCAGAACTGCTAAGTTTAACTATGGTTTAACTACTGGTTTCCCATTTTGTCAAATGTTCGACTTGCCAATTTTGCAGTTGTAGGACTTTGAATCTTATGGCCTTATAGTATATAGGAATAAAGTTACTGTTCGCAAACTTTGTGTCACGAAATTGCCTAGTGTAACTTTGGAAAAATGGAAAATTTGAGTATTTGGCATATCTTTATTACCTTTTTGTAGGTTGTTTACTGTTTTTATAGAAGCGCCGCGTGGTCGCTGTGGTGCATAATTTTAATCATATCTCGTTATAAATGTAATATTTTCTGATAACGGCTAAAATTATTTGTGCTGTTCGGATTTTATCTTTCCTTGTGCTGTGTCATACGTTGTTGCCAATTTCTAAGGCTATAGACCATCGGGATACCCTTTGAGAGGAGCTCGGTGGCGGTGTTTTGCGAGTCAGTCTAATGGAACACGCAAGTTAGGCAACATCGCCCGTAGCCTGTCTATGGATGGGTTTATATTATCTCGAGCTCCTTAGTGCTTCGGAGGGCACGTTAAGCCGTCGGTCCCAGCTGTTGCCACAAGATGACAGTTGTTAAGCCAAGTCAGTGGCCTTTAGGCGGCTTGAAAACACTGGCCACGCAGTTGAACAGCGTGGTGGAGTATGCTCTAAACCCCTTCAGTTTTAGGGGAGACCCGTATCCCAGCAGTGGGAGGAGTAAGGGTTGACGACGATACCCTTTGTGTTATTATGAGTGAGTCAGTCAATGTTAAAATAACCCATATTTCAAATTTATTGTATTATATAGGTCAAAAAAAGAACTTTGTGTTCCATACTGGGCAATGAGATCATAGACTTGAATTATTTGTAAAAAATGAGAATCCTAGCTGTACTGGGAAAAAGGTACTAAGGTGATAAATAGCAGTCTAAATGGGAGATGCACCACTCGAATGTTTCTCTGAACTTGGCTGGACACAGTGCCGTGTATCTTTGTTACGATATATGAATATGTTTAAAACCTAAACAAATTGAATATACAGATTTACATTATTTTTCTATATTTTAGGCGGCAGACAAGCAAACGGTCCTCCTGATTTGAAGCGGTTACCGTCGCCATATTACTCAACATGAAATATCACTCGCGCGCCGCTATCTCCGCTGCCAACGTAGCAACTCCTTCCTGTCTGCTGACCTCACTCACTCGCAGGAACACAACAACCCTCAAGGGAGTGATTATTTGGCTGCGGTATTCTGTAAAGTCTAGATACTTCGCCAGTTGGGCAGCTTATGAATACGCTCTATCTCTCTTTCACCAGAACCTCTTTTGATAGTCGGCAGGGTGCACCACGTGCAGGTAATGTTGGCTTTGGGTCTAAAGATGATTCGTTAGTCGCTTACATCCCAAAAGTGTTATAATTTTCACCTTGTTCAATTTTTGATTTCGAGATGTTATGATTATGTTATGATGATACGCCACTGTTCGTTGATTAGCTTATTCGATAACAGATTATATTACAAGTAAATTGTTGTTATCAAAAAGTGTAATAATCTTGCGACGAACATGCCGCTGTAATATTGTCTCAGAGACAAATTGTCACGACACGTGTCCGGCGAACTTGTCAACCCCTCTATTGCGGCGACGTGCTCCCGGTATGCAGCGCAGATTCGATGCGAAATTAATTTTATATACAGCAAGGTTAACCGCTGGCGTGCCACAATCCCATGGTGACTACAGCGTTAGTACGGCGCTACGTACAGCACTAAAATTCGCGGCATGCGAAAGGTCTCGATTTTACTAATCAAACACACTTGCTAGACTTAAGCTCGAAAAGCCTAAAGGACGCCGCCCGCGTATTATTATAAAAGACATTCCAGATACAATGGACGACACTAAGTTTTTAGCCGCGTTATATAATCAAAATATAAAAGACGAATTAAAAATTACATTTTCGGAATACCTAAAAGACATAAAAATCGTGCGTCGTCGTCCTACTGCCTACAGCAGGAAGTGGGTGGGAGTCGAAATCACCCCGGAAATACGCAAACACCTTATTTCGACAAAAGATAAGGTTTTTATAGATTTTGCCACATGTAGATTCGTGGACGATATAGAAGTCGTGCGTTGCTTGAAATGTCAGCAGTATGGGCATGTCAGCAAATACTGCTCGGCAAATAACTCCACCTGTGCCCACTGTGCCGAAGCACACGACTCCCGGGAATGTCTGAAGAAGTCTGAAGCAGACTTCAAACCTACATGCGCAGCATGTAGGCGTCAAAAAAAGACTGCTGACCACAAGATCGGGTCAGAGTCTTGCCCCACATACGCAGCACGGTTAGAATTCAATATTTTAAACACCACCTATGGATAACGTCGTAATTGGACAACTAAATCTACACAACGATAAAATTGCTACGTCTGAGTTGGATAAGCTCGTTGCGGACTATAAGCTCGATCTTGTTTTAGTTCAGGAGCAGTACCAAAGATCTCAATTAAACAGTAAATTTATACAACTTAATAACAAGTCGCGCGCGGGTATATATGCGCCAAGGGGCGGATTTACTATAACATCAATCAATCACCTAATGTCCACTCACTGTGCGGTAGCTGAAGTAACATCTCCATATTTAAGAGTATTTGTAGTCAGTTGTTATTTTCAATTTTCTGACCCTGTGGGTTTGCATTTGTATCATCTACGAAGAGTATTGCATGCTCTTACTGGTCATAAGGTTATTATAGGAGCAGACGTAAATGCATCATCACCATTATGGCACGGCAAGTTGAGAGCGACCGATGCCGACAGACGCTCTGCTGTTGAAGAGTTCATTGCTGAAATGCATCTTCATATTCACAATACCCCTGAAGCACCACCTACTTTTAGTAGCCCAATGGGCGAGTCTTTTATTGACCACTTTCTAGTGCAGACGTCCGAATACAAAACTGGCGCGTTCTTCCTGAAGCTTCTTGTAGTGATCACCGTCTGATTGTGTGTGAGTTCTCCCCAGTTGTTGATAACTTAAATCCGCAACAGTTAATAGGTTTTCAATATAAAACTAGGAACGCCGACTGGGCAAGCTTTGCTTCACTTTTCGCTTCCCGCGCCAAAGATTTTACTCGTAGTGAACTTACAGTCACGGAAAGTGTTAAAATTATGTCTGACACATTCGTATATTGCGCTGACGTTGCATTAGGTCGAAAACCTATAGTTAATAACAGACGATGCGACTGGTGGAATGATACCCTTATTAGGTTGCGTAGGCATTTTCGTGCCGCTAGACGTAAAATCTCAAAGTTAAAGAAACGTAACATCGAAGGAGAAATTTATCAAACTGCTCTAAGTGACTTGCGTATTGCTAGATCTCACTATCGCGCTGCTGTTGAAAAATCCAAAGGTAATTTACTAAAACGTATTGTAGAAAGATTAAATAGTGAGGGCCCGTGGTCTCCTCTATATAACGAATTTAAAGCAAATAGGCGGATTGATCAGGCATACGTATCCAATATAAAATTTAATAATTCACATACCCTTGGTGTAGAAGAGACCGCTGAGACAATTCTGCATGCGTTAATTCCTGACGATTGCGCCGATAGTGACAGTGACTACCATCGTGAGGTTAGGAGCGCGGCGGATATGTGCCCTTCCACTCCAATATCAAATGTACCGTCGATGGATGAGTTTATGTCTATTGTTAAAGCTTTGCCTACAAATAAAGCCTCCGGTGATGATAAGATTTCGAATAGAATGATTAAAGAAGCTTGTAAAGTAGCCGCTGAACCTATCTTAACAATACTTACTCGGTGTATTGTAGAAGGTCATTTCCCTGGCATTTTGCGAAGTGGTGTTATAAAAATAATACCAAAAGGCGGTGATAAACCACCAGACGATCCGAAGTCCTACCGTCCTATTACTCTGCTACCGTCGTTGGGTAAGCTGCTTGAGCGCTTGGTTGTGCCACGGCTGCTGCCCGGAGGCCCACAATTTCATAAAAATCAGTACGGGTTCACCATTGGCAAGTCCACTGTTGATGCTGCGCTCGCAGTGCGCAAAGTTGTTGAGCTCTCGGAGAGCAAGTATGTTGTAGCTATTTTCTTAGATATCTCAGGTGCCTTTGATAATGCTTGGTGGCCAATGATGTTGCTGAAACTTAAGGTGAGAGGTTGCCCTAGCAACATCTACTCTCTCATTCGATCGTACTTTTTGAATGGTACAACTAAATTAAAACTTGGCCATTATGTTGCTTCAAAGGTGCTCACGCAGGGCTGCCCCCAGGGTTCAGTGTTGGGACCGTATCTCTGGAATATCGGTTTTGATGATTTTTTCAGCCTACCCTTACCGGAAGGGTGCTCGTTAACTGGTTACGCTGACGATGGTCTCTTATTAATCAATGCTAATTCAAGATCTAGCATAGAGAAACTAGCCAACACTAGCCTAGGCTTAATTTCAGATTGGGGTTATCGTAATCGTCTCGATTTTGCGCCACATAAAACATATCAACTCTTGCTTAAGGGAAATTTACAGGTTTCACCGCGATTTCATTTTAATGGAGTATCTGTTGCTAATAGGGTTTCGGTTTGTTACTTAGGTTTGCTTTTGGATAGAAATTTTAATTATATTGAGCACATGAAGCAAGTAGGTGAAAAAGCAAAAAAGAATTTCTATGCCTTAACACGAATTTCTACCTCTACGTGGGGATTAACTTTCAAAACGTTAAAAACTATTTATACCGCCACATACTTAGGTTGTGTTACGTACGGTTCACCTGCGTGGGCAGATAGGGCTACTATAGGTGCAGCACGTCGTAAATTGCTTCAAAGCCAGCGCCTTGCTCTGATATTTTTATTTAAGTCGTATAGAAATGTAAGCACCGAGGCACTACCCGTGCTAGCAGGTGTGTTACCGGTAGACTTAGAAGTACAACGCCGCGCTTCAATGTACTATACATCTAAAAATATGGTCCCTGATTTCTTGAAAACGCGTGATCGTGAAAAAATAGTTAGACTGTTCAAACCTTTTAATGAAGTATTTGAAACATTGCTGTCTGAATGGCAGGAAAGGTGGGAAACTTCTACCAAAGGACGCCACTTGTATCTGTTCTTTCAATCGGTAAGAGATAGATTAAAGAAAAAGTGGTTAGAAGTCGACCACCCTGTTGCGCAATTTTTAACTGGACATGGCAATTTTAAAGCTAAACTCTTTTCGTTTAAATTAGTGCCGTCGCCCTTATGCGAATGTTCTACTGCTAATTCTGAATTCGATCAAACAGCACACCATGTTCTCTGGGAGTGTGATCTTTGGCAGCGGGAGCGGGATGACATGTTGAATTCATTGCAAGTTGCATCCGGGGTAGTATACTATTCAGATTTGGTAGCAACAAGGGAGAATTACCAAGCGTTCAGACGATTTTGCAATTCATATTATTGGAATCGATGTGTTAGGTAACAACTCAATGTTTTAGGTCCCTAATAGTGTTAGAAACTTAAAATTCGTGGTGCACGGCAGTTGAGCTTCACTTGACTAGCCATCTCTTTAGGCTTTTAATGCCTTATTTGCCATATTGCTGTCTCTCACATTGCTAAGAGGGGAAGTCAAATTCCAAAAGCTTCCTACTCCTACTAATTTCTTCTGATTAAATTCGTTGTGAGTTCCAAGGCAGCCGTAGTTTTACCCCTGGGACTGCAATGGACTTCATTGTTCATTGCCTTTTTTGGCGGTCGCCGCTGTTAATCCTGGCTACACAGGAGATACAGTGGTGGGAATGTGTGGTGGGCCCCCGTCCCTTATTAATCAAACACAACTATGAATAAAACAAAAAATATAGGTATAAAGTAAAATATTTAAAAATATGAAGTATAATTAAAGACAAAGTTCTACACTAAACTCTATGCTTAAGTCTAAACTGCTGGACCGAGAAATATGCAATATTAAAAATATTTGTATTGGTATGTAATCACCCAGATACGCACGTAAGAAGTTGCATGTCAAAGCTAGTACAAAATAAAAGAGACCTGCGGATCCAATAATATGACGTGGAATTTATTTCAGTTTTGTGGATGGTCATATAGTAAAATATATATTGCTGCTGAGTAATTTCATACTAGTTAAATACTTAAATATCTTTTTTGGATTTTGCCGCAGTCGGATAAAATTTAACTAGTTTATAATCTCCGTTTTAATCACTGTTTTATGTAAAAATTATAGCTCTTAAAACTGCTTGGAAAATATACAGAATATTTAAATGGTGTGGGCTATTTTAGTTTAAGTGCTTGCTGATCTAGTTTCTTCCCGTCCCAACTTCAGTATCTACCAAAGTATAAAACGTTTTTATAGTGAATTAAATTAAGACATCTACAATAAAATATATAATATTTACCTTTACAACTGATACTTACATTAATTACATACCTAATATACCGTATAATGTTATTCTTTCAAAATTACATCGTATTCTATCTCCTTTCACATTTTACGATAACATTACGTCTTATTTCGCGAGTTAACATAATTAATTAAAAGAAAAATAATAATCAAGCATCTAATTCAGCGACATTACAACGCGTACCAAAACTAAGATCATACAAGAAAAAGCAAAGATTTGGGGGAAAAAACTTGGCTTATATGAAAGTTGGCACCAACTCGATGGCACGACAGGTGCAGTTTATGTCCGCGACGAGACTGTCTGTCATTTCCACCCTCAACCCCCTTTTCCCTCTCCTTACCCCCTTTACCCCCTCCTCATGAATATTACCAAGATGCATCTTTGGTCTTAAAAAATTTAACAGGAATACGTGTTACGGGCGACTTCCTTGCCTCTTCCCAGAATGCAAATCTTTTATTTTCTTATTATGTTAGCCAGATGCCTAGGTAACGAATGAGGCTGCCTTGTTTTGCAGCAGGGGCTTGCAGTAATGTGATTGTATTTTATTTATATTCTTTGATACATCTTAATGTATTTACTAGATTTATTTGCACTCTCTGGAATGGATCTTAGATTTTCTAATTTGTTAAATGTGTTTATGGGAATAAATGTGCATTGAAAAAGTTACTTTATACGAGTATATCGCGTTTGAAATTTAGTAATGATGCTTATGATATTAGAAAAATTATATTTTTTATAGTTTTAATTCTCATTGCTTCTATTTGGTGAAAAACATTTCTTTTTTTTTACAGGTACAGTATTCGAATATTAAAACATCGATACTGGTGAGTTGTAGACACATAAAAAAATAAAATTGGTTGCCTGTAAAGTCGGTATACGGGCGAAAGTTTTACGTGACAACGACTTTGAGTGGTAAAATGTTTTCGAGTGGAAGGGACGCATGCCTTTCACTTTTTATGTCTGTCTCTCTCGCTCTTAGAAGGGACGCGTGCCTCTCACTCGCTCTCATTGTGAGCGCATAACGTGAGCGCGTTTCTTGAAGTGTCACCCGGCGTCCAATTTATAAGACGTTGTCACGTCAAAAGATATTGGCGATAAAGGGACGTAGTATACTCGTATACAAAGAAATAAATAAAAACAAAATTAAAAATTTAGAAAAAAACCCACGATGGTTAAAACGTACGTACCCTAAACGAATATACTCGTACATGCATACATAATCTGGGTGACGCCCGACAGAAACAAAGCTTCTATGCTGATTTATTATTTTATCGAGATATCTATTAATGGACATATTATAAAAAAGTTCTATTATAATAAAATCATGCAATAACGGTCATGAAAAATAAGAATAAAACATTTACCTCTTCTATATTTAACTTCTTCGCTTATTTTTGGATAGAAAAAATAAACATTAAAAAAGAACTAAAACTTTCGCCGAAATTGCCTAAAACCGGCAAACTCCCGACCCTAATCGATTTGGCCGTCTATTTGCGACGCCGAACAATCCCAAACTCGAGTTCCGTCTCCATACAACTCCATACAAAGTTCATGCAAACTTCGCCGACACCTATTAAAGTTTTTTTCGTATTTTTTCTTATTCCCTCCCTGTGTACACGTGTCCGGACTTTGTTGATGACACTTTGATGGATTTCAGAACTGACTTTTTGTTGTATGAATAATAATAGATCGGTAGATTTTGTCGCTGCTTTATACATTTTTTTTACCACACTGGGTGCCATGCCAACCTAGCATACGGCCCGCCTGATGTAAAGCGGTTACCGTAGCTTATGCAGTCGACAACCCTTATTCATCCCATTCTCACACATCTCCTCTCAATCGAAGGGGTTTAGAGTAAACTCCGTCACGCTGTTCAACTGCTTATTGGCGGAGGCCAGTGTTTTCAAGCCGCCTAGAGGCCACTGCCTTGACTTAATGGCTATCATTTAATGACAACAGCCCGGAGGGATGTCTTAACGTGCCCTCCGAAGCACGGATGAACTCAAGATAACTAAACCCATCCATGGATAGGCTACGGTCGACGCAATGACACCATCGAGCTTTTCATTACCATACCGTAACTTATAGGCGTTTACAATAATCAAAAAAAAAATCAAAAATTCTTTATTCCTTGGACTTTATAAAGCACTTAGAAACGTCAAAATTAAATATAAGAACATGTATAAATCATTACTACTCTAAATCCGCAGAGCTTAGATTCACTTTCATCATACTATTCACAATAAAAGTAGAATTTCTCGCACCTCGTTCACTTGGATGAACACATTAATCTGCAAGGATAGGTTATTTAGATGCGGTTTGGAGGCTGCTGTGACATGGAAGCACTTTCCCAGTTGGTCTCTACATGTCCTACCTCTCTTACGCCTGCGCCTCGTTTACAATTAGACAGAGTGTATCACGTGTAGGTTATCATCATCATCATCATCAGGTCCATTTTAGTCTCCACTACAGGAGCACGACCCTCTCTCGTCCGTCCTAGACGTAAGGAGGATTTGGCCTACACTCCCCACGCTGGCCAAACGGTTTGGGGAGGCCTGATCGATATTTGATTCATTATCATTTCCCTTAGTCGCCTTGTACGACATCCACGGGAAGAAACGGAGTGATTCTATTCTAGTCTGCCGGAAACCATATGGCCACAGGTGAGGTTAGCTTAGGGTTTATTAATGATGGTGATGATGATGATCATGGCGAGCAAATACACTTTATTTTATAAATGAGGGGGCAAACGTGTATGTGAGTTGGCAAGCAATGGAAGCAGGTCCATTGATCAGTAACACCAAGCACTTACTGATCCAATATAGGTTTGGACTTGGGAGTTAGATCACATTTTTACATATTTCAAATAATTTTATTGTCATATACGTATTTTTAGGGTTCCGTACCTCAAACGGAAAAACGGAACCCTTATAAGATCACATTGTTGTCCGTCTGTCTGTCTGTCTGTCAAGACCCTTTATCTGGAGAATGCGTGGAGCTATCAAGCTTAAATTTGAACTGTATACTCAGGTCTACGGTCTCATGAATTTGTAAAAAAATCAAACTACTAAGTTTACGTAAAAAAAAGATACGGCCGTTTATTCAGCAAAAAACCCATATTTCGACACAATCGAGGGAATCAAAACCCATAGGGTACTTCCCGTTGACTTAGAACTATGAAATTTGGCATATAACATCGTTATAGACTACACATACAAGAATAAATCTCAAAACTATACATTTGTAATGAAATCTTAAAAAATAGGGGGTCTATATTTTTTATAGGGGGTTGAACTTTTAAATTGAAGCTACTAGTTCAAATGGAGTATCATTATGAAAGAGCTTGATGTGCTCATTGCAAAATATATTTTATTTATTTTTTCCGCCGGATTATTTCTTAGCTATTTATAATTAAAAAATATCAAATTTATAATGATCCTACTTACGGAACCCTCGGTGGGCGAGTCGGACTCGCACTTGTCCGGTTTTTTATATAAAAGGGAGGCAAACGAGCACGTGGGTCACCTGAGGGAAAGCAATCACCACTGCCGATGGAGAGCAACACCAAGGGGTCACCGATCCGTTGCCAGCCTATACCCCTTCCTTTCTTTCTTTCTGTTGACATCACTCACTCGCAGGAACACAACAACCCTAAAGGGAATTGTTATTTGGCTGCGGTATTCTGAAAGGTGGAGGTTTTTTTTTTTTTTTTTTTTTTTTTTTTTATAACAGAGGGTGGCAAGCGAGCATGAGGGTCACCTGATGGAAAGCAATCACCACCGCCCATAGAAATCAGCAACACCAAGGGGTTGCCGATCCGTTGCCAGCCTTTTAAGGGAAATATTGACTCTGTTCTTGAAGGCCCCCATGTCGTACTTATTTGGGAATACCGCTGAGGGAAGTTGATTCCACAACTTTACAGTACGTGGTAGAAAAAGGTGGAGGTACTTCCCAGTCAGGCAGCTTAAAAAATACACTATGCCCTACCTCTTTTTTCGCCAGAGCCTCGTTTGTCAGTCAGCAGGGTGCACCACGTGCAGGTGAGGTTGGCTTTGGTTCAAAGATGTTGATGAACTACTTACGATCCAAACGTTTTTGACGCTTAGTGGAATATGTATAGAATCAAACCCCGGCCACTCCATACAAAAATGGCGCTTTTGCATGTAGTAACCAAATGACGTCTGTACACGTGTCTATGTTTGAGTGACGTTCTCTAGGGCTGACATTATTCAATTATTAGTCGGACATGTAAGGGGGTGTAAGTAGTTCATCAACATCTTTGAACCAAAGTCAATCTTACCTGCACGGGGTACACCCTGCTGACTGACAGACGAGGCTCTGACGAAAAGAGAGGTAGGACATAGCGTATTTTTTAAGCAGCCCGACTGACGAAGTACCACCACCTCACAGAATACCGCAGTCAAATAACAATTTCCTTGAGGATTGTTGTGTTCCTGCGAGTGAGTGAGGTCACCAGAGAGGATGGAGTTAGCAGCGTTGGCAGCGGGGATGGCAGCGCGCGAGCGATATTTAATGTTGCGAGCGTTAATATGGTTACGGTAACCGCTTCACATCAGGTGGGCGTAGTGAAGAAAAAAAAACATAGTAAATACACTACTCTGACTTCAGCCAATATTTACAAAACGCCTTGTTTAATTGCCATTGCTAACTTACCCAAAATTTTATATTTTCTAATCACCACTAAATCGATTGTTCGCCTTCCGAACACCGGTTCATTGTAATGGTCAAACCATTTCATTCTCACTAATTGTAGCTTTTTACTATTCATATATATGCGTAATGATTTGATTCATTTTCATATACGCATGGAACAAACGTAATTTAAAACTAATACCACACATGACATCACGCGCAATAAACATTGAAATGTAAATAAGAAAATTGTAAATATTAACAATAAACCACCATAACTCAAGTGACAGCAATGTCATATCCGCGTCTGCGCACTCACTTGCTCTTTGAGACATAAAGCTGCTATAACGCTATCCTTTTCTCATCTCGTATTAATTGTATCTTGTATCCTACTTTGACAGACATGAATTAGTTATGATGAAACTATGGCTACCGCATGCTTTTTAGGTAATTTATAAAAAAAACAGTACTTTATTTCAAAAAGGGATCGAATTGATTTCTTTTTTTGATTTCCATGTGTTGAAACATCCGTCCACTGCACAAGTCACTCCCATCTTTATTTTGCTGAATGAAAAATAAAACACGAGCGACGTCAATTCGCACGTTGTGGCATTCCTTGCGAACGGTTCCAAATCGGTTCCATAGGGGAGGTGAGGTCGACTAGTGAGAGCGGCAGAGAGTGTCCATACTGTACGTTAGTACTATTACTTATACTGTGATAGAATATAACATTATTGGGGTCAGTCTATAATATATTTAAACTAGGTCACTGGAGCTTGCTGCCTCATGAATTAAAAGAATAATGACTTCAGCTCAGTGGTTATATAACGTTATACCACAGCGATGAATGGCCCCTCTGGGTCTAAGCAGTCTAAGCACGCTATGTGTCAAATTTTATAGTCCAGCTTATAAAGAACCACCCACTTTCATAGCTATCTTGACTCCAGTTAGTTTGAATATCTCTTTGCTTAGTTTTAGAGGTGAGTTTCTCAAACTCTGTCTGTTTTAAAGCAGTTTTTGTAATATTCAATTCAATTTCTTATTTGCTACTGGCTGACCTGTGCTCACTTCGTTGGATGGTAAACATTTTTCGGTTTATAATATATAGCCCATGAAACTCACAAATAACGTGGCTTTCTATTGTATAAAGAATTATCAAACAGTCGGTTCAGTAGATCTAGAAATTACACTTTACAACCTTACAAACTTTTTTTTTTATACTACGTCGGGCGGCAGACAAGCTTGATGTGAAGCGGATACCGTAGCCTTATTAACGCTCACAACATAAAATATCGCTCACGCGCCGCCACCCCCGCTGCCTGCTAACCATTCGAACACCGAGCTCGTCAAATCGTCCCATATATATAAAAGTCCACTAGTTGGTAAGATTTACCAAGAAAACTGTTATGTAATCTGTTCCACAATATTCCCAATAAACATTATCAATAAAATATCAATAAACTGACGCCATAAAGCTATCTTATTATATGTACAAATCGCGGTAACCCGACACCGCAAAAAGAGGTTGTATGTTTGACGACTGTGTAGGCCCGCCGGTGTCGCATGTCGCTCTTTGTTCTCCGACTATATTGTTCTTTATACGCCTACTTACATATTATGTTTCGCATTTAAAACTATTTTATTTCATTGAAGAGGTTTGTGTGGGTGAAATGCTTTATATTGTCTGAACATATGCGATTAAAATTTAGTGACAAATTTTCATTGTGAACAAGAACAATGTCATTGTCAACATTAGGCGTTCTTCGCCTAATTAACGTGCCCTTTTTTATATTTCGACAATTTGTTTTAAAAATATTAAACACAGTAAAGGCAGGAAATTAGATATAAAAAGGCATTAAATTAATAACAGTAGTTTTCGAGTAAATGAGAGTTAAAAGTTTTCATTCATGGTAATTAGAAACTCTATAAATCTATGTTAAATTGTTGAAAAAATAAACTTAATGCTTCAATAATTAGTAGACAAGTATGTGGCATTAGAAATAAATAAATAAATAAATATTTATGGAGAATTTCCACAGCGCCATCTAGTCCCAAATTAAGCGCAAAGCTTCTACTATGGCTACTAGACAACCTACAAATGTACTTAAATACATTTTTTTGTAAACACATAGGTACATGTAATACATATAATACACCCAGACCCAGACAAACATACATGTGCAATAATGTGCATGCACACAAATGTTTGTCTTGTGCGGGGATCGAACTCGCGACCTCGAAGTCAAAGTAGCCATTCGACCACCGGGCTCGTCATATAAATAGAAATAACGCACTACTCTAAATAGTTATTGTTATTTAAATAATTGTTTTGGCCAACTTGTTAGAAAATTATAAATATTTTTAAAAATTGAAAAATTCATTTCTCCGACTATGTAGAATATGATACGAACCCACGACCTCTCAATGAGCGGTCGAGTACTATTCCAACTGCATTTTATATTTTACTGCGTGAGTCACAGTGTGGCGCCATCTACATATTAAGTAATTACACTACTAAACAAGGCATAGCAGTCCATCGTTGCAGATTTTTTTTTTTATACTACGTCGGGTGGCAGACAAGCATACGGCCTGCCTGATGTGAAGCGGTTGCCGTAGCCATATTAACCTCGCAACAGAAAATATCACTCGCGCGCCGCCACCCCCGCTGCCTACGCAGCATCTCCTTCCTTTCTGGAAAAAAGATGAAAATCGGCTATTTTTTGATAACACTAAACTTATTATTAAATGATTACTATTTAAATAATTGCTTTGGCCAACTTTCCAGAACTACTCTAAATAGACCGTTGCCATAATTGTATGTATACAAAAGTTCCTCCTTTAATGGTATAGAATAATCCAGTATATACCAGACTTCATCGTCTCCATCGACCCCTCAATAAACCCCAACCAGAATTAACTAAGATATAACAGTGTCTTAGTCAAACGAACCCCTATTTCCCCGGACCCGCTCGTAACGACTCGCTCGTATACGGCACCAATTAATGAATGGACAAACAGACGAGTGTTTACTGTAGATAATTGACTGGCTATCTGATCGACGGCTCCATTGATACACAGTCACTGACGTTTGACAGGGAGAGATTGGTTAAGTAAGTAATACATAGATATAATGTTATTGTTAGGTACTGGCCGTACCTATGCATAGGATATAAGTAAAATAAATATAATAGTAAAAGCCTAAAGGCAGAAGAAGCAGCAAAAAATGATTATCAGAATAAAAAAATATTTCTAGACATTTTTTTTTATACTACTAGAGTGGCAAACAAGCATACGGCTCGCCTGATAGAAAGCAGTTACCGTAGCCTGTGAACGCCTGTAACACCAGGGGCATCACACGCGCGCACAAATTACTAACTGCCATATATATTATAAGCTATGGGTACTAGATGACTGATAATACTTAAATACATGTTTTTTTTAAGTACATACATAATAATACATACACCCAGACGAAGACAAAGAGACATGTATGAACATGGCGACTGGACAACTATTTGTGTGTACTGTGCATGAGCACACAAATAGTTGTCCAGTCGCCATTGCTAGCAATACGACTACCGAGCTCGTCAATGTTCAAAAAGAATGAGAATTATAAAGGAGTCTTTATAAATTCAGCCACAAAAAAATATTAACCGAATCAGCAAATGGGCGCTTTCAAGAATGGGGTCATTCTTTCCTTTAAAAAACTGGCGATGGATCGGTGACCCCTTGGTGTTGCTAATTCTTATGGCGATACTGATTATTTTCCATTAGGTTTTCATATGCCCGCCGCTGTCACTTACGCGCCGCCACGCCCGCTACCAACGCAGCGACTACTTCCTTTCTGGTGATCTCCCTCTCCCGCAGGAACACAACAACCCTCAAGGGAATTGTGATTTGGTTATGGTATTCTATGAGGTATATATTTTTTGTTAGATATGTATATATAATTACATATTAAATATTTATTTATTATTTTGTACTTGTTCAGACGATCAGCTTACAATTACGCTGTACCCTAACTCTCTTTTGCCAGAGCCTATTTCGCTATTCGACAGAGTGCACCACGTGCAGGTGAGGTTGGCTTTGACTCTAAAGATAGCGGTGAGTGAATACCCCAGAAAAATACATCACCAGCTTTATGTACTCTTTCACTTTCTTTCTTTTATAAAGAAAGCTATGTATTTAGTTAGCCTTCGCATGTGGCATCAGTTTATTCTCAAGCATAAGTTAATCTGCATTCAGAAAGTCAATTCTCGTAATTTTTCTACGAACGCAGATTGAAAGTTGACCGAATCAAGATTGAATTGTGAATTGACTAAAATGATATACTTGATTTCATTAATTTATTATTATCAATTCTTGTTGTTGGCAAAGTAACATTCTAAGTTTGTTTATTTTTCACTCATATTTCGATATAATCCCGCTTACATTTAATTTTGAACTTACATATTGTGTTACGAGAATACCAAATGTGACATTTGTGAGATCGAGACTGGATCGAAACTGAATTTTGACTATATTTTAATTACGAGAATTGCCCCTCTGATTCAAACATCGTCAGGCATACGCGCAATCCAAACGCCAGTTCCTTCTTCGACGTCCGGAATTACCATATTTAATTAAATTAACCGCACCACGCGACCACCGGCCACCGTGGGCGGGACTCCTCAATTTATACAGCATAACAACCGGAGGCGATGCCGATTTTATCCAACTAATTAAAGAGGTATCATTCAATTAAAATGTGATTAAAATTGAAAATGAACTTACAATTTAAGAAATTTACATTTTGTTGTAACATCAGGGATGGTACCTATTGGTCTGGTTTGGTGGTAGATTATTGTATTCCTGCGAGTGCTCACTCGCAGAAATACAATAATCTTTCGTCACCAGACATAACGAAATGCTGCGTTTATATAGTGAGGTGGCATCGTTACCGTAGATGTATAGGTTACCGTAGATAACCGCAAAATGAGAGACGAACTTCTTAGCTTCCATGGATTCACCGTGCGGGTGCCGGGTCCATCGTGTGGCAGAGAGAGAAACCAAAGCAGATCCCGAGACTTGTGACACGGGTGTAGGTTTATAGGTTACCGCAAATGATGAAAATAATAAATATTAGTGCACAATTTACACAGCGCCATCCAATACAAGCGCAAAGCTTGTATGGGTACTAGACAACTGATAAATGTTCTTAAATTCCTTTTTTTTCGTAAATACATACATATAATATATAGAAAATACCCAGACCAAGACAAACAGACATATTCATGCATGCACATATTTGTTTTGTGCGGGGATCGAACCCGCGACCTCGGAGTCCAAGTAGCCATTGCTAGCCATTCGACCACCTGGCTCGTCGATTTACATCGGGCTGACCGTATGCTTTCATAAAAATTTGTAATAAAAAATTCCATACATTCATTATTAAAGGAAATCTGACCATATTATTCTATCGAGTTTAGAATCAGAAGTTAGTTCATTGAAATATAATATCAGAAACTTCAACCAACCAGGAGCAGGAGGTAAACTGCAAACTGCACACATCGAGGACCAACTCGTAGAGCGAGCGTATTGCTGACAAGTTGAACAAACTTACTCTGAACTAGGTAATATTAGACCACAGATTGAATTTGCATAGTCATCTCACTGTATTAAGGAGGAGTTTTTTTATTGAGGAAAGATTAAGAATACCACTATAACTTAAATCACATCATATAGCACTAGCTGTTACCCTAGGCTTCTCCTTCGCGGACATTATTTTAATATTTATTTTTTTGCCTTTGGAATAAAATATTTTCCCGGGATAAAAAGCACCCCATGACCCCCTAAACTTTAAACCAGGGGGGCGCGCCCCCCTAGTGGGGCGTAGAGGGATGTCAAGGGGGGCTTGAGACGTTTGTGTTTTCAATAAAAAAAATATTTCAATGTGTTAATGAAGTAAACACTGTAGGTAGAATATGAAGCAAACACTGTAGGGAGAATGCAAGCTCAAGTATCTCACTAGTATTGTCACTATACTCCCTAGTACTCTTATAGATTGGTTGATAAAAACGTTTTAATTTAGTCAAAGTTCATTTTGTGATTCTTTTTGTACAAATTACATAAAAATAAATGTTGTTAAAATAATGCGATTTTTATTACTTGTAGGTACTTACTTACTGAAAAAATATTGGGGGGGGGGGGGGGGCATGAAAATATTATTTGTGATCCGGGGAGCCTTGATGTAAAAAAGGTTGGGAAACCCTGCTTTAAACTATCAGTGCAAACAAATCAAGTAAATCTATTTTTGCCTTTTGATGTGACGGAAGGAAAAAACAAACACGTTTCATATTTAATATTAGTATGACAATCAGATCAGTTCTACACTCGCGTTACTGTACGCTACGCGTATTTTGATGTAGTTTTCGTGAGGGTTTAATGATAAATTAATAAATTTTCATAACACTTCAGCCAACAATCGATTTCCTGGTATGTTCTTAAATTCTTTCATGTCATTGAGGTCATCAGGAGCCGACGAAGCACTATGTTGTGCTGGAAGAGTATATAAATGCTCGATACGATAACGAGCCAAATCAATCGGCCCGTATTCATGTTTGCCACCCAAATGACACATAATACGTAGAACACATGCCCACGATATTTTCATTTTTTTTCTCTTTAATTTCATCCTTCAACTGAGGATATAGCTACAGTATAAGTGATAGTACCATCTCGAACCGACCTCATCTTCCATCTGAGTCCTCATCTTCCTGTGGGTGGAACAGTTTGACGCCTCACGAACGCACACAGTGGTGGAAATGTGTCGAGGTCTAGTCCCGGATATATAAATTTCTGTGCAAAACCTTTATGCGCATAAAGGCTTTGCACATTCTTGTGTAGCCAGCATTAAACACCTTCGAACTCACAATATATTCAATTTGAAGAAATTACTAGGAGTAGTAATCCTAGGAATTGCCTTCCTCTCTTGGCAATGTGAGAGACATATAGAAAATAAGACATTAAAAGACAAAATAAGTGAGGCTCAACTATTGTTCATCATGAATGTTAAGAATATTGAGAACTTAAAATTGTGAGCGGTACCTATAATTTTGTAATACACGTAGTTTACGTGGCATTTGCATGAAGTGACTGGTGTGTGGTATAGCATCAATAAGAGTGAGCCATGCAAAGAGCTTATACAATACTCTGGTGCATAAGGTCACCTTAAGTAATGACTTCTCACATTAGCATTAATAATTCAGTGTTAGGGCGTGCACACACTCGCGACTGGCAGCGCTCTAGTTTTAATTCACTCAGGCCTGCGCAATTAAATATTTAAATGACTGCGGCGCAATGAGTTTTAATTAGACACAGGCTTTGCGGCCTGCAGAACTGTAGGCTTAGGATACAGTGAGTATTCTTTTTCCACTTTTTTAACTCTCGACTACTCTACCTTTTTTAAATAACAAGAACTCGGCAAAGTGTTTGATTTCTCCCAAAGTAATAAATAAATATTTCTGGATAATTTACACAGCGCCATCTAGTCGTAACTTAAGCGCAAAGCTTGTATTATAAGTACTAGACAATTATATATAACTTTTTTTTATAAATATACATGTAATACATTAAAATACCCAGGCCAAGACAAACACACGTCATGTTCATGCACACAAATGTTTGTCTTGTACGGGGATCGAACCCTCGACATCGGAATCAAAGTAGCCATTGTTAGTCATTTAACCACCGGGCTCGTCATGTAAAATAATGTTACAGTTTTCGCGCTCCGATTGGCTGAGCCATTCTCGTATTTACTGAAACGTACTTCATCATCAGGTCATTTTAGTCTCCACTACAGGAGCACGACCCTCTCTCGTCCGTCACAGACAGAAGGAGGATTTGGCCTACACTCCCCACGCTGGCCAGACGGGTTGGGGAGGGAAGAAACGTACCTACTTAATTTGTCCTTTATTAGTGGCGTACCGAGGCCTAGTCAAGTTTTATTGAAACTTGGTCGTGGTTTCTCTTCGAAGCTGTCTCTTTTCAACGACGAAGTACACGAGTTCTGCAAGGCAAGATCGAGAAATGGACAGTCCGAACTCTTCTTTTTATCATGTTTCAAAACAAACGAGGCACAAAACATTTGTTCTAAATGAGCTAGACAAAGACTTTGATATGACAGACACCCGGCAGATATTTTATAGGATATGCAATGACCCGCCTTATATCGCTGTCAAAAGTTTGAACAATTTAATAAGCTTAACCGCACGATTTATCGTGGTTGCACACACGTAAATATAGAAAACTATTATATACTCGTACATAACTGTCTATTGTTTTGAGGTTCATCTCAAAACAAATAGACAATTATGTTCCTGCGAGTAATATTTTGTCTGCCACCCTACGTTGTAAACATTTTCCCGTACACAAATGGTAGTCTGATGCGGGAATCGAATCAGTGATTCTTGGTGGCCATTGTTTGTCACTCGACCACCGACGTCGTTATCAACTAGAATGCTCTCTGTGTGCCACGAATTTTATTCGCTCGTTAGTCAGAGTGCGGTCACTCGATTAATTACAGTCTTACTGGTTTGCGGTAACGCGAGACACGAAGACGACCGTCTTTTACGTTCACTTGGGAATTATACTTTTTTTTTATGCAACGTCGCGTCGGGTGGTAACAAGCCCACCTGATAGAAGCAGTTACATAAAACATTGCTCGCGAGCCGCCACCTCGCTGCCAACGCAGCAACTCCTTCCTTTCTGGTGACCTCGTCGCAGGAACACAACAACCCTCAAGGTAATTGTTATTTGACTGCGGTATTCTGTGAGGTGGAGGTACTTCACCAGTCGGGCAACTTACAAATACCCTGTACCCTACTTCTCTTTTGCAGAGCCTTTTTCGCTAGTCACTACGAGCAGGTGAGGTTGGCTTTGGCTGTAAAGATTGTGGTGAGCCACTTATACTTAAAAGAAGTTAATTGTTTACAATTATTTCGTCACCCAAGGACTCGAGACAGAGGAGCTCGATGGCGTCATTGCGCATGTCAATCTAATCGATCATACAAGTTAAGCAACGTGTCCATCGATAAGTTTATTAATCTCAAGCTCCTCCGTGCTTCAGAGGGCACGTTAAGCCGTCGGTCCCGGTTTACGCTATAGAGTACATTTTTATAGGCTTATATTTGAGTTTATTCCTTAAAAGAAATAGGAATAACAGTATTCTCTCTTTCATTATTCTTATAGATTGATTTTGTGCAACCTGTGGACCAGCGCAATGGTTGGAGTTCAAGTCTTGTGCCGTAGATCGTGGACGAAGGACGCGCTGCCCCCTTACCACCAACTCTTAGTGCGATTCAATAACTAAATAGAATGCTTGTTCATACCAATGACTAAGCGACTCTATTTCAAATTGCATAGAGTCGCTAATTCATTGGTATGAATAAGCATCCTATTCCGTTATTGAATCGCAATAAAAGTTGGTAGTAAGAGGGCTGGTTGAAGATTTAAATCGCATTTGTAACCTTTAAGGATTCCTACATTGTGCTGAAATGGATCTTTTCTGGCAAGCATCAAGCTGGTCTTTTGGTATTTGTTATTATTAATTATTGTTTTTAATTGTTGTCCTGACAGAATATAGTATTTATTATTTAAAAAAAAACGAGTGTGATTTCACTGTGAGACCACAAGACTGAAGTAAAACTTCTTTGCTTTACTAACTTATAACTCCCTCTCAAATTCCTTTTGCCTCGCCCGATCACAGTTTTCGTAACGCTCTCGTCCCGCATTCACCAGCTTACTCCGGGTCTTTTCGCCCCGTGTGCGGATTTGTCATAGTAAAAAACACGCATGCATTGATTTAGGGAGGGCCCTCCCTAAATCAAGCGTGCGTAAAGAAGTTTTACTTCAAAAACCTTTTTAATTTATACTATCATCTCAGAATACAGGGCAAACTACTTTCTGAGAGTAACATCAATTCTACTGAGGTAATATTTATTCCATTTCATTAGGACTGCCCGAGTGCCGAACTGGCAAACAATCTCAAAAGATTCAATTTCCAGGCATGCAATCTCCAAATTGATCAATTTCCGAGCTTCCAGATACTAGATTATCCCTTACTTTCTTGAACTTTAAAAATATAATTCTAGTAATATTATATATCCGAAAGTTTAGGACCAATATTCTGATGTTTGTAACTCCTTACGTACTTACGTGGTGCACCCTGCTGACTGACAAACGAGGCTCTGGCGAAACGAAGGCATAGAGTATTATTTAAGCTGCCCAATTGGGGAAGTACCTCTATCTCACAGAATACCGCAGCAGAATAACAATTCCCCAAGGGTTGTTGTGTTCCTGTGAGTGAGTGAGGTCACCAGAAAGATAGCAAAGCAAGGCTGGCAACGGATCGGCGACCCCTTGGTGTCGCTGATCTCCATGGGCGGTGATGATTGCTTTCCACCAGATGACCCACATGCTCGTTTGCCCCCCTCCCACATAAAAAAAAACAAGCATACGGCCCGCCTGATGTGAAGCGGTTACCGTAGCCATATTAACGCTCGCAACATAAAATATCTTCTTCCTTTCTGGTGACCTCACTCACTCGCAGGAACACAACAGCCCTCAAGGAACCGTTATTTGGCTGCGGTATTCTGTGAGGTGGAGGTACATTCCCCAGTCGGGAAGCTTACAATTACGCTCCCTACCTCTCTTTTCGCCAGAGCTTCGTTTGTCAGTCAGCAGGGTGCACCGCGTGCAGGTGAAGTTGGCTTTGGTTTAAAGATGTTGATGAACCACTTACACCCCAAGGTAAAATTTGGCAAATATAAAAAAATAAATAGGTACTCAAAATTAACATTTATCTCTATACTGCGTTCACGCTGACGAATACTTAGACAGAAATATATTTTTAGAATGCAATAATTAATGATATTAGGTTTATTTTGCCAAATTGACACATTTATTAGCTTGTTTTTCGTAAATTAGCCTCACTAGATCATATCGGCATGCACCAGTAGAATTAATTAAATATAGTATGTATGAAAACACGATTAACAGCCTTTCTCTAAATTACTCTATAAAACCCGATTATTACTGACGTCATAAAAATTGTCAAAAATCTTTCGTAATTAATTTGTCCTCTGTAAGCAACTTCTATGCAAAATTGCCATTTCTGCTGTCACAAGTTTTGGTGGTTTCCCGTAGTGAGTTTGTTGATGAATTGCAAAGAAACTGACGCAAATTACTGCTTCTAGAAACTCGAAATTTTATCCACATGGGGCGTGGGTTAGAAAAGATTTTCCAAAATTCATCCGGGATACTCTATTTTCGGAGGAGCTTTCGTGCTTCGGAGGGCACGTTAAGCCGTCGGTCCCGGCTGTTGTCATTAGATGACAGTCGTTAAGCCAAGACAGTGGTCTTTAGGCGGCTTAAAAATACATCGCTAACCCGTAGTTGGGGTGCCGGAGTATGCTCCAAAGTAGAGTTGTAATGGAGGCCTTCTTAGCGGAGGCGGAGGCGGATGCAGAGGCGCGAGTGTCACCTCCGTGGATGCGGAGGTTAACGGAGGCGGAGATGAAAGTGGACGTAGAAAAAAATTGTAATTTATGGTTAATTAAAACTATTAGAAATACAAAATCTTTGCTTCGAATACGTACATTCATAGAATAGAATAGAATAGAATAGAATATTTATTTATTTGCAAAAACATTAGGTTACAAATAACAGGTGTTGTGGTTTAAATGAAAACTGTACAAAATGTCCGCCTCTTTCTCACAGGCATGCAAATATTGGGCATTGATTACTTTTTAAATTTATGTAGTTAACTAGCTACAAAACTAACAATATATTGGAATAGTCATAATACATTGAATAATAATTGAATACACATGTCATTCTGGATATAAAATTAATAATATTTTAAAATGTCAAGAAGAAAATACCAAATCTAAAGTGTCAAAATTACAAGGAAAATGTCAAACCATAATTGAGAAATAATTACAATAAAATTACTAATATTTTTAAAATGTCAAGAAGAAAAAAAATACAAGGAATAATGTCATAACCATAATTGATAAATATTAATTAAATTCTGTGCTTATTATATAATTGCAATCAAATTCTTAAATGTCATTAACGTATGTATTTCTGTCGCTCTACTTCACTGAGGGAGTAAAAACAATTTGTAAGAAGCCATTTTTTCAGCTCAATTTTGAAACGGTTCAGTGGTAGCTCTCTAACTTGTTTAGGTATTAAATTATAAGTTTTTATTGAACTTGGTAAACAGTTTCTTTTGTGTAGGGCACTTCGGCATAGTGGCATTTCAAGCTTTGTTGGGTCTCTGGAGTTGTACTTGCTTTTTTCGCCAAGCTTTTTGAACAGTTTTGGGTGTTTTTTGACAAATATACCTATTTCGTATATATAAAGTGACGTCACTGTTAATAGGTTGAGTTTTTTGAAGAGTGGTCTACAAGATGTCATAGGGCCTGCTCCGCATATAGCTCGAATACATTTTTTTTGTGTTAAGAAAATTTTGTCGATAAGTGTCGAGTTTCCCCACAGTAAAATCCCATACCTAAGAGTTGAGTTTACGTAGCCATGATATGCAGTTAGGGCAGCTTTTTCGTTAACTATTCTACGTAACCTCTTAAGGGCATACACAAACTTGTTTAATTTAGAACAAGTTTGGATTACGTGCGATTTCCAACTACAGTTTTCGTCTAAAGTGATTCCTAGAAATTTTATTGTATCATCTCTTTGAATGAATTGTCCATTATGTGTCAGTGTCATATTTTTATTAATACTACAGTAATTTGAGAATTGCAAGTATTTAGTCTTTGATAAGTTTACGCTTAAATTATTTAATCCTAACCAGTACAATTAAGTAAACATATAAAAAAAAAATACTTTCTTATAATCAAAAATCTGTCAACATCTCCCCGAAATGTCATTTGAACAAATATAATATTATAAATTGTTTCCTCGAGCTGAAGTGCCTATCGAGCCTATAAATTGTCTTCCGAGCCGGCGGTGCACCCGCGTGAGTGTGGGTGCTGTTTTTCGTGAGCATAGTGTTTGTTTTTGATGAATACAATTCTCGGATTATTTGGTTGAGCTGCCGTTTTTTGACATCGAGGACGCCATATAGTCGTCCTGGCAACGCATATGGTTGCCGGGTTACGTGACACATTTGTACGCCTTGTGTGCGCATTTTGTACTGCGTGCGCAGCCATAAATAAGAAGATAAAAAAAAAAAAATAATAAAAAATAACAAAAAGAAGAAAAGTCAATTTTAGTTTTGAAAAAATAAATAAATAAATAGGATGACTTCTGCAAATAGTGGATGCCGAAAGATTAATGAAGGCACCACGGAAAGTAGAAAAAGCATAAGAAAAGTACATTTTTTTTTTCAAATCTCTTTGGTATTTAAAATGTCTGGGCGAACGACAGCAACCGCGTCAGCGAAGTGAAAATGTTTTATATTATCTTTGATTGTTGTACGTTATTTATTTTATATTTATTTTGTGTAAATAATTTTAGTTTGTAAGAGAAAAATAGTTTATGGATGGATCCAACGCAGGCAGCCTGCTAAACGCTGATCAACCTTCCACATCGTCTAACTTGCCTGTTCAATCAAAACTATGCATTAAAAAGTCAACTATCAATACACGATAAAAAAATTGACTACTTGAAGCGAGCATATAGTGGAACACCAACAAATGTGAAATCTGCAAGTAAAAACAGAGATTCTACTAATAGAAAACGTTTGGATTTTTCATCACCTACGCTGAAAGGTAATAACAAACATCCGGAAACAGATCACATCATTGATAATAACACAAAAGAGTTGAAAATTGCTGTAGAAGAGAGAAAGACATTACCAAAACATAAACTATGTATCGTGAGTTCCAATAATAAGCACAAAATAATACAGATTCTAAATAACGAATCTTGCTACAATAACTACGATTTCTGTCATTACATTAAGGTTCGTGGCGACATTGGAGAGCTTTTAAATGACATTGACATAAAGCTGAAGGATTTCACAAAAAGAGATCACTGTATAATTTTAATTGGAGAAGCTGACTTTCAGTGCTCTCAAAATTACCTAGAACTTGTAAAAATCATTAGACGAAAATTGCAGAACATAATACATACCAATATAATATTGGCCGCACCTACATATACCTGTGGATCTCCCATTTACAACAGCCGAGTCGAAACTTTTAATTGCTTACTAATGGATGATATAGAAAAATACCAGTATGCTCATTTCTTTGACTCAAATAAGGCTCTTACTTTTGACATGTTCTCGTATTATTCAGGGCGAATAAAGAACTCTGGGCTGCGAAATATATTAACGAACATAGCAAATTTGTTACGGAATCTATTAAATGTACTATATGTAGAAAATACGAGTACAAAGACGCAAGAAGAAAAACAAGAACCTACGGAAATAAAAAAAACTAATATCACATTTGTACAAAGCCCCCATCAGTCATGTCCATGTAGTACCCCATCATCAAGTAAGCCTGCAAAAAATACCTTTTTTCGTTCCAAACATTCCACCTGAAAAATTAAACTGTTATACCTGCTGTCCACCTGAAACATGTAAAATGGAATTAACTCGAAACTCAGGTGACTTTCAGAAAAGTAAGATATATATAGCGAAGGAGAAATCTTCCGTCCACCTCGACTCAACTTCTATCGATGTATTGTTCCAAAACATGCAGAGCCTTTATAATAAACGAGATTCTCTCACAGCCTTCCTAGAAGAAACCGAACAGTCCTACTTGGCGCTCTGTATCTCAGAAACATGGTTGTCGGAGACAAAAGCAAATCTTGTCCACTTTGATGGATATCATATCGCGTCATCCTATCATAGGAAGAATCACAACGGTGGCGGTGTATGTATCATAATGAAAGATAATGTGGAATATATTCTCAGAAATGAAATTACGGCCTTATCAATAGAATACATTATAGAGCTCTGTGCTGTAGAATTACCTAAATATAATATACTATTAATTACTTTGTACTGGAATAGTAGAGAGACCGATACATTTTATAGACAGTTAAAAATTATTTTAGACTATATTTTGAAAAAATACAATAATAGGAAAATAGTAATTGGCGGTGATTTTAATACAAACCTACTGATGAAATCAAAACAGGCGGACAACTTGACGGACATAATGTTGGAATATAATTTTAGACAACATATAAATGAACCTACGCGTATTGTAAAAAATAGTTCAACTTGCCTTGATTTAATTTTCACGAATTTTACAAAAAATGTAAAATGTTCTGTAATCGAACTTGGTTTTTCAGACCATAAATCCACAATACTGCATCTAAATAATATCGCAATTGAACAAACAAAGCAAAAATTATATGTAATTAAACGGATGTATACTGAACATAACATTAACAAATTTAAAACCCAACTAAAAGCTGTTAACTGGAACGACTATATTTCTTCCAATAAAACTGTTAATGAAAACTATAATATATTTAACAAAGTCTTGAATAAAGTACTAGAGAACTGTATCCCTAAAAGACGGCTAAAAATAGATAATAACACTAACAATAAACGATATTGGCTAACTCGCGGTATTAGAATATCGTGTAAGAACAAAAGACTTCTTAAAATTCACGCTACATTTTCCAAAGATAAAACATTAATGACATTTTACAAACAATATACGAAAATTTTAAAACGTATAATAATTAAATCAAAGCAGCTTAGTTCAATAAGAAAAATGGAAAATTCAGATAACAAAACGAAAACCATGTGGGAGATAATAAAAGAGCGTACCAACAAAGCCGTTAAAAAAGGAACTCAAAATACAAAACTTCAAATTCAAAATCAACTAACATCTGACCCTGAATTGGTTGCAAACGAATTTAACAACTTGTTCGCGTCGGCGGGTAAAGGAATGGCACAGCCACTGTTGTCGCCAAAGGGTAGGCCACCAACGCATAAGATTGAAAATACAATGTTCCTGTGGCCAACGGATGAACGCGAGATAAAAAAGATTATAAAGAGCTTAAAATCTAAAGCAAGTTTCGGAATAGACGAACTACCATCCACACTTATAAAAAAATGCGCTGATGAGTTGACACCTCCCCTAACCACACTTGTCAATCAGTCATTTTTAGAGGGATCAATGCCAGATTTATTGAAAAAAGCTTTAGTAAAACCTAAACATAAAAAGAATTCTAAAACTGATCCTAACAACTACCGGCCTATATCATTATTGCCGGTTCCCTCAAAAATATTTGAAAAAGCTATGTATTTCCGATTGAACTCTTTCTGCGAGAAGTATAATATTTTCGATGACTCCCAAAATGGCTTTCGTAAAAAACGTTCCACAATTCTAGCTACATATAAATTTATAAATGACATTTTAAATATATTAAATAATAAAAAATATGCTATTAGTATCTTATTTGATATGACTAAAGCTTACGAAAAAGTTAAATTTGACATTCTTTTGAATAAATTGTATGGCATAGGAGTACGAGGTGTTACCCATAAGTGGTTTAGTTCATATCTTGAAAACCGAGAACAATACGTCGAGATTCAACATATTGACGACCAAACTGGGGAAATCAAAAATGTTCGATCAAAAAATCAGCTAATGAGAAATTCTATACCACAGGGAAGTGTACTCGGATGTATTTTATTCATTATTTACATAAACGACCTTCCGAAAATATTTAATGAACGATGCGTGATGTTCGCTGATGATTTTTCAATTATAATATCAAATAATAATAATATAAATTTAAATAACAAATTAAATGACATTTTAGAAAAAATTGACAATTGGATGAGAGATCATAATTTAGAGATTAATTTTTCAAAAACAAAAATGATGCAATTCAGGCCACGGCAAAAAGTTGAACTGAAAATTGACTTTTCTTTCAACAACATAAAACTGGATTGTGTTTCTAATTACAATTTGCTCGGTATTGTCATAGATTCAAATATACACTGGAAATCACATGTACAAAATGTAAAAACCAAGCTCTCTCAATTTGTATATGCATTGAGAGAGCTAAAGAAAACGACCAATTTAAGAACAGCGGTAACAGCTTACTACTCTTTTGCACACGCGTGGTTGAATTACGGCGTGATGTTGTGGGGTGACAGTACAAACAGTCACGACTTGTTCGTTCTACAAAAAAAATGTGTTAGGATATTAGTTAATATTAAACAAGAAGAAAGCTGTAAACCACATTTTAAAAAATTAAAGATTCTGACACTTCCGTGCATGTACATATTGGAATTATGTAAATTTGTGAGAAAATATCCCACCTTTTATTCCAGAGCATGTGATGTTCCTCGCCGGCATGAATTACGAAACAAAAATAAATTACTTCAGGTTCCATCAAAATTGGCGTTGCATAGTACCGGACCCTACTCCATGTCCATAAAAATTTATAATAAACTACCGACGATCTTAAAAAACGAAATAAAAGACATGAAATTCATACAAACTTTAAGACAATTCTTAATTGAAAAAGCATATTATACCGTAGGCGAATATATAGATGAAAAATGGTAGGACATTCCAAGTTTATTTATATATATTATACTAGTAGTCAATGATTATTTAGCTGTAACACAATTGTATTGTAACCCTGTAATATCGGCCTCTCTCTCTTCCATACCATTCCATACATTGCTATACCTATCAAGGTGCATTATGCTTATATGACACTACTATAAGATCTCGAATTTGTTAATGACATAATGTGATGCAATAAATGAATAAAAAAAATAAAAAAGATCTGACGAGCTCGGGCGCCGGGGAAGCTGGTGGGGCTCTGCTGTCGGAGTTAACGGCTCTTTTCAATTTAATGCTCCGCGGCGGTGTGAACGAAGCTGTCATCGACGTACTATACGGTGCTAATCTTTGTGCGCTTAAAAAAAAAGATGGCGGCATTCGTCCCATCGCTGTTGGTTGTACGTTTAGATGCACGGCAGCCAAAATTTGTTGTACTTTTATATTTAATAAATTATCGAATTTGTTCCAGCCCCTTCAAGTAGGATTCGGTTCAAAGGGGGGCTGTGAGGCTGCCGTGCATGCATTATCTACATATCTGAATAGCAATGAAGGTGAGGTCGTCGTTAAGGTTGACATTAAAAACGCTTTTAATTCAGTCAACAGGGACACCTTGTTGGCAGAAGTTCAAAAAGAAATTCCAGAAATTTATAGTTTCATTTGGCAATGCTATCGACAACCATCAAAATTATTATTCAAAACCAATCCATTAGACTCCGCTGTCGGATGCCAGCAAGGTGACCCTCTCGGACCGGCCATATTTAGTTTAGCCATACATCCCATTATTCGCAAACTAAATTCGAAATTTAATCTTTGGTACCTAGATGACGGGACTCTAGGTGGCGATGTAGAGACCGTTTTGAGGGATTTAATTTTACTAAAAAATGAACTTCTGAATATTGGTTTAGAATTGAATCCCTCAAAATGCGAGTTGTTCCTTTCAGAACAAATAGACAAATTTTCGACCATACAAAAATTTTATGCAATAACTTCAGGCATCAAAATTTCAGAAAGACACTCTCTTCGTCTCCTTGGAGCTCCCGTCTTAGATGAAGCTTTTTTACCTTTCGTTGAAGAAAAAATTCAAAATTTTGACGACATTTCGGAAAGATTTTCTAAAATTAGTACTCATTCAATATATACAATCATTCGGTATTGCTGTTTCGTGCCAAAATTTACTTATGTCCTTCGATCCTGCCACATGTGGAAACATGTGGCACTCTTGGAAAGGATCGACGTAACACTAAGAAACACATTATGCAGATTACTAAATTTAGACCTGGATGACCGGGCCTGGCTGCAAGCTACACTGCCTATACGCTTTGGCGGGCTCGGTATCCGCAAAATTTCTAGCGTAAGCCTGCCGGCATTCTTGTCGTCGGTCCACAGTACCGAAGAATTGACCCGGAAAATTCTTTCTCCTACACGGGTTACTTCGGAGGTAATGTGTTTGTCCGACGCTAGGTATGCCTGGCAGGTGGCCTGTCCGAGTTATGATATGCCCATCAACCCTTCCTCCCAGAGACGGTGGGATTGGCCGCTGTGTGAGTTAGTCCGGAAACAGCTTATTGACACATCGACTAACTCTGCAGAGCGGGCTCGTCTACTGGCTGTGGGAGAATGGGAATCGGGCCTTTGGCTGCAAGCGTTGCCGTCTCCAAACATTGGTACTATGTTGGATGACGGCACTTTTCGTATAGCAGCCTGCCTCCGTTTAGGAATTTCTTGCGTTGTTCCGCATCGCTGTCGATGTGGTGAAGATGTCGACCGGCTCGGACACCATGGCCTCTCATGTTGCAGGAGCGCTGGCAGAATCCCACGTCATGGCAGCATTAATGATATTATTCGTCGGGCTCTTTCCACCGCCGGGGTCCCAGCAGTTTTGGAACCAAATGGTCTGGTACGCGACGATGGGAAGAGACCAGACGGTATGTCATTGCTGCCATGGAAGATGGGTAGACCTTTGGTGTGGGACGCAACATGCGTCGACACCCTCGCGCCTTCCCATCTTCCATATACGTCGTGTTCTGCGGGGGCTGCTGCAGCATCAGCGGAGACCCTCAAACGGCGCAAATATTCAAACCTCATCGGTAATTATGTTTTTGAGCCGTTTGGGGTGGAAACACTTGGCCCGTGGGGTCCGAGCGCAAGAATTTTATTTCGAGATATCTCCAAACGTTTGGTCGACTCTTCCCGTGACCAGAGGGCTGGCCTATTTCTCGCTCAGCGAATAAGCATTGCCATCCAGCGTGGAAATGCTGCTAGCCTTCTGGCCACTTTACCTTTTGACGGCGATGCGGAAGAATATTTTGACGCCATTTAGTTTATTATATTTTATTACTTTTAATTAGTTTTAGTCATTACCGTTTTATTTGTATATATAGTTAGCCATATTTAGTTTTTAATTTAATTGTATATTTTTAATTATTGGTAAGTAGTTTGTATAGATTCTAATGTAAAATTTCTATAACTATAATAAACATGAATACAAATCAAAATTAATACAAAATATCGAATTGATGTTCAATTAGTTTTTATCGCGCGTTATTGTTCTACGATTATGTAACTAGACCTCCGTTACAACTCCGCAAAAACTGTACGGAGGCGGAGGCGGAGTCGAAGGTACGATTTCTAGCGGAACTTCCGCAGTAACGGAGGCGAAGGCGAAGTTCCGTTACAACCCTACTCTAAACCTCTTCATTTGATAAGAAACCCATATCCCAGCAGTGGGATGAACAAGAGTTGACGCAGAACGTACGAACAAACTCTAATTTCAACGTTAACAGTAGCCTGTCTATGGATTGATTTATTCATCTCAAGCTCCTACGTACTTTCAATCCATCGGAGAGGAGAGTGCTTGGAGAGGAGATATATCCCAGCTGTGTGAAAAATATGTCTTGCTGCAGACTCTAACCTAATAGACGAAGTTTCGTTCAAGAACTAGTAAAATAAAATACTTTATAAAAAAAACTATAACCATTAAAAAGACGGCCTTTCGGGCCCGTAAATATAATTTTATTATCCAAACATACATTGAAAGGATCCATTATGGACTTCCTAAAACAGAACAGTATTTTTTATCTTTACCTGTTTTTAATGCGACTTTGATTTACGACAAATAACACTAATTGAAAGCCAGTGAAGTCTCATTACAGTCAAATATATTAGACAGTATGTAAATATCGCTAAAGTATAGATTCAATATTTATATTCAGAAAATAGTAATGAGTCCATACATAAGGCACATAAAGATAACACGGTTCAAACAAATTGATTTTTTCACTTTAAGATTTTACTTAATTTTTTTTTTTAAGGTGTCAAACCCTATTACTGAGACGCCGCTGTCTGCCCGTTCGTATGTCACAGGGCTCTTGAACTGTAATAACTAGGGCGTTTGAAATTTTTACAGATTATGTATTACCGTGGCCGGTTTAACAAGAACATATATATGTAGATACGACTAATATAACAACCTCTCTCTCATCTCAGCCTATGAGCCTATGGATGCTTGCGGTATCAGAGAGAAAATTAAACGACAGAAGTAGAGATATTACCGTAGGAAGGAGATACCGTATAAGATGCTAGTAGATGAAATGGAAAGAAAATGCGGCCTGAATTGGCATAAATCTGAACTTTTCATGATAAATATTCTCTTTAGTTTTAATTTGGCAATATTAAAATGAGCACTGCGTTTGACTACATACGACAAGACGTCCAACCAGCACTTTACATGAAGTCTACTTACTGCACAACATATTAAAGGAGCTCTTTGAGCAATAAAACCGATAACGCTGAAGCAATTGTCTTATGGTTAGCCCCTTAAGTCGCACTTAACTTGAGTTTATGTTTATTGCGCTCATAAACCCGCCCGTTACCGATATGCTGCTAAGCACTGATTACAAGTATCAAAGAAACGATTTAGTTATTCAGTTTAATGTGTCTTTTCAGTTAGTTATTGACACTAGTGGGTGATGTCATACCTTAAGTGGAGAAAGATCTAAAGAGCCAAACAAGGAAAAACGGAACCCTTATAAGATCACTTTGTTGTCCGTCTGTCTGTCTGTATGTCTGTCAAGACCCACTATGTCGAAAATGCGTGGAGGTATCAAGCTGAGATTTGAATTGTATACTCAGGACTACAGTCCCATGAGGTTGTAAAAAAATCAAACTGCTAAGTTTACTTAAAAAAAGTTACGGCCGTTTATTGAGCAAAAAACGCATATTTCGACACAATCTCAAGGGAATCAAAACCTATAGCGTACTTCCCGTTGACCTAGAACTATAAAATTTGGCAAGTAACATCATTATAGACTACAAGTACAAGAATAAATCTCAAAATTATACATTTGTAATTAAATCTTAAAAAAATAGGGGGTCTGTATTTTTTATAGGGGTCGAAATTTCAAATTGAAGCTACTAGTTCAAATGGGGTATCATATGAAAGGGCTTGATGTGCACATTGCAAAATACATTATATTTATTTTCCGATGCATTATTTCTTATTTATAATGAAAAATATCAAATTTATAATGATCTTACGTGCGGAACCCTCGGTGGGCGAGTCCGACTCGCACTTGGCCGGTTTTTTTTTTAATATATGAGAGGGGACAAATGAGCATGTGCGTCACCTGATGGAAAGCAATCACCACCGCCCATTGAGATTAGCAACACCAAAGGGTCGCCGATCGATTGCCAGCCTACTCTTACCTTTCTTTCTGGCGACCTCATTCACTCGCAGGAACATAACAACCCTCAAGTTCTTTCATGGTTTCATAAATTCCTTGGCTATATATATTCTGATATCCGTAGGGCACTTGCCACTAATGTATCAATTACAAGAACCCTTGTATGTTGGTGTCGAATATGAATTGTATGTTAGTGACGAATGAATCATCAAGGGAGATCACAAGATATCATCGAAGCTATTATGTAGTTTTTGTTCCATTGTAAGATATGAAATTTTAGGACAATTAGCACCAACTAGAAAGCTGGAAATTTAATCTTAGTACAATATTTTACAGAATATTTCTAGTCTAATGTTTTTATACATATAAATCATTGATATCAAAATATCCATAGATCTGGATGGTTAATTGGCAATGAGATGGGCAGATTAGTTATGACTCTAATAAGCAATAGAATATTTTTTCATATATTAGCAACAACAGCGTGAAGTCTACAAGACAGGCAACTGATTGACACAAAGCTATTGGTGATCAGTTTAATATCTTTGACGAAGCTACACCTAAGAGAAATTATTAGAGTCAACACAAAATAATAGGCCCGTTTTGACATTTGTCTTCGCGACGTAACTAGTGATGTAACTAAACGACTCGGTACTCGATACTTACGATTAATCGATTCAAGTTTGCATGAGTATTTGATCAATATGAATATGTATTATAAAGTGTATTGGATTAAAGTTCTGATTAGAAAATTTTACTTATACTTTGATATTGTAGGTATTTTGAAATGATACAATGTTACAAAAGTAAATAAATAAATAAAACAATAGTAAAATAAATAAAAGTAAGTAAATAAATTAGACCCGCCAAGTGCGAGTCGGCCTTAAAAAAAGTTATCTTGATCGATTAATTTTTTTCCTTAACCGATTATTAATAGTCTGTGAACAATATGAAAAATCGTTAAGCACAGCACTTAGCCGAGTGTGCGATACCCATCAATGAAAAAATGTAATTGCCGTCAGAACATTTCGATCGGTAAAAAATAGAGAACTTCATGGGCTTGAACTGTCAAAACGGGCCTTTTATTTTCCTTTGAGTTTATGTAAGTACATATTATGAAGTTTATGTAAGTACATAATATAAGTAGTGGGGTAAATACTACTTATATTGGCTGGGATATGGGAAAATTCCCAAAATTTTTTGGGTTACCCAAGAGACTCTGCACATGGATTGCCAGCTTTCTCACTGGGCGGATCATTGAAGTTGTGATTGACGGTGCACACTCGGATCCATTACCCCTGAACGTTGGTGTGCCACAAGGCTGCGCATTGTTTCTTTTGCATATCAATGACTCGCTGCATGTATACAGCATCCATTGCTAGGCAGATGACAGTACCGTGGACGCAAGATAAAGTGGTCTATGCAATGTTTCTCGGGATTGCGTCGAAGAGTACCAAACAAAACTTGTGTCTGAGATTGAGGCGTCTCTTGGACACGTCTCTGATTGGTGTAGACTGAACTTAGTCCAGCTGAATCCCTCAAAGATACAAGTTTGTGCGTTTACCGCAAAAAAGTCCCCATTTGTCGTATCTCGCAGATTGGAAGGTAATCCCCTTACTATTAGCTCCAGCATTGGTATCTTGGGTGTTGACATATCGAATGATGTTCAGTTCCGTGGTCACTTGGAGTGCAAGGCCAAATTCGCCTCTAGAAAATTTGCATCATCTGTAAAGCCAGACTGTATTTTACACCGCAGCATCGCGCGCAACGAAGAGCTGTTCGAATCGTAGGTGACCCAATGATTTCTGATCGGCTGGAGTCTCTCTCTACACGCGGAGATGTTGCATCTCTTTGCGTTCTTTATAGATTATACAACGGAGAGTGCTCGGATGAGCTATTTGATTTGATACCTGCTGCCGAGTTCCACTATCCTACAACTCGTCATAAATTAAAATCCATCCTCATCATCTCGATATTTGGCGATCAACTACAGAACGCTTTTTAAGACATTTTTCAGACTCCAGCGGTATTCCCAAATAAATACGACATATATATAAATATTTCCCTTAAAAGGCTGGCAACGGATCGGTGATCCCTTGGTGTTGCTGATTTCTATGGGCGGTGGTGATTGATTTCCATCAGGTAATACACACACATGCTCGCTTGCCCCCTCTCATATTAAAAAAAAATACTAAAAAAAATGGTCGCTAAAAATTGGATAATACGTTGTAAATAGACGGAAATGTGACAACAAGATAAGGAACTATATTGATATTGCTACTGAGAATAGCCGTCTGCTTTAACAAAGGACTGCAAATCCATTTATCCAGTTCATGCAAGATTCATAGTAACGTAAGCGATCCGAAGAGCTCCGGAACTGAAGTGCTGCGTGCACGGAACCAAATCAATGATTCCTAAGCATTCCCAAAGCCCGATCTAGCCTCGAATAATCGCCACTATTTACTTACGAATCGAGAAAAGGCGGGTCGAAACAAATTTCTGCGGGGGCCTAACGATCTCAGACCGTCATTTAATCAGACTCAAGTGTTGATGCGATAGCCACAGTCGACGTTTTTCTACGAACACGAATCGGAATCTATCATGGAACATGTATACCCATCTCATTTCATCTCACAAATACGACACGCTCCGTCGCGACTCAAGACGAGGGTCGGCCATCTTAATCTAAAGACAGGAAATAACCAGTTCCGAGCGGCCCGAGCCGGACATATCAGGATTTTTCCGGATTTGGGCCGGTTTACTGCGCCCGGGTAATGTAAAGTGGGCCGCTTTATCACGAATGTATTTTCTGGTAGATGCCCGAGCAGTACTTGTTAAGTTTATGTAGCGGAAAACTTATTAATGCCCTCTGATAAGTCGGGCTTCCTATTACTACGAGGGTTTTTGTTACTTGGGCTTGTTTGAGCTTGACCTTTCGGGATAAAAAAAACATTAGCTTAACAGTTAACTTAATCAAAGTTAATTTTTAGTACAAATATCTTTGGATTACGTAACAACTAACATCATCATCATCATCATCATAAGCCTGTATCTACCCACTGCTGGATATAAATTTTCCTTCCCCAATGCTTTCCACCAGATACGATCCTCCGCCTTCCGCATTCAGCCGCTCTCTTTAGGTCATCGGACCATCTAGAGAGAGTGCGCCCAACACTTCGTCGTCCTACGCGCGGCCTCCACTCTAATACCAACAACTAACAACCTTTGTAGATTCATATTGATTATTTTGTCATTGCTTGCAAGAATTTCCATATTTTAAATCCAATTTTTAGATGTTTCAGGTGATGCTCTCGTTCATTAGAGAAATTATAAATAATTACTGCTAACAAAACGAATAATTAGCAAGCTAAAATAATTAAAAGCCCTGGGCTAAAAGGATGATGCTGTAGCAATATACGTTGTACCGAAAATATTTCAGCGTCACTGCAGCGAAAAATATTAAGGCGAAAAATGTCCCTACATGTTGATACTTTACTACCTGTAATATTAAACTCGACAAAACATTTTTTTTTTATATAATATATAGTATAGTTAAAGTATAGTCAAATAGCCGTCACTTTTAACCATAATGTTTATCCCTGCAGTGTCATCCGACTTTGTGGGTGTCGCTTCAATAATTTTTCGCCACAGCGTACCATGCTGTAATATTTTCGCCACAATGCTGTCTCTACAGCTAATTCAAAACTAGGTACCGGGCCGTTACAATAGATATCAGTCATTAAGTCTATTCAGTGACTGACCATGGAGCAGAATGACACCACTGTACATTGTCAACCTTCTGTTGAAAAACGTGGCGGAGTGCGCTATCAACGTCAATAATTTAAAGAAGACGAAGAGAAAGAGTATTGTTCACCACAGTACATAAGTATACTACTATTACTGGTACTGATATTACTACTGATAGATAATGCTAATGCTGGGGTGTAAGTGGTTCATCAAAATCTTTGAACCAAAGCCAACTTCACCTGCACGTGGTGCACCCTGCTAACTGACAAACGAAGCTCTGGCGAAAAGAGAGGTAGGGAGCGTAATTGTAAGCTACCCGACTGGGGAATGTACCTCCACCTCACAGAATACCGCAGCCAAATAACAATTCCCTTGAGGGTTGTTGTGTTCCTGCGAGTGAGTGAGGTCACCAGAAAGAAAGGAAGGAGATGCTGCGTTGGCAGCGGGGGTGGCGGCGCGCGAGCAATATTTTATGTTGTGAGCGTTAATATGGCTACGGTAACCGCTTCACATCAGGCGGGCCGTATGCTTGTCCGCCACCCGACGTAGTATAAAAAAAAAAAAAAATAAATAAAAAAAAAAATGCTGTAGCATTAAGTTCATCTATTGTATAAAATACGTTTGTATATGAGTGCAATAAAGATAAAATAAGTAAAAAAAAAAACTGCGGTTGAGTATACTTACTGTGGATAATCATGTCAGTTAAATATCAAAGATTCATTCCTCACCAAACATCGGTAGAAACTAAAAGTGTGAAATAAAACACATTAATTAGAAGTAGAACGATTTTGACAATTTTAGGGTTCCGTACCTCAAAAGAGAAAACGGAACCCTTATAAGGTCACTTTGTTGTCCGTCTGTCCGTCTGTCTGTCTGTCTGTCTGTCTGTCTGTCTGTCCGTCTGTCCGTCTGTCCGTCTGTCTGTCTGTCCGTCTGTCTGATTGTCTGTCTGTCTGTCAAGACCCTCTAACTCGAGAATGCGTGGAGGTATCAAGCTGAAATTTGAACTGTATACGCAGGTCTACGGTCCCATGAAGTTGTAAAAAAATCAAACTGCTAAGTTTACGTCAAAAAAAGTTACGGCCGTTTATTCAGCAAAAAACGCATATTTCGACAGGGGGGAAGGGGGGGGGGGGGGGGGAAGGTCTCACCTTAAAAAAAAATAACCTTCTAACGTTGATGCACTTGGTGGAATATTCATAGCATTCTATTATTAATAAAGCACGTGTACTGTTTTATTAACACGCTTTTATTAAATTTATTTTAACCCTAAGTCGGTAACGCGAAATCGGTTGGTAAAAATGAATTTAATTCCGTGGAACAGTGCAAGTGATTTATTAATAAAAGAACCTTTTAGTATATTACAACCGAAAAATGTAATTTAAACTTATGCAATAAAATTCGGTTACACGGTTTAAAGTGATTAATACCGCATTGGAGCAATATTTGCCACATAAATAACCGGCATGTATGAGAGGTATGCAAATTTGACCGTCCGCGTTGATTTATAAATTTACTCGGCCCGCGGGACTGAGGCAGACCGCGGCATTCGCCAGTTGAAGAACTCTGTACATGACATGTACCTACATGAAACAAAAAAGTACATTTATTACTATAAATTACTGCATTTTCTTCAGGGGCAAGCTCGTAATGCACGAAAGTAAACAATTTCACTATGGTGGTCTATAATTATAGATCGATGGCGTTGTTGCGTGTAGCAGTCTAATCGAACATGCAAGTTAAGCAACGTCGACTGCAACATGTCCATGGATGGGTTTATTTATCTCGAACTTTTTATTTTATTTTTTATAACAGAGGGTGGCAAGCGAGCATGTGGGTCACCTGATGGAAAGCAATCACCACCGCCCATAGAAATCAGCAACATCAAGGGGTCGCCGATCCGTTGCCAGCCTTTTAAGGGAAATATTGACTCTGTTCTTGAAGGCCCCCATGTCGTACTTATTTGGGAATACCGCTGAGGGAAGTAATCAACTTCCTTTCCCCACAACTTTACAGTACGTGGTAGAAAATGTCTTAAAAAGCGTACTGTAGTAGATCGCCAAATATCAAGGTGATGTGGATGGAATTTTAATTTTTGGCGAGTTGTACGATAGTGGAACTCAGCGGCAGGTATCAAATCAAATAGCTCATCCGAGCACTCCCCGTGGTATAATTTATATAGAACGCAAAGAGATGCAACATCTCTGCGTATAGAGAGAGACTCCAGCCGATCAGATATCATTGGGTCACCGACAATTCGAACAGCTCTTCGTTGTATGCGGTCAAATGGGGCGAGTAAGTACTGGGGCGCACCAGCCCAGAGATGTGAACAGTATTCCATATGAGACCTAACTTGGGCTTTATACAGTAGAAGGCGATGCTGTGGTGTAAAATACCTTCTGGCTTTACAGATGATGCCAATTTTCCTAGAAGCCAATTTGGCCTTGCACTCCAAGTGACCACGGAACTGTACATCTCTGGATATGTCAACACCCAAGATACCAATGCTGGAGCTAATAGTAAGGGGAGTACCTTCCAATCTAGGAGCTATGACAAATGGGGACTTTTTTGCAGTAAACGCACATACTTGTGTCTTTGCTGTACTCTCTTTGAACTACTCCGTGCCTTGAAGGGCACGTTGAGACGTCGGTCCCAGCTGTTGTCATTAGATGACAGTAGACAAGCCAAGTCAGTGGCCTTTTTAAGCGGCTAGTGTTTTCAGCTTTGGCCTTCGCCAAGTACTGGCTAGTACCTTTACCTCACAGCAGACCGTATGATAATGCCTTTGAGGATTATGTTCCCGTGTGAAATCGACAGACGTGAGCAGATACTGTGTCATCAGTTTTGTTGCAAGCGTTTATCGTTTGCGATAGCAGCTTCACGGCAAACGTATTATATTTGGCACTAGAGTTATATTAAAAAAAACTCAATATAATGGCTAACACCGTGACTCACGCAGTAAAATATAAATGCAAAAATTCGTCACCAACACAACCTTCCTGGTAGCTCAGTTGAAAGAGCACTCGACCGGCCATCGAGAGGTCGTGGCTTCAAATCCCACCTAGGCGGGGAGGTGAATTTTTCATTTTCAAAAATATTTATAATATTCTGGCCAGTTGGCCGAAACAACTATTTAAAATAAGTAATAATAATTGGTTAATACCGTGTGTTACATTTCAATAAAAGACGTGTGGTCTGAAAATGGTTTAAACACGGCCCCGAGCGCGTAAAAACGTAATTTCGTCGGATTCAAGCGACAGTCGCCAAGGGATCACTTTGTCGCGGCGCTGGACACAGCCGCTGGGTTTAGTGAGTTTTGTCAGTGTAAACAGACGAGAATGTTAGTCTTAAGGAGAATTAAATAGGAGAAAGTACAAAAGCAATTTCTTCCTTCACTCAAATTCAATTATATTATGCCAAAATCAGGCCCTTGTGCACAAGCACACGAATATTAAACTTCAAATAATAATCCCGTGATACTACTACTTATTAGATTTATTTATACCACTAGGAATTGTAGAGCCAAAGCCAACCTTACCGGCGCCTTGCCAATTTGCGAGAGGCTCTGGTTTTTACCAGAGCCTCTCGCAAAAAGAGATAGCACATGTCGAGCCTGACTGAGGAAGGTTTGACGACACAAATGATCAAATGGCTAGCAATGGCCTCTTTGACTTAGAGGTCGCGGATGCGGTTCTCGCACATGACAAACTGTTTCTGTGCATGACCATGTCTTATGTCTGGTTTTTTTTTCTTTGTATTATTGTATTAAAAAAGGGTATTTATGTATATATCAGTTATCTAATAACCATAGCACAATGTTTGCTTAGTTTGGGACTAGATGGCCCAGCGCCATCTAGTGTGTGATCTCGTGTTTGTCCAGGAATATTATTTTGTAACTTATAGAAGAGCGCAGTCCAAAATATCCTTAAGAATAGTTTTTCTGCAAGTGACGTTACCAGGTGCGAGGAAAACCTACGAAAAGGGTGCCAACATGCGAGCAATACTTCGCTTGTGACTCTGGTAACCGTTTTCCATCATTCAAGATAGGCTTGTTTGGCATTCAGTATTGTATGAAAAAATAGATTGGGCAAACAAGCATGCGACTTGTTAGTAAGCAGTCACCTCCTACCTCACCTATGGATGCTTGCGACACCAGAGTTGTCACTGGCATATTGGGGAATTATATAAACAACTGACGTTTATTAAAAGCGTGAATGAGAAATCCTGATATTTTGACCTTTTCCAAATTATACCCCATAGCAAATTAAAACCTTTTGTGATTGTAAAATTTATGCCCAAATAAAATCCCCGAAATACGTTTCCCCTTTTTAAAATTTACGCGTGGTTCGCCTCGGCCGGCCGTTTACATATTGGCTATCGGGGTTTATGACCAAAACCGTTTGTTCTTTCTGCTAATTGGGCCTAAAGTGCGTGATTCCGACCTTTCAGTGTAGACATCATAGGACCTTTTTATGGGACGGCATGCTTTTCAAAATTATAGCTCGCATTTGTTCTTTTATCGTAGTCATCCAGCCTTGTAAAGATGGCTTTGAAAGGTCATTGTACAATATATGAGTCATAAATTAACCATTACATGTTTTTAGAAGCTTTCTTTTTTTTATAAGAGAGGAAAACAATCACTACCGCTCTTGGAAATCAGTAACACCAAGGGGTCGCCGATCCGTTGCCAGCCTCCAGAAATCTCCATCGAATGTTCTCAAAAATTAAAAAATACCTTCAATAACTAATAAAATTATATTAATCGACCTACATCTCACAAAAACTAGCCACGGAAACGCTAAACCCAATGGCCAATGCCACTGCTTTCGTAAAATTGTTGGCAACCACCTTCAACAAATCACATATTACTCCGAATACTCAAAGCGATTTTCTCAACCTAAATTCGGAAATCAAATTACTCATTCTATTCACGAACGGAATCCTCCAGGCTTTTTGCTTTCCACCACAAAACACGTCAGCTAATAAACAAGATTAAGAAATCAAATACTTTAGAATAAGATTAAGAAATTAAGCAATATTATTCCATTCGTGAACAGAAATCTCCTAAATGGTTTTCCTTCAAGAGAAAAGACATTTATTCAACCCGCGCGTCAATCCTTACGGGTAGTTTTCGATATATCCCCTAAAAAAATAACCAATATCCAAATTACAAATGAAAAAAAAGCCACCCGACGATCAACAAGTGAGCGCTTCCAGGGTCTGCATTCCCGCAAAACAAAAATAGATCAACTGTTCTTTGACAGCAGATAGCTGGATGTCAAACCTAGAAAATTGTAAACACTTCTAACGTAATGAATGCTTTCCAGTTCCAAAACACTCTACGATGTATTCAAAAACCCAAAACATGTGCAACAATGAAAAATCACCCGTTACAATACTAGTTTCTTCTTTTCTTTCTGGTGACCTCACTCACTCGCAGGAACAGAACAACCGTTAAGGAAATTGTTATTTGGCTGCTGTTTTCTGTGAGGTGGAGGTACTACCCCAGTCGGACAGTTTAAAAAACACGCCTTGCCCTACCTCTCGCCAGAGCCTCGTTTGTTAGTCAGCAGGGTGCACTACGTGCAGGTGAAAGGCTTTAGTTCAAAGATGTCGGTGAACTACATACACCCCTACTAACTTAAAATATGGCGTAGTTTTACCTCAACACGCCGAATAGAACAGGAGTTACTATAATAATTGATTTTTTTTTCTGAAGTCCACGCGGACAACGTCGCGGACAGCCACTAGTATTCTATTTATAGAACCAATACGTAATTGCTTTTTTCTAATATGTAATCAATACATAGAATACATGATTATAAAAGTTATTTCCGTTGCCCGTCTTTAGCGAGGGCTTTGAGGTCCCCAGGGACCTTCGTTCGACTTGGCAAATTGGATGTCTATTCATCAATGGAAGATTAATACGATGTCATATATCTCATATGTCAGTACACTCACGGGGTCTTGTTGGGATTTTTGACCCAATTTTGATGAGGGCTCCGCGGTGAGTCTTGTATTAACAATAATGTGATGTAAACGAAAGTTTAAAATTATGTATAGTATATATATATACATTATAGTGAGGAGCTTGATGGCATCGTTCTGCATCAGTCTAATCGAACACATAAGTTAAGCAAGTACGGCCGTAGGCTGTCCTTGGATAGGTTTATTTATCTCGAGCTCCTCCATGCTTCGGAGGGCACGTTACATTATTGGTCCCGATTGTTCTCGTTATTTGACAATCGTTAAGCCAAGTCAGTGGCCTTTAGGAGTAACTAGTCGCGGAAGCATGCAAAGTAGTGTTACATCAAATTGCCTGTTTTCACTTGACATATGCCTAAATAAATATAATAACGAAATAACACATGAATCAATTAACCATCAATACTCCTTTTCTTGCAAGCGGATATATGGCATCAGTAACCGCTTTACATTAGGCGTGTCGTATGCTTGTAAAGCACCCGAAGTTGTATAGAAAAAAACAAGCCAAACTTACTTTATTGTTCTGTGCAGTAACATACAATATTACCCCAAGAATTTAACGGAAACTCCACCGATATCTTTTTTGGCACACTCTCACATTCACCATTGTCTATACCATAAAAGCCCACCGGCGCGTGTAACCGGGTACAATCACGTGTATCATTAGGACCAATCGTTTAAAGTGGTCCCGTCCCGCGGGACGCGCTGTCCCGTCCCGCCAACAGCCCTCGCAGTCCGTCCACTTACTGCCCACTTACTGCGCCCTCTGTCTGGGACACGATTTAATCATTAGGTTAGGGGCAAAGGCTGTATAGAAGTATTTTAAGAGGTTTTGTATACCACTGACAGCAAAGAACATAGGATTTTAAATATTAAAAGTAACGGATTGCACTCCGGGAGTACCGGCACAAGTGAAAACTTGAACATTAACGTTGTGCATTTTTGAATATTTTGGAATGGTTAGGGAATAATTTCGCACGAATTGCTTTATATATCAGTATAAAAGTACTATCATTTATGTGGTAAAATACAATATTAATTTATTGCGCTATAGTACACAAACATGACAATTTATATTACATTAAAATTAAACAGCAGAAGCAGGCATACATTTTCGCCGCGCGATAGAAAGAAGGGGGATATCACTTCCTCTCCTACGCCGCGCCAGCGGTCTTTCGTCCGTCTTACGAATTTTCGATCAGGTAAAGTGTCCTGACGCGAGTTTAACATTTTACCCATCCCATAAAGAGTGCACAACGCCGCTAAGCAAGCTATCCGACTGGGGAATGACCACCTCACAGAATACCGCAGCCAAATATCAATTCCCTTGAGGGTTGTTGTCTTCCTGCGAGTGAGTGAAATCACCAGAAAGGAAGGAGATGCTGCGTTGGCAGTGGGGGTGGCGGCGCGCGATCGATTTTTTATGTTGCGAGCGTTAATATGGCTACGGTAACCGCTTCACATCAGGCAGGCCGTATGCTTGTCTGCCACCCGAAGTAGTATAGAAAAAAAAAAGTAATTACAATACTATTTTTATTATATCTTCACCCATGAGGGTACTCAAACTTTAAACCGCGCTCGCCGTACAATTTATCATGACAACATTATTTTTCCGTAAAATGGTTATTTCGTGCGAGGAGAGAGCTCTCTCTGGCGTATTGTGATCATGAAGGGTTTGTTATGGAAATATTACATTTCGTCCCTCCCTCTCCCACCCCCCGTCCCGGGGGCACCGACCTCCGATTCCGGAGATTTGTCGCCAGTTGATATACGATGTGTATTTACTACTTAACATTAGGCACGAGTGTGTACAGCCCCTTATTTCTTTCCCACGGGAGTGCAAGCTTCCGGAATTAAAATTTGTATTATGGTGGTGAAATTCTTGTGATTATTATTATTAGATTCGCTTGCGTGTATACATTTATGATGATTTACTATTTACAGACAAGTATAGTCTGTTTACTCGTTTTTTGAAGTGAAAACTTCTTTAGCGGCGTTGTGCACTTTTTTGGATGGTTAAAAAATGTTAAACTTGCGTCAAGACACGTGGCCTGATCGAAAATTCGGAAGAGCGGAGGGAGAGTAGACCGCCGGCACGGCGTAGTAGAGGAAGTAATATCCCCCTCTCTTTCTAGCGCGCGGCGAAAATGTATTCCTGCTCCCGCTGTTTAATTTTAATGTAATATAAATTGTCATGTTCGTGTACGATAGCGCAATAAATTAATAATGTATTTTACCACATAAATGATAGTACTTTTATACTGATAACTAAAGCAATTCGTGCGAAATTATTCCCTACCCATTCCAATATAATAAAAAATGCACAACGTTAATGTTCAAGTTTTCACTTCTGCCGGTACTCCCGGAGTTTTACCCGTTTTTTTTAGCAATATTGACGACTTGATAATACGTCCAAGCGAAATTACTTTGCAACATTTATCGCATGCCATGGCTGATTTATGTTTCAATTAACTACCTATCACGAGATATGTCCTGGGTCTAGAGCCAACAGCTTGTTTACTTTGTTTTTATCAGAATTTATCAGCGTTCAGCGATTGTGTCGGTTTGCTTTGTATATGCTCCGGATTGTCAGGATTTTACGAGGCTGGCTCAACGACTCGAAGTAAATAATAAGCCTCCGCGACGAGAGAGCGCCATAGTTCTCTATCCTACGCGATGCTTTGCCAGGTGACTTCGAGCTCCTGGAATTCTGCATCTTTCCATAGATATTTAGGCCCTTCAACCGATCGTCGACTTGGTGGGTGGTCCTTATATGCTCTTTTGATGCTTCGGTCTTCCTCCAGTCCCTTAATGTAGCCGAGTCAACGAAGGTGGTGTGATTTTATATCACCAATAACATTTAGTTTGTCAAGTTGCTTTAGAACACTATAGGTTATTTATTAGCCTGCCTAATGTAAACTGGTTAGGTCTTGCATGCTGCTGATGTAGAATCTCGTCATGTTGGTCATCTCATCAGGAACACAACAATTCCCAAGGGTATTATTTGGCTTCGGAATTCTACAAAACAGAGATACTTCCTCAGTCAGTCATGACATGCCCTAACCATTTTTCATTATGTACTCAGGCTGAGTATTGATTATTTATTTATGCAATTAAATTGATTGCTTTCCTTAAGTCGGATTTGAGGAAAGAAGTCGGCCTAATTTGTAAAAAAATAGGCCGACTTCTTTCCTTTCACGTCACGTTTGAAGAATGTTACCTATGATTTAAAAAAATAAGAACTTGGTGGACTATTTACACTAGAAATTATTGAAACATTATTATTATATTAGTGTCGTCTTACAAGCGAGAACTTTAGGTGGTGGCAGTGTCTTTGAGCTATAGCCAACGCCATCTGCACTTGGTGCAATCTGCAGATAGACCATCGAGGCTCTGGCGAAAAAGAGGTACCTCCACCTCACAAAATACCACAGTCAAATAACAATTCCTTTGAGAGAAGCCTATCCTGCAAGTAAGTAAAGTCGCCAGGAAGAAAAGAGCTGCGTTGGCAATGGGATTGACGGCACGTGAGCTATATATCTCATGTTGCAAGATATTTGGCTACGGTAACCACTTCGCATCAGTCGGGTCGTATCGTTGTTTGATACAGATGAAGTAAATAAAAAAATTGGGTGTGTCTGTGTCAAGGACATTGTGTGAATACGTTATATGAACTAAAATTATCTCAAAATGGTAGCGCTTCCCCCTCCCTCGCATGCATCTATCCAGTGGTGTGATCGAATTTTGGATATAGAGCAAACAGATTCGCCACTACAACGCCAAACTGCATCTCCCGATTTTGTTAACATTACATTTTCAGCGAAATTCATTGAGCTTATGAAATCGTCCGGTCGTTGTCTGTCCGTTGCCAAAAAACTCAAAATTTCGAAATTCTAACTTCGGATTCGTGTAGAGCATCAATAAGTAGTAAAGTGACCTTGGTTTTCCGATATCAATTCGGGATATCGAAAAAAAAAATAGCTATGGTGGCGCATGCTGCGCGACCGATGTTTTAGATTGCCACCGTATGGTAGCAAGTTTAAAGACATTTATTTATATTCGCGTCCTTTAAAGTCCATTCAGATCTACTGCCGTTTACTGAGAAAGCCGTCAACTGACTAGATAAATTGCACATGTTTTGTGTCGAACTTGGCTCTCATTTATATTTAAATTTTTGGAGAGATGGTTTTTACTGCTGACAAAACCTGTCCGAGTGAAAATTATCCAATTAAATTTACCATTTGCTAGGTAAATATTTCTGCTCATAAACCTTTCAATTTAACTACGGTGTAGGAGATAACCGCTAGTTAACAGGCGATAACTCAGTTGGCAGTATAAGCTTGCAATTAGATATTGAATCAGGTACCCCAGTATCGTAATATCTTACGCAGTTAGTGGGACGGAAGTGGGACACGGGCGGTCCAAAGAAATGGACTTGGAACTACTATTGTTATTTGGTTTGCCCATGCAAGACTGCAGGTGTTATTTTAAGAATATAGTTAACCCTAGAAAGATAGTCTGCATAAAATTGACGCATGCGTTTTTTAAATATTGCTCTGCAGCTCTAAATAGTGCGAATCCGGCGCTGTGCGTTTAAGACATCTCAAACGCTGCTTAGACCTTCCGGGAAAAACATGTGTCACTAAGGTAAGTGTTAAGAATTTTAAAGTATAACGACGGCGCGAGTCAAAATGACTGAATGAGTAAAAAAAATATTTGCCGAGAACATAACATAGATATGTGCCAAAGCTGTGTTTGATTATTTAAATATAACTTAATATCCCTATTATCGGTAATACATCTTTATTAATTAGTATATATATTAATATAGAAGTTAAAATGACTGATTAAATGATATTTGTGATAAAAGTAAAAATATTCCAAAGTTTCGTTGATTTTTGAAGATGTTTGAAGTTTTTGTATTTTATATATATATATATAAAATACAAAAACTTATATATATATATATTAATTGTGGCATTTATTGTATTATCTGTGTGTGAACATATAATACCGGTAAAGTATATTCAAATAGAAAAATTAAATACGACATTACATCTATTAAAATAAAACTCATGCGTCAATTTTACGCATGATTATCTTTTACGTATATCACAATATGGTTATCTTTCTAGGGTTAATTAGGGTTAGTAGCTATTTTATGTAAACAAAAGTCGGCTGGCATCTCTAGGTTGTTGTTCTAACAATCAACATCTACAGATCATGTAAAATAATTTGTCTTTTTCAACCAAGTGTTCACAGAAAATCTTTGACGACCTTAAATTAAATTACTGGACGTCGCTATTACACCAAATTGATCTGTCGTCAATCAAGTATTTGATTGAGCATCAAGTACGACTATTGATCTAGGTATATGTACTTAGAGATAAAATGAGACGAGACGAGATGAGATGCAGTGACATGACATGAAGTGAGGTAAGGTAAGATTAAATGAAATGATATTATTGTTTATTTTGCTACTATGTTCCTGTGGGCACTTAGACACATCTTTTATTTTTATGAATCGAAGTCTTATTTTAATTTTTATTTTATGTAGTGAGATAGAGCATCGATCGTGGAGGTGTACTATTGTGAACATGTTTCGAGTAAGCGTAGTAATGGATATAAAATTATCTCACAAGTAGAGTTATTAGACCGGTCGCGATAAACTCTCGCTCGCTGGAAACCGACACAATTGTCTTGTGTGTCCAATTATTCAAATGTCAATACATGCAATTTTGTTTATAGCAATGGTAATACTTATCTGTGTCTACGATGCGATTTGAAATAGCACGATATTATAGTAAACGGCGATTTACGAGCGGCGAAGCGAATGTGTTTTGCGTTTGTTGCGATATTGTTGTCAACAAATATATTTAATTGTAACTACATAGTTTGCGTCCGCGATTTCCCTCACTTATACCATATTAAACATTTCTAATATTGCTGAGATATAAGTTATCAAATTTGCATTAACACAAGTTATGTATCTGTGTGCCAATTTTGATCTAAATTCGTCGAGTCTCTTGTTGAGTTCTCTTGATTGAGTAAAAAAATTACAAATAGGTATATCCAAACTTTCGCACTTGTAATTTTAGTAGAATAGTAGAATTTACTGATGGAATCTTAGATTTTTTTTTATACTACGTCAGGTAGCAAACAAGCATACCTATGGCCTGCCTAGTGTGAAGCTATTGTCGTAGCTATGTAAATGAAATATCGTGATGGTACATAAAATATCGCTTGCGCGTCGCCACCCCCAACGCCGTAACAACTTCGTATTTTCTTCTTAGTAACCTCATTCACTCGCAGGAACATAACAACCTTCAAGACAAAAATCTAATATGACTGCGGTCACCTGTAAGCTCTTTCCCCCTGTATATTACAGCGGTAATGGATAAATACTCCAGGAGGGTACCATACCAGGACCGCTGGTGCCGGAGAATCCCTCCCTGAGCTGTAAAGCTCAGGCTGCTCACCGTATTCTGGGGTGGGCACTATGCCACATGGGAAACGCGTTAGGGGTAAGCCCTACGAGGGGATAGTTTAATACAGACAGCTTTTAGTCTTACTGCGGTCTTTGCTATCATCAGGGGCCTTCTTTCCAATCTAACCGTCGTCCATCTGTGCCTAGAGACGGCAATGCGGTCATTAGTCTTTCTAACTGAGACGCAGATATCTTCCTCATCTGATATATCGTACCTGTGCTATCCAGGATATATCCTGGAGTATAACTTCGTGCTTCATGCTGAAGTATGTGTCTACATCCGGGAAGATATCTGCTGTCAACATCTTTTAAACTTTGAAGACAGGGACCTGTCAGTTATGTGGCTGCGCGTAGATTATCAGGGTCGAATTCGGAGCTACGTGTGCTTGTACAGGTCCCATAGCGGCGACACAACTCTAATGTTTGAGCACCTGCAGCGGGCGACTGAGAGAGTTATTTAGCTGTATCCCTCCGCGGAGTTAATGATTTTAGGAGACTTCAACACTCACCAAGTCAAGTGGCTCAGTTCTCGATCCACAGACTTCGCAGGAAGTTCTGTCATCAGCCATAAGCCATTGGCCTACGTCGTATCCAGTTATTAAAAGCCTCTGCGTCCTTCTGTTAATACCTCAATTAATTCTCCCGCAAACTATTTGCAATATTAACAGGATGGATTAACCAATTTATATCCCACGAGATCCTGTTTAGTAACCGCTGAATAAAATATGAAACGGTGACATAACGACGTCTTGTGTGGTACAAAATGTTTGATGGGCCTCAAAGCAATTTGGTCTCATTTATTATTAATGTCTATGCATTGGTTACTTAATGGGAATTCTGTTAGTTTATGAACCAAAAACTAATTAGGCAATTTAGTAATGAAGACATTACCGTAGATCTATTATTTTAACTGACTAATAAAACTTTTTTCCCGTGAGAATAAGATTATTTACCGATATAAAAAGTAACATTATATCACTCTCCAGAACTATTCCCATAAAAAATAATGGTAATCTATCGGAAATACATTATCAAATATCGATCAGGCCTCTCCAACCCGCCTGGCCAGCGTGGGGAGTGTAGGCCAAATCCTCCTTCCGTCTAGGACGGACGAGAGAGGGTCGTGATCCTATGGTGGAGACTAAAATGAAAAGATGAATCTATCGGATCCTTTTGAGGCGAAACAAGGATAAACAAATAAACACACTTTCACATATATTTTATTATACATATCAGTATGTATATCACACTGCTAGAAATAACTTCTAGAAGACGGAGCGTGAGTGGCTCTTCGCCATTTATAGAGTCAAAGTTAATCTCACCTGGCTGACCCTGCTGCGCACCGTCAAGTAGCCAGAGTATGTCTGGCAAAGAGAGGTAGGGGTATATTGAGCCCAACTGGGGAAGTACCTCACCTTCTGTGAGGTAAAGGTAGCCAAATAATAACAATCTTGGCGATGATGTGCTTCTACAACTGATTGAGGTTACTGGTAATCTGCAGAGTGTGTGAAAGTAAGGAGATACTGCGTATGCAACGGAAGTGTAAACATGAACTATAGAAAAAAAGAAGTGCAAACGTGCGAGGTCTAAAGGCTACTGGTACTATACGAGAAAATCGTTTGTCAAAATGTCCACTGCCGTCAAATAAGGAGATGAAGAAATCAGACCATGGAACTTACAAGCTCATGTCTAATAAAGCCGAACAAATTCTGATTTGTAAATGGCACGTCAACAGCGTAGTAACTGTTTCATCAAATTCCGCCAAAGTGCAACCCATAAACAAAATAAAACGATTTTCACAACAACAGAAAAAGTATATTTATGTTGACCAGCCAGCCATAATAAAAGTCTATAATGAGAATATGGGTGTAATGAGAATATGTGTGATCAAACTACTGTTTTTAACAAAAGGAAAATTATACACTATAGTAACTGCTTTACACCCGGCGAACTGTATGCTTATGCATACAGCGTGACATAAATAAATATATAGAACGACTAGCTTGCACCAATCTTTTCTTAGCTGTCTTCTCTATCTGCGTATGCCAATTTTTTTTATCAAATAACTTTACGGCTCTGGCATCAATGTCCTTTAAGGCCCGGCTTTGTATTATTTCTTTATTTTATTCCCGGCTTCAGTGTACATGCCGAAAAATATCGCCAGGAATCTTCTTGTTCCTCCATTACTTGTAAAACAGTAAAACCAACAGTAAAATCGATAGTGCAATTTTTCTACTGTTTTAAATGACTTTTAATATAACTCGACAACCCCAATTCGAAGACTATTAATCAAATATTCTACTAATTGTATACATTCAAATGATTACTTGCCCCATACATTAAGAATTATGAAAATTTATTTAGACGCACCACCGCGCTCACCAAGTTCGCGCCAAAAAGACAGCGTATGCCAAATGTCAACCCGATCCAGTGATCTGTGTGTGATAGATCAGTCAGTAACGGTTGCCTTTTATAGCTCTCACGATTCCGATGAATACAAACGACATAAACGCGAAAATGTAAGGCTTTTGAAAGCAGTGAACGTGTGTCGGCTGAAAAAATCATGATGACATTATATTGTCACTTTCAACACAATTCTAACCACAGATCACAAAAAATGACCCAGTTTTTAAATAAAACCTAAAATATTCCTCAACAATAACCGAACCGTTTTATTTTCCCGCTGCATGTGTCACGGCACGTGTAGGTTGAATTATGTATGAGGCAATTATGCCGAGTCGTCCTGACTCGCTTAGGACGTTTGATTTTCGTATAAGCATTTATATAAAAACATATGTATGGAGCTGACACCAAATTCTTCAATCTGTGCCTATAATGAGGTCCAATTGACTCCTCAACGAACAGCCCAAATCTTTAAGGAAATAAACTTTATATTGGTTTTTTAGGTTTATATTGTAGACTACTACAATTTAAACCTCAAAGTTTTTCCAATGACTACATTGGAATGATTTTTCGTTATTCTCTCATTTAGAGGAGAAAGTGAGTTCCTAAAATTAAAGGAGCAATTTAGAAGAAAGGTGAAAATCAAGGCGAATAGACAAAAAATGATAGAAATTTAAACTTTAAACTACGAACCTTAAATGTGTTTCGAGATAAAGATATTGGTAAAGAAAAGGAAAGCTTTGGAATTTACCTTCCGTTACCGTAGCCATATTAACGCTAGCAACATGAAATAGCACGCCACTATCTCGTTGCCAACGTAGCAACTCCTTTTTTTCTGGTGACCTCAGTATCTCGCAAGAGCACGACAACCCTTAAGGGAATTGTAATTTGGCTGCAGTATCCTGTGATGTCAGTCATGAATATCTTATCTGCGTGAGATGGGAAAGATTCCTGCTCCAACACACAACACTTTAGCCATTGCAACGCATGCCAGGAAAGGCTAGTACACCATCATCTCAAAACACAGTATCTCATATAGTATGCTTATATTACGAGGAATCCGTTCCTAAACAGAATAGACTCAAATACGAATGTATTTTGAAAACATAGCGTGCAACATCCGCCGTTTAACATAATGCACAAAGTATCATAGACTTCCGGTTCAAAGGTATCAACCGTAACACATAAACCAGGCAGTAGCGAAACTTTGCCGTAACATAGTTTTTTTTTTTTTTTTTTTTTTTTTATACTACGTCGGGTGGCAGACAAGCATACGGCCCGCCTGATGTGAAGCGGTTACCGTAGCCATATTAACGCTCGCAACATAAAATACCGCTCGCGCGCCGCCACCCCCGCTGCCACCGCAGCATCTCCTTCCTTTCTGGTGACCTCACTCACTCGCAGGAACACAACAGCCCTCAAGGGAACCGTTATTTGGCTGCGGTATTCTGTGAGGTGGAGGTACATTCACCAGTCGGGTAGCTTTCAATTACGCTCCCTACCTCTCTTTTCGCCAGAGCTTCGTTTGTCAGTCAGCAGGGTGCACCGCGTGCAGGTGAAGTTGGCTTTAGTTCAAAGATGTTGATGAACCACTTACACCCCAGTATATAGTTTCTATCTTATTAATAATGTTCAATAATTTTCAAATGGTAATTTTAGAAACAACCACATTGCTTTTTTGTGGGGCGTGTGTGTGATTCGAGTGGTTCATCACCATCTTTGAACCAAAGACAACTTCACTTGCACGTGGTGCACTCTGCTGACTGACAAACGAGGCCCGGGCGATAGAGAGGTAGAGCGACTCAGTGTATTTGTGAGCTACCAGACAGGCTAAATAGCTGCACCTCACAGAATACCGCAGCCAAATAACAATACCCTTGAGGATTGTTGTGTTCCTGCGAGTTAGTGAGGTCACCAGAAAGGAAGAAGGTTGATAGCGGGGGTGGCAGCGCGAAAGCAATGCTAATGTTACGAGCGGTTATACGGCCACCATAACCGCATCGCATCAGGTAGGCTGCATCCTTGTTTCCCACCCGAAATAGTTTAAAAAATAATATTCAATAGTTTTCATATTTAGAATCAATCACATAACTCTAAGCAGACAAACATACGATTTTTTTTTTCATATGTTGTTACAGCTTTTACTTGATATGAAAGCAGTTATCGTAGGATATAAGCACACTAACCACACATATATATTTCTCGCGCTTTGCCTCTTTTGCTGCTAGTGCAGCATCTTTTAAACAAATCTGCTATGACAACTTTTATTTGGTCGTGTCTTTCTGAAAGCTTTTTTCTTACTGCTTCACAAGATTATGCTCTCATTTTCGTCAGACCGTCCTTTCTAAATCGACAGGGTATATCATATGTTAATGAGGTTATTTAATGGTGAGCCACCAACAGTACAATAGCACCTCACTTAAAGCCCAAAATTTGATGTATAATTTCTGGACAAATTACATAGCGACATTTAGTCCCTAACTATGCAAAGCTTGTACTATAGGTACAATCTTAGGTTAGTTTAGGACTAGATGTCGCTGCTTCCAAAGATTATGCTCGACCTCATTTTCACCAGTTTCGTTTCTGAATCGACAGGGTGCATCATATGTAAATGAGGTTATCTAATGGTGATACACATCTTGACCCAAGCTTTGCCTAGTTGGGGTTACTATAAGTTCAAGCTTTGCTTAGTTTGTGATCGTATCTAAGTGAGGTACTGTTCGATAAATCAATTGTGTTACAAAGGAGCATCAGTTTATGGTCCCCGAGGATATTGAACATCTTTATTATGTACACCTTTTCCTGTGACTCGAGATTCCATTCGGTGATATTTTTATCAAGATCTTATATAGAATTTACCATATGGATGATTTTCAGAGCAACAAACAGAGCGAACAAAATGGTGTTTTATTTAATACTATTATATATCGCTGCGTGCGATATAGCTAGTATAAAATAAAACTGATATTCGAGAAAATATTATCTTACTTAAACCTTTACCTGTTTGTCAAAATCGGTTTACGATTTCATGGTTAGTTCTTTCTAAGAACTTTACCCTCATTCCGCCATACATACTATTTAGCCTAGACTTTGAATACAAAACCTAGACACCGATGAGCGGCTTTGCCATGTGATTAATGCCTTTTTGGAGGCCTATGGGCGACCTCGGCACTGAATGGATTAAGGAATGAATTTCCAAAAATTTGTGATTAGTGCTCATTTAGTTCATTAAGGCAAATTTGTGCAAAAATTCGTGCTCCTAGACCTGTTTCTTTAGTGTGTTGATATACATAGAAACATATACATAGATTTTATATACAAATAGCTTAGTGATAAGTTTTTGTTTTTTTTATACCACTAAAGAGGCAAAGAAGTATACGGCCCGCCTGATGGAAAGCAGTTACCGTAGACTATAAACGTCTGCAACACCAGGGGCATCACGCGCGCGTTGCCGACCCTGAAAAGTTTAGTAAAAGCACAGATATCAAAACTACACTAGAATAGAAATGCTGTAGAAGGTTTTCGGTAGCTTTTTCTCCTGGGAACACAGCATGCGGTTCGTCAAGAGTACGAGCATTTCATGTTTTTTATTTTCATAAGAAATTCAATTCTATATTTGCTTGTTAAATGTATATCTTTTAGAGTTACATGTATTATCACTTCTCAATCAATTACCTCTCTTTTTCCAAAAACAAATCAAGTTTGGTAATCTCAAGCAGTGGAGACTAAAATGACCTAATGATGATGATGATAAATGTCATTTTTTGCTGTTCGGTAGTTTCAGCCTATGAGCAATTACCTTAGGGCAGTTGAACAGCGTCGTGGAGTATGCTCTCTACCTCCTTTGATTGAAGAGAGACCCGTATCCAAACAGTGGAACGATTTATTGGATGACGTTTTTGCATATAATCCATATTCATTTTGCGATTGCACCTCCACTCCTTATACCGTCCCTCGGCGAGACTCACGAGAGTGACATTAAACTCATAATCCCATTACAAATAATTGGGCCTTATCGGAATTATGCACTAAGCTGCTTACTGCCAATTTAGTCAGCGGGCGGCTGAGACCGTTTATTAAACTATTCAAGTATATGCGCCTTAAAGAGGTCTTATCTCTAGCAGTAATGTTTTTGTTGGTGTGTATATCATCATCATCATTATCAGCCAGTACCTACCCACTGCTGGATAGACCTTTCCCAATGCTTTCCACCATATTCGATCCTCTGCTTTCCGCATCCAATCTCTACCAGCCACTTTTTTTGAGGTCGACACTTATGTCACTTAGAATTATTGAATTCGCTGACTTGGAAAAAGATGATTATTTCAGTGCCATGTGCAAATAAATATCTATCATTACGAGTACAACGGACTTCTGTATAACACAAATTTTCCAGCTTTTATAAACACTTTATCTCGAGCATAATAATAAATGGATTCTAAATAATTCTATTTTTTTTAAACGAATATATAATTTATACATTTTATATAAACTTATAAGTAAGCCGGTGCTGTTATTTACTTAAACAGGTAATTGTTTTTAGTGTTTTTTTATACCACTAAAGTAGGTAACAAGCATACAGTCCGCCCGACGCAAAGCGGTCACCGCAGCCTATGAACACTAGCAACACCAAGGGCATCAGTCGCACGTTGCCGTCCCTGATTTCTGAGGCGGCTCTACTAATTTGGAACCAAAGACTCTTTTTAATAGGATATTTTTTACCAGAAACAGGTTAACGTAAGTATATAAATATTTGACTACAATTATATAGTCATGTGTCTATTTGAACATCATCACTAGCATGCTTGCCTATGTTTGTCCTCTGGTGAACGTAAGCATCTTTACAAATCTGCAAGCGCCTATCTTCGATACTGAGCGACCCGCATCCATCGATAATAATATCACACGAAACACCTAGTGAAACCTGTTAACAACTGAAGAGTCATCTGGGTTTAAAAAGTCAGATGAGCCCAGCCATGATACCAGAGGAGCAATTCTGGTAATTAAAATATAGTCAAATTTCAGTTTCGATCTAGTCTCGATCTCACAAATGTCATATATTCTCTATAACACAATATGACATTGCAAAGTTTGTAATTTTAACAATTTAAATACAATACATAGGGCATTCTAATACTAAATTGCTTCAGAAAATGGTTCCTTGTCTGGGAGATCTATGACTACCGCTATTACCATCACCTCGGTGCTTTAATATATTTGCTATCTCTTTTCGATGAGAACGCAATCGGCGCAATGGCGCTTTTTCTCTTGCAAAAATATTAATTTAACCTAAAATACGCATTAACATCAAATATTACAGTAAACTTTAGTTTCCCAGGGTTTGATTGTATGTGATTCCCAGGGTTTTATTTACTTTGCCAATATAAATCAATTCAGTTTCGTCGGCATTCGGTGAGGTAAGACAAGTACTTCACTTTTCGGGTGTACATTTTTGACGCTTGTGGCATGTATATTTATAAAAACATTGAATTGTAACGTAACTGACAACAAAAAAAAACTAATAATGGTATTCTGCTCACATAAAGAATTGATATTAAGCAATTAATGAAACTAAGTGTAAAATTTTTGGTCAATACATGATTCAATCAACTGTCAATCTGCAGTGTAAAATATTCCGAAAGATGGCCTTAACTTAGTCCTTGCTCTATATTTTATGTTCACTAAGTAAGTAAGATACTCGTATGTTTAAAATTTACCTACATTCCAGGCAAGTTCGTCTCTGCGTTCAGATTTCCTAAGAACCTTATCCACGCCTGAACGAGATTGATCTATTCATTATAATGATATTAAAGTTATATAATATCCGCTGTCATAACCCGTTGTCGAAGATTTATCACCTCTTTAATCCGACAACATTGTATGCTGACATCTTGAACGTCTCCTCGGAAATTTAATAAAAATCCTAGAAGCTAACCGAGCAAGAAAATTTTCGCTGAATGGGTCCCTTTAAGACGAGGTATTTCCCGGTTCGGGGCGGCTTAGCGGGAGGGGGGCGTCGAAACGAATTCAATTTAGATCATTCTTTTATGTAGTGATGCGAAAAATCGATTATTTTATAACCGATACATCGATAATGCGTTAAGGCGATTGGCAATCGGATTTATTACGACAAGCGTGGAGACAGAGTTCGGATGTCAGGCTTGCTACAAAGACGTAGATATTATTCTTTACTGTACATAAAATATAAATACACAGTACAGGTAATATATAGTATAGTTATACAAATTAATTAGAGCTTTCAAGAGATGTCTATTGTTCAGATATTTAAAAGTTATTAATAATTTATTATATAAGGTGCTTTTTTTGTATTAGCCAGGAATTTAATGGCAGATAGTATTAAGCCTACTTGTTACGTTAGTGAAGAAATATGGCGTCCCAATATCATTAATAAGCTTTGAAAAAATAAATAACGTAGTCAATGAACTGGTTTCATAGCGAATAATACATTCCGCGCTATCAGATGAAGTCGATAATAACAATAACAGCTGTACGTAGGTAGCGTCGTCCCAATTGCATATTTCCTTTAAAATGCGTTGTAATCAAAATAGGATAGGTAAAAAAAAATGTAATCAAATGTAAAACTGATAGGTAATAATAACATACACTTACAGGAGGGCAGATGATTGTCCTTATCAAGGTCATTGAACTTTTCATCACACTTATTATCACAGGTTTTGAACTGTCAAATTAATATCATAATAAATAAATAATAAATATTGTCAGACAAATTACACAGCGCCATCTAGCCCCAAAGTAAGCGAAGCTTGTGTTATGGGTACTAGACAACTGATAAACATACGTAAATACAGTTTTTTTTTGTAAATACATACTTATGATACATAGAAAATACCCAGACCAAGACAAACAGACATGTTCATGCACACAAATGTTTGTCCTATGTGGGAATCAACCCCACGAGCGTTGGTGTCGAAGCCGCGTCATTGACCGCTACGCCACCGAGCTCGTCGAATAATGTATGTGTTTGTTTATGGAAACATCATAAAAACACTTAGTTACGATGTTAGTTTTCAAAAATAACGCAGTCACATAACATGTTCTACAATAACTTGGCTTGTTTAAAAGCTCATTCAAATTATTTACACAAAATCACAATTAGCCACTAATTTATCCACGTCTACATACATGTTTTACCACTTTTTTGCCATGGAATGTCTGCGGAAAAAGTCCACTACCGCTTTCTGTAACTGATCGAGGTCTATCTGTACTGAATTTCGTACAGATATTCTGCGTGCGCATTTACACTCGCGACAAGAAACCATACCATACCATTTCGAGAAATTTGTACATTTCGTAAAACTGCGGCGTATAGGCATGATTAGGTCAACACACGGACGAATCACGGTTAACACTGTTTTCGTTTCCTTGGATCCTTTCTTCCTTCTTTCTCGCGGCGCGAGCGCTGTTGCCGCGCCGCCCGTGTGGGGGCGGGCGGCAGGAGATCAAGCGACAGACATCGCTGCGAAGCAGCGGCGTTTACAAAGGGCGGCCCAACGTTTGAGTAAACTTTGACTTTACCGCGGTTATCACCGTGTTCGGAAAGCGTTTGGCAGCTCGTGACGTAGCCTTTCGGCACGGGTCATACCCGAGCGCATTGACCACGCCGTCTAGACTGCGACACAGAGGGATGGTTCATACAAAGTAAACTAATCTTTTCATGATGCGATTTTATTTCCTAAGAGAAAAAAAATAACACGTGGGGCACAAATTTCATTTACTATCGAAATCGGCATATGTAATACTACTACCCTTTTCAATCCTGGCAGATAAATCAAAAGCTCCCTGTATAAGTAACTTATTTTATAGGCCATGTTCAATATTAATTTATATTTTAACATAAAACTAAATATGGTTTATTTAAAATTATATCTGCTAATAAAAAAAACTGATAAAAATAAATTGATCGACTTTTCAAAAAATATGTACGTATATTTTGTAAAAAAAACTATTCAGACATGCAGTTGTCTCCGCTACTGAGCATCGCTCGTAGATAGTTCGGGAGAGTAGTGTAATGTAATTTGCAGGCTACCTTCATATCTTTCAACAAAATCGCCAGGTATAACAAATAACATACTATCACAGTTATTACAACATAAGTTACAATAAGAAGTTGTGATTGCATACATATATAAGTTTGTGAAATAACGAAGAACATATTTCTTTTTTTGTAAAAAGGCGGACTTTACGCTAAAAGAATTCTCTAACAACAAACCTTTGGGATAAGCAAAAATTTACGAATGGGTTTTTGAAGAACCAAACATATGACGAGCCCGGTGGTCGAATGGCCAGCAATGGCTACTTTGACTCCGAGGTCGCGGGTTCGATCCCCGCACAGGACAACAAAAAAATATGTGCATGAATATGTCTGTTTGTCTTAGTCTGGGTGTATTCTATGTATGTATAATAAATGTATGTATTTACAATAAAAAAAAGTATTTAAATACATTTATCAGTTGTCTAGTAACCACAGTGCAAGCTTAATTTGGGACTAGATGGCGCTGTGTACATTGTCATAAAATAAACAAAACAGCATATTTAAGTAATAAATAACAACTTGTCTGAACACAAAAGTTAAATACTGATAGAGCTTAACTTTTTAAGGTTAATGTTAATGAGAACCTCATAGCTTACACTTACGAATCACAATCGTTCGAAACTATAAGCGGGCAGCGGCCACAATATTATAGTTACTAAGTTATCGTATTATTACTGATTCAGATAACCAGAATATCGATTAATCAACTCAATCCAGCACATCACTATTCTATGGCATTATCCCGATTGGAGGTCTTTGGTCGCCCTCGCCCCACCAAATTGGATCGTCTTTTGCATAAAATGAAAATCGAGTCGGAACTAACGAAATAGCCGAAAAGGTTTCGTCGCCCGTTGATAGGCGACCTTTTATAGAATTATAGGCGATACTACCGTCCGTTTCGATACAGTGTACCCGTAAATAATTTTGTAAGTAAGACAAATGTATGTTACGAAATATTATGTTGCTTTAGAAAAGAAAAAAATACATGTGGCACTCGGGGACTGCCGCGGTAAAGCTATTGCATAGCATTTTGTATCAACTTATGCAATTATAATTTTATTTATTTATTTTATTCATGCAGTATTGCTTTTTCTTTGATATTAATTCAAGTTACACTTTTTGAGCGTGGTGACCGATAAGAAAACATTTTTTTCTATTTTTAAATAAATAAAACGAGTTTCGTAGAGTCGTACAATACATCTAATCGAACGCACACAACGCCGTGTCGAAGACTGCCGAACTGAAACGACGTTAGACGATGCACGGCCTTCAAGCCACACCTCCTTGCCCGTCGGAGTGGGGAGCGTGAGGTTTTTTCGTTACGGAATTTCTGGATTCGGTCCCCGCGCTCAAGGCCCGCGATAGAAGCTATGCAATAGCTTAAAAAACATGGTGATACTAGTGTAAGAGGCAACAACGCATTGACAAACCATCAGCGCACCGACTGATTCAAGCATAATAATTATGATACCATGTGTACCTATAGGCACATTATAAAAACTGACGTGATTCTTTGGTGCGGTTGGTAGATAAAGCCGTTCAAAAGTGGCAACGATTTTTTCTAAATTGTCTTTATGATGCTATATATACCCATATAGCATGTAAATTAGATATATGAATCGCATAAAGCCGGTCTGCCTGCATGGCATTGGTGCGTTTGGCAAGTACAGCTGTTGAAACACGTGGTATGGTTTAGTTCACTAACAGCGCAATGGCTGATTCAAAGCTAATAATATGATACTATGTAGAGTACCTACAAAAACAGACTTATTTTGAATAAATCCACTTCAATTTGACAACAGTTTTCTCGAATGTGATGAACAGGGTCCGAATATGGCCTTTTTATACATAGATTGATGTTAACGAAACACTTCGAAAAAAGTACTAGACATTGTTTAAAACGACAAACCTAGTATTTTTATATCATGCAATACAATACTGATTTAGGATTGTAATGCGTTGCCAATAAAATGAATTTCTTTTTACAAGCTTTCATTTAGTTTCACCGCGGTGTCTATAATCAAATCATGAAAGTGTTCGATTGAGCTGAAATTTGGTATACTCGTTTGGTTCGCGTGACGATGCTCGATTATTTAAATGCGTCAATTTTAAATTCAATATTGCAGTCGCCACAAAATTGCGATCTATGATTTCCACATTATCCCCTTTGATATGTTATCACTTTTAAGGTATTGATGAGCGAAATACGCTAAGCGAACTATTTAGGTTTTTTTTTTTTGCTTTTTCACAACCAACAAAGCGTGCTTCTAAGTTTTTTATTTTCAAATCACAGTAATTGTTCTGTGAGGCGTACTTGTAAAATGCACAGGGTTCCTGTTTTGCAAATTTCCCAAATATGTAGCAGTGTTTTACAACTAAAAATCTAGTAATCAAAATATATGATTATATTTTCGCTTCAGACATTTCTTTATAGTTTTCATTTCTTCCTTTATATATTAAAAAGATTTAGTATAAAAAATTCTAATAACAGGATCTTTTTAATTATATCAAGAAAGACCTTGTTAAATTATCGTGACAGCATTAACTGAAGTCTTTTACATCATTTACAAGTGTTTTAAAATCCACAAAGCGTTTAGCCTCAGGGCTCTAGGCCCAGAAAATTTACGCAAAGAAAAAAAAGCAATTTTGACACAATTATAAACTAAACTGTAAAAGAGCGCTGGAAAAATCCCTTTTAGACAAATAAAAAAGTTTATTGTATTGTCTTTAATTTACGAGCATCTTTAACGACGTAGAGACCTTCTTTCTAATTTTCCAGAGCCCGAGGATATACCGCGCATTTATCTCAGCAATTATATAAAACAGTAAGTAAAATTTTAATGTAACAACCGATCGAACACACAAGTAAAGTGCGTGTTAAAACTAGAAGAGAATCGTAAGGAACCTCGCTTCCTAGACGATCTCGATCACAAGCAGCGTGCTTTATGAACGCGTAGTGCAAATGGTCACGACGCAGCGACAACCAACCCTTGATCACTGAAGGTACTGGGGCCCTACCGCCGCAGAGTTTCTACCAATTAAGCTAAACAAGTGCACCATAAACCTAAGTTGAAGTTCGATTTTCGCAATCAAAAAATGCAATGGGAATCGGCTTGAGCTTAGCCGGTAACCCATGGTCATGGTAATGGTCATCAATCTAAGTCGCATAGTCTAGAACAGTTTTAATACAATTTCTAATTGCCAGGTGCTTCTGTGACCCGTTACCGACTAGGAAATAATTTAGCCCACGTCAGAGTTTGGCTTCCCAAGTCCAATATCCCAATATTCATAATATAGGAATGCTTTCTTATAGGTTTGAGACTAGGTCTATTTTATCAATGAGCGAAAGCTATAATTGCGAAAGATCAAATGAAACCACATGTACATGAAATAGCTGTATGAAAGGCAAGGCCAAACCGAAGCATTAGCGACGCGGGACGCGGTACACGAAGTAAGAGCATCCACTACTATTTCTTCCCGCTTTACGATCGCATCGTTATGCAACGTGTTATTATTTATTCCAGCTTTACGGTCGCATCGTTATACAACGTGTTATTATTTCTTCCAGCTTTACGATCGCATCGTTATGCAACGTGTTATTATTTATTCCAGCTTTACGGTCGCTTCGTTATACAACGTGTTATTATTTCTGCGGCGCTGACGCGTCGATGTTGCCACACCTTTAGGAAGATTTTTCACTCGAGTTGTTGACTTGAATCATAACCTAATTGAATTTAGCTACTGATTCATATATTATCCATGCCATTATTATCTGAAAGCTGGCAACAAAAAACTCGTAATTACGATGTGTTGCCGTATTTTTTCTCATTTCCACGACTGTATCCGTTTGTTTTTATATCACACACGCTTGGCCCCAAATCAGAAATGTTCCGGCTCGCCGCAAAGAGGTTTTTTATGGGTCTGCTATAAGGGAGCTTCCTTTTATGACCTATTTATTATTATGTACATAATAATGTGTATCTTCATTATGTTTCAAAGGAAGCAATGTTTTTATACAGTTTACTTTGTTTTTATCTCTTTATTAAAATGTCAGATCTCAACAGATTTTAGGAGATAAAGCAAAATGTCTATTTTTGTTTAACAAATAGCTTTAGGAGTCTGGAATCAATGTCATTTAGAGCCCGTCTTTGTATTATTTCTTTATCTTATATCTATGGCTTCAGCAATCTTATTGTTCCTCCATTACTTCTAATAAATCAACAGTAAAACCGATAGTGTAATTTTTCTGCTCTTTTGTGCGACTTTGTGGAATAACTCGACAGCACCGATTCTAACACTATTAATCAAATATTCTACAAATTTTTTGCATTCAAGTGATTACTTGCACAGTAAAACACTATCTTTATTATGAATCAATAACATTATAATAACATTAAATTATGAAAATTTGTTTATTAGCACAACTACATTCACAGAGTTCGCGCCAAAAAAGTCCTCTGGCGCTATGAACTTAATAACGTCCATGTACAGAGATAAAACCGCGAACCCGCAATTGAACAGCGTAGTGGAGTATGCTCTAAACCCTCCTTCGACTGAGAGGAGACCCGTAACCCAACAGTGGGATAATTATGTAAAGTACAAATAAGATAACAAGTTAAGTTAATTAAAAAAAACAATAACCCGACTGCACCTACAACATGATTTATTAATCACGCGTAACAATAATATAATTTCATACAAGCAAAGCCGCAGCCAAAAACTAATATATCAAATATATATTTGAAATCAGGTCATCGAGACCTTTATTTTGATACCCATATCGATATATTTAGAAGAAAAAAAAATTTACTGCAACGACAATTTTGCGACTCACAGCCGCCATATTGATTTTTTTTTATATTTGATGTAGCCTATGTCACTCTCACAGCGAATACGAATCTAACGACACCTCTCAAGCTAAAATCCACCCAGCCGTTCAGGCTACAGAGCGTGCCAAACAATTATACATACATACATACTCTCGAAAAACATAACCCTCCTTCTGTCGCAGTCGGGTAAAAAGGTTATCACATGTACAGAGACAACAATTTAATTTCGAAAATTACTAAAAATAACATCGGTTAAGTGCAAGTCGAATTCAAACCTAAACCATTAAATGTAAAACAATGACAAAGTATTTTTACATCACTCAACACATTTGAAATGTTCAAATGTCACGGAAAGAAATACGGAAAGTTCGATCACGGAAAGTACCAAAAGCCGCCGTTCATGGCAGTTTTAGATGTTTCTTTCCTTATGTGACATTCTAAATATTGAGCAAGTAAAGTAAAGCTACTTTCTTGTCTCTGTGTCATGTATATATAAATCATAGTACATAACCGTGGTAGTGTATTTTCCGGCAGACTAGGATGACGGACGAGACGAGAGAGGGTCGTGCTCCTGTAGTGGAGACTAAAATGACCTGATTATGATATGATGATGAGTACATAACCATAATATATATAGCCGAAATTTTGTATATTTATATAATAGAAACCTCCCCAACCCGTCTGGCCAGCGTGGGGAGTGTAGGCCAAATCCTCCTTCTGTCTGGGACGGACGAGAGAGGGTCGTGCTCCTGCAGTGGAGACTGAAACGATTTGATGATGATATAATAGAAATTTCAAGATGGCCGAAAACGTTTCGATTTTGGTTTGGTGTAGAAATTCAGTATTTATCATAGATACAGTCTACGTTGCTTAACTTGTGTGTTCGATTAGACTTCACTGACATGCGCAAGAATAAGGACACTGCTAATCGTCATCAATTCAAACATGTACAATTTGTTAAAGACAACAATTTGATCGTTCGATTTAGTCCGCTGATTCTTACAGCTCTCAGGGGAATATGGATCTGAACTGTTCAGTTGATTCAGCCTATGTTTAAAGTAGGTATATTATAGGCATTCGTGTTAATTAGGGTTTGTCCTGACCTCTGGGTTTAGGCTCCGTAGTCATTTGGCTGAGGTTTGCTTAAAAATAATGTGAGATCTTTTACTCACGGGCCGTTTACGATAATTTATTTTATCGCAGTTTAGGTCAGAATGTATAAAGAATATAAGTGGAAATTCTTCTTTTGAGTTTTACACTCGTCATTTTATTCTGGCATCAACCCTTTAATTGCTAGAGTCGGATTAATATAAGAAATGTTTCCATGACAAAGATACACGAATTTAGCCCGATGGTCAGTAAATATCGTAGACAATGGACGTGTAGTAGAGATGTGAACACCAAATTCATCACTTATGCTTTGCTGGTCGTATGCAACATCTTTGAAGAACCATAGATTGTATGTCTCCTGGAAAAATATAGGCAGGGACTCCACAACATTTCTCATAAATATTATTCTATGTATGTGTATTATACATGTTGTGCGTAATATTGTGCTTACCCAGTTCCTAGTAGGAATTAGTAGTAAGTATCGATGCAGATTGCTACTGGCATTGTCGACAAACCTTTGTGGTTTTTATAAATGTTGTTTCATTGAACTTGTAATTAATTTTAAGATGATAAATAAATAATAAAAAAAAAAATGTACACATATTGGCCAGTTACAATTTTGTTATATGCATAGATTTGGTGATATTTGTTTTTTTATATACAATTAATTTGGCAAACAAGCATACGACCTGCCTGATGGTAAGCAGTTATAGCGTACTCTCACTCACGCATTGCCGTCATTTTAGTCAATTTCCTGAAATCAACAGCAAGTTCTTACCGACTTACGTCAAAATGTTCGATATATTCGTCTACCACCACCCAATACTGCTGGGATATGGGTCTCTCCTCAATTGAAAGTATATAGAACGTGCTCCACCACGCTGCTCAACTGCGGCGGGGGTCAGTGTTTCGAAGCCGCTCAAAGACCACTGACTGTCATCTTGTGCCACCTGCCGGTACTGACCCGCAGAGATCCCAAGGTAAATAAACCCATCCAAGGGCAGGCTACGATCGACGTTGCTTAAATTGCGTAATCGATTAGACTGACACGCGCAACGACGGCTCATTACATATCCTGCCACAAGACTTGTCACGTTAATCCTGTCATTATTCAAGTTATGTGTATGTATCTCGACTCACGGGTCATTGGGTGCTTAATGTCTCAATGTGCGCATGTTTTCGTATGCGAGGAAAATGCTAACAATATTATAACCTAGACGAGAATTGTGAGAAGGTTGGCTGGAGGTCTAGCACGAAATAAATACGGAATCAATATTTTTGTACTCGTTACACAGCATAATCTAATCATAAACAAGGCAAATAGCCTTTTGAGGTGCAAGTAGCTTACCACGTACTTTGGAATCAAAGCCAACCTCGCCTGCACGTGGTACTGAGTGTAAAGAGGTTATAGCAAAAGAGACGTAGGGTACAGCGACTTTGCGTCCGCGTAAGATGCCCGACAGGGGAAATACCTACAAGAAAGGAGCTGCTGCGTTGACAGCAGTGGCGGTGGCGCGCGATATTTCAGGTTGCGATTGTTAATATGGCTACGTAACCGCTTCACATCAGACGGGCTGTATGAATGTCTGCTACCCGACGTGGTACAAGAAATGGTAAAACTAAAAGCATGCGATCTACGATTATACATTTTGAAGCAGTTTGCACTCCAAAAAATGCCAGGTAAATGTAAAGAAGGGAAAAGTTGAAAAGGCTCCAAACCATGTGTTAGATCACCAATGAGATGGACGGACCAGATCAAGGACGCAACTAAGCGCTTGGTTTGCGAATGTGCCCGGAAAGCTGGACTCCGCGACCAATGGCGTTGTATTACCAAAATGATCACTCATCGTGATACACAATGATGACCACGACCACTCTGGCAAGAGTGTACCAGCTAAGAAGAATAAAAGGAAAATGTAACACGACCCGGCTCGTCAGATATTTCAGTTATCTTGAGTATTGCTACCCTACCTGTTAACCAGTGGGGTAGGTAGTTTATGATAGACGAACCCATACTAAAATTTGATGGTGGACCCCTATATCCAAACACGTAAGAGCTGGGAGGTCTTCTATCTACACGAACCGAATATACAGGGGCATTCGGAAATAGATCCCCAAGAAGACTTTTTTAATACGTTTTTTTATATGAGTGGGGGGCAAACGAGCATGTGGGAATTCACCTGGTGGGAATCACCACACCACCGCCCTTGGAAATCAGCAACACCAAGGGGTCGCCGATCCGTTGTCAGCCTTTATTACATATGGTATGGTAACATATATGGTCCGCTAAAATTTCTTTAACTTGTTTGATGGAAAGCGCAGGTGAAGACCAAATGTGGGGATCAACTTCACCGTGATTAGCGCTGCGATAACTGTTCCTCCTTGACGAACTATATAAATATTTACGCTTCGGCTAAATGACCCAGGCTTAAAGGAAACACGTGGAAACTTCCGAGTAATGTAAAAAGTGTTCCTTTTTGTATATGGGAGTGTTAAATATTGTCAATAAGCAATGATCCGTGAAGAGTGCTGATAACAGCACGCGGTGATAGGTTAAAGCTTTTTGTTGAAAAATGTGTAAATCTTCGCTAATCGAAGTGTGGATAAATTTTGAAGTGAAAACTTCTTTAGCGGCGTTGTGCACTTTTTGGGATGGGTAAAAAATGTTAAACTCTCGTCAGGACACGTGGCCTGATCGAAAATTCGTAAGACGGAGGAAACGTTGACCGCCGGCGCTGCGAATGAGAGGATGTGATATCCGCCTCTCTTTCTACCGTGCGGCGAAAATGTATGCATGTTCCTGCTATATCGTTTGTGTACGATAGCGCAATAAATGAATATTAAATTTTACCACATAAATGATAGTACTTTTATACTAATAAATAAAGCATATCGTGCCAAATTATTCCCTAACCATTCCAAAACATTCAAAAATGCACAACGTTATTGTTCAAGTTTTCACTTCTGCCGGCACTCCCGGAGTGCAACCCGATTTTTTTTTACCTGTTTCATCACCTGATCAGGGTAGCTCGGGATCTGGCTGAAAAACCCATAGTTAGCAAGTCATGAGTTCGGATTCGAGGTGTCGCTGTTAGTTGCCTTTACACGACTAAGCGGCTGAACCGATTTAAATAAAATTTTGCATGTACATAGTGTATATTCCGAGGAAGGACATTGGCAACATAACTGCCACTCATGCGGCCGATGCCACGGTGGCACCTTATAGTTTTGTACATAATTAATAGTTTATATGATATAGATATATAATATAATATTATTATTTGCTAGAAACGATCACAGAATAATTCTAGGGCGTAAGCGTTTTCTGTTAGATACGACTGTTTAATTTTTTTAAAATTTTAAACAAAGGTATCGTGGAAAATGCAAATTCAAAAAATAACTAGATAGCAAGAATGCAGGGCTTATCTGTTCGAGCGCTTGCTAATTATCGAGTGAAAACAATGGAACGGCAAGGATGACACGACGTAGAAGGGCGAGAAGGTAATCGAGTCTGTTTTACGAACATAAATATTATAGTTAATTGATTCCGGTGTTATTTTGCGGAAGACAAATTTACAGGCAATTTGATCTACACTACTTTGCGTGCTTCCGCCACCAATTAGTTCATGCAAACTACTACCGGCCGGCACCCACCCACTACCGTTAGTAGTTGCATGCGACTGCCGTGGCTGCTTTGGTCGTCTGGCAGCAGCTGGAGCAGAGCCATAAATATTGTGTTCAATAATTCAATAAATCAATGTTCTGATGAAATGACTATGTAGGTACAATGTGTCTAATGAACACACGGTACTGAAGATACGTGGCGCGGAAGCTCGTCGCGATTACGCCTAGAATACTTTTAGACAGCCGTAATGATTTATGCCGAACTCACGCCGCGTAATTTCGGCATGTTGATTTTAGATACTAAGTTTTGTTATGAGTTTTTAAGTTGCTATTAATTTATGTTGACATATTTGTTGGACAATAAAACTGACCTGAAGTAACATTATGATTATGTTTGACTATAATCCGACCAATGCTAATCGGCAAAGCACGCCCTGTTTATTCCAACTACGTTTTTCATTTTCCTTTATTGATCGGATTGACTCAACGTTCGAGACTTTACGTACATTTCGCATTACATAGTTTAATTACCTTGCTTTAGCAAGTGCTATATATTATAGATAGATAGATGGATATATCGTTTATTTGCATTTTTGGAAAACACACGTACGGTACATAAAAATGTTATACAGATTAGTATAGTAGAATTATATAGATTAGTAGAAGACATTATACGTAGATTTGCGCACGTGTGCAATGCAGTAAAGCAAACCACGCCACGTTGTTCAGTGTGTATCTACACTCATATGAATGAAACACTGGTATTCTGCCACTACTTATTAAACACAAAATATTTTTAACACTATCGCAATAACGTTTTTCGGAAAAAATGGTTCGACACTAGTCGGTATAGGCGATATTTTTATTCGTGTCCGTACGGAGTTCCAGCCCGGTTTCCACTTAAAAATAACATGGCAAACTCTTTCTTAGAAAATATCAAAATAAAGACATTAATCGACACAATAAAACGATACCACCCTCTATATTTAGTCTTTATAAGTAATACAATCTTAGTCGTTAACTTTGCCTAGTAGTATTTATTATGTTATCTGTGTCGGCGCTAACGAAGCTAGGGGGTATTACGTGGTAGATGGGGATAGGGGGGGACAAAAGTACAGGGGTAATTAAAGGCGTTTATTTCCACCAGGTGGCGCTAATTCCAACACAGATATGGAACTATGCGGAGGTAAAAACAATTCCAAGTTTCTTGAGGGAGTAAAGCGTTTGGACTTATAGTCTGAGATCTCATTGCGGAAGATACATCTCAGCATTCTGAGATGAAGTACTATCATAATAAATTAAATAGACATTGATTAATATTTTTATATTTTTTTAGTGGCATGCGGCAGAGAACTAGATAAATTTATACTTATTTCTTACATAAAACCTTTTTTTTTTCAATTAAATTCCACTGACATTATGATATAGTATTAAATATTTTTTTTTTTTTTATATTACTGCTTTGTTGTAATTTATAACTATTTGTTATAATTTATAATTAAGACCAAAAATCGTGCAAACAATGTGGTGGCCGCTAATAGGTGAAATCAAATCTTCTTCAAATATTTTTATACATATATAAACAATAATATATAAAGAATAAACCGTAGTATTTTTTCAATTGTACGTAAAATGTAGTTTTTTTTAGTTATCTAATAATTATATTATTTTTTCAATCTGTTTATCTCTGTTTCATAATACAATAATAAGTAATATAAAGTTTTCATGTTAACATGACGTCTTCGTGAGTGAAAGTCAACTCAGGATTTTGCTGTGAGATCATAGATTATAAAGTAAAGGGGAACTTTAAATCTGAATACGCAGTCTATTGGGATATTCAACTAACTTTCCCAAAGTCCGGGATGCAATCGTCAAAGACTGCTGGCATTGAGAATTTGATTTCTTGTTATGAAGAATGCAATGAGTCTCGTAAACCGATGCGACGTTAAATATTTCAAATTTCAAGTAACGATATTTGAAATTTGTCTTCGCCCGCGTGGTTATTACTTTAATAAAACTTTTTTCCTGTGGGAAGAATAATATAACTTTAGGAGCACGATGGCGTCATTGCGCGTGTCAGTGTTATCGATCATGCAAGTTCAGCAATGTCTACCGTTGTCTGTCTAACGATTTCCTATACTATTAGGTCGGGTGGTTGACAAGCATACGGCCCGTCTAATGTGAAGCGGTTATTGTAGCCATATTAACACTTGCAACATGAATTATCATTCGCGCGCAACCACTCCCGCTACCATCATAACATCTCCTTCCTTCCTGGTAACCTCATTCACTCGCAGGAAGCGGAGCGGGACACAATCTTCAAGACACAAAAACGATGCATTAGAGCAATGTTTGGCCTTAAGGTAGATGAGAGCTGCATCCCCATTTTTAAAACAATGAAAATAATGACATTTCCATCATTGTATATATATGAATTGGCAATTTTTGTTAAAACTAATCCTGAGTTCTTCGTGAAACTATCAGATGTGCGACGAAATCCATCGCGTGCACAGCACATAAACAAACTTATGACACAAAAATGCAATACGAGCTTATTTCAAAAAAGTGTTTTAGGTATGGCTGCAAAAATTTATAATAAAATTCCCACAGATATAACTATATTAAAATTACAATTATTTAAGATTAAATTATCAGCATTGCTTATTGACAAATGTTATTATTCCATTAACGATTATTTGAATGATAGTAATGTATAATTCTTTTAATTTTGGTTTCTATTGCTAATTTTTGTTGACTATTGAAATTTTGTTTTAATTTGACTATAATATACATTGACATAATACAAAGATATAATATATATAGTTTGACATACTGTAATATAATATGAAATTTTTACTTTGCTTTAATATTGTATATCTGCCCAGCTATATATATTGTCTAGCTATATTATGATACGATTTATTTCTAAAAATTTGTATGCTTGACGGCAAAACATAGAGGTACCATTATTGTAAACAACATCACACTTGTAAACATTTCACCTATGTTTAAACAAATAAATTGATTCTGATTCGGAACACTACAATCCTCAAGGGAATTGTTATTTGTCTGCGATATTCTGTCAGGCGGAGGTACTTCCCGAGTGAAGCAGCTCACAAAATACGCTATGCCCTACCTCTCTTTTTGCCAGAGCTTCATTTGTCAGTCAGCAGGGTGCAGCTGAGATTGGCTTTGGTTCAAAGACGTTGATGAACCACCCATACCCCAAAATGACCGATGAAGGCTGGATTTATTTATATCAAGCTTCTACGTGCTTCGAAGGCAGGTTAAAACGGTCTCGGCTGTTGTCACTGAAGACAGTGGTTAAGACCTTTGGGCGGCTTGAAAACAATGGCTCCCGTCACGACTTTTAAGAAGTTTAAGAGAGGTAGGGAGCGTAACTGTAAGTTACCCGACTGGGGAATGTACCTCCACCTCACAGAATACCGCAGCCAAATGACAATTCCTTTGAGAGTTGTTGTGTTCCTGCGATTGAGTGAGGTCACCAGAAAGGAAGGAGATGCTGAGTTGGCAGCGGGGGTGGAGCGCGCGAGCGATATTTTATGTTGCGAGCGTTAATATGGCTACGACAACCGCTCTCCATCAGGCGAGCCGTATGCTTGTCTGCCACCCGACGTAGTTTAAAAAAAGACTCAGTTGAGTTGCGTGATGGATACTCTATACCCCTTTCGATTCAGCGGGATCCGTATCCCACAGTGGGATAAATATGGTTTGTTGCAGAAATAACATAATGGAGCAGGTTGCGACACTTCGCTAGGTATACTTGCATTTCAACGAATTTTCATAATGCCACCGGTATTTATATGATCAACGATACTAATGCTAAATAATGTCGAGATAAGCAGCTTTAATACGTAATTCGCAGGTCGCCGAGGATTAACCCGAATTGGTCTCTTTATGGAGTTTGAATCTTGTTAAATATCGCTATGACGAAATGTGGGCAAATAGTAACAATATATATTTGTAACTTAGCTGTAATTCGTAACTTCGTCGACGTGGAATAAGACAGATTTCGTTTGCAGTTACATGTTTCTTTTTTCATATAGAAGTGATCTAAGTTACTTTTTTATAATTTCAACAACGACATCGACATCCGGCTCGAAGGACCAAAAAGGATGTACGGTTCGAACACCCTTTAAATGAAACTTGATGTAAACTTGATAGTAATTTATTCCTGATGATGACGAGATGCTGGTGAGAAGGCTTTGGGTCTGTGAGCACGCGTGGTTAACTGCTACCGAACGCGAACTGCTGTGTGTACTTGTTAATTCATATATATATTAGGCGCTGCCGCGTAAATTGCTTGGCTTTAATATGGTAGAACCGTACAAGCTCGTTAACTGTAACAAGGTAGCTAATCATAATACACTGAAACAATAATATATAATCATAATATACTTGTATGTGTATATGTATATGCCTTCCGGACCGCAATGTTGAATTTGCAGAATGTTGAATCTCAAAATATTGAATCTAAAAATGTTATGGACTGGTTCTGCAATCTAAAACCCGTGAGTGATAAAAATACAAATAATACAAGGCAGCTTGTAGCGAGCTGCTGGTGAGTAACGACACTACGTTCACCGATTCTTCAGAGAGTCGGTCAGGGCCTTCGTCCGGCGTGTCTCGTTGGTCGGAGTGGAACCACAAGAAGGCCAGCAGGACTCTGGCGTCTGGCTTGCCTTCATTGGCCATCATAGAGGACTCGTTAGAGCTATATTCTCTAGGTTGGAAGTATTAAAGGGCATAACGCCGCGCGTACCTTCAAAAAAATGCAGCACAAGCAGTGCTGCATTTTTTTTTTGACACGTTCCTCGAAGACCTTGTCAGGGAGTTCATTTCACAACTTGAGAGTTAGATATAAATAAAAAAACAGGTTGCACTCCGGCAGAAGTGAAAACTTGAACATTAACGTTGTGCATTTTTGAATATTTTGGAATGGTTTGGGAATAATTTCGCACGAATTGCTTTATTTATCAGTATAAAAGTACTATCATTTATGTGGTAAAATATCATATTCATTTATTGCGCTATCGTACACAAACTTGTCAATTTATATTACATTAAAATTAAACAGCAGGAGCAGGCATACATTTTCGCCGCGCGGTAGAAAGAGAGGGGATATCACTTCCTCTCCTACGCCGTGCCGGTCCGCGCCGCTCCGTCTTACGAATTTTCGATCAGGCCCCGTGTCCGCGAGTTTAACATTTTATACCCATCCCAAAAAAAAAAATTTTTGACACCATAGTTCTAGTATACGTCTCTCTACGCTAACTATAAAAAACCATACGAAAATCACTCGCTTACCAAAGTCCAATGTAGGGTGGGTTCCTCCCTTCACTCCCTTTAAACGTACTAGGAATTGCGTAGTTAAGCAAGAAACCGTTTTCGCGGTCAGCTGGTCCGATGAATCAGATATTATAGCTGAACGACTGGAAGGGTGTATGAATGAATGGGTTTTGCGGGAATACATTTATAGGTATGTTTGTGTTATATAGAAATGTTTTGAGGTCAAAACAGACGGGCAAGTATATAATATTTGGGGTGTAAGTAAAAATATTTGGGGTGTAAGTGGTTAATCAACATCTTTGAACTAAAGCCAACTTCACCTGCACGTAGTGCACCCTACTGACTGACAAACGAAGCTCTGGCGAAAAGAGACCGAGCGTAATGATAAGCTACCCGACTGGGGAATGTACCTCCACCTCACAGAATACCGCAGCCAAATAATAATTCCCTTGAGAGTTGTAGTGTTCCTGCGAGTGAGTGAGGTCACCAGAAAGTTAGGAGGGAGATGCTGTGTTGACAGCGGGGGATAGCGGCGCGCGAGCAATATGTTATGTCACGAGCGTTAATATGACTACGGTAACCGCTTCACATCAGGCGGCCCGTATGCTTGTCTGCCACCCGACGTATTATAAAAAGAATCATCGTTATTATCAACTCGCAAAGAACTGTCCTAATGCTGTCCTCCATATGCGATCCCCCGCTTTTCGCTTCCTACCTCGGACGAGCTCGGTGGTCGAATGGTTAGCAATGGCCACTTTGACTCCGAGGTCGCGGGCTCGATCCCCGCACAAGACAAACATTTGTGTGCATGAACATGTCTGTTTGTGTTGGTCTGGGCGCTTTCTATGTATTATATGTATATAGTTACAAAAAAAATGTATTTAATTATTATACCAGTTATCTAGCACCCATAGTACAAGCTTTTCGCTTAATTTGGGACTAGATAGCGCTGTGTAAATTTTCCAGGAATATTTATTTATTTGTTAACCTTATTTGAAGTCATCGCTCCATGTAAAAAACGTCATAATCATTAATTCTTTTTCGCCTCTTTGTAAATTACAATAGTGTAAATTTTATTCAAAACCGTTGGAGTAATTTGAGAGCGTTCATCGTGGTTTGTATAATTATATATAACATACATAATATATACGAATCTCCCTCATTTAATATTACAGCATATATCAAAGACATATATTTTGGGACCTTAAGAGCAACCCTTTACAAAGCGAAGATCGTTTTATATATTTTCATCCCTTTAACAAAAATGACGTGACATTTTTTACAGCTTTTCTACCTAATGCGATATGCGCATCATTCACATATGAAAAAAAAAGTGTGCCCTATCTTGTCCCCTGTCAATTTTCCCCTCACGACATTATCTGTACGTATTTAGGGGGAAATATTCTATAAAAAACATAATTGATGAGTATGTCGATGGTATACTGTCCAGGGCAATGGCCGAGGTGCATTAGTCCTGAAAACCGACACCACCATCCGTCTTCTGCTGTTTGCGTTGCATTTACTTAAGAGACATGACATAGACTGTCACAAAATTTGCGTCGCCGCGTCGCTCAAGTAAAAAAAAAATATTCGTTTAATACATAACCCACCATGGCCACTTTGACTCCGAGGTTGCGGGTTCGATTCCTGCACAAGACAAACATTTGTGTGCATGAACATGTCTGTTTGTCTTGGTCTGGGTGTTTTCTATGTATTTTAAGTATGTATTTACAAAAAAAAAAATGTATTTAAGTACATTTGTCAGTTGTCTAGTACCCATAACACAAGCTTTGCGCTTAATTTGGGACTAGATGGCGCTGTGTAAATTGACCAGAAATATTTATTATTATTTATTTATTTATAACGATTAAGAAAACTGTGATACATGATTATCACCTGATGGAAAGCACATACTGCAGGCTATGGACACGTGCAAGACATGAGGTATCACACTCTTGTCGCCGATCCTGTATTGACTGATCCTGTTTTGTTCTTGTCTGGATAATATGTTTTTTAGGTTATTTATGACCCTCTATAAATTCCAATTATTTCCCGTTTTAATGTTCTAAAATACAAATGTATAGTTTTGAGATTTATTCTTGTACTTGTAGTCTATGACGATGCTACTTGTCAAATTTCATAGTTCTAGGCCAACTGGAAGTACCCTATGAGTTTTGATTCCCTTGAGATTGTGTCGAAATATGCGTTTTTTGCTGAATAAACGGCCGTATCTTTTTTTACTTAAACTAATCAGTTTGATTTTTTTACAACTTCATGGGACCATAGTCCTGAGTATACAGTTCAAATTTCAGCTTGATACCTCTACACATTTTCGACATAGAGGGTCTTGACAGACAAATAGATACGGATAACAAAGTGATCTTATAAGGGTTCCGTTTTTCCTTTTGAGGTACGGAACCCTAAAAATGAGAATGTGCTCCTAATGAGGAGAAATTTACGTTTACATGATAATGTTGATTGTTGGCATTTGGTAGGACATTGTTGATCTTTTTTTTTTCTGTAATAATAAATGCATTAATACTGCGCCCAGTAATTGTATTTTATACTTAGGTGTAAGTTTTAATAAATTTTAGTGTATTTCTATAAATCTTTTGCACAAGAGCACTGGTGTTTCTGATAGTTGTGAACCAGCTAAAGGGTTTGCTGTTCGCATGTTAATAGTCTTTGTTACGAAACGAATCAACAATAAATTTAAACTTTTTGTCATATAACCTTTATATTTCTCGCTCGTACGTCGTAAATCGAGTAACTATTTAGTATATACATACTATTAAGTAGGTACTAAGAGTTGATTCTTTGTAGGTACTTGATTTCTAGAATTTTCGACGTTTTTCGAACAATTTCATTTTTTTTACTACATCGCATGACAAACTAGCCTATGTGAAGCGATTACCAAGTAAATGTTTGCAAAATGATAACGACTCATCTCTAGAACAGAGTCGGATGTGATCATGGAACAAAACCGTGTTAAGCCAGCCAGACTATATGAGGAATATGAATTCTTCACATTCGTCATTAGAATCTTCTTATCTCATTTATTTAGAGTTTAAATTATTTAGAACATATATTTAGAATCAAATAAAGTTCAGTTGACTCCCCATAAAAACGCACGAAAGTAGACTACCAATAATACAGGTCGGAGTTTATTATGCCCAAATTTATTATGTCCGAGTTTATTATGTCGAAACACAATCAATCAATCAATGGTTTATTTGTATATACTTTGAGTAATATCACACCCCGGCCACTCCATACAAATGTCGCATCGTAAACAACGACGTCTGTGCAGAGCATGAATGAGCGTGTGTGCGTGCGGCGTCATACAAATTGTTCCAGATTTGTATCAGAGGAGAGGTGAGGTCGACATGAGAGAGTGGCAGGCAGCGGACATACTGTACGTAGTACTTATACTGTGGTAATATGCAGGTGTATTCTTATAGTAACGTTGTCCAACATATCCCGCGGTTTCTATCAGCATGCAAAAATTTATATATACAAAATCGATAAACTTAATTAGTAAATTAAATATATTGAGCAATAATAGATGATAACTAAATATAAAAAAAAAACGGACAAGTGCGAGTCGGACTCGCCCACCGAGGGTTCCGTAGGTACGTAGTATCATTAATAAATTTGATATTTTTCATTATAAATGAGAAATAATGCGTCGAAAAAATCAAAAAAATATATTTTGCAATGTGTACATCAAGCCCTTTCATATGATACCCCATTTGAACTAGTAGTTTCAATTTGAAATTTCGACACCCTATAAAAAATATAGACCCTCTATTTTTTAAGATCTATTTACAAATGTATAGTTTTGAGATTTATTCCGGTACTAGTAGTCTATAACGATATTACTTGCCAAATTTCATAGTTCTAGGTCAACTGGAAGTACCCTATAGGTTTTGATTCCCTTGAATGTGTCGAAATATGCGTTTTTTGCTGAATAAACGGCCGTAACTTTTTTCTACGTAAACTTAGCAGTTTGATTATTTTACAACTTCATGGTACCGTAGACCTGAGTATACAGTTCAAATTTCAGCTTGATACCTCCATGCATTCTCGACATAGAAATTCTTGACAGACAGACAGACAGACGGACAACAAAGTGATCTTATAAGGGTTCCGTTTTTCCTTTTGAGGTACGGAACCCTAAAAAGGTCTCAGATATACTTCATGTAAGAATGATTATAAGGTCCTACCGCCGAAGCCGAAGCCGATTATCATCGAATTTGATTGAGAGCTCCAGGGTTTCTACCAGCTCAGCTTGTATATGTATACATATATTTACATATATAACATAATTTTAAGTTGAAGTTTGATTTTCATCAATCAAATAATCCGATGGTACTCGATTTCGGCTTCAGCAGTAGGGCCCCAGCTCAATCTTGTTCAGAAAGTACCTATAATACAATTGTAAGTTATTAATGTGAAATTCATATTGTTACAGGTATGTACAAAACTAGTAAGGTATGTATTACAATTATTGAATAATGTGATACAACATGGGATCCTTCAAGCGAAGCGTGAAGAAGCATCTTGTAGGCAGCATGGCAGCGTCAAGTGTCAACTGACAAGACATCAAGGTCTCTTGTCCGTTGCCGATGCGATTGGGGCTCCTCTTTTCGCTTACCATCAGGCGAGGCGGAGCCAATATGCTGAGCTAATATATCATCATCAGGTGATTTTAGTCTCCACTAGGTACAGGAGCACCCTCTCTCGTCCGTCCCTGACAGAAGGAGGATTTGGCCTACACTCCCCACGCTGGCAAGAAAGAGCTAATATATAAAAAAATGTTATTATTACAAAGAAAAGAGAAATGGAAGATCAAACCACAATTGTTTCGAAGACGTGAATTAAAAGTTGGGAGTTATGTCGTATAAGAGCTGAAGGGACTCGCGAACAAGCGGGTGACAAGAACTCTATCCGCAATAGTGCAGCTCTTAGGTACTAAAAATATAATTTTAAAAGTAAGTTTGGATGTCGCCCGAGCCTCGTCTCCGGTACTATAGAAGTCCTGATGTCTCCCCGAGGGGAGCCAACAGTGGAAACATAAGTCCGAAGGGTTTTTCCCTTTTACTTCATAGAAATGTATTTAAACCAAAAAGTGAGGTTCTCCTCGACTGTGGTTGTGTCACTGTTTATGTCGAACCTCGACATCTGTAGCGTGAGTTATGACTATGATTCATTTCTTATATTTTCCATATTAAACCTAATATTATTTTTTTATGCAAATACATATTTTTTTGTACGTACAGAATGTAAATAGCGATTCGCGAGTAATATCTTAATATTCACCTTCATTCAGATATGTAAAGTAAAATCGGTTCTGAAAAAAGATGTCGAACAAGTCAAAGTACTTGTTCTACATACTAAAAAAAAATCCTCGATTGCGATGCAGAAATATGAAACTGTTTTTCAGTTTGAAGTATTTCTGCATCACTGCATATAATATTTTATCAAAAGATAACAGAAAATTTGTCGATTTTAGATTACTAAACATGTATTGTAACCACTATATAGTTTAGTTGTAAATCCAGATATAACCTCCCCACCAAGTAGATTACTGCTGTCCCTACTAAACACTCAATGAACACTGCTATTTAATGCGGGTAATCTAAGTAATAACTTAATGCCAGAATTGGCTCGTTTCGATGGCGCCCTAGGTAAATTTGTAGCAGTAAGTTACTTTTATACCAGTTTGGGATTGCACCGTTAATTAATGCCAATAATCTCTCTACACTTAGACAAGCAATTGCTGATCAGATTTTGTTTCCCAATTTATTTTGCTATAATTTTTTCAGGGTTGAATAAATAATATCTTGTTATATTAGTAACTTCAGCACGGGAAACATGACCGTTCGTGAAATGGAGGAAGATTCGTCTGACATCACTTAATGTTTGCAGACGAAGGTCTTAAAACGATGTGTGCAGACAGTGATGATTTACAGCTAGAGATTGGCAAAATGTCGGGCATTTACGATAAATGCCCAAAAAGTACTTATAAATTCCCTATTTATGCCCCAAAACTAGGCATTTATTGGGCATTTACAGGTACTCACTGGGCACATATTGTAAATGCCCATCTCTATTTACAGCACAGGTGGAAAACACAAAGATGCGCAGCGTGCGATAAAGAGAGCTATGCTCGGAATATCTGTATGATATACTCAGAAATTCCCGCATCATTGGTCCTCCACAGGCGGACGTCCGGAAAAAAAGTTGCGATATCCGTGTGGGGGACAATGCTACTGAAATTTTCCCGTAGGATACTCAAATTAACTCAAAATACAGACAAAATTGGAAATTGTGTGAAATCTTAAATCAATTTTGGTCTACGGCTTTTAAAAAAGTAAGAATTGTTTTTAAAAATAATAATTAAATTGCTTCATAAAAATATAATTATTATTTAAAAACAGTTGAATATTTATTGGTTGTCTTTAAATAAAGTTTAGTTTTTAATATAGTTGTTATAGAATATACATGAACACATGGGCAATCACGTAGGGGACAACGGAATTTTGTTGGTATCGATATCCATCATTATGGGACAAAGCAAGTCATTTCTTTCCATAGTCACCCAGTTATAACCCATCAGGAAGATTTCAGAAGCGTTGTCCTCCCACTGGCGGATATCACAACTTTTTTCCCGATGTCCACCTGTGGGAGACAGGGGGGGGGGGGGGGGGGGCAGAGAGAATAGATGGTTATGTGTTGTTGTGTCCACGTCTAAGGCCAACCCCGCCAACGCAGCAACTCCTACCTTTCTGGTGACCTCACTCACTCGCAGGAACACAACAACCCTAAAGGCAAATGCGCTGTACTCTACCTCTCTTTTACCAGACCCTCGTAAGTCAATCAGCAGGGTGCAGGTGAGGTTTTTTTTTTATAATACGTCGGGTGACAGACAAGCATACGGCCCGCCTGATGTGAAGCGATTACTATAGCCATATTAACGCTCGCAACATAAAATATCGCTCGCACGCCGTCACCCCCGCCGCTAACGCAGCATCTACTTCCTTTCGTGGTGAGTCACTTACACCCCAAAGTCTAAGGGGAGACCTATCAACAGCAGTAGATACATGTAGATACTTGGGCATTGGGCAAGTTTATGCTTGTTAATATATGAATTAAGCATATATATGCTTACTGTTTAAATTATATTTATGATGGCGGCATTAGCATCCGCGCGGCACACAGACAATGGTGCGTTTACCAATGGTCTCCTTTATTGTTCGCAAGCGAGCTGTGTTCGATAAACAACTGATACGATTGGATTATGTTCATTGTGGACGCACCACCAAAATGCCAAGCAAATATTACAAAATACAGGCCCGTGGCAATATTCAGCAACATCGTTTCAGTATTTTCTGCTTTCATGCCAATTTTACGAGCAGCTTTTGGCAATTAAGTTAATTTTGTTATTTAAATTGGCAGGTTATTTTGTTAGTCAATGTTATTTAAGTAGGTATTAAAAAGGATTGTTTCCATCTTATGTACAGTGAGATTTTAGGCTTACAGCCGCTCAACTAAAAACTTCATTTTCTTGTTTAGTTAGACGGTGTTGATGTCCAATGATCATAAATATTGTTGTTATGTTTTCTACTTACCATCCAAATATCATCATAATCATCGATTCGACAAATATCAAACCATATATGGTGCGAAACAGGCATATTTTTTTTCTATTCAAGCGATATATTTGACGAGCTCGGTGGTCAAATGGTTAGCAATGGCCACTTTGACTGTCGCGGGTTCGATTCCCGCACAAGACAAATATTTGTGTGCATGAACATGTCTGTTTGTCTTGGTCTGGGTGTTTACTATGTATAGGCTTGTTGCCCATGTTACAAAATTATAAAAACTCTCTATCAGTAACGTAAAATACATAAAACTAGAACGATCTGCGATCTTAAAATTTTAATAACTTATGTCCGACGTGTTTTATCGTCGATCAAAGTTTGGTGGGAAAGTCCATTTTAAAGGTATGAAATTATAAAAAATAAATATTACCATTGTAAAAACAATAAAAAATACTATAACTTTTGTTACGGCACTGGCTACATAAACGCAATATTTAACATAGCTGTCGTACAAATTTCTGATTTAATGCATATAAAATAGCACGGTGTGACGTCATAACGTGGTGGCCTTTTGTATGGAGCGTTTTCGGGATAGTCCAAAATTCAGATCTTCAAGTTATCATATCTCGAGAAGTTTTTATGCAATCGAAGTCATTATTTCACCTATATTTATATTATTGTGACGTCTTTAAATAACAAATCGAAAAAAAAAATGGGATACAATCTTAATATATGTATGCATTTACAAAAAAAATGTATTTAAGTATAATATCAGTTATCTAGTATCCATAGTACAAGCTTTGCTTAGTTTGGGACTAGATGGCCGTGTGTAATTTGTCCAGGAATATTTATTTATTATAGAGCTATAGGTACCTAAGCTGAAGAAGTTTGTAATAAACTTTGCTCTTAGATTTTGCCGATTTCGATTCAAATATTTTGATTCCAAAAATCTTCAGCTTAGGCCGGTGTCGGCCGTTGTCTTCTTTCTTATCAGTGACTTTTGGCCTGGCCTCCGCTCACCAGCAATTAAGCAGCGTGGTAGAGTATGCAGCATACTCTATGCTCTAAACACCTGGGATTGCAAGTAGACCCGTATCTCTGCAGTTGAATATAATATGGATTGGTGCCAGGCATATAATACGAAAAACATACTATATAGAAATGTTATTTTACTCCAATATGATTTCGAATAAAAAACATTATTTTTTCTACCTAGTCGCTTATATCCCGCAACGTATTTAGAAAAAAGAACTCAGTACAGTTTTAAGCCTACTTTATCAAATTCGGTTAATGCGGTTCGTCAATTTATATGTTATTACAGAAATTCAAAAAGTCGTTTCCCCAATAACCACAAAGGAAATACTTTTACAAACTTGTTTAACTGTTCAATTTGGCGTGCATTATTTAAATTGCGTTGAAAACTTCATCCTCTCATCTCGGGGACAATTTTATCGCGTTTTGTATGTTATTTCGCATCATTGAGTTAAGTCAACAGAAATATTACGAGCAGTAACTAAGTTTTAGTGATCGTCCGATTTGACGTCAAAGAATTGATAATTTCGTACAACTTTCAAGGAAAATATTGTAAGTCACAAGGTATCGACGAGCCGGTGGCCTACTTTGACTCCGAGGTCGCCAGTTCGATCCCCACACAAAACAAACATTTGTGTGCATGAACATGTCTGTTTGTCTTGGTCTGGGTGTTTTCTATGTTTTTATTCGTATTTAAAAAAAAGTACATTTATCAGTTGTCTAGTACCCATAAAGCTTTGCGCTTAATTTGGGACTAAATGGCGCTGTGTAAATTATCCAGAAATATTTATTTATTATTGCACTGCCATTTTAAATTAGTGATTGAATTGATATATTTAAATACACTTAGAATGTAATATTACTGATATACGTAATTATTAATAATATACGTAGCATTCTAGAGTACGCGTGTACTATATGATCACCAGAGTATTTGTGAAGAAAAATATTCAGAAAAAGTTTTTAAAACATCTAATTTATCGTACCTGTAAATCGCTGAAATCTTACGAGGTAGGCTGCACCATACATAATATTCTTTCCCTGGGTCAAAGACGGATAGTATTAGATATAAGATTTCTTTTTATATAAACATATAATAGATAACCAAACAAAGGCGCACGTAATACAAGGAATATTGCTCGCACACTGGCAACCCCGTCCCTAAAGTGGACCTTCTCATTTGTTAACCTCACTCATTCGTTTGAACACAATTCTCACATGCGGTCCTCTGTAAGGTGGAGGTACTTTTACAATCGGACATGTCCTACATTTCTTTTAACCCTTTCGTCAGGGTGTGCCATGTACAAGTGAGGTTGCCTTTGGCTCTAAAGATGATCTTAAGCCACTTACACTCCAAAAGACTTTTATAGCATAACTATCACGCAAGTAAAGGATTTTCATGCGAGACAGTTAAGTATGTCATTTCACATAAAACATGATACATATTTTGCGTAAAATCCTTTGTATTTTTTTTTTTTTACGAAGCCAATCGCAGCGCACACTCGACGGTGTAAAATGCCGCTGAGTGTGCGCAGATCGGCCTACTTCGTAAATAGCGCACGCCCCTGTCATGGACAAGGCTCTTATTTACTATATAATTAAAATCTATATATTTTACAACGTTCTTATACTATATACAATTAAAACAATATAAATCCTTTGTATTAGAGTTTATTAAGTTCTTCCAACTTAAAAGCTCTGGGAGTCATCCTTCTATTTGTATTTGATCTACTGCTGCAATAATTTGAGCTTCGGTAAAAAAAATATATTTCTATCGTTTGGTCGGTTCACGAACAATTTCACTCGCTTTTGATGTGAGGCACTGCGTCACAGCGTGATGGCTGATGTGGCCTGATGGAGCACAAAATAAGAAAAATATAGCGTTTAGCGGCCTCGCTCGGCTCGTGGATATGTATATTAGATACAGTTGTACCAAACCTCGATTGGGCGTGTCACATATTATTGGCACAGTATAAGTAATTGAACCATGTTATGCAGAATATATTCAACCGACAAACTATGCCAAAGTCAAAGTCAAAGTCAAAATATCTTTATTCCTTGGACTTTATAAAGCACTTAGAAACGTCATACAAATTAAATATAAGATAGAGAGATATACATAGCGAGAAACTTTCAATCGAGTTTTATATAATCGCAACAGATTCTAGCGTCTTGATGACATATGCTTCCCAAAAATTATACTGCGTGATATTTTTATTCCTATTAAACTTTAAATAGCTTTTAGTTAAAGGTAACAAAATGTCGGTTGGATCAATTCTGCATAACACTGTCCAATTGTACTACGTATTATTGGTAAAGTATCAGTGATCCGCGATGAAGCTGGGAAGCAACATTTTGGATGTTTTATTTTAGGGGCCGTTGGAAAGGGTGATTTCATTTTAAATAAATATTCCTGGACATCTAGTTCGGACTGGCAACTAATCAAAGCTTGTACTGTGGGTACTTTTTTTTTTATACTACGGGTGGCAGACAAGCATACGGCCCGCCTGTCGCAACATAATATATCACTTGCGCGCCGCCACCCCCGCTGCCTGTCCTTCGCAACAACGCAGCATGTCCTTCTTTTCTGGTGACCTCACTCACTCGCAGGAACACACCAAGGGAATTGTTATTTGGCTGCGGTATTCCGTGAGGTGGAGGTACATTCCCCAGTCGGGTAGCTTACAATTAAGCTCCTTAACTCTCTTTTCGCCAGAGCTACGTTTGTCAGTCAGCAGGGTGCACCACGTGCAGGTGAAGTTGGCTTTGGTTCAAAGATGTTGATAAACTACTTACACCCCCAAACTACTAAACAACTGATATTATACTTAAATACAGTTTTTATTAATTTGTTTTTGGAAATTCGTCGTCAACCCTTATTCATCCCACTGCTAGGATACGAGCCTCCCCTCAATCAATGGGTTTAGAGCATACTCCACCACGCTGCTCAAACAAACGCTTGGCGGAGGCTAGTATTTTCAAGCCGCCTAAAAGCCACTGACTTGGCTTAACGACTGTCGTCTAATGACAACAGCCAGGACCGACGGCTGACCGTGCCCTCTGAAGCACGAGATAAATAAACCCATCCATGGATAGGCTACGGTCGCGTTGCTTAACTTGCATGTTCGATTAGACTGACACGCGTAACGACGCCGTCGAGCATTTTAAAAATACTTATACATATAATCCGATGATGATGACCGATGGGGTCGAAAAGTCCTCGAGTGGAGACCACGTACCGGCAAGCGCAGCGTAGGACGTCCACCCACAAGGTGGACAGACGACCTCATTAAGACTGTAGGATCGCGCTGGTGCAAGCCGCTTCCAACCGGTCTTATTGGAGATCTAGAGGGGAGGCCTATGTCCAGCAGTAGACTTTAAATGGCTGAGATGATGATGATGATGATGATACATATAATACATAGAAAACACCCAGAACAAGACAAACATATCACATGAATATAAATATTTATCTTGTGTACCTGTATGTGTAAATATTCGGCCACCCGGCTCGTCATTGGCGCATTCTGACGAACTTCCAAGGCAGCGGCTGTTGTAGCTCCGGGACTGCAATGGAGTTCGTTGTCCATTGCCTTTGTGGTGGTCGCCCCTGTTAATCCGGGGTACACAAGAGACACATTGGTGGAAATGGGTGTTTGCTCTGCCCCTTATGGGTACCGTGAACAAACACCTCCCCAACCCGTCTGGCCAGCGTGGGGAGTGTAGGCCAAATCCTTCTGTCTGAGACGGACGAGAGAGGGTCGTGCTCCTGTAGTGGAGACTAAAATGACCTGATGATGATGAACAAACACGTCCTGGGGCCTTACCACAAGCTCGAAACGCAGGAATGGAACTATGATGGTTGCGTATTTATCAATTAATTTTATTCATAAATTCGCAACCATGATGGTTCCATTCCTGCGTTTAGAGCTTGTGGTAAGGCCCCTGGCCCATATTTCATCATCATCAACCTGTATCTACCCACTGCTGGATGTAGGCCTGCCCCAATGCTTGCCATCAAATTGCATCCAGCCGCTTCCAGTCGCATTCTTAAGGGAATCGGACCGTCTCGAAGAAGGGCGAACACTTCGTCGTGCCACACGCGGCCTCAACTCTAATACCCTCCTCAACCATCAGCCTTCACTTACTCGGCCACGTGCACGTGCTACTTTAGCTTGCAAACTGTGAAGGCTATGTCAATAACTGATGGTTTTCGACGAATTTCGTGGTCGCGAATTCGATCCCACAAAGAAACCTCTGGCATAGCCCTCTTCATCGCATGCTGCGCGTACCTTTACTCATATTTGAAATAACTAAAATTTTGAGTTCCATTTATTAAATTTTTAACCGACTTCAAAAAAGGCGGAGGTTCTCAATTCGGCGGTATTTTTTTTTATGTTTATTCATTACTCCGTGATTAATAAACCGGTTTGAAAAAAAATTTTTTTTTAACGATAATTTTATAGTTCCAGATTGGTCCCATATTTTTTTCATCAACATCATCAGCCTGTATCTACATACATAAATGTAGAGTAATGTATGGAGTCGGTTTCTTATTTATTAAAATTATAAGTTACATCATTGTTTCAACGCGCAAACCCAATTTGCACTTGGGATTTTTTTTAATTAAATGTCAATTTTGTCAAAAATGGTGAGATTATTATTTTTTAATTTAAGAAGATCATCTAATAGTATTAAGCTTCTAATCAATTGAAGCACGGAAGGAACCCTCTTAGTAAATTTTTCACTAATGGAAATTTAATTATTTCTTTGTTGGAACTTCATAATTAATTGTTACTTTATTAATGGAACCTTTTAATCTTGATTAAAAACCGAGTCTTCTGGCCGTGTTTATTTTTAATTTCGTAATTGAATAATTGATAAATCTTTAATTTTAATTAAATCCTTCCGAGAGACTAAGTACTGTCTCTTTGATATGGTAACTGTATTAAAAAATCTGTTACTTTCTTTATTTAACGTCAATAATATTACTTAAATTAAAAAAATATATAAGTAGATATCTATATATAATTCCTGAATACAGCGCTATCTTTTTAGGATTCCATACCCAAAGGGTAAAACGGACTCTATTTGTACTATGCTATTACTGAGACTCCGCTGTCCATCCGTCGATTTTTTTTTCTATGAAAAAACATGATTCTCGTTTACATTACTACCATTTTAATATGATTGATAACTATATCCGTAGGTCTGTCATATTTATACCGTTATGTTATTCTTATAATACTCGTGTCAGATCTTGGTCTCCTCAGGGATTATTGGAGGCAAGCTATCATCGGGTACCAAACATAAGGCCGGCTGATGTCTAGCGGCAACCGAAGTCATATAAATATTTGCAATATGAAATTTTCCGCCATGCCCACTGCCAACGCAGCAAATCAATATTTTCTAGTGATCTCACTCACTCGTAGGAACACAACAAACCTCACTGGATTTGTAATTGGGCTGTGATATTCTGTGGGATGGAGGTACTTCCACAGTTGGGCAACTTACAAATACGCTGTATCCTACTTCTCTTTTGTAAGAACCGAATCGGTGGTCGAATGGCTAGCAAAGGCTAGGTTCTTTGACCCCGAGGTCGCGGGTTCGATCCCCGCACATGACAAACATTTGTGTGCATAAACATGTCTTGTCTTGTCTTGGTCTAGGTGTTTTCTATATACTATATGCATGTATGTACAAAAAATAAAGTATATGTTAAGTATAGTATCAGTTACCTAGTACTCATAGTACAAGCTTTGCTTAGTTTGGGACTAGATGGCACTGTGTAATTTGCCCAGGAATATCTATTTATATATTTAATTAATTCAGCGAAAGGATAAATCTAACGCTTTTTGTATACTCTCCATTAAATTTTACATACCGCGGCGGGCCACATAAAAAAATAGATTCATATAGAATAAATTCCTTTGTGTCCTGTGTCAGACAAGTCTATACAAAAAGACCTAATAAATACAAAAGCCTATTAGTAGATAAGCCAACTTGGTAGCAAGCCACAGTGTATTCATTTGGCAGTAAATCATGAGAGATAGCTCAGTGACTGCCACAACAATGCAAGAGTCCATTGTGGCGGCTCCATTCAGCGCTGAATAAGATTTGATTTACTGGAATTTGCTTTACTGTGTCTGGTCTTTATTATTTAGTACTCGGATAAGTATTTATAATTTTTAGGTGAACGTGGCTCATTATAAGTATTAAATTCAAAGCCAACATAACCCCGCAAGCGCTTCATAATCTTTGTTTTTCAGATTCGTAAAAACTGTATGTAAAACTCATTTCAATATCATTGTCATCGTATAGTTTTAATCTAAGATGACTTTACCTATAAATACGTTTTTCCTGCCTTCATTGCGTCAAGAAGAGAGTAAAGTAATTTTCAGGCATTCACTACGATTTTTATTGCTTATAAGAAAATCTGATTATTTTACAACAGATGAGTCACATACGTATATCACGTATGTGACTCATCTGTTGTAAAATAATCAGATTTTCTTTCTTTCATATAGTTTCATAATGAAGCTGAAGTTTCTTTTTTTATACTACCTAGGGTGGCAGACAAGCAAACGGCCCGCGTGATGTGAAGCGGTTACCGTAACCGTATTAACGCTCGCAACATAATAAATCACTTGCGCGCCGCCACCCTCGATGCCAACGCAGCATCTCCTTCTTTTCGGTGACCTCACTCACTAGCAAGATAATCTATCACTTGCGCGCCGCCACCCCCGCTGCCAACGCAGCATCTCCTTCTTTTCGGTGACCTCACTCACTCGCATGAACACAACAACCCTCAAGGGAATTGTTATTTGGCTGCGGTATTCTGTGAGGTGGAGGTACATTCCCCAATCGGGTAGCTTACAATTACGCTCTCTACCTCTCTTTTCGCCAGAGCTTCGTTTGTCAGTCAGCAGGGGGCACTACGTGTAGGTGAAGTTGGCTTTGGTTCAAAGATGTTGATAGACCACTTACACCCCAAATTTACCTTTTATTATTATCGATACAAGGAACTAGAAGGTTGTGGACATGGCGTGTGGACTGGCGTAAGCGGGGCTATAAAACCAGCCTTATAGTATTAATTCGCCTTTAAATTCAGTAATGGCGGCCGTCAAATTTACCAGCTATGGTGATTTTTGTTAAGGTATATATTTTAAAAAGTATACTAATTATGGACGGGTGTAAGAAACCCTTGAAGACTTTCTTGAAGAACCCCATATCGTAGTCTTTTGGGAAGACCTCACCAGATGACATCATGATGAATTCTCAAAATTATTTTACGACTAGCTGTGCCCGCGGTGTTACCCGCGGTTTATTAGGGAAAATAAATTGTGTACTGACGTAAAATAACAACTATTCACATTTTTAGAAGCAACTCCAGGGTGTCAGCTAACTCCATACACACACTCACTCACAAACTTTCGCATTTATAATATTAGTGTGATTGTAAAATGTGTATTGTAAACGAGAATACCAAATGCGACATTTTGTTTGATCGAGACGAGATCGGAACTGCATTTTTACTACATTTTAATTAAGAGAATTGCCCCTCAGATATTTCATGCCACAACTTGATAGCTCGAGGTTGATGAAGATTACACCGGAACCGTACAGTTCGCCTCTATTTAAGGCGTCACCTCCCGCCTATGAAAGTCTGTTATTATAGGAATTGTAGATTTACAGAATTTATGAACAAACGAACACACATCGACGTAAATATAGACATTCCAGTATTATGACAGGTACTCACTCTCGCCTGCTTCACAAACGGCGCACGTAAAAAGGTCAAACGCCAACTTAATTCGGACGTGGCTCGAATAGACGAGCTGGGAAATAATTAAAACCGATAAGTTATTGGAAACCTAACCCCAGAACATGATCCATAAATTTTATAATATATCGAATGGTTATTGCCGGAAATTATTATTATGAATAAACTAAGTATATTGGAACAGTATAAAACTTAAATGTAAAAAACACAAAGTATAAAAATATGATTTTTATAAAAATGTAAAATGTAATTAAGTGCCCACAAAGACTTATAAAGACAAATTAAAATTTTTCATTTATAATTTAGAAATCATTTTGCGGTTATTTTTGTTCCAATAATTACTAGCGATAAAAATGTTTAGTTAATACGTGAAATATTTGTAAATTATCTTACATTATTGTAAGATAATTTATAAAATAGTCTTATTCATCAAAATTCACACAGAAAGTTATCGCGACACAAACATACAGAACATTTTTTTTCGCCCAAACTCGATTAAATGATCTCGCTCAGTTTGTTCGTTTGGTGATAAATGATATTTATTAATTTTATTTATTATAAACTAAAATGTTCGTTCAATTGAGGAAGTCGAGGGGCCTACTTCTAAATGAAAATTCTAAGTTTCGGTTGAGTTTTCTTTTTTATAATATGCTTTGCTGTATTTATCACATAATAGGCCAATGTTTAAAAATTGAATAAATTATTTAACAATATCGTAAAATACACAAAACTATAAAGATCTGCAAACTTTCATTCTAATATCTTCAGTCAGACTTTTTTTAGCGTCGAGTTTGGCGGGAATGTCCATTTTAAAAGTATGAAATTATTAAAAAATAATATTTCCATTTTAGAAGCAATAAAAAAATACTATAACTTTTATTATGATACTAATCACATAAACGTAATATTTAACATAGCTGTCGTACAAATTTCTGTTTTGATGCATACAAAATACAAACCTAATATTAACCTAATACTAGTCATAATTCGGTAGTCTTTTGTATGGAGCGTTTTGGGGCAGTCTAAAAATTGTGATTTTCAAATTACCATATCTCGAGAGATTTTTGTGCTATCGAAGTAATTCTTTCACCTATGGTTATATTATGGAGACGTCCCTACATATCAAACCGAAAAAAATATTAGTGAAATAGCCTATTTATTAATGACAATGATCACTCATTGTTTATTGCGCCGCCAGTCAAGTAAAAAGTGAAAAATTTGTTCAACTAGCAACCGAAACGATTCAAGCTCGCATCTGAAAAAAATTTAATTTTCGCCCTATATTTATATTTTGTTTACTACTGAAGTCAAATACTATAATGCACTAGCTTTCGCCCGCGGCTTCGCTCGCGTGAAATTCGGGGCAAACACGTGTTTACTCATTATCTATAGAAGTAGACGTGTAAAGTTTAAGATAAAATAGTCAACCAATATCGTTTCCTCATAAAATTTTTGGACGTTTCACCCTATTAGGGGTAAAATTTTAAAAGTCCTTTCAACTAATTAATTTTTAACTATTTTTAATTTATAGATAAATTAAAAATAGTATACAAATCGATGCCATTTTCGTAGTGTTTACTCATTTATCTATAGAAGTAGTCGCGTAAAGTTTAGGATAATATAGTCTAACTAATCTCATTTCCCTACACAAACTGTGGACCTCTGTTTCACCCTCTTAGGGGTAAAATTTTAAAACTCCTTTTAAGTAATTTCGTGTCCACTATGTTATATTTTCAAATCGATTGCATTTTCGTAATTGACGTTCCAGAAAACCATAGAATCAACACCCATATTGGTATTATGGCATTTCAATCCGATCGCACTCCCACATGGGGTGATTTTATGTCACGTCGGCTATGTTGGATTATAAAATAATTGTTTTTTCCGTAATCAGCGACCCGATAAACTATAAAACAATACCCATGACGATATTCAGACTTTTTGACCGCATTTTAGACATTTCAACCCCATCGCACCCCAATAGGAGATGATGGTCACGTTAGCCACGTTGAATTTTAAAATCGTTGTTGTTTTCATAACCAGCGACCCGATAAAGCATAGAAACAATACCCATGACGTTTTTCAGACTATTGGTACCCATTTTACCCTTTTAAGAGTTGAATTTTGAAAAATCATGAAACACGTGTTTAGTTATCTATAGAAGTACTCGTGTAAAATTTAGAATAAAATAGCCCAACTAAACTCGTTTCCCCATACAAACTTTGGACCTCCGTTTCACCCTATTAGGGTTAAAATTTGATAAATCCTTTACAGTAATTTTTTGTTCACTATGTTACATTTTCAAATCGATGCCATTTTCGTTATTGACGTCTCAGAAAACCATAGAATCAACACCCATATTGATATTATGACATTTAAACCCAAATAATTAGAAAATAGTTGTTAATTTCATAATCAGCGACCCGATAAACAATAAAAACAAAACCCATGATGATTTTCAGACTTTTTCAACCCATTTTAGACATTTCCATCCCATCGCACCCCCACAGGGGCGACTTTTTATCACTTCGGCTATGTTTGATTAGATAATAGTTGTTATTTTCGTAATCAGCGACCCGATAAACTATAAAAACAATACCCATGACGATTATCAGACTTTTTCACCCCATTTCATCCCTTTAGGGGTTGAATATTTAAAAATCATGAAACACGTGTTTAGTCAATTATCTATAGAAGTACTCGTGTAAAGTTTCGGATAAAATAGTCAAACTAATCTCGTCTCCCCATACAAATTTTGGACCCCCGTTTCACCCCCATAGGGGATGAATTTTGAAAAATCCTTTCTTAGTGTACCCCTAGACGTCATAGACGTCACCTTCTTGCCAAATTTCAAATCTCTAAACCCAGCGGTTTGGGCTGTGCGTTGATATATCAGTCAGTCAGTCAGTCAGGACTTTGAATTTTATATTTATAGATGAATCTAAAATTCACAAATTAATTCACTAAATAACACTGCACTTTTAAATAACTGTGTTATGTAACAAACTCATTGTTTTAGGTTCCCAATAGTGTTAGATATTTAAAATCTGTAGTGCACGGCAGTTGAGCTTCATTTGACTAGCCAACTCTTTAGGCTTTTAATGTCTTATTTGCCAAATTGCTGTCTCTCTCATTGCCAAGAGGGGGCGTCAAATTCCAAAAGCTACTCATGCTAATTTCTTCTGATTAAGTCTTAAATCAGCTGTCTGTTTCAAGTTAAGATACTGTTAAATAAATGCATGTATTGTATTGCCTAACATAGACTTCCATCCAGTAGGACGATCGAGACAACGGGATATTATTATTTAGTGCTTATTGCTTTACCTGGATTTAGTATTTATTTCTGTAAGTCTTCGTTGTCAGTAGAGTTTATGAAGCTTACCTTAAAAGATGCCTGTAGATAGCTAGATAAAGACTAGATAGCTAGATAGATACATAAAGACGGACTTAACACTCTACCAGGCAATCTTTAGCAAACACATAAAAAAATGCGATACACAATAGGAGACTACAGCATGGGGTTCTTCAAAAAGGGCGTGAAGAGGTTTTTACAAGGTCGACAACGCTCGTGTGATGCGCCTGATGTTATAGGCGTTCATAGGCTATGGTAACTGCTTTCCATCAGGCGGGCTGTATGCTTGTTTGTCGCTTTAGTTGTATAGAAAAGACACAAAGGAAAAAAAAATCATATATAATACCCGCCGATACTGTTTCGAATATTTCCAAGTTAATATTATGAATATTCAAAATAGTTATGAATCTACCCAAATTAATGGAGTCATAACTTGTCATAAAAACAAACAAGAAGCAATATTCTCCGAATTGTTATAAGAACATGAATTTGATTATAAAAAAATGTATGTTTGCGAAGAAAACCTCGGAAAGAACTTAGTTTTATACCCGTACATGTTGCAGGTAGTATGTAATTCAGGTATTTTAGTAAAGTCTAATCAATATTAAAATTTAACATGTATCACCGGGCACTTAAAATATGATGCGATGTAGAAGCAAGCGTTGATAAGGGTTAGAAGCTTTAGTACTACTTCTCGATAATACTAAATGCAGGTATGACTAAATCGCTTTATGACTAAGTCTGGATATGACTAAATCGTTGATAGTGATCGTTAGAGCAACTGCACTGCGCGACTGCGAGCAGTAGTCGCAGCGAACAACCATTTACATTATTAGTAGCGCTTGTGCAGCGCGTGGAATTGGCAAAGGGATAGTCGCGATAACGGTCGCAGTAGTATAGTGCATTTAAGCTATTAGAGCAACAATTTATTAATGGGTTATTGCATTCTACAAGAATAGTAGTTTCAAACGCTCATTGTATTGTACAGTGCTGTATTTATTTTTGCACAAACAGAAACGTAAAGTCAAAGTAGTGACAATAGAAAACAATTTATTATGACATATTTGTGGGTTTATCGCATTCCTGATCTCTTCCAGTTTTTCATAGAGAATCTGACAGAAGATATTATTATTATAGAGTTTATTTTTATATCAACCGAAGGCAACATAGACCACCAAACTTACAGACCACTTTGGTTCCGTGATGAACTCGCGCTTGCCTTTCTACACTGTTGCTAATACATCATTTGCTCAGAAGTTTCAACATTGATTGTAAATACAATAGACATACGCAAAAATTGTCGCGACAATTTGTTAGGCCTGTAAGGCTACGTACTGCGTTAACCGATCAAAGCGAATGCGAAAACGAATCGATTACAATGTGGTGACATGACGCTTCAATGTAATGCGGCGCTACGAGGCAGTTTTGTCCTACGTGCATGCGAATTTTCGAGCACCACCGCCGCTAACAACAACAGAACATCGCACCTCATCCACACTGCAACCAATTCCCGTGAAAAATATCAAGCAAACTAATCACGTTCACTTCGATTTGCGAAATGGCGCGCGCACGCCGCGTCCCGCCTGCATTTGGGTACTTAGGACACTTCAATAGGCATCGACTGTCTGTTGTTTTCGCATAGCATCGCTCTGCTTCGCATTCGCGTCAAGATCACCTACGCAAGACGCCTTGTTATACAGAATAAAATAATAATTCTAGGCATTTTATATTATATCTATATTACGTATTATGTCAACAACATACGCAATTTTTCCGCTAGCTAACATAATTCCAGCGTATATTCGTATATTTCGCTCGTAAAACCGAAGAATAAACTCGTAACAAAAATATATGAATACGGTTATAGTAATGGAGAGAAAGGCTGTATATAATAGTTATTGGGAGCTGCGAGTGAATGGATGCATAAAGGGAGATCCACACCTCTGGGAGTCGCGCGAATACAATGGATTCAATCTGTATGTTGTTTGAACAGAGTCAGTTTATAACGACATAAAGGATTCACGTAGTACTGTGTGTATATGTTACGGGTAAAGGTAGGTGTGAATATAATCTTTAGTTTAGCTGGTTATAGTCAATTTCCAAAGTCTTCCTACTCCTACTAATTTCTACTAATTAAATTTGTTGCGAGTTCCAAGGCAGCCGTAGTTTTACCACCGGGACTGGAGTGTACTTCATTGTTCGTTGTCCTGTTTGGTTGTCGCCGCTGTTAATCCTGGCTGCACAGGAGACAGACACAGTGGTGGGACTGTTGGTTGGTGGGCCCCGTCCCGTTAGCTGGTTAAACGTAGGTTCAGTTCGAGGGCATAAAAATCTCGAATTGATTTTGTTTTTGGAAACGGTGTAGATACGGCTCTTTCTCCAAAAAACAAGTCTTTAGTGATCACAAGCATAGCCTAACCTAACCCAATTAGGATGATGAACCTTCCATTATGTATTTTAATTATTGTATATTCTACGCAAATTAAACTTTTTATCAATCGCGTTTCAGCTAATGTTCACATTAGCCGGCAAAAGATGGCACGACGCATATTAACATTTTACCTAACTTTAGCGCCTTTTTTATACAACTAAGGTGGCAAACAAACATTATATCAGATGGCAAATAAACATGACCCGCCCAATGTAAAGCGTTACCGTAGCCATATAAATGCTTGCAACACAATGTATCGCCCGCGCACTGCTACCACCGCCGCCAACGCAGCAACTCCTTCCTTTCTGGTGACCTCACTCACTCGCAGGAACACAACAACCATCAATGGAGTTGTTATTTGGCTGCGGTGTGAAGTGCAGGTACTTCCGCAGTCGGGCAGCTTAAAATTACACTGAGCATTATTTCTTTATATTCTTTATATTCTTGTATGACGTTTCTAAGTGCTTTATAAAGTCCAAGGAATAAAGATATTTTGACTTCTTTATATTCTTTATATTATTTATATTCTTTCCTCTCTTTCGCCAGAGCCTCGTTAGTCCATCAGCAGGGTGCATCACGCGCAGATGAGGTTGGATTTGGCTTAAAGATTGTGTTGAGCCATGACACCCCAAAACAAAAGAAAAGAAAAAGAAAAGCTTAGATATAGGATATTCAAAGTCACCGGGAAATATGCGGAGTAACTAAGCAGCCTTTGCAAAGCCTTTATAACGCTTCTGTAATTGGCGATAAATAAGTCGTTTAATATTAATGAGCTGGTTCACGTGACCGGAAGTAGATGTTTAGTAGCCAGGAGTCGCGCACTGAAATATCCATAGACTTATTGAAGACTAAGCGGAAGCTCCTGAAATCTAAATATTAACAACCATTTTGATTATGTAGATGCTAAATAAAATGCAAAATTTAGAATCTGATCATTTTGGGGTGTTATGTTCACACTCCATAGATTAAATATGACTTAAATCACAAGCGATTTATAATTTATATTATACTAGCGACCCGTCCCGGCTTCGCACGGGTGCAATGCTGATACTAAATGTACTACAGAAGGTCTTTGCGCTTTGTCCTATCCAGTCCTTCCCCAGTATCCGGCATAGGCCTGCCCATCTGCCATCAAATTGCATAATATTGATATTGCAAATCCAGCAGTGGGTAGATACCGGTTGATAATGATGAAATATGAGCCAGGACGTGTTTGTTCCAGTCCCGGAGCTACAACATCCGCTGCTTAGGAAGTTCGTCAGATTACGCCAATGACGAGCCGGGTGGCCGAATGACTATTTTGAATGAAATCCACCGGTTGGAGCCCCACACAAGATAAATATTTGTATTCATGTGATATGTTTGACTTGGTCTGGGTGTTTTCTATGTATTATATAAATAAACTAGCGACCCGCCCCGGCTTCGCACGGGTGCAATGCTGATACTAAATGTACTACAGAAGGTCTTTGCGCTTTGTCCTATCCAGTCCTTCCCCAGTTATAGGCACACGCCGCCGGCTCCGCGGCCGGTACCGCCACAGCCGTTATGTCCCTGCATTTTAAATGTGTAATATCTTCTAAACTATTCATTTAAATTACATGCTGTGAAGGGCCATATTGATCTATATTAAATGCGCAATGTATTTACTTAATTGGATAAGGATTAATTCTGTATTGCTTAAAATCGCTTCGTAAATAAGGCATTATTTCTTGTAAAAAGCAAAGGATAAAATAACGGTTATTGTGTGTTACCACTAAGAGATAGACATATACCATCGCGAACTTTTTTGTAGACCATTTTAAGGTGAACAATACTGTACTACCACAGTATAAGTAATAGTACTACGTACAGTACGGCCTCTCCCTGCCGCTCTCTCATATCGACCTCACCTCCCCTCTGAGACAAATCAGGAACAGTTTGTATGGCGCCGTACGCACACACGCTCATTTTCGCTCTGTACAGACGTCATTGTTTATGTAGTAGTGAACGATGCGACATTTGTATAGAGTGGCCGGGGTGTGGTACTACATTATTTTGATCTATCTCGTTGGGTTCACCCAGCGTTTGCAATGAAAGAGCAAAAAATGTGTTTATTTACGACATCACATTTGAAACCTCTAAATTATCAGTGTTTTTCTACTATGTTATGCATATATTATACATATAAACTTTCCAGTTGAATCACTCTATCTATTAAAAAAAACCGCATCATAATCCGTTGCGTAGTTTCAAAGATTTAAGCATACAAAGGGACATAGGGACAGAGAAAGCGACTTTGTTTTATACTATGTAGTGATTATGACGAGCTCGGTGGTCGAATGTTAGCAATGGTCACTTTGACTCCGAGGTCGCGGGTTCGATTCCCGCCCTATTATATATATATATATATATATATATATATATATTAGTATAATTATCTAGTGCCCATAGGACAAGCTTTGCTTAGTTTGGGACTAGATGGCAGTGTGTAATGCGTCCAAGAATATTAATATTTATATACTTTAACCCCTATGGTATCGGTATCAAATGAAAGATCTTGATATACGATCCGCAGTAACTAAACTCTTTAGGAAGCTTGTTTAAAAACTATTTTTGTTTATTCTTGTTTGTTTCGAAATAAGTTTTCGGAAATCCGACGTAGTTCGTCATTAGGTGGAAATCTCATTTGAACAATCGAAATCAGACGCCACGTATCCTCCAGTTAACTTCGTATGTGGAGATTTCAGTTCTCGACTCGCCCCGACTTTGTAACTTCTAGTTCTTAGACTTTCACGTACAAGTTTTTAATTATCTTCTTTGTTGTAACAATGTGTTGTCCAAAAATTTGATAAATATTGAATTGCAAATGGCTCACCACGATGTTTAAGCCTCACCTGTACGTGGTGCACCCTGCAGACTAGTTAGGTTGCTGCCAAAAGAAAGGTAGGATACAGATACCTTAACCTCAGGGAATACCGCAACCAAAAAACAATTTCCTTGAGGGTCCTTTTGTTCCAGCGAGTAAGTAAGATCACCGGAAAAGAAGGATACTTATTATTTCTCGGGTAATAGTTTCACATCAGCCGGGCCGTATGATTTTCTACTGCCCGATGTAGTATAATAAGAAATTTAGTAAAAAAATATAAAAGAAAGTGCACCCTTTGGTTTGTAAGCGACTTAACATTATCTTCAAGCCAAAGTCAAACTCACGTGATGCCTGCAAACGAGGCTTTTGCACTCTAAAGATAAAGATTTCCGGATTCAATCGAAACTAGTGGGATGTCCCGACAAAAATAAGTCAGTAACCCTTTTAATTTAACTAATTAATTTAATTTAATGCTTCTTCTTCTTCTTCGTAGTTCAGTTACTGTCATATAATTGTGACCGGCGGAATCCCGACGGCGGCGTTAATCAAATATACACAGCGGTTGGCAAATGCATTAGCGTGATGCACACGCGTGCACTCTCGTTTGCGAACCTTATTTGCTTTCTCATTTTTACAGTCTCAAATATCAAACACATTACCGTGAACGTGGTATTTTTTATCACATACCCCGGCAACTCTTTACAAATACCGCGTTGTTAATTATGCCATAAACAAAGACGAAGTGTGTGTGTGAAGTGCCTGTGGCATGACATCGACAGCGCAGGTGTGCTGGGAGTATGAATGAATGAACTTATTTATTGCATTTATTGCGACTTATTTATTGCGATATCAGCAGAGTCACTCAAACGGCGCAAATATGCTGGACTGAGTAACACTTACATATTTGAGCCGTTTGGGGTAGAGACGTTAGGGCCGTGGGGTCCATCAGCCCGCAATCTTTTTAAAGAGATATGCGGGAGGTTGGTCGAGGCTTCATGTGACCAGAGGGCTGGCCATTACCTTGCTCAGAGGATTAGCATTGCTATTCAGCGAGGTAATGCTGCCAGCATTCTTGGTACGTTACCAACGGGCAACGATTTGGAGGAAATTTTTTATTTATAATTTTTGTTTTATTTCTTTTCTTCCTTTTTTTTCTACCTCTTTGTAAATATTTTATTTGTAAATATTCTTATTGTAAATATTATCTTTCTAGCTTATTCCGAATAAATTCGTTTGTCCGCAAAAAAAAAAAAATTTGCATTAAATATGACAATAAAGATGTAAATGGTAACAAATATATTCATCCATACAAATATTCGCCACCGTCACAAATCTTCCCGATAGCTCAGTCGGAAAGATCACTCGACCTTTAATCCAGAGGTCGTGTCACCTAGGCGGGGAAGGTAATTTTTTCTATTTAATAAATATTTAAATTTTAAAAATATAATATTATTAAAGGCTGGCACCGAATCGCGAACCCTTGATATTGTTAGTATTTCCATGTGCAGTGATTATTGCTTTCCATCAAGTGAAAAAAATATACATAGTTGTAACATTCTGCAAGTTGGCCGAAATTAACTATTCAAATAATTAGTATATTTTTTTTAGCTTTAAAAGTTTATTTGACAACTTGACAAACCCAAAATATATTTGTTTTTAATTAAATTAAATTAATTAAATACTCATTTATTTCAGATTGGATACTTATCCATATAAAAAATATCATTAGTATAGGTACCTATTAATCAATTATTTAACATGTCAGAATTATTATATATTGTCCAGAATTATTTATTATTTATTTAATAAGTTATGACATATCAACTATTCACTAAAATTACTTAATTTATCTACATACTTACATTTGGCACATTTTTTTCACTTGAAACAAACAAGACTTTGATTATCCGGCGAAATAGAGATGTTCTCATAAATAAACAGTCCATACAGGGCTATTGGGCTAAGAGTAGGTATCGTAATAAAGTGCGGCGTGTAACGCAGGGCGCCCTTGGGAGCCACTGATCGAAATACATAGGTTATGGCAACGCCTTCTGAACACGTTCATAGTATGATTATGGGGTATTTTTACTAAAGACTTACTTATATTATAGAAAATAGAGTAGAAAATCGTTCTTTCTATCGACTATCTGTAACTTATCCAAGTAATCCACTGAATTACTTCTGACTTGATTACTGCCTCCTTACCACCATCTCTTATTGCGATTCAATAATTGAATAGATTGCTTATTCATACCAATGAATAAGCGACTCTATTTCAAATCGAATAGAGCTCATTCTATTCAGTTATTGAATCGCAATAAGAGATGGTGGTAAGGGGGCTGTTTGTAAAAGTGGTGGAGTACGCACTACACCCCTTTGAATGAGGGGAGACCTATATCCCAACAGTGGGATAAATAAGGGTTGACCACATAAATACATACATACATACATTCGAAAAATATAACACTCCCTTCTTCGCCAGTTGGGTTAAAGGCTAGTAAGCAGTTGTCATTCATTGAACTAGAATGTACTTATAGAATCGAGAAATCTATCTAAATACAGCGAAATCGGTCGGTAAAAATAAATAATTGAGCGGAATAATAGAAGTCATTTTCTTATATCAAAATGGAGATGCCTGCGCGCGAGAAATACTACTTGTATTGTATAATAAACGCTTTGCATCTGGCGGGCCGTATGCTGGTTTGGCACCCAGCATTATATAAAAATCTTATTAAACGATATTTTGACTTAATATTTTCGTTAAACGGGTCGCCTATATACGAACTCGCATCGCGGGCGATGTCTCGAGAAATCGATGTTTCATACTCGCCGGAGGAAACGATATCGCGCCTCATAAATCTGCGCCGCGCTTCGGACGCTATGAATAAATTGTGTGTTGTTCTGATCGCATTGTTGCTCAGTATACGAACTGAGGATCTTCGTATTGGTTTTTAAACAAACAATAATGTCCCAGACTCCATAGGATTATGCAGTTTTCTTGTATGTACTATATTTTCCTTTTTGTCTTACGTTGTAAGACAAAACGTTATTAGGTCCCTAATAGTGTTAGAAACTTAAAATCCGTGGTGCACGGCAGTTGAGCTTCACTTGACTAGCCATCTCTTTAGGCTTTTAATGCCTTATTTGCCATATTGCTGTCTCTCACATTGCTAAGAGGGGAAGTCAAATTCCAAAAGCTTCCTACTCCTACTAATTTCTTCTGATTAAATTCGTTGTGAGTTCCAAGGCAGCCGTAGTTTTACCCCTGGGACTGCAATGGACTTCATTGTTCATTGCCTTTTTTGGCGGTCGCCGCTGTTAATCCTGGCTACACAGGAGATACAGTTATGGGAATGTGTGGTGGGCCCCCGTCCATTTTGTCTTACGTTTTGGTGTGTAACAAATTTACCGCCAAATCTTTAGAATAAAAGTTAACTTCATCTACATGTGTATATACGATTGGTGAAGTAACTGCATATCTCATAGCCTCTTGACTATTCGATGTACTAATTTATTTCACGGTGTAACTTTGATGTATTAGAAATGATAGTGTTTTGCTGAAAATTACAGGTATCGCAGGCTCAAATCAGCTTTATTTTGTTCGGCAGACAAAAAATATATGTTCGCTATGTGGTGTTCTTACTGCAAGAAAGAATACAATTATATATTTTTTTATTGATGTCCTATGAATAATACGGGAGGGTCTGAAGGATAGAAGACCGCAGCCAAATAACAATGCTTTAGTGGGGGATAACGAAACTTTTTGGATCCGATATCAATCACAAGCAACTAATTTTTTCCCGTAGTTTACTCGTACCAGTTGAATGCGATGATTTCAGTGTTGTCCCCACTGGCGGTGGACAAATGGTAGGGGACAACGGGAAAAGAAGCTTTTGAGCACTGTTATGTAGGTACCAGATTTGAGAACAGGTGCCCAGCTTCTCTTCTTAGCAATACTTCTTGTTTTGCAAGCGTCTGCAAGCTATGGTAACCGCTTTACATCAGGATTCAGTGCATTTTGTTGACACTCGACGTTGTATAAAACAACTGTCTGAGCTATCTTTCGTTAACATTAATTATTACAGGTATTTACTTTTTTTTTTTTTTTATACTACGTCGGGTGGCAGACAAGCATACGGACCGCCTGATGTGAAGCAGTTACCGTAGCCATATTAACGCTCGCAACATAAAATATCGCTCGCGCGCCGCCACCCCCGCTGCCATCGCAGCATCTCCTTCCTTTCTGGTAACCTCACTCACTCGCAGGAACACAACAGTCCTCAAGGAAACCGTTATTTGGCTGCGGTATTCTGTGAGGTGGAGGTACATTCCCCAGTCGGGTAGCTTACAATTACGCTCCCTACCTCTCTTTACGCCAGAGCTTCGTTTGTCAGTCAGCAGGGTGCACCGCGTGCAGGTGAAGTTGGCTTTGGTTCAAAGATGTTGATGAACCACTTACACCCCAAACTATATTTACCCCAAAATATATTACTATCATAGGTTTATGGCACAGGCTTGTCTACAATTTTATTTCATCTTACCAATATGATGCTTCAGAGTGAGCAATTCTTCGTTCATTATTTTATACACCATTCTCATATTTTGATATTGTAGCAGTGCACGTTCATTCTTTATGCTCGAACGTATAAAATAGAATTTAAATTAGAGGGTGGAAGCTTATCGTATATACAGTCTGATAAGTCCATATAAACCATCATACCATTAAAATTTTATTACATGGAGAATGCAGCAGTTAATGACAAACTAGAAAACATCAGTTAATATCTTATTATATACATAAGCAATATAGAACATCTAATATGGTATGAGCACGGGTATGAACAATATGATACGGTGTTTTATTATGTAATATTCATTTAAATAACTATTATTTTCATAACGCGATTAACAACTGTTATTATCACTTAACTATATTTTTGCACACTAACGCTTATCATGTATAGAAAATCACTGCATTAAGTTTTTTTAAACTAATTTAAAAATATCAAAAATGTGTGGAGCTTCGGCACAATGAGCTTTAGGCCCGCACTCTATAATTTTTATGTACTATAAGGTTAATATACATAATACATATACCCAACTTCGGCAGACTCACTCAAGCGCGCGGTGAGTGATGTTGTTTGTAAATACGCCGCTGCGGGGCGTAAAGTCTCAATTTGTTTGCGCCTACATTATTCCGGGCGTGCTCAGTGGTCGGCTGATTTATGAACATTTCTACTGGTTTTATTTATAAGTTATAGAATTTTTATAGATAATGTTATACTTCTGAGAAGAAAATAGCAGTCAATATCTGAAGAAATCAAATGATTTTCTTATTTTACAGTCAATACTAACTCATAGTCAAATACACTTAATGTTAAAACAAACTTTATTTTTATAATACTGCGGATGGCAAACAAGTCCGATCTAAAATAAAGCATAACACATCATTTAAGCTTTAAATAATAAACCTTACTAAAAGGAGGTAAGGTCTGATAGTTAACGGACCCGGCTGTTGTTATTAGATGAAGGCAAAGTCAAAATTCTTTATTCTGTGGGCCCTCGCGGGCACTTAGACACGTCTTTTACAATTAGGTATATATTTTTTTTATCTACCAGCATTTCGGAATGACCATTGACGAGAAGAAATGCCGAAAGAAACTCTGTCAATATAGGTCTTTTTTAAATCGCCATACAATATTATCATTATACATGACAGTCATTAAACCAAATCAGCTGCCTATAAGCGGCTTGAAAACACTGGCCTCTGCCAACCCGCAGTTGAGAGGCATGGTGGAGTATGCTCTAAACACCTTCAATGTAGGGGAGACACATACCTCAACAGAGGCACACAGAGGGATGAATAATTATTACCTACAATTTATTTAAAAGCCACCCTGGGAAATGTTTCACATTCTCGCTTTCGATTTTCGACCTAATTTTCCAAGAAACAAATTCACCTTATCAAGTAAACAGCTTTGTTATCTGTGCCCACATAAATAAATACGTAGACAATTACGTCCGGGCGAGCAACGCAAGTGTCCTTTATTATTTTCGTGTTGCGCTTAATTGCCTCTAGGGCCAACATTAATCAGGGAACATAGAGTATGACTCGAGTCATAAACTGAAGCGATATACAGCGTGATTTATAAAAAGACGCGGTAAACGTGCGCGCATTTGTAAATGATTTTTTTTACCCTTTTTACGTTTTTCTTCATATTACGAATAATATGAAGTAAAACGTTTAAAGGGTTAAAAAAAATCGTTTTCTGATTACTAATCGAAGTTAGTAAACAGAAAAGTATAGTAGCGTTACCGTGTGTCATGGAAGTACAATACTTATCGATAGGTATTTTATTTAACTGCGGTTTTATAACAGATAGACTTAACTCCACGTGAAGTTACAGACAGCGCCCGCGCTAAATCTATGAATTGCACCACACCCATCATATTATTGTTACGCTCGAGTACTAATCGCAAACCAATTTATTTACATGTAAATCAGTCCATGGCCGCTTCTGTACTGGCCGGTGCAGTGTGATATTGCATCTATGATTCAATGTATCACGTCCGCAGATACGTTGTGTCGTTACTTGTGATTAATATCAGCAATAAATACGACTGTTACAATCATTATTGCTACTTGTTAGAACGTAACCGAACCAGTCTTAAGAAATATCGGTAGTTAATCACTACATAGTATAAAACAAAGTCGCTTTCTCTGTCCCTATGTCCCCATGTATGCTTAAATCTTTGAAACTACGCAACGGATTATGATGCGGTTTTTTTTAATAGATAGAGTGATTCAACTGGAAAGTTTATATGTATAATATATGCATAACATAGTAGAAAAACACTGATAATTTAGAGGTTTCTAATGTGATGTCGTAAATAAACACATTTTTTTGCTCTTTCATTGCAAACGCTGGCTGAACCCAACGAGATAGATCAAAATAATGTAGTACAGTATTGTTCACCTTAAAATGGTCTACAAAAAAGTTCGCGATGGTATATGTCTATCTCTTAGTGGTAACACACAATTAGTGATGTTACGATCTGGAATTTTGTCAAACCGAGTTGAATCGGTTAGACAATTCATGCAAGTCGATTCCAAACCGAATCGACGAAATCGCGATTTGAATCGGTTTGATTGAACCGATTAAAAAGTCGAGTCGTTACTCGACTTTTTAAACCGATTAAAAAGTCGAGTCGTTGTTCGACTTTTTAAACCGATTAAAAAGTCGAGTCGTTACTTGACTTTGTAAACCGATTAAAAAGTCGAGTCGTTGCTCGACTTTTTAAACCGATTAAAAAGTCGAGTCGTTACTCGACTTTTTAAACCGATTCAAACCGATTTGAGCATAAACCGAGTTGCGTCGATTAGCGCGTCAGCGCGTCTTGCGTCTACTAAATCGATTTGGCTGAGTCGAATTTTTATTATTGATGTATGAGTATTTACGCATCTCGCTCGCGCCGCTCTGCGCGCATTCGCCCGTTTGGCCGTTTGACCGTTTGCTTGTTTGGCCGTTTGCCCGTTTGGCCGTTTGCCCGTTTGACCGTTTGGCTGTTTGCTCGTTTGGCCGTTTGCCCGTTTGGCTGTTTGCGCGTTTGCCCGTTTGGCCGTTTGCTCGTTGGCCGTTTGGCCGTTTGGTCATTTGCCCGTTTGGCCGTTTGCTCGTTTGCTCGTTTGGCCGTTTGCCCATTTGGCTGTTTGCGCGTTTGCCCGTTTGGCCGTTTGCCCGTTTGGCCGTTTGCTCGTTTGCCGTTTGGCCGTTTGCTCGTTTGGTCGTTTGCCCGTTTGGCTGTTTGCTCGTTTGGCCGTTTGGCTGTTTGCTAGTTTGCTCATTTGGCCGTTTGCCCGTTTGGCTGTTTGCTCGTTTGCCAAACGGCCAACCGGCCAAACGGTCAAACGGCCAAACGAGCAAGCGGGCTAACGGGCAAACGAGCAAACAGCCAAACGGCCAACCGGCCAAACGGTCAAACGGCCAAACGGGCAAACGGGCAAACGAGCAAACAGCCAAACGGCCAAACGGGCAAACGGCCAAATGAGCAAACTAGCAAACAGCCAAACGGCCAAACGAGCAAACGGGCAAACGACCAAACGAGCAAACGGCCAAACGGCAAACGAGCAAACGGCCAAACGGGCAAACGCGCAAACAGCCAAATGGGCAAACGGCCAAACGAGCAAACGGCCAAACGGGCAAATGACCAAACGGCCAACGAGCAAACAGCCAAACGGTCAAACGGGCAAACGGCCAAACGGGCAAACGGCCAAACAAGCAAACAGCCAAACGGCCAAATGAGCAAACTAGCAAACAGGCAAACGGCCAAACGGGCAAACGACCAAACGAGCAAACGGCCAAACGGCAAACGAGCAAACGGCCAAACGGGCAAACGGCCAAACGGGCAAACGCGCAAACAGCCAAATGGGCAAACGGCCAAACGAGCAAACGAGCAAACGGCCAAACGGGCAAATGACCAAACGGCCAAACGGCCAAACGGGCAAACGACCAAACGAGCAAACGGCCAAACGGCCAAACGGTCAAACGGGCAAACGGGCAAACGGCCAAACGGCCAAACAAGCAAACAGCCAAACGGCCAAATGAGCAAACTAGCAAACAGCCAAACGGCCAAACGGGCAAACGACCAAACGACCAAACGAGCAAACGGCCAAACGGCAAACGAGCAAACGGCCAAACGGGCAAACGGCCAAACGGGCAAACGCGCAAACAGCCAAATGGGCAAACGGCCAAACGAGCAAACGAGCAAACGGCCAAACGGGCAAATGACCAAACGGCCAAACGGCCAAACGGGCAAACGCGCAAACAGCAAACGGGCAAACGGCCAAACGAGCAAACAGCCAAACGGTCAAACGGGCAAACGGCCAAACGGGCAAACGGCCAAACGGGCAAACGGCCAAACAAGCAAACGGTCAAACGGCCAAACGAGCAAACGGCCAAACGGGCGAATGCGCGCAGAGCGACGCGAGCGAGATGCGTAAGTAAGTTCGACTCAGCCAAATCGGTTTAGTAGACGCAAGACGCGCTGACGCGCTAATCGACGCAACTCGGTTTATGCTCAAATCGGTTTAAAAAGTCGAGTCGTTACATCGCTTTCGACTCGGCCAAATTGGTTTAGTAAAGGCGCTAATCGACGCAACTCGGTTTATGCTCAAGTCGGTTTGAATCGGTTTAAAAAGTCGAGTAACGACTCGACTTTTTAATCGGTTTAAAAAGTCGAGTCGTTGCTCGACTTTTTAAACCGATTAAAAAGTCGAGTCGTTGCTCGACTTTTTAATCGGTTTACAAAGTCAAGTAACGACTCGACTTTTTAATCGGTTTAAAAAGTCGAGTCGTTACATTGCTTTCGACTCGGCCAAATCGGTTTAGTAGACGCGCTAATCGACTCAACTCGGTTTATGCTCAAATCGGTTTGAATCGGTTTAAAAAGTCGAGTCGTTACATCGCTACACACAATAACCGTTATTTTATCCTTTGCTTTTTACAAGAAATAATGCCTTATTTACGAAGCGATTTTAAGCAATACAGAATTAATCCTTATCCAATTAAGTACCTTAAATACATTGCGCATTTAATATAGATCAATATGGCCCTTCACAGCATGTAATTTAAATGAATAGTTTAGAAGATATTACACATTTAAAATGCAGGGACATAACGGCTGTGGCGGTACCGGCCGCGGAGCCGGCGGCGTGTGCCTATAACTGGGGAAGGACTGGATAGGACAAAGCGCAAAGACCTTCTGTAGTACATTTAGTATCAGCATTGCACCCGTGCGAAGCCGGGGCGGGTCGCTAGTATATGTATATAATGTTCTGTATATAGATCAAATAGGTATACATATATACAATAATATGTGAAAAAAACAGTAATGTTGTTTCTGAAATCGTAAAAGAAGAGCTGGATGGTGTCGTTGCGCGTTTCAGTCTAATCGACCACGCAAGTTAGGCAACGACCACCGTAGACTGTTCTTGGTTTTTTTTTATACTACCTCGGGTGCTCCTTCTTTTCTGGTGACCTCACTCACTCGCAGGAACACAACAACCCTCAAGGGAATTGTTATTTGGCTGCGGTATTCTGTGAGGTGGAGGTACATTCCCCAGTCGGATAGCTTACAACTACGCTCCCTACCTCTCTTTTCGCCAGAGCTTCGTTTGTCAGTCAGCAGGGTGCACCACGAGCAGGTGAAGTTGGCTTTGGTTCAAAGATGTTGATAAACCACTTACACCCCAATTGGATGGGTTTATTTATCTCTAGCTCTTCCGTGCTTTGCAGGATACATTTAGAAATCGGTCTCGGCACATGGCAATGACAACTGAACAGCAGTTGTCATCAGATGATAGTCGTTAATACAAGTCAGTAGACCTTTGGCGTTTTCTAAACACTGGCTCCCGCCAACCCGCAGTTGAGCAACGTGGTGGAATATGCTCTAAACCCCTTTGATTGAGGGGAGACCAGTATCCAAGCAGATAAATATGGATTGAATAAGAGTTGACGACGACGGGTGGCAGACAATCATACGGCCCGCCTGACGATGAAACGATTACGGTACACATAATGAAATATCGCTCATGCGCCACCATCCACGCTGCCAGCGCAGCAAGTCCTTCCTTTCTAGTTCATTCTCTTGCAGGAACACAACATCCCTCAAGGTAATTGTTATTTGGCTGCGGTATTCTGTGAGGCGGAGGTACTTCCTCAGTTGAGCAGCTTACAAATACGCTGTGACCTACCTCTCATTTTGTCAGAGTCTCTTTCACTAGTTGGCAGGATGTACCACTTGCGGGTGAGGTTGGCTTTGGCTGTAAAGATCGTGGAGAGTCACTTACACCCCAAAAGGCTATGTAAAATTTCTTTATGAATACGCTGCTTTAGCTGGATACGAGCTTGTGTCGCTTCAGTTTTTTTAGGGTTCCGTACCCAAAGGGTGAAGCGGGTCCTATAACTGAGACTCCGCTGTCCGTCTGTCCGTCCGTCCGTCTGTCACCAGGCTGTATCTTATGAACCGTGATAGTTAGACAATTGAAATTTTTACAGATGATATATTTCTGTTGCCGCTATAACAACAAATACTAAAAAATAGAATAAATATTTAAGGGGGCTCCCATACAACAAACGTGTGTTTTTTTGGCGGTTTTATAGATAATGGTACGGAACTTTTCGTGCGCGAGTCCGAATCGCACGTTTGAAAAAACATGATTCTCGTTTACATCATTACCATTTTAATATGATTGATAACTATATCCATAGGTATGTCATATTTATAACGTTATGTTATTCTTATAATCCTTGTGTCAGATCTTGGTCTCCTCAGGGATTATTGGAGGCAAGCTATCATTCTGTATTCGAGGGGTGATCGATACGAGCCCCAACATATAGAGACACAGTTTATTTCAAGTCAGTGTGTTCACTTCAAATATTTACTTACCGCGAGAAACGACCCTGTTGTGTTTGTGGCCACGAAATATGAGATCCTGGTTATAAACTATCAAGTGGCTTATTTTAAAATGAAAATCTAGTGTTAGAACCTGAATTGTGTATTTTTAATATTCTATTTGGTCCGTCGGTATGGACGTTTTATTTCAATTGAATTTATTGTTGGTATATTAATATTTATAAATGGACGTTTTAAAATATATAAAATATGTTAATAGACGGGCCGTACGCTTGGTTGGCACTTTTTTTTTTTTTTTATACTACGTCGGGTGGCAGACAAGCTTACGGCCCGCCTGATGTGAAGCGGTTACCGTAGCCATATTAACGCTCGCAACATAAAATATCGCTCGCGCGCCGCCACCCCCGCTGCCAACGCAGCATCTCCTTCCTATCTGGTGACCTCACTCACTCGCAGGAACACAACAACCCTCAAGGGAATTGTTATTTGGCTGCGGTATTTTGTGAGGTGGAGGTATATTCCCCGAGTCGGGTAGCTTACAATTACGCTCCCTACCTCTCTTTTCGCCAGAGCTTCGTTTGTCAGTCAGCAGGGTGCACCGCGTGCAGGTGAAGTTGGCTTTGGTTCAAAGATGTTGACGAACTGCTTACACCCTAAAACTTATTAAAAAAAAGACTTGGTGTGATATATAAGAAAAGTAATATGAGAAAGCTGCATAATCAGATTTTCATTTCATAGTTCGCTTGGTCTTAGTATTGTTGAATTACTGAAATGTTACATAGCATATGTTATATTACATAGTATATTGCATAACTAATATAAACAAGTTGTTGTTGTTCTTAACACATAAGAGTACACAAAGATAAGCTTTTCATTACAAGTCAACTTCCAAAGTGAAGTTCCAGCCAACCTTATTGGTTATATTCGACACAATAAATATTATTAGAAGAGTGACAATAAATGTGTGCAAAATGTTAAATTTGCAAAACGAAATAAAATAACAAAACGTAATATAAGATCTAGGTAACTTAGATGAATACAAAAACGTACATACATTAACATACACTTACATAAATACATAATATCTTTAATATCTTTAGTTGGTAGCAGAAAAGTTCGCAAACTTAAATTCCATAAAAATATAACTATATGTTCAAGTAATTAATTAAATTAAACTTATTTTAGTCGGAAAAGTCGACTAGCTTCGATCTCATAATTTTTCTCTTAAATCTTCTTCTAGGCGATCGTCCAGACGCGCTCTATATCACGTAACTAAATATATTTTAGTACCATGAAGAGAAATGTTCTGTGGTATAAAGATTTTGGTCAAAATGTCAAACACTACAAAACTATCTAATTTGCAATTTATATGAAATTTGATGGAAAATGTAACAAATCCAAATGCCCAACACGTCTTTAATTTATTACATTCTCGCAGATTTCGTGGCCACATTGGAAGTGAACCCCGAGTTAGCTCGTTACAGTTGCGTGATGTAAGTAGTTGACTAATACGGGAGTACAGCCCTGTGCAATTAACACAGTAGCCTGTGTTATAGAAATATATTGGAAATGAAGGTTGCTATATCTGGCAAACGCAGTTACCCTATCCCTAACCTATCTCATAACCGGTAAAGCCCCGGACCTAATTATGTTGCAAGGATCTATTTTGAGACTTAAGAGCCATATCACATTTTGACTGTGATTTTTGCGTAAAATGGCCAATTTTGGCGTTCTTGATCTCGGAAACAAAAATATATTAACAATGTTGACTTATTGAATAGTACAGAATAGCTATTGGCATAGTACATAGCGGCCTCGCTTTTTGTAAATTTTGCTTAACCTTTTAAATAAACCCAAAATTGCAGAGAAAGATATTCGTAAAATGCGTGCATTCATTATTTTGAGCTCCTGGATTGTACTACTGTTCCAAACAAATGAAATAAAAAAAATTGAATGTTATTTGTTATAATAGACGTGTAGTACATAGCGGCTTCGGAATTTTGAAATATCATTGATTTAATATAGAAAAAAAAAACATTCTTTTAACCAAAAATACTTCGAAAATCGCTTTAAGTAAACTGTTAATTTCTCGAATAAACGATAATATTATTGAGCAAAATTTATACTAGAATAATTGTTACTTCATGATGAATAAACTTTGTAGCATGAATTTATTATCTTATTTCAATAAAAACGATAAATATAACTTCAAAATTACTACAAAAAACGATGCACCGGCGGCCTTCGCGGGTTTAGTACTGCGCGAGAGCTCGTCAGCGTGCAAATGTAATAGGGTTCTTAAAAATTAATAATTGATGAGACTTAATAATTATCGTCTCTAGAACCGCGCAGTTCGTGACCATCTTGTTTCCTATGTGTGGGGATGAATTTCTTGCCGAAGGCATGTGGTGCGACTGTAGAAGGAGGTTGTTGGCATCGTATCGAACAACTCTTCCGAACACAAGTTATTCAAAAAAAAATAATTTATTTGCAATAAATAGGGTAACATTTAAACAGATGTTATTTAAAACAAATCACCAGCCTATTTAGCCATTATAAATAGCATGCAAATTTAACAAATTTTAGCCTAATTAAAAATATTTAGAATTGATCAATTAATATTAAATTTGTCAATAATCAAATTATACATCACTAAGTCTATTTATTAAATAATTGTAAAATAGCATTCAATGTCCGTGGAATATAATGAAACTTAATTAAAAAATGTAAATAATATAATTGATTTAAAAATTCAGTTTAGTATTTAAAAAATATTAATAGACAAATATTAAAGTTCAAACTTTTGTCGCACACATTATTATAAAATATTATTAGTTAAGTAGTCACATTGTTATTAACATTGTTTATTATTTAAAAATTCCTGTATAGTGTAAAAACATTTGTCTAACAGCCATTTATTTAATTTTATTCTAAAACGATTTAATGGCAGTTCACGAATGGATCCGGGTATCTTGTTATACAATCGAACCACCATAAAATAACAGTTTTTTTGGTATAGTGTTGTCCTTGAAAATGGTAAAAATAGTTTATAAAGTCTAAGTGTTAATTCGTCTATAAAGTGATAATGGACGTTTACCAATAAAACTAAATTATCTACTGGCAATTTGGCCTATACTCCCCACGCTGGCCAGACGGATTGGGGAGGCCTGATCGATGTTTTATAATGTATTTCACTTAGTCGCCATGTACGACATCCACGGGAAGAGACGGAGTGATTCTATTCTAGTCTTCCGGAAACCACTAGTAATTGAATTGTTATTACTATCCATTTAATGACTTCTTTATTTGCCAAGTACTGTACAGACGGCAGGCATACATGACTCAATATTACTGGATTCCGATGTTTGCTCACTTACAAATAGTTAATGAGGTGGGTTCCGCGTCAGAACTGAATGTTAGGAGATGTTCATATGATGATCTATGGCATCAAACTGCGGTTCCTGTAAAACATAGTGTCTAATTATTGAAGTGTAATATGTAATCCCTAGGCTTTATTTACTACTAGCTAACCTGCGCAACTTCGTCTGCGTGTGAGAGAGCGAGAAGGTTGAGAGCGAAGCGCAGGATTATCATTAAAAAGGTTATAGTGAGCCAATCTTAAAAGATTGACATGTGCTGCCATAGACATTTTTTTTAGATCTATTTAAGATGAACAATTCCGTCATACATAATTGTTGTGTAACATTAACCGGATACGTAGCGCACGCAACGGAAGCTCTCGAAACGAATAATATTTCCTCGTTTTTGTAACATTTCTGCTCCGCTCTTATTAGTCGTAGCGTGATGCTATATAGCCTGTAGCCTTCCTCGATAAATAAGCTATCCAACACTGAATTTTTCAATTCGAACCAGTAGTTCTTGAGGTTATCGAGTTTAACTAAACAAACAAACTCTTCAGCTTTATAATATTAGTATAGATATCAAAATAAATTGTGTATTTTCATAATAAACAATACGACATTTTTATCATTTAGGGCTTATGCACAAATCTGCGATGCGACGCGATGCGGTGCGACGCTGTGGCTTCGTCTTTTATGAGCGCGAATCGCTGCGCATCGTCTGAAGAGGTAACCAAGAAATTAGAGCCTCTTCAACTTCGTAAGGACATTCGCTTGCTAAAGATTTATCTCCTCTACTATGATGAGTGCCCTGAAGAACTGTTGCGAATTCGCATCGCATCGCATCGCAGTTTTGTGTACAAGCCCTTATACTTATTTCAATCAATTGTCACGAACGTCAGTTCAGTCTGCTGGCTTGTGCGAATTGCGAAGTAAAGAGATAATTACTTCAATTTTCGGGCGTCCGTTTTAATGCTTGTGGCATATCTATAGTATTTATAACATCTTTGTTAGGGATCACATTCTGTGTTTATAAGTATAACTTGTACTAATTGTTTTTGAATTGAAAACTTCTTTAGCGGCGTTGTGCACTTTTTAGGATGGGTAAAAAATGTTAAACACGCGTCAGGACTCGTGATCTGATCGAAAATTCGTAAGACGGAGGGAGAGTAGACAGCCGGCGCGGCGTAGGAGAGGAAGTAAAACCCTTTTATCTTTCTACCGCTTGGTGTAAATGTATGCCTGCTCCTGCTGTTTATTTTTAATGTAATATAAATTGTCATGTTTGTGTACGCTAGCGCTATAAATGAATATTGTATTTTACCACACAAATGATAATACTTTTATACTGATAAATAAAGCAATTCGTGCGAAATTATTGCCTAACCATTCCAAAATATTCCAAAATGCACAACGTTAACGTTCAAGTTTTCACTTCTGTCGGCATTCCCGGAGTGCAACCCGTTTTATTTTATTCTGTGCTTCTACGGGACACTTCTTAACTTTGTTATACTGCGAACTATTATACCATTACTCACATCTAATTTATCTAAACAAAGATATTTGCAGAGGATCGAGGTACTGATTAAGTCCACAGTGTAAAATATTCAGTCTAACAGTTTGTCACATTTTGCATACAACTCATGTTCCGTTTGCACACAAAGCTTGTCGACTGATTGTTGTTTATACGCGCCGGGATCGAACCTGGTGCCTCAGTAATTAGAGGTGAGTGGGAGGCAAGTGAGTTACGGGTATGACTGAGTGCAATATGGACATTGTCGACAGTAGCGACACTTCAAATAATGATGTTTTGTTGAAAGTACAGGAACTTTACACAAAACATCATTATTTGAAATGTTTCTTCGAACGGTGATTTTTATGAAATGAATAACTCATAATATTGTATGTAATATAGTACTTATTCGGTTCAAGATATTTCGCCATCTTTCGTCTGTTGATGTTATTTCGCTTCGCTGTATTGTGATTACAATTTAACTGGTTGTAATTTCTTTTTATCGTGAACAATTATCATGTTATAGATAATCGAACGAAAGTTACGTGTAAATTATTATTTTTTTTAACTAGTAAATGATATTATTGGAAATAATTATTAATAACTTAATCAGTTCACACAAGAAGATTAGGGATTGGAACAGGATTACAGCATAAATCGACCTACCCGTCTACCACAAACACACACTATATTTTATTTCGTTGCTTCATAAGTATTTTACTTTAATTTCTTCTAATATAGAGTTCAAGCACTTATTTAGCTATTAACGTCAGATATGTATCATGAAGCGCTAGGAAAACAGAAAATTAAATTAACTTTGCCCCCTTCGCGAGTATAGACAAGCGAGCGAATTACTGCAAACGACGTGCGTCCGGTACGCGATCAAGCAATGTGACTTGGCCGTCCACCACTCTTGCTGCTTCCAGTAAACGATCGAACGAAATAATGAATGAAAGACTAGCCGACCTGGCAGTTAATAATATATATTCCTCAATTATCTCATGTCTTTGTCATTATTTTAAATCGACAACTTTATGATAACGTGCGTACTGTTTAGTTTTATACTGTGGTCGAGGACAGCCTCCTTTGTTTCAATGTAGGACACTTTATTGGCACACAAATCTTACCCTTTGAAAGAGCCATATTGCTATAAACAAACTTTATCTGTTTTAGTACTTGCTGATGAATTAATAATGTCAACTTTACTATGTCTATTTGTTTTTAGGGTACCGTGCCTCAAGAGCAAGTAAAGAAACCTTGTACCATCACTTAATTCTTCGTCTGCAAGTCTTTTTGTCAGACTTTCTTATTCAGGAACGCGCAGTGGTATCAAATTAAAATGAATATCAAATGCTTAGGTTGTTTTAGCTTAGATCTGCAATTCCTTACAGCTATGATAAAAACAAACATCTAAGCCATGCAGTCAAAAGATATCGCGCCGTTCGCCATCATGAATGTGTATCCTCACAATTTACAACCGAAATGCCGGCGCCGTGTCCGGTACTACGTAGATAGGATTTATCCCGCAAACTATAAAATTGTGAAATGAACTCCCTGTCGAGGTTTTCCCCGAAGACTACAGGATGGGGCAAAAAATGCGTAACGAGGTGCTTACAGAGTCTGCTGCTTACGAGTAATGCTCCTGGTGTTGCATGTGTCCATAGGGTGCGGTAACTGCCTCCTATCATCTGTCACGGGAAGAACATACGTTCTGTTTTTCTACATACTTATACTTACATATATACAGGGCAAATAGAGAACCTCTGTTTTTGAAGTTGGTTAAAAATTAGGTACTGTCGGTACTCGGTGTACACAACTGGTGGTTCAATATTTCTCAAACCGCAAGCTTTGTGTATTCCCCGTTTCAAAATGTTTCTATTTCCACAACAGCGGAGTTTAATTAAGTTTCCACGAAGCTTACATGATGTCCAATTATGTGAATATCTGCTGAAATATAAAGTTCTTTGTATAAAAGTATGAGAAAGAAAACTCTAACAAAAAGGACACATTTTCATGAAGACACACCCTGAGGATACACTAACGCTAGAAGCAAAGTAAACCCTGGATTGAGAACGGGGAAGGATTTAATCGATCGTTAATTTATAAGTTCCAAAAAATTCCGGCAATGTCACTCATAGAAATAAAGCGTTGGAACATTTGATATTACAGGATAGAGTGGAAGATCAAGTGGTCGATTTGCAACGATCAAAATCATTAGACCTGTCACGCAGTGCTTCGGAAAGTTCCCATCGAATCCAATGAAAATTCCACGAGTTCCCATAAAAAACTGTCGAAAGAGCAGCGGTTACGGGCAAAAATATATGTCCATATGTCATATATGTCATGTCATTCTGATGCGTTCAAAAATGTTGATTAAGAAAAAAGTTACGAAAACTGTCACAAATTCATAATTGGTTTATTATAATACACTAGAGGCAATGTTTTGTTGGCCACACTTATTCTGCATCCCCAGGAACACAGCTATAACGAAATCTAGTATGCCACATACAAATATAATACTAAACTTACCCTCACAATAGGTGGAAATAATTTATTCAAAAAAAGCGAAATAAAATCCTATACTGGAATTAACATAGGGACACTTCATAAATTTCTCGACCACCTTTCGGTCCTTGGATCCGGCCCACGCCTGACTCCTGCACGATGCACTTAATTTAAATTGTATTTTAAACAGCACACAGTTTATAATCGTTTGACATGAGCAAGGTAAACTTTTCGAGTAAAGATGCAGACGCAAAGTGACAATTGAAGTCGTATAATTTAATTACCGTCAATTTTCGACCTAAAAGTGATAGGAGTAAGATGTTGAGGTTGTGTCCTTTGAGTTTCCCAACCGCAATGTTATGTTTGTAGAGGTATATGAAATAGTCAGTGTTGCCAGTGAAGTGCAGTGCAAATTTACCAAGCTCCTTGTGTGGTGCGCTCATTTATTTGGCACCCCGAATACGAGCACTGCGATTCGTTTTATTGATATTGTGTTATGTTATTTCGTTCTATTGTCTGTTGTGTTTCATTGTCTATTGTTGGGATGGAACTAAAATTTGCATAGATATTGCAAAAGGTAAATAAATAATAATAATAATATAGTAAGATATGTTGTTGTGGAAACTACCATATATTTTTAAACTAGATTTGAGGTTTTATTAAAAAATACGTTGGTGAATATAGTGTGGGAAAACAATGTTTGGGGTGTAAGTACACACCACTATGTTTAGAGCCAAAGAGATCACCACCTGCATGTGGTGCACTCTGTCGACTACTAATAGAGTACGAGTACTACTTATTTCTTATTCTATGTTTAGGATATCTTGAGTTCTACTGTTGACCTTACAGAAGCACGCAACCAAACACTTTGAAAATTGTTGTATTTCTGCGAGTGAGAGTGATATTGCGTTAATTGCGGGGGTGCCAGCGGTGACCGCTTTACATCATGCGAGCCGTATTCTATAGTGTATAATAGAGACCGATGCCAAATTTAGAGATGGTATCGAAGAAACTTTGTGTCTCTTCGCGTATCTTACCGTACAATAGATTATGTTCAGAGGAGTTGTTTGATATGTCTACAGTCTCTTTTTTTTTTAATTATACCGCTTGCCAAACGCGATAACGCGTAAGTGATCCCTTTGGTGTCGCAAGCATCCAGAACAGGCTGGGATGACTGCTTACCATCAGGTAGATCGTAACGCTGTAACAAAAAAACGCGTGGTTGCTGTTTTATTATGGGGACATAATAGGCCTTGTTTTTTTGCCACTTCCATCTAAATTTGAATTAACTTTAAATATATAAACGAGCTCGGTGGTCGAATGGTTAGGAATGGCCACTTTGACTCCGAGGTCGCGGGTTCGATTCCCGCACAAGACAAACATTTGTGTGCATGAACATGTCTGTTTGTCTTGGTCTGGGTGTTTTCTATGTATTATAAGTATGTATTTACAAAAAAAAAATGTATTTAAGTACATTTATCAGTTGTTTAGTACCCATAACACAAGCGTGTGCGCTTAATTTGGTACTAGATGGCGCTGTGTACATTGTCCAGAAATATTTATTTATTTATTTATTGCTTAGTCAGACAGTAGATTTATCTTTAAGTAACTACTCGTATATTGTAATATATTTGTATGTAGGAATATACATGCAGAACTAATCAAACTAACTATTGTACAAGTTTCATTTCAAGAAGTAATTAGTTTGTTGGACTAAATTAGTTGTGGTATACAGTTAACAACAAAGTGGCGCCTGTTGTTACTTGGACCACAACCCACTAGCTAGTCACTGCATGCAGGTGGAAACTGCACTGTGTGTTTAGGTAACAATTGCATTAATTGAGTTACTTTGTCATAATAAATCCCGTAGTTAAAATACAGCGAACCATTAAAAAAATTGTTTCTCGTAAAATTATTTTTTATTTTTTGCTATAACTTTGGTATGGAGTAGCCAAAGCTAACTTAAATTTTATAGACATTAGCTAACCATGCTCCGTATTAGGTGGTCCGCTTCGCCCAGATTACAGCGGGAATATACAAAAGACTAGATATAGGTGTTGGTGCTGGCTCGCCAGGTGCCGGCTAGGTGCTTCACTTTTTAATAGTGCTGTGGTATCTGCCCTTACTTTACTTTACTTGCCAATTATTATTATTGTGTTTTAATACTATTGTATTCATCATCATCATCAGGTCCATTTTAGTCTCCACTACAGGAGCACCACCCTCTCTTGTTCGTTTTAGACGGAAGGAGGATTTGGCCTACACTCCCCACGCTGGCCAAACGGGTTGGGGAGGTCTAATCGATATTTGATAATGTATTTCCCGTAGTCGCCTTGTACGACATCCGCGGGAAGAAACGGAGTGATTCTATTCTAGTCTGCCGGAAACACCACACGGCCACTATTGTATTAAAACACAATAATGTATATCCAAGTGCATCACAACACGTTCGCATGGCTTGGCGTAACCAGTGTTGCCCACTTTGTGCATTAGATCTACCTTGCCGTACATACGGATCGCACACTCGATTTAACCATACGCCAAATATGCGATAGAGGGCACACTTGTTGCGCCCTACTGATCAATAAACAAGACTATGGCACAAGAGAGTTAGGATGTAATATATGCTGCTGAGTAGCCGTACTCAGTCGGGCAAGCCTTACAGAAAACCACAGTCAAATAACAACCTCTAAAGGTTTAGTGGGTTGTTGACTTCCTGTGAGTGAATGAGGGGATGCGGCCGTGCGACAGATACTTTTTATTAATTAGCTAACTGTGCTAGCGGTAATTGCTTGAGACCATATGGGTAGTATGCTTGTCTACCACTCGACGTAGTATATTAATTTAAAAAACCGGCCAAGTGCGAGTCGGACTCGCCTACCGAGGGTTACGTAAGATCATTATAAATTTGATATTTTTCATTATAAAATAATGAGTCGGAAAAAATATATAAAATATATTTTGCAATATGCACATCAAGCCCTTTCATATGATATTTGAACTAGTAGCTTCAATTTGAAATTATTTTATTAAGATTTTATTACAAACTAGATGACCCGGTGAACTTTGTTTCACCTACATTTATCTAATTAATAAATATACGATGTAAGATCTCTGTCTCTTTAAGAGCCTGCCCTGTGTGCCCGAACCTGAAGGATGTGCTATTGCAAGACATTTGTTTCCTAACTTGCCGCTTTCCATAAAATTTGACAATACCAGCTTAAATGACTCTCTTGCAGTTGCTTGCCATGTCCGAGAATTCCTGACGTGGTCCTTCAACGAAACCTCGCGCATACTGCGCAGCATATTCAACTCCATGAAACACAACACCTGTACGTGTCGCTCAAGTATTGGCGATCCTTTACTAACTTATAAAATGGTGTAATCTTCGATTTATAGATTAGTCCTTTCAACTTGGCGGAATTTCGGAGTCACAGATGACACTGGTTACCTCAAGCCACTTAGTCCAAGCTACTGAAATCTCGCAGTCGATGCTATCCTATATTCCTATCGATGATCGAAGAACAGATCCCAAGTACTTAAACCGTCCGTGCATTCGACCATATTGTTTGACCTTGTGCACGGTCGTGGGATCTGTTGTTGCAGCCCAAGTACTCGATCTTTTCCGTATTCGAATTCAGGCCATAGTTCTCAAGTGACCTCTTCTATTAATTCACTCATCGCACCTCTATCCGCATCCGCCAGTGCAATTATATCAGCATACATGAACACCCGTCAACCCACCGCATAGAGCTGGTCCATGTGGATCCAAGATACTACCTAATTGACAATTCGTCTAATACCACGAATGTCTAAGAATGTTATCTAAGAATGTGTGTATTAATTAAAATTAATGTGAATTACAGATTTAGGTACTTCAGAATAAATAATGAGGATCCATTTTATTTTGTATTATCACATTGTTTAACATGACAGACTTATATAATGTGATGTTGGTCTTTGCATAATGCAAAGTTATACAACTATATGTGAATCCACAAACCTCGTTCTGCGTTCAGCCCACATTTTCTGGTACCTACTATTCGCATCGCTGACACTGGTTACAATTGCAATCATTTTTGTAATTTACAACGCGAGTTTATGAAATTTGCAGATTTCTATTATTTATTCTTAAGTATTGTACAAAGTATGATATCTGGGGGCACGGCAGTGCCCCCACCAAGTCGAGCAAAAAGCGGCACGGCCGTACCATCCTTTTCTCGAAGCACTTCAGGCCTTTTTAATCCACAACAAAGTTATAGGGGGTCGCCCTATAACTTTGTTGTGGATTAAACTAGGAGCCTGAATTTTTAGTAACCAAGTAGATATTGTATAAACACGGTAAATTTAAAATTTCATTCAATTTGAACCAATAGTTTTAGAATTATAACTAGTCAGAGTTCCTTAATTTTGTCACTCACTCACTGACTCACCGATCATCAAAATTCTAAGGCACTTCTAGCAGACATAGAAGCTTCAAATTTAGAATACAATTCGTGTTTACTGTATAAATCTAAACTAAAACTCTTAATCATCTTACATCGCTTCCAGCTCCTGATTATCCTCCATTCTTCTTTAATCAATTTACTGATCGTGATGTTGAGAAGAGCATACGTTATGTTGTGTCGAATGCCGTGGGAGATGACAGCATTAGTCGTGCAATGATCTTACCAATTCTTGACATCGTCCTTCCTACCATTACCGTAATCCTTAACATTACTATATCATCCGGCATATTTCCAACAGCTTGGAAGAATACTTTTGTTTTCCCTCTGCCTAAAAAACCTCAGCCATCTTCCTTTTCAGACTATCGTCCCATTTCCATTCTCCCTTTCCTGTCTAAAGTCCTAGAACGCCTTGTTCAACAGCAGTTGAATGATTTCCTCTACAAAAACAGCGTCCTTAATCCATTCCAATCTGGTTTCCGCCATGTTCATAGCACGACTACTGCCCTTGTAAAAATCTCTGATGACATTCGTTGTGCTATGGATCAGTCACACTTGACTGCTGGATTTTAGTAATGCTTTTTGCACCGTTGATTTTGACATCCTGTTAAAGCAATTTTTTTTTTTTTTTTTTTATACCACTAAAGTGGCAAACAAGCATACGGCCCGCCTGATGGAAAGCAGTTACCGTAGCCTATGAACGCCTGTAACACCAGGGGCATCACACGCGCGTTGCCGACCCTGTAAAAACCTCTTCACGCCCTTTTTGAAGAACCCCATGCTGTAGTCTCCTGAGAAAACCTCGACAGGCAGTTCATTCCACAGCTTAACCGTACGCGGGAGAAAACTTCTCTGGAACCGCACGGTACGCGACCACTTAGGCTCCAATGTGTGAGGATGAATTCCCTGTCGATGGCGAGCGGTGCGACTGTAAAAGGAGGCCGTGGGCATCATGTCAAACAACTCCTCTGAACACACCCCATTGTACAAACGGTAGAACACACAAAGGGACGCAAAATCCCTCCTCAGACTTAAAGGTTCTAAACCGTCTGTCAGTTTGGGATCGTCAACAATCCTCACAGCACGCCTCTGAATCGAGTCGCAAGGTGCAAGCTGGTATCTAGGCGCTCCCGCCCACAGATGACAACAGTACTCCATATGCGGCCGTACTTGAGCTTTGTAGAGCAGAAGCCTTTGCCGCGGATTGAAGTACTGTTTGGCCCTGTTGAGCACGCCTAGTTTCTTCGACGCCAGCTTGACCTTCCCCTCCAGATGACATCGAAACTGGACGTCGCTGGAGATTTCAACGCCTAGAATCCCAATACTTTTGGCGACAGTAAGGGGTGTATTCTGGAAGTGAGGAGCCACAGCAAAAGGGGTTTTCTTAGCGGTGAACGCGCAGACTTGTGTCTTAGAGGGGTTGAATCGCACTAAGTTCTGTTGCCCCCAATCGGACACTTTACTTAGTGTGCTCTCGATTTCCGACACAAGTCGTTCGCGGCTCTCCTCCACCAGAGAGCGGGGAATATTAGCGCGGCCCGTATAAAATGTGTCCCCGGTGCTATCATCCGCATAGCAATGAATGCTGTCAATAGATAACATATCATTAATATGCAGCAAAAACAGCGTCGGGGACAATACAGCATATCGACTCCGCTCTGAGCTGGCAAGTGCAGGTCTCCAGCATATGTCAGAAGGTTATAGGTACTTTGCGTAGTCTTTTTCGCTATAAAAACTTTCTCCCTTTTAAGACAAAGATCTTGCTTGTGCAAAGTCTGATCCTTCCTATAATCGACTATGCCGATGTGTGCTATACCGATTTGAACGCAGACCTTCTCAACAAGCTTGAACGACTTCTCAACAGCTGCATACGTTTCGCGTTTGGGCTTCGGAAGTATGATCACGTTTCAGCTTATAGATCTCAACTGAAATGGTTGCCTATTCGTCAGCGTAGAAGTGTGCGCATCCTCACTACCCTCTTCTCTATCCTTAATGACAACGCTTCTCCGGTTTATCTAAAAACCAAATTCCAACCCCTCTGTTCTATTCACTCTAAGAACCTCCGCTCTGAAAACAATCTTCTCCTTTTTTGCCCTCCCCATCACTCTGGTTTTGTAGACCAATCTTTCCAGATTCAGTCCATCCGTCTCTGGAATACGCTACCTGTTGAAATCAGAAGAGCTTTAACTCGGAACTCATTTAAATCTATGACGCGTACCTATTTCTTCAAGATAACAAAGGATCTACAGACATAATATGTTTCTAAATGGATATGTATGTAGATGTATATATGTGTGTATGTATATGTGTATTTGTATGTATATATATGTGTATGTATGTATAAAGTTATGGATATGTATTTATGTATTTAAGTACTGATACGTATGTTATGTATTTTATCTGTTATGTATTTATATTCTAAATTACTATTTATTGATAATGCTTCTTAATATATTTAATATGTCAGTAATTTTAATATCAATATTCGCCTTGTGCACCTACCATGTCTTATCTCTGCATCACCCTAAGGTCGACTGGTAGAGAATGCTTGTATAGCATTAAGTCCGCCTTTGTACATTGTTTGTATGTGCATAAAGATTAAATAAATAAATAAATAAATACAGAGCCTTGCGGGACGCCAGCATTAATGTCCATGCTATCGGAGCAACTGCCATCCACAACGGCTCTAATGCTTCTGCTGGACAAGAAGCTAGCGACCCATTCGCATAAACCCTCTGGTAGACCGTATGCAGGCAACTTCGAAAGAAGACTACGGTGCCAGACCCGATCGAACGCCTTCGCCATATCCAGACTGACAGCCAATGCCTCACCTTGACTCTCCACGGCTGAAGCCCAGCGATGTGTAAGATACACTAGAAGATCACCAGTCGAGCGACCATGACGGAAGCCGTATTGATGGTCGCTGATTAAATCGTGCTCTTCTAGGTATTTCAGGAGCCGGATGTTAATGACGCGCTCCATTACCTTGGAGAGAAGGGAGGTAACAGCGATAGGCCTGTAATTCGATGGGTCTGATCTGTCACCCTTTTTGGGCACAGGGTGCACGTTCGCAGTCTTCCACGATGATGGAACTTGCCTAGTGGAATAAGAGAGCGCGAAAAGGCGCGTAAGTACAGGACACAACTCAGGAGCACACAGCTTTAGCACCACTGCCGGAATGCCATCTGGTCCACTCGACTTATGAACGTCGAGGGATAATAATGCCCGCCGAACATCTCGTTGAGAAAATGAGATTTCCGACATGAAATCACCACACCGCGGGATGGAGGGCGGTGCAGCACCCCCGTCGTTCAAAGTCGAGTTTGAGGCAAAGAGATTCCCCAACAGATCGGCTTTCTCTTTAGCACTGTGGGCCAGACTACCATCCGGTTTTCGAAGTGGTGGAAAGGACGACTGACAAAAATTTCCCTCGGCAGCCTTAGCGAGCGACCAAAACGCACGGCTCCCAGATGGGTGCTTAGCTAGGCGCTCACCAATCCTGCCGATGAACTCGAATTTTGCCCTGGCAATTACTCTCTTACAGAACCTCGAGGCAGCATTAAACTCGCGTTTCAAGTCAGAAACATTATGAGCTCCGTTAATACGTGCCGTGGTCCAAGCCTCGTAAGCAGCTTGCTTGCGGAGTTTAGCTTCCCTACAAGACCGATTAAACCACGGCCGCTTCTTAGCACCTGAAGTAGCTACCCGCCGGTTTGGAATAAATAATTCCATTCCAGCTAAAATGGCTTCAGCTACAGCAGATGCACAGATGTCTATATGTTCCGACTCGAAACAGAGCTGCCTCCACGGGTACGATGCATAAAATTCACGCAATCCATCCCAGTCTGCTGACTTATAGTGCCACATGCGACGCCAACCGGTAGACCGGGGTACGACAGGGCTAGCGCATGGCACTTGTGTCCGGATGAGACAGTGATCCGATGAGCCAAGTGGCGCATCCACCGAGACTGTATACCCATCCGGGTGTGTGGTCAGCAGAAGGTCCAGTAGAGAGCTGGTATGGTCCTCTATATCTGGTATTCTCGTTGGAGAATGAACCAGCTGTGAGAAACCATAGGCCAGAGCAAAATCATGAACAGACCTCCCCGCGAAGTCAGTGGACCGAGAGCTGAGCCACTCGGCATGGTGGGCATTAAAGTCTCCCAAAATCACTAACTCCGCGGAGGGGTACTTTTCAATGACTTTGTCAGACGTCATTTGCAGGTGCTCGATCAATCGAGTTGTGTCTGCATCACCGCTATGAGACCTGTAAAGGCACGCGTAGATACGGGTGCGGCCGCCCTGATCCACGCGTACCCACAACACTGACAGGTCTCTGTCTTCAAGGCCGTGAAGACGTCGACAGCAAATATCATCCCGGACGTACATACATACCCCGGCTCGACGTACAAAAGAATGTTCAAGTTTGTACCCGGGGTATAATAAGTAAGAAGTATCGGTCGGGCAAGATATCTGCGTCTCCGTTAAAAAAAGTAGGGTCGGCTTTGCAGTTTCAAGATGGTGGTGAACTGCGTTTATATTTGAGTGAAGTCCCCTAATATTACAGAAATCCACGTTAAGTGTGGATGGGGATGCCGCTGGAGAAAACTTCTTTCTTTTTTTCTTCATGGCCATAAAAAAGGTGTCAGAGGATTATGAGAAGCTGTTTCACTGACGATGCGAGGGACAAAAAAGCGCGGTGTCTACCCCCGCAGTACAGTGTAGGTTGTGCGGTTTGCTGGCGCGGCGGGCGGAAGGGCCCCCGGTCCCCCCCTGCTGCAGCAGCCGGGTCCACTCCGGTCTCCTCCTCCGGCACGACTACTACAACAGGGACTTTACACAGGCTGGCGGTTCAGCCTCCCGGGGCGGAGATTAAGTGATCCCCGGGTTCGGGAACCCTACTGACCTGCGGGCGGCCAGCGGACAGCCGTTTCACCGGGTCTCCCTGACCGCCGCGCCAACACATCGCGCCTACACCGCTAACGGCGGTTCGACAGCCGCTGGTCTCACTGCCGTCAGCATAACAACTCCTCTGTAAAAAAGCCCTGGTGACCTAGCTCACTCGCAGGAACACAGCATAGCCATTATGGCTGCGGTTTTTTGCCAGGTGGAGGCACTTCCCCAGTCGGATGCTGGCCAAGCCTGGAGCGAACGACCGCACTGTACCCCCCTCCCAATTTGACCAGTGCAAGGGGAGCACAGTATGATGTTTCGCTGCGTCCTACCTCTCTTTCGCCATAGCCTCGTTAGCTGGTCGACAGGGTGCACCACGTGCAGGTGAGGTTGGCTTTAGCTCGGAAGATGTCGATGAGCTACTTACACCCCCAGAGCAATTGCGTTCTCTCAACATATTATCTCCAACGGTTATTGATTGGTTCCATTCATATTTGTACGGGCGTCAGCAGCGGGTGCGCATTGAGGATTCATATTCTTCATGGTGTGCGATCGCTGCTGGCGTTCCGCAAGGTTCCGTTTTATCTCCTCTTTTATTTGCTTTATTTATTAATTCTATCACTTCAAATCTTCGCTCTTCCTACCATCTGTATGCAGACGATTTACAAATCTATACGCATGGTTCTTTATCACAAATTACTGATGCCATTTCTATTATTAATGCTGATCTTGCTCTTATATCTCAGTGGAGTGAGTCTCACGGTCTTATAGTAAATCCAACTAAGACGCAAGCAATCATAATAGGTAGCCCTTACCTTGTATCTAAAATTGATTGACCTAACTTGCAACCGATTATCTTTGATGGTATTCATATTTTATACTCCGACACCGTGAAAAATCTTGGAGTGGTCTTTGATAAAACCTTATCTTGGGCAGCTCAAATTGGTAATGTCAGTAGGAAGCTTTTTGCTTCCATTGCCTCCCTTAGAAGACTGCAAAATTTTTTACCCATTGATACCAAAATTGCTCTTGCACAATCCTTGCTCCTCCCTATTCTTGATTACGCTGACTCCTGTTATCTTAATCTCACAGAGGAGCAATTAAATAAACTTGAGCGCCTTCAAAACCTTTGTATTCGGTTCATATTCGGATTGCGTAAATATGACCACGTCTCTGAATTTCGTTCTCGGCTCAAGTGGCTTCCTATTCGACTTCGCCGTAATCTACACATCCTTTCTCTTCTTTACTGTACTCTTTTCAATCCTGCTACTCCTGGTTATTTAAATGAGCGATTCTTGTTTCACGGCGATGTCCAGGAGCGTGCTATGCGCAGCACCCTTTCCCTTCGTCTTGTAACACCATCTCACTCTTCTCAATATTATGCAAAATCATTCACTGTGCAGTCCATAAGGCTTTGGAATGCTCTGCCGTAAACTATCTGTAACGCGCAATCTATTGTCACTTTTAAAAATCTTGTTAAAATTCACTATATGTCACTTATCTCTATTTAACTTCTTTATGTATGTTTCTTTGTTTGTCACTGACTGCTTTTTCATTATAAGTACATTTATATATATTGACGAGCTCGGTGGCGTAGCGGTCAATGACGCGGCTTCGACACCAACGCTCGTGGGTTCGATTCCCACATAGGACAAACATTTGTGTGCATGAACATGTCTATTTGTCATAGTCTGGGTCTTTTCTGTGTATCATAAGTATGTATTTACAAAAAAAAATGTATTTACGTATGTTTATCAGTTGTCTAGTACCCATAACACAAGCTTTGCTTATTTTGGGGCTAGATGGCGCTGTGTAATTTGTCTGACAATATTTATTATTATTTATTTTTATTATATATCTATGTAGTGTATGTATGATTATGTGTGTACATGTTTATGTATGTTTGTATTGTATAATTGTGTAGGTATATAGTATATGCTGCGCCATCTACCTATATTTCAAGTCTCCTCTACCCAAAGGTTGCCTGGAAGAGATCGCTAAGCGATAAGGCCGCCTTTCGTACTTAATTTTTTAAGTGTTTATTTTTTAAAACTGTACTGTATTTTTGGTGCAATAAAGAGTATTGTATTGTATTGTATTGTATTGTATTGTATGTATGTTCAAAGGTAACTAGTAAAATGGTCAACGGAATGAAAAAGCAAGAATGGGACATGTATTATGAAGTTGTACCAAAATCCCGCAAAGTATTAAATAGACTAAATTGCCAGAAAAAAAAACACTAATAATCATAACCGCGCGCGGCGGAGGTGGCTTGCCTGCGCCGCCGCGGTTATCACGATTCCCGTCCTGCACAGAAATGCGACCACTTTCTTCCAGGCAACCTCTGGGTCTTACTGCGATATCCCAGGTATACACACAAATACAGACCACGATTTATTTAACTTACGCACTGTAAAAAAAATTTTTTTTTGGCATTTTTTACGAGGCATTTTTTTTAATACAGTCGCCACTTCTTGAAGATTTTTGAAAGACAGTTTTTGAAGGGCACCTCAAAAACTTTAATCAATACATCAAAACTTTATGTTCGAACCAATATTAAAAAAGCAAACGTATTCAAGCTTTAAACTGCTTGTGCAGACTTATTGTTAGACTGGAATCGAGTAGCAATTTATGAAAATATCGATTATCGTAATAATAGTGTGGAGTCGTTGGTGAGTGGAGTAGACACCCATGTTTCCGACTCGATACCTCTTTATTACAGTTATTGTAGATTTCCACTCGCGTCTGGATTGTTAGTGTTGTCTTGTTACCAATTGTCACTTTAATTTATTTTAGTTAGGTATAAAACAAAGCGCTTTAAAATTATAGGATATAAAATTTATACGCTTTAGATATACTAGCTGTTACCCGCGCCTTCGCCCACGTGGTCCAGGGGAGCTGCCATTGATTTGTGTATATTTTTTTCTTGATTTATAAATATTATATAAGGTTCCTTTCGACGTAAAAGAAGGACAATTGATTATAAACTTTAGTTTTTTCCGTGGGAATAAAACGTTTTTCCGGGATAAAGCTTATGTCACTCTCCTGGCCTTAAACTATCTCCTAAAAACAAATCATGTCCGCACTTAGGTTCCTTTTGACGTGAAAGAAGGACAAATGATTATAAACGTTCTAAAAAGATTGCGGTATAGCATATATCTTTTAAGATTTGCTCACTATAACCTTTTTAATGGTAATCCTACGTTTCACTCTCAACACGATCAGCTACTTTATTTACATATTATGCATTTTCTTTCTTCACCGCCATTTCACGGATTCCTTGCAGGGACTTGAAGGCAATGGTTGGAAGATATCCCTTATACCGATAAGTCCGCTCTTGTATATTATGATAGAAGATACATTTTCGAGGTGCTATGTAAACGTTAATGCAACTTTTTTTTCTTTGTAAACCTTTATTAGGTTTACAAACAAAAAAAAATTGTATTTATTCGTAAATCTTCTTTGGTCATATAAAACGTTGACTTTATAAGTACTTACCACAAAAAAATGCACAGTGTGATGAAATTTTAAGTAAAAAGCAATAAAATTACATGGTTTCGTGTGTGGAAGTGTCCCAAATAATAGCTTCACGTTAACCCAGCGCCGAACGTCAATAATTTTGCAAATTCTGTCGAAATTTGGCCACGAGTTTATTAACTTATTAAAATGCAAAGTTTGTACAAAATTGCACACGTGCCAAATATTGTTAATGTGGGGTGATTTGGCAGGTGGGGGGCGTGATTGATCTAATGAGTAAAACAGTGCTCGGGATTTTCATACAGGATATAATATTATGTAAATTGACACATTGAAGGTTTAGATACTTACCTAAACGACTAGATGTCGTTCGCCTCGAACTGAGACCTCTAAATTGTTTTCCAAATCAATTTTGATATGGTGGGCATAGGTACATTCCCATCACTTGGTCTCCTATGTAGCCAGGATTAATAGCGGCGACCGCCAAAAAAGGCAATGAACAGTGAAGTCCATTGCAGTCCCGGGGGTAAACTACGGCTGGTTTGGAACTCACAAGTAATTTAATCAGAAGAAATTAGTAGGAGTAAGAAGCTTTTGGATTTTGACTTCCCCTCTTAGAAATGTGAGTGACAGCAATATGGCAAATAAGGCATTAAAAACCTAAAGAGATGGCTAGTCAAGTCAAGCTCAACTGCCGTGCACCACGGATTTTAACACTATATATATATAAAGATAGTCCAATACGCAGCGACCTAAGTGTTCCCCCTTCTCGTTTCGTAGTATTGCGGAAGAGGATGTTAGGAAAAGTATTCTGTCAATTTCAACTAAAGCTGTGGGCAGCGATGGCGTGAGCCTTGATATGCTTCTAATCATTTTGGATTATATTTTGCCGGTTATCACACACATTCTTAACTTTTCCTTGGCATCAAATGTCTTTCCGTCAGCTTGGAAAAAGGCTCACGTTATTCCTTCTCCTAAAGTTACTAACCCTTCTTCTCTGTCGCAATATCGCCCCATCTCTATTCTTCCCATACTGTCAAAAGTATTGGAAAGCGCTGTCCATAAGCAATTTCACTCCTACTTAATCTGGATTCCGGCCCTCTCATAGTACAGTCAGTGCTTTGCTCCATGTTACTGAGGACATTCGACATGCAATGGATAATCAAGAGCTTACTGTTATTGTGTTGTTGGACTTTAGCAGTGCCTTCAACTCAGTGGATTTTGATGTCCTTCTCGGTACTCTTAGCGCACTTAACGTCTCTTCTTCCGCAATCTCATGGTTTGATTCCTATCTTCGAGATCGACACCAATGTATTAAACTTGATGACACTTTCTCTAGTTGGTCCACGTTAAAAGCTGGTGTACCACAGGGTAGCGTATTATCACCTCTCCTTTTCTCGGTCTTTATCAACCAAATTGTCCATGTCATTTCATCGTCATATCACCTTTATGCAGATGATCTACAGATGTACCGACGTTTTGCACCATCAGACGTTTGCTCGGCAATTAGATTACTTAACGCAGATCTTGATGCTATTGGGGAATGGGCTAAATCATTTGGCTTGTTAGTTAACCCTCTGAAATCACAAGCAATGATCATTGGTAGTAGCCGGTTAATACCCAAACTTTGCTCGGTACCTAAGGTACAATACAATGGTATCGACATACCCTACTCCTCAAAGTCCAAAAACTTAGGTCTTATTCTTGACTGTAATCTATCCTGGTCTGCTCATATTAATGAGGTCAGCAAGCGTATGCATCATTCTTTCCACTCTCTTAGACGTCTTCAAAACTTTCTCCCCCTCTCCACTAAAGTCATGCTCAGTAATACTCTCCTACTTCCCCTCCTCGACTACGCTGATATATGTTATCTTGATGCGAATGAACAGCTCTTAAATAAATTAGAACGCTTACAGAATCTTGCAATCAGGTTTATATTCGGACTGAAAAAAACTGACCACGTTAGTGAGTACCGCGCCCGGCTCAAATGGCTTCCCATCCGCAGTCGCCACAATTTCCATATCCTGACTTTTCTTTACAAGATCCTTAATAATTCTTCTGCTCCAATCTACCTCCGTTCCCGTTTTAATCTCCTTCCCCCTATCTCGCGCCCTCGTCGTCCGTGTCACACCAAAACGCTGCTGCTTCCTACTGCGCATACAAAATTTTTTTACAATTCGTTCACCTACTGCGCTACTCAGTTATGGAATAAATTGCCCTTGCATATTCGCAACAGCCCATCCGTCTATTCTTTTAAGAAAAAATTGAAAGATTACTATTTATCTGATATGTCTAAATAGTATGTATGTATGTATTTATATGTATAGGTATTTATGTATTTAATATGTGTGTATCTAAGAATATGTATATATACTTAGATAGATTACGATATACACAATATCGCGTTATGTTATATAATATATTTAATAATTTCAGGCACATAGCTACCTCTAACCGCTACTCAACATACTCTCCCACTGCTGAAGGTTGGCTGGAAGAGATCTCTATTAGAGATAAGCTCGCCTTTGCATACCACTTACGTAAACTCTTGTAACGTTTTATTTTTTGTAATGTGCAATAAAGAATAAAGAATAAGATAGCACTATCTATCAATTTAGATATGTCACAAACTACTACGAGGCGAGCTCGATGGCGTAGCGGTCAATGACGCGGCTTCCACACCAACGCTCGTGGGTTCGATTCCCACACAGGACAAACATTTGTGTGCATGAACATGTCTGTTTGTTTGGTTTGTTTTTGTTTTTTTTTTGTTTTTGTTTTCGTTTTTTTTACATAGAAAATACCCAGACCAAAATTTGTTTGGTCTGGGTATTTTATATGTATCATAAGTATGTATTTACAAAAAAAAATGTATTTACGTATGTTTATGAGTTGTCTAGTACCCATAACACAAGCTTCGCATACTTTGGGGCTAGATGGCGCTGTGTAATTTGTCTGACAATATTTATTTATTTATTTATTAAACCGGTTACAATACTAAATAAACATGTATCTACATAAGCTACATATCTACCAAATTCTATCTAAATCAGACTAGTTTACGAGTAGAAATGAATATTTCACATTAAAGCCGATGTCGCAAAACTACGGTGGCGGCGCGCGTGCGTATTTCCATGTTGCGAGCAGCGGTAATCGCTTTACATCAGGTGGGCCGTATGCTTATCTGCCACTACACAACGAGCATTTTGTCACCCGATGGAAAGCATCACCACCACCCATAGAAACCAGAAACACCTAGGGGTCGCCGATCTGTTGTCTGCCTTTTAAGGGAAATATAGACTCTACTACTCTCTACTCTACACTAATACGGTTTAGAACCTTTAAGTCTGAGAAGAGATTTTGCGTCCCTTTGTGTGTTCTACCATCTGTACAATGGGGTGTGTTCAGAGGAGTTGTTTGACATGATGCCAACGGCCTCCTACAGTGGCACCGCTCGCCATCGACAGGGAATTCATCCTCACACATTGTGGGTTTTAGACAACTGATAAATAATATACGTAAATACATTTTTTTTTTTTGTAAATACATTCTTATGATACATAGAAAACACCTAGACCAAGACAAACAGACATGTTCATGCACACAAATGTTTGTCCTGTGTGGGAATCGAACCCACGAACGTTGGTGTCGAAGCCGCGTCATTGACCGCTACGCCACCGAGCTCGTCTCATTCATAGCGTGGACTAAGTAATAATACCACCAACATTAAGTCATCGCATATTACATAAATATTAGGAACAATACATAACAATAGAAATATTCACATTTGGATATAATATTTCAACCAATTGCATACGATTCCACGAAACACCCTCGCAGGGCCGCTGACTTGTATAATTCAGTTGAATGCAAACAAAGGGAGACATATGGCTTGTTGTTTATCGAACAGTATAAGAACTTCTACATACTGATGATTTTATTTAGTTACCTCGAAATATCGTGGATCAATGTACATAACTGCATATGTAGTTACCTACATGTACTGAATGTGTACATGTCAATAAATATTTTTTTTATATGTGAGGGGAGCAAACGAGCATGTGGGTCACCTGGTGGAAAGCAATCACCACCGCCCATGGAGATCAGCAACACCAAGGGGTCACCGATCCGTTGCCAGCCTTTTAAGGGAAATATAGACTCTGTTCTTGAAGGCCCCCATGTCGTAATTGTTCGGAAATACCACTTAGAAACTTGCATACTAATAAATATAAATACATGGTTTAAATAATCCGATCCATTTTGACGACGTCTTGTGTTCTTTTCTTATACATCCGGATCTGCAAAATGGACAAGCCAGTTTTGCTAAGCAATGACATACCAAATAAATCTTTTATAACTTATTTATTTAATTGCAATTTATCAGTCGGGGTGCAGTTGAAATGCAATCCGTAAATTCGAAATAAAAAATCGGTTGTCTTGTAAAGTCGGTTTACTGACGATAGTTGAACGTGACAACGTCATAAGAAAATACTGCCGGAATGTTTGCATTTTTCAAAAGAAAATTTTAATACAACGCCTGAGAGCGAGGTAACGCCGCATACGTCATATTTTTTCGTGCGTGCAGCCGGCTCCATCGAATTTTAGGACCTTGTCACGTCAAAAAAATATATATTCTTTATTGCATAACTAATACAAAACAATTTGATGTTACAAATATGAATACAAAGGTGAGCTTATCTCTACGAGAGATCTCTTCCAACCAACCTTACAGAAACTTTATGACACTAATCATCCATTTATAACTAAAATAGATACTTCATAATGTATATTTGATGCGTGGTTGCATCGGTGAGCTCCCACAATTGTCCATTCTATTCTTGGCGGCTCCGAGACAGTTATTTTAATCGAAGCTTTGACTTACCTTCAAATCAATCCAAGTCTGATATCGATGTACTGTTATTATCTTTTCTTCAGTGTTATAATGTTTTTTCAATGTTAGAAAACGTAATAATAAGAAGGTAATGTTTTTTTCTCTACATCAGCGCATTTTTTTAAAGAGATGTGGGCTAGGGGAGTGTAGAGAGGGAGGAGATCGATGGCGTCATTGCGCGTGTCAGTCTAATCGATCACGTAAGTTAAGCATCGTGGACCGTAGCCTGTCTATGGAGCCACTACTGAGTTCTCGAACCTAAGTGCTCCATCGTCAGCTTCTACTCCGGATATGCCAAAGAAGCATAGCGATCGGGTTTTGTTACGAAGTTTCCATCTCCAGACTCGTGGTCCGCGGTCTATCCTCAAAGCAGGAGCATCTGTTACTCCTGGCGAGCATTCTCCTGTCCGTCAGTCTGTCACCTAGAGCATGAGGCTACCCCGAGACTTAGTAGTAGTAGATAACATGTAGAGTTCATTACTATTAAATCGTATTTATTTTCTTTACCTCATATCGTCTTAACCTTATTAACACCGTTACAATACTAATTATTGTAACCAAAAACTGGCAATATTATGATTTCAAAAACTGATACATATAAACCTAATTCAGAATATCGTGTTTACGACAAATGAACATTACCATTCTGATCACAAGCCGGCTGCTAATGAAACGACAGTATTTAACATCAACGACATGTCGCACAAGCCTCTTTAGCACGCAGCTCTAGTTGTTAACACGCCTTTATTACGAGTACAACAGTCTGTGGTACAAATAACAAGCAACCAGCGAGCGAACCCTGGGATTGGCCAGATAGAAAGCGGACACACGCTCAAGCATCAGATGTCCATAATCAACGAATGTAGTTGACCGCAGCGATGTGGTTTGCTATCGAATATGCAACTCTGTAACTCGTGAAAAATAGAAACCATATGCTATGATAACTTTGGAGTGTAAGTGGTTTATCAACATCTTTGAACCAAAGCCAACTTCACCTACACGTGGTGCACCTTGCTGACTGACAAACGAAGCTCTGGCGAAAAGATAGGTAGGGAGCGTAATTGTAAGCTACCCGACTGGGGAATGTACCTCCACCTCACAGAATACCGCCAAATAACAATTCCCGTGAGGGTTGTTGTGTTCCTGCGAGTGAGTGAGGTCACCAGAAAAGAAGGAGATGCTGCATTGGCGGCGGGGGTGGCGGCGCGCAAGTGATATATTATGTTGCGAGCGTTAATACGATTACGGTAACCGCTTCACATCAGGCGGGGTATGCATGTCTGGCACCGACGCAGTATAAAAAAAAAACAGAGCTACATACATTTTACAAAGAAAGCAAATAGGTATATTTATTCTCTTAAATCTGAACGACTTCCTCTTTTTTATACCACGTCGAGTGGCAAATAACACTTATAATAACGCATATACGGATTATCTGAAGCGGTAAACCGCTTGTAACATTATGATCGCTCGCTCATTGCCATTCCTTCTGCTAATGCAGCAATTGGTCAGAAGCTTCCAGGTGTCTGTATTCACTTGTAGGAATACAACAAACTTCTAGTCTTCGTTGCAATATCTGCAGTTTTAAATCAGAGATATCCGTGTCAGGTACAGTTATCAGTATCGTTCTTTGTATTTTTTTCTGTCTAGCTATCATTTATAACATGCTATCAGGAACTTAGTACTTAGAAAATCTTTTTTTTAGAACATTTTTTGAGGTAAAACTTCTTTACGTACGCTGGACTTGGGGAGTAAGCTGGTGAATGCGTGACGAAAGAGTTACGGAAACGGCGAATTAATTTGAGAGGGAGATTTTTTTTTTAATATACTACGTCGGGCGGTGGACAAGCATACGGCTCGCTTGATGTGAAGCGGTTACCGCAGCCATATTAACGCACACAACATAAAATATCGCTCACGCGCTGCCACCCCCACTGCCAACACAGCATCTCCTATCTTTCTGGTGACCTCACTCACTTAAAGGAACACAACAACCATCAAGGGAATTGTTATTTGGCTGCGGTATTCTGTGAGGTGGAGGTACATTCCCCAGTCGGGTAGATTACAATTACGCTCCCTACCTCTCTTTTCGCCAGAGCTTCGTTTGTCATTTAGCAGGGTGCACCGCGTGCAGGTGAAGTTGGCTTTGGTTCAAAGAACGTGATGAACCACTTACACCCCAATATATAAGTTAGTAGAGCTAAATAACTTTTACTTCAGTCGTGTGATCTAAAGCACACTATTTTTTTTATTATTTTACGCGTTCTCTTCCAACTTGTACCACAAGATACATAATACTAGTTACAATGTAATCAAGTATCGCCAGGTATTGGCGAGTTGGAAGTTTCTGCAACTGGGTTACCGCTGCCACCGTATACCTGTCCATCTGTGCATTGAATGGCGTGAGAATGTACCGTTCTGGTCGAACTAATGTAACGCTTATAAATTGTTTGATTAAAACACTTGTCGCCCGAGCAATACTTTAGACGTGAGTTGATTAATAGCTCAATAAAATGTATTTATAAATTGGCTGAAAGAAAGTTCCTGACTTGGAACAAAGAAGCAAATCATGTACACAGAATCTAAGTCATTTTGTAGTTTCTAAAACATTTTTCACCATCGACAGGGAATTCATCTTCACACATTGGAGCCTAAGTGGTCGCGTACTGTGCGGTTCCAGAAAAGTTTTCTCACGCTTACTGTCAAGCAGTGGAATGAACTGCCTGTCGAAATTTTTTCAGGACACTACCGCATGGGATTCTACAAAAATGCGTGAAGAGGTTTTTATAGGGTCGGCAATGTCGCGTGTGATTCCCCTGGCGTTCATAGACTACTGCAACTGCTTTCCATCAGGCGGGCCGCATGCTTGTTGCCACTTTAGTTGTATAAAAAATATAATTATTTTTGTGTAAATTTCATGAATTCTAGATTTAACTATTTACAGAAAAGTTGCGACTTAAAAATCAAGTATATATTTCTGACAGCATCACGATCCCAGTTTAATGTTTAAAAAATGATTCTAATTTTGATAAATTTATGTATTGACATATCATCATCATCATCGTTATTAGCCTGTATCAATCCACTGCTGATTGGAGCGATCGCAAATGGTGGAAGGCATTCGGGAAGGTCCATATCCAGCAGTGGACAAATACACGTTGGTGATGATAGTGGAACATAGAAATGGAAACACAAGTTACATTGAAATTGTCTTATAACCACAACAATGAAACTTCAGTACTATACAAATTAGTCAAAATATCTAATGTAAAGTTTAATATAACTTGGATGTACTGTACGAATTCAAATTTTCATAAATTATAAAAGCAACAAGGTAAGCTGTTCGCTGAATGCACTGGCCAATTGGAGATGAGTTTATATTTGTAATAGAGATGGGCCAATAGTTTTACCAGTCACGGTGTATGGAGTTTTATTCGGTTTTTTATTATTAAATCTATTCGATTCCATTTATAGGTATATGACGCGAATAGAAAACACATGTTTGATTTTACGATTGCTTTCCGAAGCGGGTAGAGTCTGTGATCAAAAACAGCTTGTCACTAGAATGCACAGAGAGCCGGATATCTCTGCATTCTGGAAAGTATTAATATCTATAATAATATAATACTAAATAATTGTTAGAATTGCTATATGTAAGAAATGAATAAATATTTATTCATTTGTATCCCTATACATTACATATGTATATAAAATACTTTCTTTTCAACAAGTGTACGTAGTTTTACATGTTTATACTTTAAAACTATTATTTTTCGAAAAAAATAAACATTTCAATAGCAGTCTTTAAGAAGACTGACGAAAAAAAAACATGTTCGTAACATCGTTTTTTTTTTTTTATTGCCGAAGCTATTTAATCGAACTCAGGGACCACAATACGAATTAATTTATAAATCATATTTTCGTTAAAAACCGTAAACCACTTACCGCAAAACACCGTAAGTACTTAGCGCATCACTAATTATTTTCCTATGATAATGTGCAGTAGTGTCGAGTACATTGTTGTTATGGATTGTGCAGCAGAAGACTGCGGTTTGTTGTGGTGGGAGCTGTTCGCAACTCACCCGCTTTATTGTAGTTCGGTAGCTGGTACAATCAGAACTTCTACGCTTATTACTTGAACAGGTAGCATATTATTTATTGTGTGTTTATTTTCAACGACGATATATTAGTATATTTCAACATGCATTCATAACATCATCATCATCATCTCTGCCATTGAAAGTCCACTGCTGGACATAGGCGGAGGCCTATGTCCAGCAGTGGAGGAGATTAGAGATCTCTTATTGGAAATTTAGAGGGGAGCCTCTAGATCTCCAATAAGACCGGTTGGAAGCGGCTTGCATCCAGCGCGATCCTACGGTCTTAATGAGGTCGTCTGTCCACCTTGGGGGTGGACGTCCTACGCTGCGCTTGCCGGTACGTGGTCTCCACTCGAGAACTTTTCGACCCCATCGGTCAACCGTCCTCACATTCATAACAAGTCTTAGAATAAAAATTCTAGACACCTTAAATTGGCCTCATACTTTATTTATTTTATTTTATATATTTTATGTACTATTATGTGTGTATCATTATGTATATTATATACATATGACGAGCTCGGTGGTCGAATGGATAGCAATGGCACTTTGACTCCGAGGTCGCGGGTTCGATCCCCGCACAAGACAAATATTTGTGTGCATGAACATGTCTGTTTGTCTTGGTCTGGGTGTTTTCTATGTATTATATGTAAGTATTTACAACAAAAATGTATTTAAGTATAATATCAGTAATCTAGTACCCATAGTATAAGTTTTGTTTATTTGGGACTAGATGGCAACGTGTAATTCGTCCAAGAATATTTATTTATTTACGTCTCGTCGTCGTCATCCCACTACTGGGATATGGGTCTCCCCTCAATTGAAGTGGTTTAGAGAAAACTCTACCACGCTGCTCAACTGCGGGTTGGCGGAGGCCAGTGTTCTCAAGCCGCCTAAAGGCCACTGACTTGACTTAACGACTCTCATCTATAATAACAACAGCCGAGGCCGACGACGGCTTAACGTGCCCTCCGAAGCACGGAGGAGTGCCAGATAAATAAACCCATCCATGGACAGGCTACGGTCAACATTGCTTAACTTGCGTATTTAATCGGACTGACAACCGAAACGCGCGTGATAACCTGTAACAGGATGATTCCTAGCTGTCACAGATACCTGTCTCTCACACACTTCACTCTGTTTACGATATGTTACTTAAGATATTTAAAAAAATTGAACTTATTTGTGAGAGAGATTAATAAACGATTTATTTATTTATTTATCTATATACACGTATATAAATAGACACATGTTTCATGTACTCTACTTAATACTCCTCACTCAATCGCAGGAACACGACAGCCCTCAAGGGAACCGTTATTTAGCTGCGGTATTCTGAGGTGGAGGTACATTCCCCAGTCGGGTAGCTTACAATTACGCTCTCTACCTCTCTTTTCGCCAGAGCTTCGTTTGTCAGTCAGTAGGTGCACCGCGTGCAGGTGAAGTTGGCTTTGTTTCAAAGATGTTGATGAACCACTTACACCCCCAAACTTACTCTGTTTGAAATTTCAATCAAAGGCGATTATACTGTCTACACTTTGTAAAAAAATCTATATACAGCTCGTTATAACATATGTTCGCAATGTGCGACGTACTTTATCTTCGTCGCAATTCCAGCATCCCCTAAACATTTCGGATGGATGTGTCATCATTCGCGAGCGACGCGGTACAAATATTTGCTCGCGTCATCGGCACCGCACTGTTTGCCGGCGCGAGCACTTCAACAAGATATATGTTTGCGACACTCGTGTCGATAGAAAATTGAGATATAGATTGTAATAGGAGGAAGTACTCTTTTCCATTTTTCATATCCGCAGTAAAATTGTAGTGTAAGTGACTTTGTGTAAAGAAATTAATGAAAATTATAAATATAGGAATTATTATAAGATTTATTATTATGTATAGAGAAAGAGGTATATTGATAAATACCCTGTTATTTTGATAAATAATAATTTAATGAATAAATGAAAATACACGTGCACCATGTGCAGGTAAGGTTGGCTTTGGGTCTAAAAATCGTGGTGAGCCACTTACACCCCTATATAATAAAATAATTTTGCTAAAAGTACAGTATTAATAATAGTTGCTTGAACTAAGCTATTTGTATTATAGCGATTTGCAATTCCCGTAAATCCGTAAATCTGTATATCATAAATTTCATCAAAATGTATAATACATGTCATATCGTTTTCATATCGTTTAAGTATATATATAGTATTATATAGGATAGGACGTAAATACACAAACGAATTAAAAACCTCCTTTTAAAGTCTGTAATAATTTTAACAAAAAGAAACCGACTCCTAACATTACTCTACATTTATGTATATCAATACAGACTAATGATGATGATGATGATGAAAAAATATGGGACCAATCTGGAAGTATACTCTTTCAAATAAAAAAAGTTTTTTTCAAATCGGTTTATAAATCACGGAATAATTAATTAATTATGTAACAAACATAAAAAAAAAATACAGCCGAATTGAGAACCTCCTCCTTTTCTGGACTCGGTTAAAAATACATTTCCCTTCAAAATCAAAGCACCAATTGGTGTATTCAAACTATGGCAGCTCGAAAGACCAAATTGTGTTATGCTCGGATAATGAACACGAACAAAGACGTAACCGAGGGGAGCAATAATCCCATATAACTCAAACTAAACTGGGCCCAAATCTACCCTCTATTTCGGTCGCCTCGAGGCAGACTCCTCATTACTTAACCTAGATTAACAGATGAAGTATAAAGGGACGATTAATCTTTGCCTTTTTAGTGACATGATCGTATTTTTATTTATGATTCCTCCATAATAGATATGAAATCTTTAAAGGAAATTTGAATTTACAGTGCCCAAAATGAAAGATGCTTCTTGTGCTTGGCCGCAGACTCTCATCATTTGTCGAATCGACAATTTTGTATTAAAAATGTATTGGAACTTAAATTATAACGCAACTTATTATTTTCTCAAGTCGGTAAAATAAACATAAAAACTAGACGATGCATTTAGAGATGTTTGTTTTAGTAAACATAATTTTGTTTTCATACCACCATTCATGCACCATGTATCTTTATTGTCTGTCAAAGAAATTTAAAAATTGCTATTTTATAAATATAAAAAGAAAATATATAAAGATTATTACTAGAAACGATTGCGGACCGATACACGTCGCCACTGTGGAGGACCTTGGCACTTGGTGCAGAGGGTGATCATGGAAACTCAGACGCTCTGCTATGATTATCCTCAGGGCCTTGGGTCCATTTTTTTATAATTTTAATTTTGTCAATTTTTAATTCGTAATAACCAATTACTAACATATTTCTAAGTTTACTAACATTGATATGGATTCCTGTTGTCTGAAATAGACAAATTTTATTTTATTTTATTTTTATTTATATAAAGGCCGACATACCCCTACATTCAGATATACCCCTACATAGGGATCTTTAGCATCTAACCTGAGACCTTAATATATCGTTAACATGCAAGTCGAGTTGTTCATTTTTCTCGATTGTCATTCTAATAGTAAAAGTACTGCCACAGCTAGCTTGTATAAAATTATTGTGTGGGGTATAATGATCATCTGATAGCAATTACTTTTACTACATATCGTAAAATTTTAAAATAGTGATAATTTGTTTTTACCCGACTGACAAAAATAGGAGGGCTAAGCTTTTCGGGTGTATGTATGTATATTTCTTTTTCACGATCTGAAGTCTAAACCGCTCGATGGAAATTTCATATATGAGGTGTTTTTCGATTCGTAAAGTAGAAACTGTGAAAGTAACATAGGGTATTTAATTTTAATAAGGTGGCAGCGAAAAAAAATTCGATAATAATAATTAAAAAAAAAGATTTGAATTTTCAGTCGGGTTTCAGTATTTTCTTTTTACGTTAAATAGGCAAAAACAAAAGAAGTTGTCGCATCTTTTTTATAGGGTTATATACCTATATTGTTTTATAGGGTTATATAGATGCCTTCGACACTGAAATAATTCTGAAAATTTGACAGATAATTTATATTTTCAATACGAAAACCCTACACCAGATCTAAGTCGTTGCCTAAAATAGAACCTCATTTCTAAAATACAGTCCCATTGTGCGGCGTGAGCTCCGTGCCGTAATAGCATGTAACAAGTCGAGCCAATAATACGGCTATTCGTATACGACGCTCCAGTCTACCGGCCCGCTGCCGGTCCACTGCCGGCCCGTTGCCGGTCCGGCAGCACGACACCCGGAAGCACCGTTCCGTCGCGCGATGGGCATCCTGTTCAAAACGTTGATATAGGAGCACTAGATGAGCGTAATAAAATTCGAAGCAATAGTATGCCATATAGGTCATTGTTTTTCATCAAGTTTGCAAATAGCTCTGTATTTAATACTCTGTAAAACATTGTAGTAATAGATTTACAGAGCTATCACTGATATCTTGACTTAAAGACAAGTGTGAACTCACACGGAGTAATGTTGTTCACTTTTCTTTTTATACTATGGTGGCCCAGATGTGAAGCGACTACCGTAGCCACATAAATGCTCACAATATGAAATATCGCTCGCGCGCCGCCATCCCCGCTACCAATGCAGCAACTCCTTTCTTCCTGGTGACATCACTCTCTCGCAGGAACATAACAGGGAATCCTCAAGGGAGTTGTTATTTAGCTGCGGTCTTCTGTGAGGTACTTCCCCAGTCGAGCAACTTACAATTACACTCGCCCTACCTCTCTATCGCGAGAGCCTCGTTAGTCAGTCAGCAGGGTGCACCGCGTGGAGCTCAAGTTGGCTTTGGCTCAAATATGGTGATAAGCTACTTACACTCACTGGGCAGAATCATGCAAATACCAAGTCGATGCAGAGAGACAATCACACAGCTGTGTATTCCGCTGTCGGCCGCCGTTGCGATCGGACGTGCGCAGTGGTTGCTCCGTAGCGCGTGCGCGGGTGGAATATTATTTTCTATCTGTATTTCGTGTTACGTTATTTATCCGTTTATTTTATTACTTTTTATTTTGCGTTGCTGTATATTCGATGCGCGTGTGCTATTCCGGAACCCATTGGCTCCTACAGTGACCATCAGGGGTGTGCTCGAGGTCGACCACGTGGCCACGTGGTCTGAACTCGCCACCCCGCGCCACTTCTGTGAGTGCAATAACATTTTGATAGTGACAAATTCGTGACAAACAATATGTACGCTTGTTCGTTTGTGAAGTCTTTGCTGTAAACTGATATTTTTTTTTATTTTTATTATTTTTTATTATTATTATTTTCCTTTAGTGACAAGCCGTGACAAGTGTGACAACAGAATTGTACGCTCTGTGTGTGTGCCTGTTAGTGTCCGTTTGTCATATTTTGTACTTTGAGTGGCAGCGTAATCACCGCGTGCCTAGCATTAGGTTAGGTTGGTGAGCGTGTGCTACCCACGTATTCGACTTCGGAGCCTACCCTCGATTTCTGTTACTTGTACAATTTATTTATATATTACATTATACGTACTATTTATTTATTACATTGTGAGGTCTTGCCTAGTTCCGCGTGTGTGGTGTTTGCATGGACTATAAATAATATAAACACATTGCGAGTTTTCACTGTCGGTGTTGCCGGGCGTCTCCCAGGGAGCTCGCCTGCCGGCACTGAGCGTGGTGCAGTCTTGGTGAAGCAAATAGCCTCATTGAGCCGCCTATCAGTTATTGTTGTTTTATGTGTTCTATGTACACGAACATACTGATTTTATCATATTCTGAACTCAGTTTGTGTGCATATGTATATGAACGTTCTCTGCTAAAATAAAAATTTTACTATTACTATATTGGTATTGTACTACTACTCTGTACACCAGAGTAGTTTATCGTACTGGCTAGCGATCGACTTCCCGCTGTTGACATGGAGGGCGATGCGAATCGTCGTGCTGAGGATGAGCGCCGTATGGTGTTCACCCCCAACAGAGGATTGGTTCACTCACCCCCCCCCCCTGGACCGTCGGGTGTTATTACTCCGATCCCAGCGCCAAGAGAAGGTAAGAGAGCGATTACATCCCCGGAAGAAGTTGGATCGCAGGCTCAGCGTGTGAGGGTGGAGGAACACGACATGTCGACATCGATCCCCGCGGAACTACAGACTCGGTCTGCATCACCGAACCTGTTGGAACACACTGTGGATCCTATGGTGGACCCTGGACTCCTAGACCTTTCTGGCTCCCTTCTCTACAAGGGTAAGGAAGAATTGCAGGACATAGCGCAGTTGTCAGTCGACGGCATCATGGATGCGGCCGCCTCCAATAGCTCAAGACTCAACAAGGCTGAAATTGCTAGAGTAGGCGCACTTGGCCAACACCTGCTGGCCGTGGTCGCGGCCCTCAACATTCGTCTTGCAGAGCAAGAGATCCGCGCGTACAAAGCAGAACTGCAGTGCGCAGAGCTGAGGATGAAAGTCAGGGTCTCCCAGGTGGCTCCAGTGGCTGCTTCGGTACAAGAAGGTGCAACGACATCGGCTCCTATCTCTTACGCAGCGTGCCTTAGAACAGGAAGGAACATCGAAAGACCAAAACCGGTTTCGGGTCCAGTCATGGCGATCTACCCAGCAGACGGCGCAGAAGAGACCCTCAAGAATGCCGATGCCACCAAGGCGGCTTTGAAGAAGGCCATAAACCCCGCAGATCACAGGATCCAAATTGATAAGGTGAGGAAGGTCGGAAACGCTGGTGTGGTCGTCCAGACCTCATCTAAGGAAGCGGCCGAGCGGCTGAAGAAGGTCCTCCCTCCAATCCTGAGGACAACAGTGCCCCAACAGCGACGCCCCTTGGTGGCATTGAACAATGTGGAAGGGGATCCAAAAAGTGAGGACCTACTGAAGGCTGTGGTGGAACAGAACTTTGGGGAGGAAACAGGATGGACTCTGCAGAGGGTTGTCGCCGAGGCTAAAGTGGCGTTCAAAAAATCACGAGTGGGAGGCAGCAGGACCACCGTCGTGCTCGACTGCACTCCGGCCTTCAGGGATGCCCTTATCAACAAGGGTAAATTATATTTAAATTGGGACGTCGTCTACGTTAGTGACTTTATTAGAGTCACTTGCTGTAATAAGTGTCAGTTATACGGGCACCCTGAAAGGCTATGTAGAGCGGAGAATTACACGTGCGGTAAATGCGGAGAAGTAGGGCACAAGTCGTCGGACTGCAAGTCGGCTGGTCAGGCCTGTGGCACCTGTATGAGATTTGGGAAACCAGCCGACCATAAGACCGCCTCCATGGACTGTCCAGCTCGTCATCATGCTGAGGCGCGCTACATAGCCTCCACTAATTATGGATAGATCCGCCCAGGTCTCCACAGGTCGGTGCAACAATATCAAGGTGGGACAGATCAACCTAGGAGGCTCGAAGGTCGCCACACGAGAGCTGCATGTCATCGCTGGGGAGCTGGGTCTCGACATAATCTTAGTTCAGGAACATTTCAGTGATACCAATATCCTGGACAGCGGGGCTGGATCCAAGGCAGGCATATTCGTGTGCAACGGCGAGATCTCGATCACGGTTTTAAATGATCTGTGCACACGGCACCTATTTGTGGTACATGTCCATCCAGGTCTGTACCTAGGATCAGCGTACTTCCAATACTCAGAAGCAATAGAGCCACATATCTTCGCCATGGAACGCGCACTGGAAGGTCTCAAAGGGAGGGACGTGATCCTAGGCGCAGACACGAACACACACTCGCCATTGTGGCACAGCCATAGGCGCCACTACGTCGGCCGTGGTCACGTATCGGAGAACAGACGCCAGCAAATGGAGGGTTTTATAAACGCAAGACGTCTGAAGATCCACAACAGCGAGGACCAACCACATACATTCAGCGGACCTAACGGCGTCAGCAACATTGACGTCACGCTGTCAGCGGGAGGTACGGCTGTGCGGAACTGGACGGTCCATCCAAACATCAGCAGCTCGGATCACAGGATGATCACCTACACCGCAACGAGGAACACCGATTTGGGTGACCTAGAGCGCACAGAGGCAATTGCAGAGCCTCCTCGGTTTCGGGATCGGGGGGTCAACTGGCCTGTCTTCGAGGCGCTGATCCATGCCAGGATGGGGTACGTGAAATGGGACCAGCCGGCGGGAAAGGTATGTGAGGATTTTCTGGGCATCATCAAGCGTACAGCCGATGAGTGCTTAGGGCCAAAAAGGGTGAAACCACCTGCCGGCTACGATTGGTGGAACGAGGCTCTCAGCTCGCTGCGTAGACAATGCATGAGGTCCCGGGAGGCGTGGCAAAGGCGTAGGAGAACGGGGGGCAGGCAAGAGGAGGAGGCGAGAGCAAACTTTCATGAGGCCCGCCTTAGGTATAGGAAGGCCATGGAGCGGGCACAGCTCGATTTCTTTAGGAATGTGGCAGAGTCTGGCAACAGGGACCCCTGGGGCCAGGCCTATAGAGCTGCCAGCGGGAGGTTCCGACCTCCCGCTAACGTAATAAATGGCGCAAAGTTCGTCCAAGACCGATCGAGTGGCTTGGAGGAAGCGATGCACAGTTTGTTGCATGGGCTGTGTCCGGATGACGACATGTCAAAGGATACAGTTCATCACGGTTTGGTGCGGTTGGCGGCTGCGTTCATGCCCTCGGGCCGAGCCTCACCCTCTCCGACGCATGAGGATCTGGCGGAGATAATTAGGTCTCTACCCAACACTGCACCGGGTCTCGATGGCGTTAGCTCATCTATCCTAAAGCACGTTTTCTTCGCGGTGCCTAGGGAGTTCCTAAGAGTGATAGTTCAGTGTGTGGAGGAGGGAGTTTTTCCCCAAACTTGTAAAGATGGTCGACTTCTGGTTCTCCCTAAAGGGAATGGAAAACCACTCAGTGACCCAAAGGCGTACCGCCCAATAACGCTCCTCTCTATCTTCGGAAAAATCTTAGAACGTATATTACTGAAGTGCGCTCCACAGATCACCTCTGGAATCTGTGAGTCCCAGCACGGCTTCTCTCAGGGGAAATCGACTGTGACAGCGCTAAGGGATATTTTGAGCACGGTTAACATGTCTGTATGTAAGTATGTACAGTTGGTTTTTCTTGACATCTCAGGTGCCTTCGACAATGCTCGGTGGCCCATGATGTTGCTCAAGGCAAAACGGGGGGGTTGTCCACCTAACATATATCGTATGTTGGTGGACTACTTTACCGGACGCCGAGTGGGCTTGATCGTGGGGGGCCGGGTGTTGTGGAAGGACTCCACCATGGGATGCCCGCAGGGCTCCGTGCTCGGGCCGGCGCTGTGGAACATCCTTATGGATGATCTGCTGCGCCTGCCCTTACCGGGAGGGGTTAGGATGGTTGCATATGCTGATGACGTGACGGTCATTATAGAGGCTAATTCGCGAGCGGCCATCGAATCTACTGCCAGCGCAGTATTAAGCCAGGTTGGCGGCTGGGGTGCCCGAAATAGGCTGAGTTTTTCCCCTACAAAGTCGCAAACTATGACAGTTAGGGGGAAATTTCAGCGGCCCCCGGTAGTAAAATTTGGTCAGGCCTCTGTAAGGAGCGTCACGTCAGCAACAGTGCTTGGGGTAGAAATAGACTCGGTACTCTTATTTGTGCAGCATGCTACCAGGATTGGGGAACGAGCGGCAGCATGCTTTGGTAAAATGTCTAGGGTCTCTGCATCTTCCTGGGGGGTTAGATTTCCGGCACTCAGGGTACTCTATTTGGGGACGTATGTAGCCACTCTGACATACGCAGCTGCAATATGGTGTCACAGGATAGGAATACACGTCATCAAGAGCATAGTCCTTAGGAGCCAACGGCAGGCATTGGTCCTTCTGACCAAGGCATACAGATCCTCCAGTACGGCTGCCTTGCCCGTGCTGGCTGGAGTACTCCCCGCGGACCTGGAGATAAGTCGTGCCGGACGCTTAGAGGAGGCGCGTAGGACCGCGGAGGGTAGAGAGTTGAGCCGGCGCAAGCGCGAGATTTGGGCCACTACGGTGCAAGAGTGGGAGGATAGATGGGCTAGCGAAAACAAGGGGAGGGACTTGCATCGATTTTTCCCGGAGGTGTCTGGCCGGCTCAGGGCAACCTGGGTCGAGCCGGATTATCAGACCTCCCAGATCCTCATGGGTCACGGCATTTTTAGAAAACGGCTGTTCGACCTGGGGTTATATGGGTCTAGTGAGTGCGCCTGTGGAGAAGGAGTAGAGGACAGAGACCACATACTGTGGTCCTGTCCTAGATACGGGGATTTGCGCAGCGAGCTTCTTGGCAGGGTTCAGCGTTGCGAGGAGTTCCCGGGCCCAGTGTATTTCTCGGACCTCGTTTCCACGGAGGCGAACTTTGCAGCCTTGCGGAGGTTCGCCCACGCCTGGCACGCGCGTAGGAGCACCGAGAAACGGCAAGAAAAGTTTGGAGGCGGTGCGCCAACGGACGGCAGCGGAGCTGTCAATGTAATTGTCCCCGCCCCAGAAGGGGGAGAGGGCCAAAATGGGACAAGGACATAGATTAAATAATTTGTAGAGAGTCAAGAATTGCCCGCGGCACAAAAGAGCCTTAGAGCAACGGTGCTGCGCGCATCTCTCGCGATTCGGCTCAAATGACCGTGAGGTCGGAGGAGCCATAGGAGGTGGTGGGTTAGTTCGAGCTGTGTAAGCTGTGTGATTGTCAACGATGCCCAGCCTAACAAATAACATTGAGCCATTAAGTTTAAGGAGAGATATAACGTCTCTTTGTGTGTTCTACAAACTGTACAACGAGTTGTGTTCAGAATAAGGGTTTGATATAATATCCACAGCTTCCTTCTGGAATTGCACCGCATGCCATCGTCGGGGATTCATTGTCAGGGATTCATCCTCACTTATTAACATCGAAATGGTAGCTTAATCTTCCATTTCAGAGTGGCTTTTTACTCGCGCTATGAAATTGTGGAATAAATTGCCTGTCGATAGAGTTTCTAATGAGAGTACAACCTGAAGTTGAAGATGGCCTCCCGGATACTTCGTCCTGTTAACCAAACAAGTGGCAACCAGTTTGTCTACCAGTCTTACACCCCTTCTATAGATAAGCTTGGATATTCTTATGTGGAGTAGTTCATGACGAGCAATTTTAAGCAGTGGGAGTCCCACTAGACTTGTCTGAAACCTCGGTTATGTTCGTTTCAAGGTACGCTTCCTATAGTGTCGCTTCCAGGAACCACCATCATAACTCTCGGACATCCGCCGTTCAGACAGGATGTGAGAATATCTAACAAAAGGTACGAATTACCGACGGATTAAATTATCGTGGAGGAGAGTTATGAGCGGTGAGAGAACTCATTTCGAGGGTGACCTGCACTCGTTTATACTCCAGTGTACTAATAATATTTCTACATATATAATAAGATCATATTTTTTGTTTTGTTAATTCTGAACTAAGTTTTTAGCCATTTACGTGCCAACTTTCTTTATTACTACCTAATAAATAATAAAGTCATTATCATAAATATTCCAGGCAACATTATATACTGCCATGTGCCTAAACTAAGCAAAGTGTAGGGACATATTATGCCGGCTCAGCGTTTTTGCCGTAGCGATCCGGCGCGCAAGCATACAAGCCAGTCGTCCTCTGGAAACCGCGCTATGTGTACACCTCGTATTGGTCAAACTATTGGTTAAAATGTTGATTCCGATTATCGATTTAATGTCTGATAAATTTACTGAAATACATTTTTTTTTGTTTTTTTGTTACATAGAGAGATTTGTTTGTATTTGATGTACTTACTACCAGACTTACCATTGTACCACTTGCTGAATTTTTATAGGGTAGCTATAGATTTTTTGCTATCATCTCATCTAACCCTGAATCATCGTAGATTTCAACTCTCCCGACATCGAATGTAACCATGATGCCAACGGCTATGTGGTCAATAATGTTGTGGATCAATAATGTTGTGAAATACATTTTTTTTTGTTTTTTTGTTACATAGAGAGATTTGTTTGTATTTGATGTACTTACTACCAGACTTACCATTGTACCACTTGCTGAATTTTTATAGGGTAGCTATAGATTTTTTGCTATCATCTCATCTAACCCTGAATCATCGTAGATTTCAACTCTCCCGACATCGAATGTAACCATGATGCCAACGGCTATGTGGTCAATAATGTTGTGGAGAACTGAGTCGGTTATTGACTTAATGTCTGTCGGTGATTTAACATAGTTTAATTGCACAAAAAATTCATGGATCTTGTATTTTCCAACATGGAAAACATTAAAGTAATAGCCCAACTTCTAAACAGAGAAGACAGGCATCCTGCTCTTGATATAGATGTTAAATTTGACGATCTTTTAAAAATTTTAATAATAAATAAATAAATATTTCTGAACAATTTACCCAGCGCCATCTTGTCTCAAATTAAGCGCAAAGCTTATACTATGGGTACTGGACAAAAAACCAGGTGAAAAAACCAGAACCACGTGAAAAAAGTAAAATAATCCGAACAGGAACAAAGTATTACTTGAAAAGAATTACGACTTGTGTCATCGAAGCGCACTCTAAGGACACTCAAGTATTTTCTGTTTTTACATTAAAATTACTCGGTAGCAATTCCATAGATTTCTTTGAAGTAATTCCTATATAATTGCATCCCAGGCGGAGGCTGCAGCGACATAGCGAAGTAATTGGTGCGACCGACTTCGCAAATTATACGTTTGCGGAATTATGCTGATGGAGCTTACACTATGATTAAGTTGAGGTTGTGATATTAATCAATTTCATCATCATCATCAGCCTGTATCTACCCACTGCTGGATACAGTTCTCCTCCAATTCTTCTTCCTAGTCGATACACTCTTGCCAGAATGGTCGTAGTCATCATTATGAGTCACGATGAGTGATTATTTTGATAATACAGCGCCATTCATCATTTCCTGGTGCACTCGCAAACCGAACACTCAGTTGCGGCCTTGATCTGGTCCGTCCATCTCATGGGTGACCTACCACGTAGTCTGGTGCCTTCAACAACCCTGGACTACGAGACGCTTCATGGAGCCATCATCCAATGGTTTCCACCAAATACGATCCTCCGTCTTCAACATCTAGCCGCTTCCAGATTCTTAAGTTCATAGGACCATCTAGGGAGTTCAACTCTTCCATTTTGAAACCTTCCTCTCCTACCTGCCATCACTTACTTGACAGATGTGACCGGCCCATTGCCACTTCAGTTTGTAAATTCTGACGACTATGTCGAGCGCTTTGGCTATCCCGTGAGTATCTTTTTTTATATCATCATCAGGTCCATTTTAGTCTCCACTACAGGAGCCTCTCTCGTCCGTGCTAGATGGAAGGAGGGTTTGGCCTACACTCCCCACGCTAGCCAGAAGGGTTGGGGAGGCCTGATCGATATTTGATAATGTATTTCCGATACTTGATTTTCTTCCTTCCTTCCGTTACTTCCCTTAGGAGCCTTGTACGACATCCACGGGAAGAAACGGAGTGATTCTATTCTAGTCTGCCGGAAACCACACGGCCAACGGTTTTTTATATATATTTTATTTTTTATATATTCTTTTTAGGGTTCCGTACCTCAAAAGTAAAAACGGAACCCTTATAAGATCACTTTGTTGTCCGTCTGTCTGTCTGTCTGTCAGTCTGTCTGTCTGTCAGTCTGTCTGTCTGTCTGTCAAGAATTTATATTTCGAGAATGCGTGGAGGTATCAAGCTGAAATTTGAACTGTATACTCAGGTCTACGGTCCCATGAAGTTGTAAAAAAATCAAACTGCTAATTTTACGTAGAAAAAAGTTAAGGCCGTTTATACAGCAAAAAACGCATATTTCGACACACTCAAGGGAATCAAAACCTATAGGGTACTTCCCGTTGACCTAGAACTATGAAATTTGGTAAGTAACATCGTTATAGACTACAAGTACAGGGATAAATCTCAAAACTATACATTTGTAAATAGATCTTAAAAAATAGGATGTCGAAATTTCAAATTGAAACTACTAGTTCAAATGGGGTATCATATGAAAGGGCTTGATGTACACATTGCAAAATATATTTTATTTATTTTTTTCGACGCATTATTTCTTATTTATAATGAAAAATATATAATTTAATAATGATACTACGTACCTACGGAACCGTCGGTGGGCGAGTCCGACTCGCACTTGTCCGGTTTTTTGTATATTGACGAGCTTGGTGGTCGAATGGCTAGCAATGGCTACTATGACTCCGGGGTAGCGGGTTCGATCCCCACACAAGACAAATATTTGTGTGCATGAACATGTCTGTTTGTCTTGGTCTGGGTGTTTTCTATGTATTGTTTGTATGTAGGTATTTATAAAAAAAAAATAAGTAATTCATCAGTTATCTATTCCGCATAGTACACGTTTTGCCTAGTTCGAGACTAGATGGCGCTGTGTAATATGCCCAAGAATATTTATTTATTTCTCTTTATTATATCCTTACGCTGTCCAATGCAAATGTAAAATTGACAAAATATTCAGACGTTATTCAGAGTTTTAAGTCAGTTCAGAGGTATTTAAAATAGCTATAAGCTATTTTAAATCCCGACTGAACACTCTGAATATATAACAATGCCCTTGAGGGTTGCTGTATTCTTGCGAGTGAGTAAGGTCACCCAGAAAGGAAGGAGATGCTGCGTGAGGACCGTATGCTTGTCTGCCACCCGACGTAGTATAAAAATAATAATAATGAATGAATGAATCAATGAATATATTTAATTTCAAGCAATTACAAGCTCATATTTTGTTATATATAATATTTACTTCAAAAATTGTACTTATTTAGATCACACAAAGTCTCAAGATCTCAATAGTTAATCACAAATTCTTACCTCAAAATCACTTAGTACAAAGATTGTAAATCTAAAGCTGCCAATTTACATAAAGGGCGGTACGCATCCCATATAAAGACTTGGCAGGCCGTGTGTCTCGGCCGAACAAAAGATCACAGTCTGGACGTAAGACGTTACAACAATTTATTGCTAATGGACGGAATCCATTACAAAAATAGTGGAGTAAACCATCCCGGATCCAAGAGTACGAGATGGGAAGCTGACCATTATGTCTGCCTTACGGTGCAAATATATCTCAGGTAGTAGCACAAGTTGATGTTAACGATCGATCTCGTGCTTTGGTCTCGTTTTATGTGCTTCAGGAGAATCCTTCCGCTTCTGTACAAATATGTTTCAATGTTTTTAACACATTTTTATTAGGTCGACCTGTATGTAACTAACTATGTAATGGAATCTAAGGCAAATAATTTAACCATCTTCCAAGTATCGTAGCGTAATGACAATTGGCAGCTGTATGTAGTTCTGATGACAATACAATAATATGGTACTGTCGAACTGATCTGATGATGGAGCCGAAAGATATGAACTGGAACTTCATGATGGAACATCGTATCATAGCTGTTTTTTGAATTTCTTAGAAAAGTCTTGTAATGAACTTTGACCACAATTAGGTTTTTAGGTCTGATGATGAAGCGGGAAGATAGGCACTGGCATTCCATTATGCACTTGTGAGAAAGGCCACGTAATGGACTTTGAACACGATTAGGTGCATTTATAAAAGCGTGTTTTTCTAGTGTTTTTTAAATATTATTGATTTGAAACTATAATGAGAGAGGACGATCAAAAAAGAGGTGATGGGTTGTGTGAAGAAATACATATGATGGGAGAAGGACAGCCCAGTGACGAGGAGATATTTGAAGTTATTCCTAAACAAATACGACATGGCGTTCTTCAAAAACAGAGTCAATGGGAAAAATTGACACTGTTTTTAAAAAACCCCATGTTATGCTACCCCATTAAATGCTAGTAACTTAAACTTAACTCTTGGTGTTGCTGAGTCCAGTCCCGTGGTCGGTGGTGATTACATACCATCAGTACCCACGTGCCCACGGCTCGCTTGCCCCTCTTTTATGTCTGGACTGTAATTTTTTTTGCGTTTAGATATATTTTGTGAAAGCTTTCGGTATTTAGATTTTACTTTTTTTAGACAAATAGTAATAACTTATCGTAAATAACAGAAACTGTATGAAATTTATTTATTAGATGCATAGATTAACAATTGGTCGCCAATTGATAATCTAAGATTAGATGTTTTTTCTTTGACAGCATCAATTAAAACTTCTTTCTCTTCGCTGTCTTTGTTCCATTTATCATACCAGTACTTCGCTCAGGGTATAAGTATTTGTGCAAATTGCGTAGACTACTTCATTGGTATGAATTAGCATTCTATTCAGTTATGGATTCGCAATAAGAGTTGGTGGTAAGGGGGCAGGTCCTACTTGTATGTCGCGTGAAAAATGTTTATTTTACTGTGGTCTATGAAGACTGTATATATTTCTACAAATACTGAAAGCTTTAGATTTGCGTATTCGATTAGTCTATTATTTAAACAATTTCAATCGATGTTTTAAAAAAAGTTACATGCTGCCCAACAAGTTTATCGCGCCTTACGCATCAATTGGGTTTAGTTAAATGCTTCTAACTGCTTCCCAGCTCTCGTTGTATCCTGTTGTAGTTTCTGTGGAATCGGGGTTACTGTCTTGTTATTCGGTATGTTTATATATACTTCCTGTATGGAATGAGGAAACACATTGTTGAATAAAGAAATGTTTAGAGGTAATTTGACGTTTCATGTGAACGACTTTTTTTATTCTTTATGGGATAAAGTTTGAGATTATTTTAATGTTTACGGCAAGGGTAACGTGATGAATTAAATACAAATACTTTTATTTTAGTGCTAAACTACGGAAAAATAAGTGTAGTTGGAGTTTTCCGTTTAAGTATGTTATATACTTGGGTATAATCCCGCTTCTTCGCAATTATAGTGTTTATTATGGCACCTGGTACATAAATTCTTTTAAAATTAAAGTAAGTACCTATGTAAAAATAAAATCATAAAATACAAGAAGGGAGACTTACGCTCGCAGGGCAGCTTGGGGCGAGCTGTGGTGACTAACGACACCACGAGTACCGAGTGCTGAGTGCGAGTTTTTTATTCACGTTCGATAATGTCAACGTAAACAAACTGACCAAATAGAGAAGTACTCTCTTGTTGTGAATTTACCAGACGCGTGTTGCATATCCAAATTACCCGGGTTGCTCACTTCGAAATGTGAGCGAGTAAGCTATATAATTTTGATATGTAACACGCGTCATATAAATTCACAACATGAGAGTACCTATCTAGTCAAGTTTTGGGCGATCGCGGCACAATTAAAAATACTTTATTTTGAATAAAACTTTTAATAAGTCGGTTACATTGACTTTTATATAAAAGATTACAAAATACAGATCTACGATAGATCAAAGTAAAATTATATATAATGTTACTAGCTTAAACCTAGTGAACCACGTATCGATGTGAGGATACGAATGAGTTGTGGGCTACTGTCGTCCCTTGTATTTAAAGACTACTAATGCGACGCCATTGTGCGTTAGTACTCTCGATTATTGTTAAATAAATATTTATATTAATAGGAACTGTTTTTGTTTATATTCAAATGTTTAAGTTTGTCACTCCACGCAAAAGTATTGCGGCGTTCAATATAAAGATAAATATTAATTTCAAATTAAATGTTTTTATTTATTCAGTTCCTAGTACATGAACTAGGCGTGGTGACGACCTATGGCCCATAACACCTCCCTCCTTAAGTTCGAAATTGTCGGAAGATTTTGGCTTTGGACAATTTCGAGCATTATATGTTATACATAAATTACATTTTTTGTTTTTATAAAATACAACAATGATAGCGCAAACAATGATTAAAATTACAATAAGATACAGAATAATGGTCCATATGCTAACACTTTTCACAGTAACACTTTCAAGACTTTGCACTACACTTTCACTGGTTTTCTTTAATGCGTAGGACAGCAACTGCAGGTTGTCCATATCGACGTCATCGAGGTTGATAGGTTTATTATCCATTGGAGTTAGTTGTGGTAACTCAGGTAAACTAATTTTTAGTAATTTGGGAAATCGTATTTCATGACCATCAGAATGTCGTCTCTTTAGTGGAATGTCTTGTACTGTGACCTGGCAGTTTCTGTTAATTTCCACCAAGTAAGTACCCAGTAGATTTTGTCGTGTTATTTCTCCTTTGCAGGTTTCCTTTAAAGTAACTGGTTTGTTAGAATAGACTATCCATCGATTTTCATGAATAGGTCTCAATTGAAGAGAGTTAATTTCCACTGGAATAGGACGGCAAGTACTAGAGTCTGCTTCAAATGTTAATAAGCTGGCGACGCAATTATCTTCAATATGTGAAGTTATATCATCCTCGTAGCAAAGGTACATGTTTTCGTCGATCTCTTGACAGGGGCGAGCGAGCGACTGAGTTTTAACCTCTTTCACAAGTAGGTAAGGATATTTAGGTGGGATAAGGGTAGTAATATTATGGATATTCAACACAGGTAAAGGTAAGACTTTATAATAATTATAAATGTCTGTAGTTATCAAAGGAATACGCATAACGAACGTTATTTGTCTCTCCTTAAAATATGCTTGTAATTCTATAGTTTGTTCTATTTTTACAAGATTCTTAAGATTAGCAGGAAATACAAGTTTATCAGTGGTCTCAATTTCCTTAAGTACATGTAACAATTCTTTATTGTCTATTATAGATTGATGCAATACCTTAACCCTGCTGAAGGCAACAGCTGTTTCAATCTCATCCAATTGTACAAATATTGATAAAAAGTTATTAAAAAAGATAGTAAGTATTTTAATGACTTTACTTTCCAATTTAAATTTATTTATATCATTTACTTCTTCTTTTATTTTAATAATTTCGTTCTGGATTTGGATGAAATTGTTTTTAGTAGACTTCGTATAATTTGCAAGTATACCCGCCATTTCGGAAATAATAGTTATCTTTTTAGAAATTAATTCTTGTTTATTTTTTATTTCGTTAATCATTTGTTCATATCGCATTGCGTCGTCATTATCCATGTTACCAGTTATAAATTTAACAAGGGAACCTAATGGATTTATTAATCCACGTTTGACTCTGTTATGTCCTGTAGGGACTAATTGTTTAAATCTGTCTTTAGTAAGTGACATCATACCTTCAGTTTGTGTTTGACTATAGCATAATTCCATAGAACTATTTAACTGAAGACTTGCAACATAATTTTTGAATTCCTTATATTTGTTTATATTAGATTCAAGTTCATCGGATATTATTGATAAATCTAAAGTTTTGATAATTGTCCATTTGTCAGTACTAATAACGGCTTGACCTTCCTTGATTGGTAATAATCCAGGATTCTTGTCAATTTTGATGAGTTGAAGGCCCAGGATTTGGACTATCGGGATCATCAGAAGAGCGTACCTGTGGAGGACGTCTAATATCTTTAATTGGTACTTTAGTTTGCCTACCTTTTGTTATTACAGGGACTATGTTACGCGTATTTTCTCCGGATATTTCAGCTTTTTGATAACGGGGTTTATCTTTACCGCGCCTTGTGTTAACACCTTTTATAAAGACAGTGTCTCCTACGTCAACGACGAATTCATGTTCTCCGCCACGTTTGTTTTTAATTGTTTCCTTTTGCTTTATTATTTTATCAGTGAGATATTTGTATAAGTATTTTGTACGTTTTACATGTTCTTGGACTAATTGTTGTGTATAATGTTTACTAAAATCGACATTAAAAATGCTTGAGGCATCAGTATGACCGAATACTACTTCAAATGGTGTTAAACCTGTGGTACTATGTATGGTATCATTATATGCCATGATAACGTAAGTCATTATAGATGCAGCATCAGTACATTTCTGTTCATATTTAGCTAATCTATATAATTCTATAATGGTTGAATGAAATCTTTCTACTATTCCCATAGAGTTTGGACTATGCGGAGTTCCAATATGTAAGTTGATTTTATAAAATGATAACATTTCTTTAAGAAGGGCGTTATTAAATTCTGATCCAGGATCGGCACTTATTCTAGATGGGATACCGTAATGTGAGAAATAATCAATAAGTGCTCGAACAACTTCAGGAGTTGATCTATTAGAGATTTCTTTTGCTCGACCTAATTTACTGAAGGCGTCTACTATAGTTAAGTAGGTTTTTCCGTCAATACTAAATAAATCGATAAATATTTCTTGGAAAGGCTTAGATTGTGTTTGAGTTAGTTGTAATTCCGGTTTGAAAGGTTTCCTATCATATTTCATTTTCTTACATAGCTCACAAGAGTTTATAACACTTGCTACTGTTTGTTCCATGTTATGCCAAAAGTAAGTACGTTTTAATTTTAGTGTTGTTTCTCGGATACCTCTATGGCAAGTTCTACTTTGATGATATTTTATTATTATATCACGTTGCTCGGTCTCATCTTCTACGAAAACTACTCGTTGGGTACATTCGAAGAATTTCACCGCATCTTTTTTAAACAATTTTATTACAGCTTCTACAAATTGTTTTCTATGTGTATCGTTTTCAAAATAAATGAAATGATTTACTTTCGGCTTTGTATATTCTTTTAAGAAGTTTTTAATTAAATCAGGACGATTGGTAGGTAAATGTACTTCTAAAACTCGTTGTTTAGGTCTGGATAAATCTTTTACTGTAATATTATTTATATTCCAAGTAAATACTAAAATTTGATAAGGTTTTGTGTCGATTGCTTCATTTAATATTGGTATACCGTTAGTTTCTGTATCTTTAGCAGAATGAACAGTGTCTGAACCAGGATTTCTAGGAGTTTCAGGGGCAGAAATAGTAGTGCCTGTACTAGAACTTAAAATTGAGTAAGGCGATTTCCGACCTCGAAAAGTATTTGTCTTATCGGATTCAGATGAGAGGGTAATTATTTTGTCAGAACTAGATTCTGGCGAATTCGAAAGTGTACTTCGCGATCGATTAGAACTATTTGCATTCCCTATCATAGACGTATGCTCTAATGCATTTACTTTAACTCTAGACAAGGCATCTGCTACAGTATTTTGTTTTCCATTTTTGTAGCATATTTCATAATCGAATTCTGATAAACGCAACTTCCATCTTGTAAGTTTACTATTAGGTTCTTTTATTGAGTTTAACCATGCTAAAGGTCTATGATCTGTATAGATGGTAAATTTCCTACCATATAGATAAGGTCTGAAGTGTTTAACCGCCCACACTATGGCTAAAAGCTCTTTTTCGATAGTACTATATCGAGATTCGGCATTGTTTAATGTTCTGCTTGCATAAGCTACAGGTTTATCATTTCCTATTGATCCTTGGGATAGAACTGCGCCAATGGCATAATTAGAAGCATCTGTTGTGAGAACAAAGGGCTTATCAAAATCTGGAAATTGTAATAAAGGTGCATTCGTTAATATTTCCTTGCATTTGAAAAATGCTTGTTTATATTTATCGTCAATAATTATTTTATTACGTTTTTTTAAACAATTTGTAAGAGGTTGAGTGATTTTCGCAAAATCTTTAATAAATTTCATATAATAGCCTATCATTCCTAAAAAGCTTTTAATTTCTGTAGTTGTTTTAGGTATAGGAAAGTCTAGGATTGTTTTGACTTTGTCATTATTAGGTTTTAATCCTTCTTTTGTAATTTTGTGGCCTAAGTATAAAACTTCTTTTCGTAAAAATTCTGATTTGTCTAATTGTACTTTTAAGTTAGTTTCACGGAGTCGATCAAAAATTTTTCTTAATTTTTGTAAGTGTTCTTGGAGACTTGAGCTAAAAATTATAATATCGTCTAAATAAACTAGACAATGAATTCCTTGTAAACCACGTAATATGCTATCCATGGCTCTCTGAAATGTTGCAGGGGCTGTCTTGAGACCAAAAGGCATTCTGAGAAATTCAAAATGGCCAGCTTGTGTGCTAAAGGCTGTTTTCGGTTGATCTGATTCATCAATTTCTAATTGGTGATAACCACTAGCTAAATCAAGTGTTGTAAAATAAGTGGATTTACCTAATTTGTCAAATAGGTCTGTAATATTTGGAAGTGGATATTTATCATCCGTTGTGATTTCATTTAAACGTCGGTAATCAACAACCATTCGATATTTTTGTTCACCTGAAGCGTCTAATTTTTTTGAAACTAAATGGACAGGGGCATTCCAAGGGGAATGTGACTCTTTTATAACATTGTCATGTAATAATTTTTCCACTTGTTTGTTTATTTCCTGATTTTGTGAAGGGGGTAATCTGTAAGGTTTAACATAGATTGGATCTTCATTTTTGGTACGAATTTGATGCTTTACTTTATTTGTAAAAGTTAAAGGTAATTTGTCGCAATAAAATATGTCTTTGTATTCTAAACACAATTGTTCAATAGCGTGCTTTTCTTCTCTATTTGTGTGATCTAATCTGAGTTTACTTAAATTTTGACGTAATAATTCATCTATTTCAATATCGTTTTGTTGTAAGGTCATTTTATTAACTAATATTGGTACATGTGTATATTTCTGAACCGAAAATGGTTTATTTATGGAAATTGTAACATGTTCATTAGATGTATTTTGAAAAATAGTTTTTGCAAAACCATCTTGGCATTTAATTAAGGCAGTAGGCATTCGAACTCCTTTACCAAAGTCTTTAAATTTTATAATCGCATCTCCATTTATTAGATTTGTAGGTATTTTTACTCGTGTTTCAGATCGAGGTGACAATTGAATTTCATTAGGGGGTTGGTATAAAATAGGAATAGATGTATGAAGTGTTTTTAATAATTTGTTCTTCATGTCAATATTGGCATTCAGTTGAATTAATAGATCACTACCGATTAAACCGTCGTATTTATCATCCACTGTGTAAACGTAAAATTTATGCATTCCTGTTGTTTTAAATGTTTTTAACATAGGAATTTCAATTACTTCATTATGTGCGCTTCGAGCATGAGTACTAATGACTTCAAATGGCTCATAGAATTTATGATTTCGGAAATAAGTGTTTGCTAATTCAGGGCTAATAAATGAGCGAGTACTTCCAGTATCAATTAAAAATTTTGCCTTTATTTCAGGTAATACTATATGTGGTAAACGCATGGCTGAATTGTAATTAATATTTATTATCTGGGGTTCTCTTCGTTGGAGGCAACTATCGAAAAATTTTGACATTCCGAATTTTCTTCATATACGGATTGTGTGAATTCAGAACCGTATTGGGAAAACTCTGAATTATCAACTTCGTAAGGATTTTCGTAATATAGGTCATTATCATTTTGATATTCATTCATGTTATAGTAAGGATTTTCATCTAGGCTTTCATTTAATTTTAGTGAATCTTTAATCATGTTTTGTTTAATAGGTGGTACAGTACGCATTGATACATCTGCTGTTGCTAATGGACGAGGTACTTGTGTATGGTTAGGGATTCCAAATTTAAATTGATTTGTTATTGGATTTTTAAAATATGGAAGTGGCATTCTATTTTGTTGATTATTAAAATTAAAATTAGGATTTGAAATTCTATTATGATTTGGGATTCCAAATTTAAAATTATTTTGCATTGGTTTATGCATGTTTGCAGGTATTCCAAATTTAAAATTTGTGTTAGAATTGTAAGGTGTTTTAAAATTATTGAACTTGAAATTATTATTTGGAAAATATTAGGAAAAGAGTTGGGTTTGAATTGTTGAACTGTTGTAGTAGGTATTGGTTTAGGCGTATTAATTTTAGATTTATTTTTCGAATTATATTGAAATTTGAAATTTTCTTCTTCAGTTACTACTGATAAAGCGCTTTCTAAAGTGGTGCATCCCTTTAATCGAATTATTCGGATCATATCTTCTGGTAAATTGTATAAAAAGGAATTTAGAGCTGCATTATTATAAATTATCATTTTAGCCGCTTTAATGCCTTGATCTTGTAATAGATTTACTTTAGAAAATAATGTACTACGTATGTTTTGGATTCTATGACAAAAATCTGTGAAACTTTCATTTGGTTTAATTTTAATGGTATCTAATTCAATAGCTATACAATGTTCTGAACGCGGATCTCCAAAATGTTGAGTTAAAACTTGCTTTAGTTCATCCCATGTAGCTATATCATCACGTTCACTTAATAGAACTGCTGCTCTACCGGTAAGTCTACTGGTTATACTATGAAACAAATACAGTTCTTGTGTTGGGCTAGCTTGAGCGCCTCGGAAACTGCGTAAAATGTATTCACATTTTTTAATAAATAAATTTAAAATTTTTCCATCTCCTTCAAATTTTGGAATAATAGCAAGGACATCAGACGGAATAGTTCGTATTTGTTCCATTGTAATAAATGTAAAACACAATTAAAATACACAAAAATAAACACACAAAAATATAATACACACAATTGATTATGAAATCTTAACTAAATTCAAAATGTTTTAAATTAAAAATTTATTTTATTTTATTTTATTTTTATGTCAATACAAAATTTATTTTATTTTTATGTTTAATAATGATAATTGTAATTTTCTTGGTTACAATATCACATTTAATTCTTTAAATTTAACAATAATTTTCTTTTATAATGATAATTGTAGTTTTCTTGGATACAATTTCACTTTAAAATAAGAGTAATTAAAACAACTTTTATGGAAGCAATAATTCTCTTTAAAAATCAAATAAAATATTCACTTAACTAATGGCCAGCGTAATCTTAATGGTAAAGAACTACGGGCAGACAAAGAACGTTCTCGCGATTTTGGCAAGGTAACGCTAAGTAAAAGGGGTTGGACGTTGAAGGGAGAAGGACAACAGTGAAGAGGTTTACTCACCAGTTGCTCCAGCCCATTCTTCCAGGATATGCAGGATCGCCGGGTTGACAAATTTATTTGTTCGAAGATTCCGCCGTTGTGATGTTGAAACACCAGCCGCTGAGTTCACGCAATTTTAGGCGTTTATTTCGCGACGCAGAATCCTGTCCGCAGCGCCAGTCAAGTTTTGGGCGATCGCGGCACAATTAAAAATACTTTATTTTGAATAAAACTTTTAATAAGTCGGTTACATTGACTTTTATATAAAAGATTACAAAATACAGATCTACGATAGATCAAAGTAACATTATATATAATGTTACTAGCTTAAACCTAGTGAACCACGTATCGATGTGAGGATACGAATGAGTTGTGGGCTACTGTCGTCCCTTGTATTTAAAGACTACTAATGCGACGCCATTGTGCGTTAGTACTCTCGATTATTGTTAAATAAATATTTATATTAATAGGAACTGTTTTTGTTTATATTCAAATGTTTAAGTTTGTCACTCCACGCAAAAGTATTGCGGCGTTCAATATAAAGATAAATATTAATTTCAAATTAAATGTTTTTGTTTATTCAGTTCCTAGTACATGAACTAGGCGTGGTGACGACCTATGGCCCATAACAATCTATTTGGTCGGTTTGTTTACGTTCACATTATCGAACGCGTACAAAAAACTCGCACTAGGCACTCCGAATCTCCAGTGAATCGGTCAGGGCCTTCGACTCCGGCGTGTCTTCCTCGGTCGGAGTCTAAACAAAAAGGCCCGCAGGACTCTCGACTGTGGCTTGTCTTCATTGGCCGTCCAGAGAGGAATCGTTAGAGCTATATGCTCTAGGGGTGGAAGTGTTAAAGAGCATATTGCCGCGAGTAACTACGAATAAAACACAGCACACCTCTCGCCATCCTTGAGTCACTTACACCGTTGTTGCCCCGGCAGATTTCCTGGCTTTTCGGGGGCTCAACTAGTGCGTGGCGAGTCACCGCCTGCGCAAGTTACGATCGACAATGGTAGTTATGGCAGGCATCCGTCCCTCCACCGTAATACACAATTACCTACCTAGTCCACCAAGAACTCATTTCCATATCCCATATAATTTCTGACACATTATGCATTTTTTTTTAAATGGAAAAATTTACCTGCCCCCGCTAGGTGGGATTTGAACCCACGACCTCTCGATGACCGGTCGAGTGCTCTTCCAACTGAGCTACCAGGAAGGTTTGTGTTGCTGACGAATTTTTGCATCTTATATTTCTACTGCGTGAGTCACAATGTGGCGTCATCAACCTATTAAGTAATTACAATACTAAAGTAGGCATAGCAGTCCATCGTTGCAGATGAAATTCAGCTATTTTTTGATAACACCAAACTAATTAACTTATTATTTTTTAAATAGTTGTCTTGGCCAACTTGCCAGATAAATATTTTTTTTGAAAAATGAAAAAAATTTGGATTAGCACTCGACCGGTCATCGAGAGGTCGTGGGTTCAAATCCCACCTAGGGGGGCATTGAATTTTTCCATTTTTCAAAAAAAAATATTTATCTGTCAAGTTGGCCAAGACAACTATTTAAATAATAATAACATTATGCAAATAGTCTCAATGCTTGCCGAGACTTGCTCGTGGTATATTGTTCCATTGATACATCCAGGGGCAAGTTATGTAGGTACCATATCGCCGCGCACGGCTATCAAATGGCCGGGCTTGAACCGTGATTAAAAATATAATAATAAAAGAAATACAGGTACTACAATTGATCTGCTCAAATAAATATCATGTGTGGGTGTGGTTTATATGAATTGCGCGTGTGTGGTTATGTGATCGTACCATACATTTAGGTCAGCAACATTGGCAATTAACTGTACAAAAAACAGAAAAATGAGACCTAAAATGTAACGCGAATACATAATAGTACAAAAGTAATAGACCGTTTATAGCGTATTAAATCCGATCTATTCAATTAAATCGGATTTACTCATAAACGGTCTATTCTTATACGAGTAAACGCAGTAAACATTAATCAAAACTGTATATTCATTGTAATACGAAACGCTAATTTTTAGGTTTATTACAGAAATAAACCACAGAATAATATACTCTATATATTATTCTGTGGTTTATTTCTAAGTATTACCACAGAATGTATTACTTGCGATAACTTCCAAACTTGCGCAGAGCATACCTAGCCTGACTGTTTTACCTTTAGTACCTTAAATTAAACATTGAATTTATTATTTTATGAGGTAACTTTAAATAGGGAACACAGTAACCGCGTGTACAGGACCGGCGTCATTCATATACTACTCTTGCGAAAGGTCCCGTAAAATAAACAAAAGCAGTGACTATTGACAATCGACGAATAGTGCGTTTAACAGCATATAAAAAAGAATCAATAAACGTAGTGACGCAGTACTTTGAAAGTAATCTCTTCAGTCCTAGACGCCATAACGTGATATTTCCAGTCTTATCCACCACACTGTAATCCACTGTTATTGTTAATATACCTATAATGCTATCATAAACTTTATATCCTCGTATTATGTTTGACGAGCTCGGTGGCGTAGCGGTCAATGACGCGGCTTCGACACCGACGCTCGTGGGTTCGATTCCCACATATGACAAACATTTGTGTGCATGAACATGTCTGTTTGTCTTAGTCTGGGTGTTTTCTATTTATCATAAGTAAGTATTTACAAAAAAAAAGTATTTACGTATGTTTATCAGTTGTCTAGTACCCATAACAAAAGCTTCGCTTCTTCGCGGCTAGATGGCGCTGTGTAATTTGTCTGACAATATTTATTATTTATTTATAGAAATGTACCAAGATCAAAGCACCATAAGCGTGGGAGTAGCAAATATATATAAGTCAGCCTCCCTCTACTTCTATGTAATATAGTTACTATACTTTCGATGCAGACTATATAGTAAGATTTGAAGGAAACACTGAAGAAAGATGTATTACTTTTATTGTCTGTTAACAACCTTCGAGTCCAACAGTCGAAAAAATAATGTTCAAAAGGCCGCCTTCGCTCCAAGTTTCGGTCTGATTATCCCGGTAAAAATTAAGCATGATTGGTTGCTGTTTACCTATCACAAATGACTGAATGCTAGCCTGTGATTCGTTAGCCAATAAACGACCGGTGCAATCAATAGCTTAAAAAAAGGAGTTGCCAGTGCAAATAATTTAAATTAAACATTAGAAAAATGATACCAAAACTAACAAACCCTAACAATTATATAAAAGATTTTCTTTCTACCAAATACGATCCTCCGCCTTCCGCGTGCAGCCGCTTTCTTGATATACACTTAGCAACTAGAAGGACGAGTCCAAGACTACGTCGTCATACGTGCGGCCTCCACTCTAATATCTTTCTTCCCCATCTGCCACCAGTGATTCGGCTGATGTGGTCGGCCCACTGCCAAGTCAGCTTGCAAACTCGGAAGGCGATGTAGAATTACTTCGTTAAGCTGTAGGCTCAGAGTTCTTGATAGATCAACGCGCAGTCGACACCGCTGGGACTAGAAACATGAAATTTTATCCAAAGATTTTTTTAATGATGTAAGCTAGCATTAAGGAGGAATTCTTCGAGTCATATTATAAAGGGTTAAACTTTTGGATGACTGTTGTACACTATGTATACTAAATGTCAGATTTGGGGGTACCGAAAGTTAAGACTTGTTAATGGAAATAAAAACGGTGCATGCTGACCACGCGATGTCACGACAGAAGTGAAAACTTCATCTCTCGCCGATTCCCTGCTGAAAGCAGCAACCCCAACGGGCGTTACATACGCAAGCGTGACTGCTCATTCTCTATCTACAAAACATAAAGCGCTGAAAACTAAAGCTTTCACTTCAAAAATAAAATAAAAGAACGAGCCTACAACATAACGTCTAAGGCTTACAAATCCCACATTAGTTATAATCCCGGACTTCCGTAATCCACGTCATTGATCGTGACGTGACGTCTGACGTCACACAATGAATCACTCGTATATCTACCATCAGTATAATTACCCACGTCGTAAGAACGATCAAGATAACTAGGTGATTACCGCTCGTAAGGTACGGGGATTAACTACACCTTAGGAAATGTAAGTGTGGCGAAAAAAACACTTATTTATTGCAAATTTTATAACTAAAGAGAGGTACGGAGCGTAATTGTAAGCTACCCGACTAAATGTACCTCCACCTCACAGAATACCGCAGCCAAATAACAATTCCCTTGAGGGTTGTTGTGTTCCTGTGAGTGAGTGTGGTCACCAGAAAGAAGGATGATGCAGATGAAGGATGCTGCGTTGGAGGCGGGGGTGGCAGACACGCATACGGCCCGCCATATTAACGCTCGCAACATAAAATATCGCTCGCGCGCCGCCACCCCCGCTGCCAGCGCAGCATCTCCTTCCTATCTGCTGACCTCACTCACTCGCAGAAACACAACAACCCTCAAAGGAATTGTTATTTGGCTGCGGTATTCTGTGAGGTGGAGGTACATTCCCCAGTACATTCCCCAGAATTGTTAATATAATTGTAAGCTACCCGCTTACAATTATATTAACAATTCAATTCCCATGATCTCGGGCCATAGTGATTGCTTTTCACCAGGTGACCCACATACTCGTCTGCGTCCCCCCTCCCCCCCTCTCATGTCTCTCAAAAAAAAATATTTTAAGCTGGGACCCACCGCCGAATCTGAAGCCGAATACCATCGTATTAAAAAAAAAATGATCTTAGTTTTAAATTATTGACAAACATCTTCAGCTTAGTCGGTACAGCATGAGGGTTTCTAACAGCTAAGCTAAACACAATTACCGCTAATCTAAGCTAAAGCACAGTATAAGTAATAGTACTACGTACAGTATGGTCTCTCAGTGCCGCTCTCTCGTTTCGACCTCACCTCCCCTCTGAGACAAATCTGGAACAGTTGGCGCCACACGCACATACGCTCATTCGCGCTCTGCACAGACGTCATTGTTTAAGTTTTCTTTTTTTTTATATATGAGAGGGTAGCAAACGAGCATGTGGGTCACGTGATGGAAAGCAATTACCACCGCCCATTGGAGATCAGCTGTTGCTGATCCCCATGATCTCCCATACCATGAGGTCGCTGATCCGTTGTCAGCCTATTCTCCTTCCTTTCTTTGTTTCTAGTGACCTCGCCCACTCGCAGGAACACAACAACCCTCAAGGGAATTGTTATTTGGCTGCGGTATTCTGTAAGGTACTTCCCCAGTCGGGCAGCTTAAATATACGCTATGCCCTACCTCTGTTTTCGCCAGGGCCTCGTTCGTCTGCCAGCAGGGTGCACCGCGTGCAGGTGAGGTTGGCTTTGGTTCAAAGATGTTGATGAACCACTTACACCCCTATAAGTAGTAATAAACGACGCGACATCAGTATGGAGAGGCCGGGGTGAGGCTAAAGTTTGATTTTCGCAATCAAAAAAATCCGCTCGTAATCGGCTTCAGCTTCGGCGGTAGGCCCCTGATCTGAGGGTCCTGCATGAACTAAGCTGGTTACACCGGGTACAAACAGATCAAGTCAATCATCATCATCAGGTCCATTTTAGTCTCCACTACTGGAGCACGGCCCTCTCTCGTTCGTCCTAGACGGAAGGAGGATTTGGCCTACACTCCCCACGCTGGCCAGACGAGTTGGGGAGGCCTGCCCCCTTACCACCATCTCTTATTGCGATTCAATAACTGAATAGATTGCTTATTCATATCAATGAATAAGCAATTCTATTTCAAATGGAATAGAGTCGCTTATTCATTGGTATGAATAAGCAATCTACTCAATTATTGAATGGCAATAAGAGATGGTGGTAAGGGGGCTGATCGATATTTGATAATATATTTCCCTTAGTCGCCTTGTACGACATCCACGGGAAGAAACGGAGTGATTCTATTCTAGTCTGCCGGAAACCACACGACCAATCAATAGTAGTAGTAGTAGGATCAAGTCAATACTACTCGTATAATCAACGATGATAATTATCAGAGAATCAGGTTGTGCAATCAGCCGCACATGTCATTATCACATTGCAAGTATCTCGTCTACACGTCTGTCAATTTACGCTTCCTGGCCTGTTACATTCACTGTTATTTTAATTGACAGATGTTTATTTGTCTGGAAGTTGTAAGTAATTGAAAAAATATATCGACATATATATACACATTCATACTCACTTATATTTACCGTAGCTCTGTTTTAAGAGGCCCTAATAGTAGTTTATGAAACTTTTACTTTTGCCTAATAAAGGTTCTTAAAATACGAGTGTAAGTTTATCACATGTGGCGAATGTGATAATAGCATCACACGAGAATGTTTCATACACTACTTTATCTAATCTCATGAAATAGATGATAATAATCTATCTTCTATATACTTATAATAAATCTGTAGAGAGGTCAATTCTGTACATGAAATATATTTCCAAAATAACTATCTGGGGGTGATTAGTGATCGATACCATAGTACAAATATATAAGTAAGACAACTCAAGCCCCGAGCGGATGATAATAGCCTAAACACGTAGGGCTGTCGCTTAATAGTTTATTCAACCGTCAAAAATACTTAGTCAATCTCTATATAAAAAAATAAGTACGAGTAAGGTAGAAAATACAAAATTAAGTAGAGTAAGTATTAGGGATCTGTAACAAGAAACCGGCCAAATGCGAGTCGGACTCGGTCACGAAGGGTTCCGTGCCAAAAACGACAAACAATCATGTTTGTTGTATGGGAGCCCCCCTTAAATAATTGTTTTATTTTTAACGTGAATATATGTATAACTAAATATTATGTAAGTATTTCAAGCGTCTACCTATTGCCATTATAAATTGGGAGCAAAAACGAGCAAAAAGAAATACGTTTGTTGTATGGGAGCCCCCTTAAATATTTATTTTCTTCAGTTTTTTTAGTATTTGTTGTTATAGCGGCAAAAGAAATACATCACCTGTGAAAATTTTAACTGTCTAACTTTCGCGGTTTATGAGATACAGCCTGGTGACAGACGGACCGACGGACGGACGGACAGCGGAGCCTTAGTGATAGGGTTCTTTTTTACCCTTTGGGTACGGAACGCCAAAAAACACCTACATATAGAACATCAACATCACCAGAATGATAATAATAAATAAATAAATATTGTCAGACAAATTACACAGCGCCATCTAGCCCCAAAGTAAGCGAAGCTTGTGTTATGGGTACTAGACCACTGATAAACATACGTAAATACATTTTTTTAGGGTTCCGAACCTCAAAAGGAAAAAACGGAACCCTTATAAGATCACTTTGTTGTCCGTCTGTCTGTCTGTCTGTCTGTCTGTCTGTCTGTCTGTCTGTCTGTCTGTCCGTCTGTCCGTCTGTCTGTCTGTCTGTCTGTCTGTCTGTCAAGAATTTCTATGTCGAGAATGCGTAGAGGTATCAAGCTGAAATTTGAACTGTATACTCAGGTCTACGGTCCCATGAAGTTAAAAAAAAATCAAACTGCCAAGTTTACGTAGCAAAAAGTTACGGCCGTTTATTCAGCAAAAAACGCATATTTCGACACACTCAAGGGAATCAAAACCTATAGGGTACTTCCCGTTGACCTAGAACTATGAAATTTGTCAAGTAACATCGTTATAGACTACAAACAAGTACAGGAATAAATCTCAAAACTATATATTTGTAAATAGATCTTAAAAAATAGGGGGTCTATATTTTTTATAGTGTGTCGAAATTTCAAATTGAACCTACTAGTTCAAATGGACAAATATGAAAGGGCTTGATGTACACATCGCAAAATATATTTTATTTATTTTTTTCGACGCATTATTTCTTATTTATAATGAAAAACTAGCTGTCCCGACGAACTTCGTACCGCCTAATAGTAAATGAATGTTGTGGTATAAATATTAGCTAAACAAAAATTATGATTTCTTGAAATTTATACAATGAATAATAGAAAATAATAGAGAAGCACGATGGCGTCATTGCGCGTGTCAGTATAATTGTACACGCAAGTTAAGCAACGTCAACCGTAGCCTGTTCATGGGTGAGTTTATATTTATCTGGAGCTCCTCCGTGCTTCGGAAAGCACGTTAAGCTGTCGGTCCGGGTTGTTATCATTAGATTATCTCGAGCTCCTCCGTGCTTCGTAAGGTACGTTAAGCCGTCGGTCCCGGTTGTTATCATTAAATTGTCTCGAGCTCCTCCGTGCTTCAGAAGGCACCTTAAGCCGTCGATCCTGGTTGTTATCATTAGATGACAGTCATTAAGTCAAGTTAGCGGCCTTTAGGCGGTTTGAAATCACTGGCCTCCGCCAACCCGCAGTTGAGCAGCGTGGTGGAGCATTCTCTAAACTTCTTCGGTTGAGGGGAGACCCGTAACCCAGCAGTGGGTAAATATTAAGTTCAGTACATTATACGTCACAAAAAAAGTACCAACTGACAACCAATAAATATTTCAATCCACAAAACTGTTTTCAAAACAAATTACAGACAACTATCAAGACGTAAAAATGAAACCAATAGAGTTGACCTTTGTTTCTAATCTAAATTTGTTCTATATTAAATGAGCTTGATGTACATTTCTGAACGCACGCATACATTTGACGTACGCACGTTAACGTCACGTTTGACAGGTCCGACATCCACGAACATTTTGTATGGAAAAATGATTTTTCTTTTATTTTATTTTTTTCGTAAATTTTCCAATGTTTTTAATAGTTATTCTGCTATTCTGGACGGAGACAAATCCAACAAATCAAAAACCATGAAAATCTATCCAGCCGTTCTCGAGTTATAAGTGTTGTAACAAACACGACTTTCTTTTATATATATAGATATCAAATTTAATAATGATACTACGTACCTACGGAACCCTCGGTGGGCGAGTCCGACTCGCACTTGTCCGGTTTTTTTTGTAAATACATACTTATGATACATAGAAAACACCCAGACTAAGACAAACAGACATGTTCATGCACACAAATGTTTGTCCTATGTGGGAATCGAACCCACGAGCGTTGGTGTCGAAGCCGCGTCATTGACCGCTACGCCACCAAGCTCGTCAATGATGTTTTTTTATTTATCTAATTGGGTGACTGAGTTCCCAAAGATTCATCGTCATCGAGTGTAACGAATGGGTCTCGTCAGGAAGATCATATGAGTTCAAACAGAATATTTTTCCTATCAGTAATGCAGGAGTTCCACTGTTTTCCGTCCTGCTCCATCATCAGACCCTCGTTACCAAGTGTAATGAAAAGGCTTCATCAAGAGCAATCTAATGAGCCCAAACTCGAGGGGTTAACTATTAGCCACTGAAGAGTTCCAGTAGCGAGCTCATGGCTCCTACTGGCTCAAATTACGTTAACATAAACATGTACACAGCTGCTCACTATCGGCACTGAAACCTAACACCTCCTGGTTGCTAAGCTTGAAAGTTCTCACTCAATACATTAATGAGCCGTGGGGCCAGGACAAAGCAAGCAAATCGTTGTACACATAGAAACACAAATTACGATTTTATTTATAAATCTTAGCTTTGTTAACAAAAGTCTGGCTCCCGGTGTATATAGGTAAGTACGTTTTATTTTTTCAACGGTCGTTACGATGTTACTACCTAATTTATAAATTTAAACCTACGTTTATTCCTGTGCCTACGTTATACATAATCAAATGAAATCAAGGATTCAAGTGATCTACATAAATAGGTAGGAATGAGATAACTTTACATCTAATCTGGACCAGAACTATTTCCCAACTAAGCAATTTCGATAGGTACTGGTAAATAGCTAACATAAAATTATGTATGTAGGTAGCTACGTATGATATAGGTAGTAATAGATCACATAGGTACTCACCGTTCTTGTTCGGTAGGTAGTGTGAAGAAAGATAATTTTGGATTTGACAAATTGCTGTTGAGACATCCATGAACACTGCAATATGTTTTATGGCTAGTCGACTTTGTAGCCATCTTTTACGTGCAGTTATATACGACGTAGATAGGTACCTCTATGTTAAAATTGTTAACGAACGTCAGCGCAGCAGGCGCGAATCTTGTGTGAGAGCGGGCGGTTTTGCGTACGGCGCAGCCTTGACTGGCGGTCCATTTAACCTCCCTAAATGTTGTCAGTATGTGCGTGCGACGGCCATACGTACGGGCGCGCTCACATACAAACCACGCTCGGTGCGTTTGTATGAAGTTACCTTACTTATATATTTGTACTATGTCGATACTGATACCAAAAATGCAATCAGTAAAATTTTTGTCTGTCTGTCTGTCTGTATGTTCGTTATAGAAACAAAAACTAGTCGACGGATTTTAACGAAACTTGGTACAGTTATTCTTCATACTCCTGGGCAGGTTATAGTATACTTTTCATCACGCTACGATCAATAGGAGCAGAGCAGTGAAGGGAAATGTTGGAAAAACGAGACAAGTTACTCTATTTCTTAAGCTTCCGTCGCGTGTTCAGCCTTAATGGTTAAAGCTACACAGAAATCATGTATGACGGAAATGTTCTCCTTAAAATTATATAAAAATTATCCCTCGACAGCATATGTCTATCTTTTATGGTTGAGTCAGAAACTTGCCAAGCACCGCGCCCGTACACAATGAGTGTTGCCGCGCGGGGGGCAGGGAGCGGGCGGGGTCGTTACGCGGCGTGGTACCACATGACTAAAAAACGATGGTAATACGGCATAGAAAAAATATGCCTAAGTGTGCTTGCCCAAACGTGCAGACACGTGACAATTATTGTTTTTTCCGTTGCAAATGCATTATTATTCACTGCAAATTGTTTACAATTCGATTTGCTTACTTTAGTAGATAAGTTATTAAATATTGTTTTCTTTAGTTGGGTCATTGTTTTGTTTATTTCATTCGTTAAAAGTAGATTACTTTCGAGTTTAATTAGATGTTATTACGTCATTATTTTTTGTTGCACATTTGGATGCTAGGCAGGTACCTAAGAACGGTAAGTTAATTGCCCTCACCAAATAAACAGTACTTTTTTGAGCGTTGTACAAACAAAGCATTTGACCATCTGTGAATGTAAACAAAAGATAAGAAAGAAAATTAATAGTTTTATGAATGAGTCTTTATGCCTTTGCATGCCGACTCAGTCAGAAGTCGCAATATCCGAAAAAAATTGGCATTCCGATTATTCTGCTCCGAAATTTAAGACCACAACTTTGCAATGGAACTCGGCTAAAAGTAACCCAGTTGCAACAAAATATAATCGAGGCTCAAATTTTAACAGGTTGCGGTGCAGGAGTAACCGTCCAGAATTCCCATAATCTAAATCTATAAAAGAAGAAACTGACTGACTGACTTATATATCATCGCACAGCCCAAACCGCTGGGTCTAGAGATTCCAAATTTGGCAAGTAGGTTCCTAATGACGTCTAGGAGTGCACTAAGAAAGGATTTTTCAAAATTCATCCCCTAAGCGGGTGAAACAGGGGTCCAAAGTTTGTATGGGTAAACAAGATTAGTTGGACTCTTTTATCCGAAACTTTACACGAGTACTTCTTTACTTAAATGAGTAAACACGTGTTTCAGGATTTTCCAAAATTCAACGTCTAAAGGAGTAAAATGGGGTGAAAAACGTCATGGGTATTGTTTTTATGGTTTATCGGGTGGCTGATTACAAAAACAACAATTATTTTATAATCCAACGTGGCTAACGTGACGATCATCCTCTATTGAGGTGTGATGAGGTTGAAATGTCTATATATCGATATATGTGTCGTTTTTACGGGTTTTCGGAACGCCAATCCATACTAATATTATAAATGCGACAGAATGTCTGTTACCTCTTCACGCTTAAATCGCTGGACCGTTTTAGATGAAATTTGGTTGAGAGCTATGGTTGAGAGATACCTTGAGTCCTGGGAAAGGACATACTTACAGTTTTTATCCCAGAAATTACCTATTATTGTTATTTATTGTACCCGAAAACGTGACCATCATCTCCTATTGGGGTGCGATGGCGTTGAAATGTATAAAATGTGTTGAAAAAGTCTGAAAATCGTCATAGGTATTATTTTTTAGGGTTCCGTACCCTAAGGGGAAAAAGGAACCCTATTACTAAAGCTCCGTTGTCCGTCCGTCCGTCCGTCTGTCACCAGGTTATATATCATGAACCGTGATAGTTAAACAGTTGAAATTTTCACAGATGATGTATTTCTATTGCCGCTCTAACAAAAAATACTAAAAAACAGAATAAAATAAATATTTATGGGGGCTCCTATACAACAAACGTGATCTTTTTGTTCTTTTTTTGCTCACAATTGATAACGGCAATAGGTAAACGCCAGAAATACTCAGTCATAATATTTAGTTACATATTCACTTTAAAAATAAATAATTAAATAAAAATAAAACAAATATTTAAGGGGGGCTCCCATACAATAAATGTGTTTTTATAGATAATGGTACGGAACCCTTCGTGCACGAGTCCGACTCGCACTTGGTCGGTTTTATGGTATATTGGGTCGCTGATTACGAAAAAAACAACTATTTAATAATAATATCCAACATAGCCGACGTGACAACTCTGTAGGGGTGCAATGGGGTTGAAATGTCATAATATCAATATGGGTGGTCGATTCTATGGTTTTCTGGGACGTTAGTTAGGACAATGGCATCGATTTGAAAATATAACGTAGTGGACACGAATTACTTAAAAAGATTTTTCAAATTTTATCTCTAAGAGGGTAAAACGGAGGTCCAAAGTTTGTATGGGAAAATGAGTTTAGTTGGTTTATATGGGAAAACGAGATTAGTTGGACTATTTTATCCTAAATTTTACACGAGTACTTCTATTGATTAATGAGTAAACATGTGTTTGCCCCGAATGTCACGCGAGCAGAGCCGCGGGCGAAAGCTAGTATTTTAAATAAAACCATGAAGTTAATTTAACAGCTTTATTTATTACTAAAATCCAAGCTTACTTACTAAAAAAACTTGTCCTATGGGTACTAGATAACTGATATAATACTTATATACATTTTTTTTTGTAAATAGATACATATAATACATAGAACACACCCAGACCAAGACAAACACACATGTTCATGCACACAAATATTCGTCTTGGGATCGAACCTGCGACCTCGGAATCAAAGTGGCTATTGCTAATCATTCGACCATCGAGCTCGTCGAATGTATTTTGTAAAAGCAAACCTTGGTAACTGTAGTCTAATTTAACTAATAAAAATATTTCATCACACAAAGTGCGCCGCTTTAACTTCGTAACTCGACTTTACATTGAAGTTCAGATCATAAACTGAAGTTGACATTTAACAAAGACCGGCGGCGCTGTCGAGGTCGTTAGGAGCGGCGCTCCAATTTGCGTTGGTATCCGTGTCCGAGCTGTTGTAATATCTAATATGAAAAATATTAGAACGCAATGCTGTTATAAAAAGTTTTTATACAGATTACCGCGGACGCGGGATCTGTAGTAAAATCTTTAAGTTTAATTTGACCCACTTCCCGGTGCACAACAATCAAGTCTACCGAACCAAACAAGTCTACTCAATTTAGCTGTGCGTTAATAGATCAGTCAGTCATCATCATCAGGTCATTTCAGTCTCCACTACAGGAGTACGACCCTCTCTCTTCCGTCCCAGACAGAAGGAGGATTTGGCCTACTCTCCCCACGCTGGCCAGACGGGTTGTGGAGGCCTGATCGATTTATATTGTAGAGACGGAGTGATTCTATTCTAGTCTGCCGGAAACCACACGGCCAAAAAATCAAAAATCAAAGATCAGTCAGTAGCGGTTGCCATTTACAGATACTTACCAAAGAAAATAAACAATCACATCTTTTGACTTAGCCGTTTGTTTTTTTCACAGTTCTTAATATTTGATATTCATTCCAACTTGCTACACGTTTCTATGTCTTTGACGACCAAAGTCTTCAACTAGCGTAAATATATATAATCGAGCAACTTATAAATATTATATATAAAGATGTCGCATGAGCGAGATTCCTTTCGACGGTGGGACAATGATGCGTCCATGCTAAACAACGAGGATCTAGCTCGAGATAAGAAAGAGACACTTTGCACTTATTACTTTAATAACAATACAAATATGTTTTATTTGAATAACCTTTTTAATATTAAGAAAAAAATATGCTTAGAACAGATGAGTCTACTCGAGGTGCACGCGCAGCGAAGGTGGTCCACGTAGTGGCACTCTGCGCTCTATCTGCTTTTATCAGTTCGTCGCAGCCGTCATCCAAGCCAGTGGCTTGCGTTCTAGGCACCAAAAGTCAATTGAGTGGCTTTATTTCCAAACCTATTGATTGACTTTTTTAACACCAATCAGCGACTTAATTTCCAACATATATAATAATTTCTGCGAGAAAGTGAAAAAAAAAACCAGGAAGAAAGGTGTAAGTTTTAAGAGAGGTAGGGAGCGTAATTGTAAACTACCCGACTGGCGAATGTACCTCCACCTTACAGAATACCGCAGCTAAATAACGGTTCCCTTGAGGGCTGTTGTGTTCCTGCGAGTGAGTGAGGTCACCAGAAAGGAAGGAGATGCTGCGTTGGCTGCGGGGGTGGCGGCGCGCGAGCGATATTTTATGTTGCCAGCGTTAATATGGCTACGGTAACCGCTTCACATCAGGCGGGCCGTATGGTTGTCTGCCACCCGACGTAGTATAAAAAAAAAAAAGAAGGAGATGCTGCGTTAGCAGCAATGGCGGGGAGCGGCGCGCGAGCTATATTTCTTGTTGCGAGAGCTTGTATCAAGCAGTGGATAGATGCAGGCTGATGAGAATGATAACTTTGTAAGAAAAAGGCTGATAACTCTCTATATGTATATATAATGATGATGATATTTCTAAGAAAAAGGCTCTTGACAAACGGCCATTGCAGCTTTCCTTCTTGAGATATGGAACATAAAGAACTAAATACAATGTGGGTAGATAATTGGCTTCGAAGAAACTTGTCTTGTTGGAACTCTTTTAAAAAATATAACATTAAACTATTTTTAAGAATTCCAAATTCCGGAAATGCCAAAGTACACAGCACTAAACACATACTTTAAGTAATATTGGTAACTCGATAGCATTGTACTTAGGTACGTTTTAAGAAAACACAAGTTGTGCATTACCGCCCCGCACGTAGCTAAGCGATCGCTAATGAAGTTGCGTGTCGCAGTCAGTAACGGTAGACTGTGTTGTTTGCGAAATGGCTAGATATCGTTTTCGGGTTATGTTGCGAAATAACTCCATTATCAAACAATCATGCAGCTTGCTGTCCGATAGAAAACAATTACTGTAGTCCATAGACATTTGTAGTTAAGACAGATATTTTTGTACTGAATTTTGTCATTATTAAATAAACAGGTACTTTTGTATGTGTTGAACGAACGATTCTTTCTTCCATTTTTATAAAGTGAATGTTTACAACTCAGTCGTTAAAATTTCAAAATATTTCTTGCCGTGTGGGTGAATTGACATAATTTATTTCTGTTGCAGGTAATACATACAGTTCTCAAATTGCAACAACATTACTGTAGCTGCAATTCGTAAGTACTCCACTTTTGTACTGGATGTTTTAAAATGCATTTCGTTCTATTGACATAAATAAATAAATCAGTAAATAGTTTGACCTAGAGAGCAAACAGTGAAGTTACTTATATTCGGTTTTCAGCAAGTACAGTCACATATGTTTAAACTACATTAAATAAGTACTAGTTTTATCTGATAAAATTAATAAACGAAGACACGTTTATTAATTTTATCAAATAAAAATAGTGATTTAAATGTACTATTGTGGTGGCTGGACAAAACGAACTTTGGACAGAATCGTATTCTGTAAACGTTTTATACTGAACTAATTCCACTAAAAAATATGATGTGGCAATTCCACTAAATTGTCTAATATCTTTGTCCTGTAAGTAAAAATAAATATTTGAAAAATATAATACTGTAAATAAATAATACATGTTTATTAAAAAAATGATTCGTCTGTATAATGTATTCTTACGTATAGATTGTTTAATATTAGATTGTTCTGAATGAACATTAGCCATTTCTACAAACGCCTCCGCTGGATACCTGCAACATTATATACACATGTACATCACAGATGGTTCTTGTCAAGATGGTTTTTGGCAACAATAACAAGATTTATTTGCAATGCCATTGAACCCGAAATAATGCTTTTAGGGTGTTTTTCCACCAGAGATGTGTGAGATGAGCGATGAGAGAAGTCTAAGCTAAGCTCCGAAACTATGTTATGAATGTGGACTTGATTAAACTATGATTGTCGAGCGAGATGAATGGCTAGCCTACTTTGATACAATGAGTGCGGTTTCGATACTGGACCAACACTTATGTACTTGAATATATCTGTTTTTGTTGCTTTGGGTGTTTTCTAAGACTTTTTTATACCATGCCCGATGTTGAACCTGCACACGATCCGACTGATGTAAAGCACACAAGGAGGATACGTGTCAGGCTAGCACTAATTATATCTGGTAATTGTGTTAATTCTTATGCAGACTGCGTAAGGTTCAAAAATGCTTATCTAAAATGTCAAAATAACTTATACCTATCCGAATAATGTTTTCCGGAGAGTGCCGCATACACATAACGTGTGAAGCAAGATCTCTTGTTGCTTATTACACACGGGTAACACACGAAAGTTGTAGATTACACACAAACAAATGTGTAATTAATTACACACAAAACGGCAACGCTGGGGCAGACCTCTGCACACTACCGCATGATAACAGCGCCACCCTGAAGAGCCAGTCATTGCTTTTACACGCAATCAGCTGGTTTGAACATTAACCTTTTCTGTTTGATAAGCTATAACTCGAAAAATGTTAATAATAATAGCATAGTTTTTTTGGGAAAAATGTTGTTAGAGGCATGCACAATCTGTAATTTTTCTCTGTATTGCTCGTCCCTTTTCACCCGGTATATGTATATTCTTTCTTTCCATTTCACCCGCTTAACTATATAGTTAGCTCTATCGTATATAAACACACAGTTTCGTAGTTTCGTGCTGACCTCGCTTACCGCTTATCTACCTCGCTCATCTCCGACGGAAATGCACCCTAACAGTCGGAAGTTAAAGGGGATCGATTTACATCGACGTATGGCGACGCTTGAAATACAAGACACTTGAAGAACCAAGAACGATAATTAATGGCGTTTTCTCTCAAGGACTTGTTTTCAATTCGCATTTCCTTTTTATAGAAATAAATTGCTTTTATTTAATGTTTTTTGGCAGTTGATGTGCGTTTTTGCTAATGTTTACATAGTATCATATGTGATCGACGCTGCTTAACTTGCGTGATCGACTAGACTAACACGCCTCGTTTGCTATCCGGGCGGGGTACCACGAGCAGGTGAGGTCGGCTTGGGCTCAAAGAGGATAATCACTTTACTGGTGGCTAGTTGGTCTATACCTAATTGAAACTACATACAGTGTGCCAGCTGCCTTGCCCACAGAATGTCCAGCCCGAGGGTCTATTCAAAATATCTATCATATTCTATGCACACAACTTACAAACTTTATCTCCATAATCATCCCACTGCTGGGATACGGGTCTCCTCTCAAAAGGGGTTAAGCTGCTCAACTGCGGGTTGGCGGAGGCCAGTATTTTCAAGCCGCCTAAAGGCCACTGACTTGGCTTAACGACTGTCATCTAATGACAACAGCCGGAACCGACGGCTTAACGTGCCCTCCGAAGCATGGATCTCTCCTTATCATCATCAGGTCATTTTAGTCGCCACTACAGGAGCACGACCCTCTCTCCCAGACAGAAGGAGGATTTGGCCTACAGTCCCCACGCTGGCCAGACGGGTTGGGGAGACCTGATCGATATTTGGTAATGTATTTCCCTTAGTCGCCTTGTACGGCATCCACGGGAAGAGACGGAGTAATTCTATTCTAAGTCTGCCGGAAACCACACGGTCTTCTTCTTACTCTCTACTTCCTCTTACCTCTCTCCTTATACTATTATTCTATATCAGTAAACGTTTCTTCAATCGAGGTTGCGCATTGCAAGCTTCCGCAATGTTATAATCTAAATCTGAAAATATAAAAATTATATCAACCTGATTTACATCCTGCAACTTGTCAGGAAACTTTTGAAAACCTGAACATATTGTAAAACAAAATTTATTCATGTAAAACGCTGAGAACTTGTGTAACTCGACAAAATGTAAAATTGTAACTTCTATCAACTTTCACGCGTGTGAAATTGGCGAAAGTTTTCAGCATTTGAAACGTGTAGTTTACGTGACCAGAGTATGATGATGCATAGGATTCACGAGGCATCTTTCAGTATGTAGAGAGCCGGTAAAGAGAGATAGTTCAAGTTAAAATTGACGGCGCTAGTTGTTCCTACTTGTCTCTCCCTTCGTCGACGCTCGCGAGACCGGAAGTGTTTCGGCGAAAGGAAATGTCTTGAAACACTTTCGATAGGGTTGTCGAAATAATGTTAGCTTCAAGTATGCTCCCAGACCAAACCGTTTTTATTAGTCAATTTCAAAAAAGGGGTTCATTTCCCGGACGGTCCCATTTGAATGTGACAATACTTAGTTGAAATATTGATATTATAATAGTTTATGTGAACTTTTAAACAAAGGCGTCTTTCATAAGAGTATGTAGGCAATATATATTTATTACGATTTACTCCACGATTATATTTTTATTTTTTTCATTTCTTAAAAACAATTATATGCAAAGTAACGTAATTGAGCCATGATCTATGGTGCAGAAACTTTGACTCTGACCATTGGGCTGGTCCATAAATTGAACATCGTACAGCAAGCAATGACAAGAGCTATTCTCGACATTTCTCTAAAGGACCGCCTCCAGAACGAAGAACCAAAGTCATGAAATTAGAAAAACCATAGCTCTTAGTCGACAACTTTGGTTCGTCTGGTGACAACTGTCGAGTCTGAGATGGCCGATGGGGGAGAAAAGTCCTAGAGTCATTCACCCGTCAGAGTGGTTAGTGTGAAAGACTCCACTCTAGGACTTTTAGGATTCTACTCAACGGAGTATATACAATATTTTTTTAAACGTCATATATTTAGTTAATTGATTTAGCTGTTATTTTGCGGCCAAATTAACAGTAAGGTAAGTAGGTACTAAATGAAGTTCCAAGCATTGTTATTTGACAAATATATTTTTTTATTTTTGTAGATAGGTACTTTAACTTCGAGTTTAAATAATCTCATCTTAATATTATTTAAGAGGGATTCTTATAGACGCTAATTCACTCCCCTCGTCCGTCGTACTAAATAGTCTGTGCGTTTATTATCTCCGCATTCATGGCATGTAAATTATGAATACGTCATAAATAACATCCACAAAGACTTCGTGGGAAGAACAAAAATGGAAGTAAAAAAGTTGCGATAAGAAAAATTTATGAAGGAGGATGGTCCATTAAAATAATATTAATTCACTTGTAACGCGTCTCGACGCCGTCAGAGGTCCTAGGGGCGCTGTCTCGAGATTATATCGTTCTTTCCGACCGTCTGAACTAGCCCTAAGGACTAGTCACATCTACTGACGACGTTATGCATGTCGACGAGTATGTGGACTGTACGAGTAAGGCAAGGCACATTTAGGTATATATCTATTGGACGAAAATATGCACAATATTAAAAGGCAAATGAAATGGTTAATATTTTAAAATAATTTACTGTAATATGGAAAATTCTATTATTGATTACCTGATGCAAAACGGTATAGGTATTTAAATAAATATATAATATCAAGAAAAAAATAATATCTCATCAATCTTCAAGCTATAAAGAATAGACCGGCACAATAGTAATAACTCAAACTGAATTTTCTATATTAACATGACATGAATGTATGACATTCTTCATATTTTGATTAACTGATTCAACTGTGATGTATTGTCACACAATGGTCCAAACTCAAAACTGAAACGACAATCTACTTACGTATCATCATTAATCCGCACGCGGCTACAAGCCTGAGACTTCGCTAATGATTTTGGCGCTGCTTTTGGAATTACGATTTTCTTCAGTTTCTTCTTTCTTTTACGAGCCCGGTGGTCGAATGAAAAAAAAAACCAAGAAAATCCGTTGGGCCTGCCGAATATGGACGTCATCACCATCACTGAAAACCGCATCAAAATCGGAATTTGGAGATAAATGGCAACATTGATTTGCACAAACATCCTAGCACCCCAAACGCATATATTATTTGAGTTTCTATATATTTTATCTGTCCTTTTGCTTTGACATAATGCCAAAGATTTCAAAACCCTATTCCATATTCGTATATCTTACATTTGATCGAATTGAAGGAATCGTGCCGTGCCACGTGAGTCATGACTTTATCGGAACTCACGAGTCAATTCATATTGTTATGCAGTAGCGGTCCATTGTGATTTAATGCCAGAACGATGTAAAATAAGATAGATTACCTTGTCTGCCTATGGTTGGCTTATTTTGCAAGGTTCAGATGTGGCATACTGAGAATTTTCATGCAAACTTTTGACAATTTATGGCTTTGCAAAATTGTACTTTAGCTCTATTCATATACAATTATATGGACTGTTCATCATTCGGTAGTTCTTACTGTAATTATCACTATAGAACTAGAACGAGCCAAAATACACGAGCTTCAAGATAGATTGATAGAATAAGCATTATTTGCATCATACAAATTAAAAAAGCTTCTACCCGCGGCTTCAATTCGTAGAAAGACAGTAATCAGAATTAAAAACATTGAACATGTTTCAAGCCAAGTGTATCACATTTCAGATCAACCGGACACGAAGAAGTTGGTCCAATTTCACTTGATATACACAACACGGTGAAACTAAATAAAAGTTTGTAAAATATTAAAAATTGAAAGGGTGTTTTTAATTTGAAACTCGGTGATTAACATGCTTAGAAGTCGGATAATTCGATTTGGTCGTTTTGTTTATTGAGACATTTTTATGAAAAAATGTCGAGAGGTTTCGATTAAGTATCTTATAATGTACTATTCGATGTATTATTACTTATTCTGTACTTATGTATTATTACTTCAGGCGGGCCGTATGCTTGTTTGCCACACTGGTGGTATAAAAAAAAAAAAAAAAAAAACTTATACTTACTCATTGTACCTCATAGAGCAGCGTTGATGGAAGCTCCGCACTGGAGTCCCCGTAGATATAAACTTGTCGATAAAACACCTATGCATTTGATATCGCAGTAAAGGTGCTATTTGTTATTTGAACCTGTTTTTCAAATACAATAATAACTTTGATGTAAATGGTATAAATTAATTAATACTACGTACTCGTTGAATTTATAATAAGTTGAATTTATTCCTTCATTACTCGTATTATATTCCTCGTACTTTCCAAGCGAGATCAGCTCCCACATGTTCGGTTTTTTTCTTTCGTTTACAAAACTTAATAACGAGATGATGGCGTCATTAAAATATTCCTCGTATTGATACTTCGACAATTTCATAAATAGAATATAGACCAGCTTTCACTCGCGACTTCGTACGTGATAACCCGGTATCGCTTAAGAATTTAAAGATAAAGATACATTAATTTGCTAAGAACATGTGTTGTTTTACTGTGTATGTGTTGTTTTAAAATCCTTTCTTAGCGGCTGCCTATAGATATACGAACTGTGAAACTCTGGAATCAAGTTCCGGTATTTCCGAACAATTACGACACAAGAGACTTCAAGAATAGAGTCTATATTATTATTATTTAAATAGTTGTCTTGGCCAACTTGCCATATAAATATTTTTTGAAAAATGGAAAAATTCACCTGCCCCCCCTAGGTGGGATTTGAACCCACGAGTCTATATTTCTCTTAAAAGGCTGGCAACGGACCGACGGCGAACTCTTGGTATTGCTGATCACCATGGGCGGTGGTGATTGCTTTCCACCAGGTGACCCACATACTCGTTTGCTTCCCTCTTATAAAAAAAACACGGAATATTACCTACGAAACAGGTCGATCCGTTCAGTGATTGAGCTATGCGCTGTTAGATCAGTCAGTTTCCAATTTATGTACTATACAAATAAGCGACAAAAAAAACATAATGTAATCACAATCAGAACACAGTCTTTACCATCGCCAATAGTGTGGGTATTCTTAACGTTGAGGTTTCCAACGACTCCAGTTTCCAAAGAACTTGGAAGAGAAAGTCAAGGCGCGGCAAATACTTCTATTTTTAACATGCTTTTATTAGGTCGACCTGTATGTAACTAACTATGTAATGGAATCTTAGGTAACTAATTTAACCATCTTCCAAGGATCGTAGCGTAATGAAAATTGGCAGCTGTATGTAGTTCCGATGATAATACAATAATATGGTACTGTCGAACTGACCTGATGATGGAGCCGGAAGATATGAACTGGAAATTTATGATGGAACATCGTATCATAGCTGTTTTTGGATTTCTTAGAAAAGTCTTGTAATGAACTTTGACCACGATTAGGTTTCCAGGTCTGATGATGAAGCCCTCCCTGAAGAGGCACTGGCATTCAATGATGGAATATCGTATCATAGTCGTGTTTACACTTGTGAGAAAGGCCACGTAATGGACTTTGAACACGATCAGGTTTCAAGGTTATAACAAACCTATCGAGAACAATACAACCTCACCTGCACGTAGTGCACCCTGCTGACTGACAAACGAGGCTCTGACGAAAAAAGAGGTAGGGCATAGCGTATTTTTTAAAGTGCTCGACTGGGGAAGTACCTCCACTTCACAGAATTCCGCACCCAAATAACAGTTTCCTTGAGGGTTGTTGTATTCCTGCGAATGAGTGAGGCCACCAGAAAGAAAGCAAGGAAGGAGTATAGGCTGACAATGGATCGGGAGTGCTTTAAAATCGTGTTTTTTTAGTTTTTGTAAACTATATTTATAATAAGCACAAGTCTCACATGGAGTACTGTTGTCATCGCTGGGCGGGAGTATCCAAATACCAGCTTGCACCTTGCAATGTCACTCAGAGACAAGCTGTGAGGATTGTCGATATTGCCAAGCTTGCAGATAATGTTAAGCTGTTAAGTCTGAGGAGGGACTTTTAATCTCTTTGTGTGATCTACCGTCTGTACAATGGATTACAGTATTTACAGGGTCAGCAATGCGCGAGTCATGCTCTTGGTGTTACCAGCGTCTAGAGGCTCCCATTAGGCGTGCAATATGCTTATTTCCTACCTCAGTTGTGTAAAAAAATGTAAAAGCAAAAACTTTGTACTCTTTTTTTACGTATGTAATTTCGCACACTTATAGTTTATATAGAGAAGGAGTGCAGAATGCTTATACTTTTTTTTAATTATGCATAAAAATAGACTAAAGCAATAAAAATAATATTACACAAACTACCTTGACATATATTTGACACACAAACGCATGTATATACTCTGTTGAATATTTGATGGTCGAATTTCGACCATCAGGCGACCACTAGTACATAAACTCTTAAAACTAATACATATATATATATATATATATATATATATATATATATATATATATATATTTTATACTACGTCGGATGGCAGACAAGCATACGGCCCGCCTGATGTGAAGCAGTTACGGTAGCCAAATTAACGCTCGCAACATAAAATATCGCTCGCGCGCCGCCACCCCCGCTGCCAATACAGCAGCATCTCCTTCTTTTCTGATGACCTCACTCACTCGTAGGAACACAACAACCCTCAAGAGAATTGTTATTTGGCTGCGGTATTCTGTTAGGTGGAGGTACATTCCCCAGTCGGGTAGTTTATAATTACGCTCCCTACCTCTCATTTCGCCAGAGCTTCGTTTGTCAGTCAGCAGGATGTACCGCGTGCAGGTGAAGTTGGCTTTGGTTAAAGGATGTTGATGAACCACTTACACCCCAAAATATAGTACATACTCGTATAAAACGTATGCACAGTCCTGCAAAGATCGCAAGCTGCAGTGCGAACGCGTACAAGTGGAAGCAACAGTTTATTTAATTAGTAGTCTGCTCATTGACTTGAAAGTGTTGTCACATAGGTTATGAACTTATGATAGATGTGAAATAAAATAGATTAAACAACTTTAAACGTACTTTATGAACGTTTACGTTATGGCTTTTCACGTTCTAGTCATGGCTTGTGCAATTAAAAAAATGTATTTCATTTAGCATATAGTGAAAACTTGCTTTCACTATATGCTAAATGAAATGCTGAACGGCTTTTCATAACGTAGATATTTGGCTGGAATTGGAAAATAACACTGAAAAAGGGAACATTAACAGCAATAAAAACAAAGAGAAATCCAATAAAACAATTCCTCAAAACGCATTAAATGTCAGATAACAGTGCTCAGAAGAACCGCTAGTTCAACTTTGCACATTTTCGAGACCCGGCGGCTTGCAACTTTCCCGTACGTTGTTAGTTTTCAGTCCAAGATCGCCTGAGCTTCGGATACAATTGAGAGTTAAGGGCGGTGGCACAGCAGAGGAACAGTAGCGGACACTATATAATACACTAGAGCCTAGTGTGGAAGTTATTGTAACAAACAAATTGGAAAGCTTATTTACCAAGTATAAAATATCCATGCCATACTTGTGATGTATCTTTTTGTGCCTAAGTTTATTTATGTAATAGGCTAGCTACTTGGCTGGCATATATATATATATATATATATATATATATATATACATATATATATATATATATATATATATATATACATATATATATATATATATATATATGCCAGGATAATCGTATTGTATTTTCTTTATCCAGCAATCCAATAGACTATTATTTATTTTGTGCTTGTAGAACTATCTTTGCTATAATAACTTTTAAACTTTCGCGTTGCATGATTTATGAAAAATAACAACGGGAATTAACGCGATCATGCCTAAGGGTATTTACATACCTTTATCAATGCCTGACGTTTCGACCAGGTTGCACCTTTACCCTAGACCCTTATGCATGATCGTGTTAATTCCCGTTCTCATATATCAGAGAACTATCGGTAACCATAGATTGATAGCCTCTTGTTCAAAATTGGACAAAATCTTTAAATTACAAGAGAAACCCAATTTATTAAAGTCTATTTTTTAGGATAAATACAACGATTCTTTTTTTATACTTAATAGTTAATATTATCTACTTCCTAGACCTTCTTTGCTTTGGATTTCATTTACTTTGGAATCACATTCTTTTTGCATAATTATCTGCTGTGCCAAAAGAGAATTTCGCTTTTCGTGCTATTAATTTTCTGTAAATAAAATTTAAATAAATAAACTATGTGAATACGTATAGATGAAAATAGTATAAAAATTGATACATATCGACTTCAAATATTGATTAATATTTGAAGTCGAGACGTATCTCTTTTTATTTAAAAAAATATTTGATATATTTTAAAAACTGATATGATATTTAGTTTTAAATATTTAAAAACTCATTTTTTATTTGTACTCTCCAGCCTCTTATAACTTGGCTCGAGTCTTATCACCGCGGTCAGTAGATTTTGAACACTGTAATGTTTTATTGAAATTCTTTTAAATTTCTTCCCACCACATTTCACAAATATTTAGAAAATACAAACCTGGCTAAACTATTTCTAACCTCCGAGTTTATTATTAAGTATCTTCCGTCGATTGCGGTGCGCCGCTCTCTCGAGAAACAATAAGTTTCCTTCGATAACTTTGAATTATGATAATTTCATTTTGATGGGAAAGTCAATTTCCTTCATTCGGTATTCAAGACGTCGATGAAACTCTGAACACTTGGCAATAACTTATAAAGTATGATCGCTCACGAGTTTACGACTTTAACTAAACACAAATATTTACTCAAGCAAAGGCTAGAAGGTTGCAGCCGGCAGGAGGCAATAAATTCTAAAGACAAGATTAAACTTGTCAAGGGACCCCATTTACTTAACGCAAATTTATGCAAATTCCACTCCTCTTGTTAATGCTTCTGCAAATCGTGAAGATGTTTTTGTTTGCCTCCAGTGGAAACTCTTAAATAGTTCGTAAATAGTTGATCGAGTAATCGATCACTGTTATAGGTGCTTTGTCGATGCCCTGTCACTAGTTTCTAATAAATTATCGCTCGATATCGTACACATTGCTGTCGACATCAATTTTCCTTGAGCAACTTAATTGCTGGCCAAATCTGGGATAATACGAAATAACCTGGCATTTTTACTGTCGAACGCTTGTCTGAATTCTTCGTGTACTGTGACCGTTTTCGACAGATAAAGCGGCATTACATTCGGCTTCCCAAAGCCGTATCTCCAAGCAACTGAAGTGGCTTTATTTCGCATTCGTCTTATCGCCATTTTCACGTCGGATGCTTCCTTGTTTTTCCTGCATCGTTTCACTTAGATTTATAGTCTCCGGAGCTTAGACGTTCAAAACCATCGACATCGTCTCGAAATGTTCATTAATACATTTCGTTTCTTCCTCTTTGTGGCCATTGTGTACAGCTATTATTTATACTAATACATCAATGTAGCGATTAGACACTTGTCCGTGTAAGGCGCGATCTGTTTCATTAATCACGTCGATGTGAAAAGCAAATGCATTGTCATTGGGTTCGGTAATTGGAACCTTACCGTCTACTGTATTAAGTTCAATATTGCTTCTATATAGATAGGCTTGAAGATTAGAATGCGGTATTCAGCAGGATCTCGTTGATTGATTGGCACCGGCTAGGTCAGAGATCATTGCGCCTCACTAATTCGTTTGTACCGATTATTATGATCGATAACTATAAGATGGTATATTATAGATACACCAATGAGTTGTGAGTAATATTAATTACAAAATGTTTACTTAAGATATTTGATCTCGCCTTGTAGGTCTAATAGTTATATATCTAGGTAACGAGGTGCTACTCTGGTTAATTTCAAATATAATATAAAATTAGGGAAATATGCTCATAACCAATACACGGCAATTTAGAACAGTTTTCAAGAATAGGTCACAGTCGTCTTTAAATACAATTGCAACGTCACTTGGTCGTGGAGTACTCCAGCGATTAGTATGTATGAATGAGTTAGCCTGTGTTCCAATTCCGGTAAATGTTAAATCGTAAAGACTTACTAAGTGGCCACAATTTCCACAACGTCGTTGTCGATTTACACAAAATAGTCGAGGGTTCCAACGACTACGTGTACTATTTTTCCTATTTGAGTATATAACACACATTAGAACTGTGCGCTTCCAGAAAGGTTTTCTCCCATGTGCTGTCAAACATTGGACTGAGCGTCTTGTCGAGTTTTTCCCAGGAGATTACAACATGGAATCCTTCAAGAGGGCGTGAAGAGGTTTTTATAGGTAGGAGTATGATACCTTTAGTACTGCAGGCGTCTGCTTATTTGCAAACTAAGAGATATCAAAAAATGTGCGTCTGCGGCGTCAAACAAACTGCTCCAGAATCGACTCAGAGGATAGGTGAGCTCGGTTAAAGAGCGGGCGTACTGTATGTATGTTAGGGTAGCCAATTTCTTTATCTAAGATTTCTTTCCATAATTGTGCATATTTTTATCTTTGTGTACTGTTCATCTCTTTCTAATTGAGAATGGATATAATGAGGGTGGAAATTAGGGTAAGTGGTACATCAATAACTTTGAACCAAAGCCAACCTCACCTGCTCAAGGTGCTGACAAACAAGGTAAGGGCATAGAGTATTTTGTAAGCTCCCGACTGGGGATGTCAGTACCTCCACCGCACAGAATACCGCAGACAAATAACAATTTCCTTGAGAGTGATTGTGTTCCTGCTAGTAATTAGGTCAACAGATAGGAAGGAATTTCTACGTTAGCAGTGCAGAGATAGAGCGATATTTCCTGTTGCTAGTTAATATGGCTACGATAATCGCTTTACATCAGGTGGGCCGTATGCTTGTCTGCCACCGGACGTATTTAAAAAAAAAGGAATACCAGAAATGAGGTGGTTGGATTGTGTGATGATAGAGGTGGAGGGAAGAAAAAAAAATACTGCGCTAACTACAAATAATGCTAAAAGGAGAACCCAATGATGAGAGAGGTTAAAGTCCATTCGACGAGCTCGGTGGTCGAATGGTTAGCAATGGCCACTTTGACTCCGAGCTCGCGAGTTCGATAACCGCATAAGACTTATATTTGTGTGCATGAACGAACATGTCTGTTTGTCTTCGTCTGGGTGTTTTCTATGTATTATATGTATAGTATGTACTCGTATTTACAAAAAATAAAAGTATAATATCAGTTATCGAGTACCCATAGTACAAGCTTTCCTGGACAAATTCCACACTGCCATCTAGTCCCAAACTAGATGGCAGTGTGAAATTTGTCCAGGAATGTTTTTTTATTATTATTATTTATTCAATTTCTTTGATCTACCGTACATTGGACAAAGATGTGGCATATCACCTTAAGTACTATTACTTATACTGTGCCGTGGTAACAGTTTAGATTAATGCATAAAAATATTAAAGCCTTAATGTCAACGAGATGTTTCAAAAACAACACTGGATTTCCATTCAATTTTTCCATTACTTAACTCCTCAATTGGACGCAACGCAAATACGTTAATTTCATTTGAAATTCTACGATCTGACGACAAGAATTCTTATGTCACAGTTCATAAAACTTAATTTACCGTGTTACGATTTCAGTACTGCGTATCTCTAATTTGCAAATGGAGGAGTGTAGGCTCTGCAATTTGGCTTAAGCGAAAACTCTTAGCGCATCGTTTCAGGAAGTAGTCCGCTGAAAAAACACTTGATTTTATGAAAAGTGAAGTATAATCGTGGTGTTGTAGGGTGCATTTGTTAATGCTGAAAGAGAATTTAAAATGTTTGAAGTGGATTTTTTTGGTTTTGATTATTGCTTTGCATTTTTACACAACTGACTAAAATAGGAGTATTTACTTTCAGGATTCATGTATTTATGTACCTTACATAATGTCATTTCTAAAAGCCTTAATTTGTTCATATGTCTGATGATGTCATATCATTATAATCCGTTATGTCCGTAATATCCACGGTAAATCAGTCTAGAAAACATAGCTAGAGATACTTACACAAAGTAAGTGACACAAGACTTACTTTGTGTTACTTGTTTTTGTGGAGTGGTAGAGCAATTATGAAATGGGCTTGCTCGACCGGGGAAGTACCACCCTACGTGAAGCAATGCGTTTCGTTCGGTGAGTGAGAGATCCGGAAGCCCAACTCCTTCCCTATCCCCTCCTTCTTTCCTTCCCTTCCTCCAACTCCTTAGTAGACAACGCATTGGTAGCGCCCCTTGTGTTACTAATGTCTATAGGCGGCGGTGACCACTTTCCATCAGGTGGCCCGCTTGCTTGTTTGTCTACTGTATGACATAAAAAAAAGGCGAGCCAAAGCTAACCTCACCTGTACGTGGAGCACTCTGCCGACTAGCGAAAGAGGCCCTGACAAAAGAGAGAAAAAAAAACGTACCTCCACCTCACAGAATACCTCAATCTAATAACAATTCCCTTGAGGGTTGTTGTGTTGCTGCGAGTGAGTAAGATTGCCAGAACGAAAGGAGTTGCTGCGTTGGCAGGGAGGGTGGCGATGCACGAGTGATATTTACTGTTGCGAGTGTTAATATGGCTACGATCATCGCTTCACTTCAGGTGTGCTGTAAGCTTTTCTGCCAGCCGACTTTGTGTAAAAAAATATATTTAAAAAAATTACCAAGTGTGAGTCGGACTTGTACATGAAGAGTTTCGCACCTCCGAACAATATTTTAAGCTATAGTAATACATAATCGGTGAAAATTTCAAGTATCTAGTTAATCTATAAATATAAAATTCAAAGTCCTGACTGACTGACTGACTGACTGATATATCAACGCACAGCCCAAACCGCTGGGTCTAGAGATTCCAAATTTGGCACGTAGGTTCTTTATGAAGTCTAGGGGTACACTAAGAAAGGATTTTTCAAAATTCAACCCCTAAAGCGGTAAAACGAGGTGAAAAATTCTGAAAATCGTCATGGGTATTGTTTTTATGGTTTATCGGGTCGCTGATTACGAAAACAACAACTATTTTATAATCCAACAACGTACGGTGGAGTTAAAATGTCATAATATTAATATGAGTGTTGATTCTATGGTTTTCTGGGACGTCAATTACAAAAATGGCATCGATTTGAAAATATCAACCCCGAAAAGTGTAAAATGGGTCAAAAAGTCTGAAAATCGTCATGGGTATTGTTTTTATGGTTTATCGGGTCGCTGATTACGAAAACAACAACGATTTTAAAATTCAACGTGGCTAACGTGACCATCATCCTCTATTGAGGTGCGATGAGGTTGAAATGTCTATATATCAATATATGTGTCGTTTTTACGGGTTTTTGGAACGCCAATCCATACTAATATTATAAATGCGACAGAATGTCTGTTACTTCTTCACGCTTAAATCGCTGGACCGATTTAGATAAAATTTGGTTAAGAGATACCTTGAGTCCTGGGAAAGGACATAACTAAGATAGTTTTTATCCCAGAAATTACTTATTAGCGTTATTTATTGTACCCGTAGGGCGGTAACTTGACTATCATTCCCTATTGGGGTGCGATGGCGTTGAAATGTATAAAATGTGGTGAAAAAGTCTGAAAATCGTCATAGTATTGTCTAAAGGGCGAGTGAGTGAATGAAGAAAAGTACTTTTTAAACGCAAAATACACTTTATTCTTCCAAGTGCTACTAATTACAAATTTACAGTGCGTGCTACTCATGCTAAGCTAACCAGCCAACGAATGCCGCTCAAAATTGCCTGCATGTACAAGTGAAAAATGATGGTGGCGCCATTGTCGCGGACTGCGGTCTGTTTTCATGGCGTCAGCCAATAGACGTAAATCAGAATAAAAATTAAGGTGACAATATCACGGTTTCCGGTCCGTTGCCATGGCGCCGACCAATAAGCGATAATCAGAATAAAAATTGAGGTGACACTGTCACGGCTTCCGGTCTGTTTCCATAGCGCCGACCACTCATTGGTCGTTGTTAAGAATAAAACAAGGCGCTGTAGTCATGGCTTCCGGTCCGTTTCAGTGGCGCCATATAAAAATATAAAAACTATCTGTTGAATTAAATGACAATAAATTTAGAGTTAATCAAAGTAATTATCATGACATTAGCACAGTATTACTATTTTAGAATGATGCTATAACATTTCAGATACAATGAAAGAACCAACCTAACAGCTCGGCCATCCAGCAAAGAGCGAGTCCCTTCGCTTATAAACTAATGTTAACAGAAAGTATATATATATACATCAATAGGCAAATACATTTTCTATGTTCAAATTAAATAAGTGAACAATCAATTTACAAAAACTGAAAATACAATATTATCGTAAGCTTAAATTTATAGTAATGTTCTAGATTAATATAAACATAAATGCTTATTCTTCTTGTTAATTATACAACTATAAGTTTTAAGCAGTACCTTTAAGTTATTGCTGATTATTATGAAGGGATAAAATTACATTGGCATTGATTATTACTATCATCACTTAATGATGGACAATCATTTTTTGAAATCCGCTGTCGGTACTTCTATTAAATTAACAATTAATCCAAGGATTTATTTTGTCAGCAGCCACAATAGTCAAGAGGATTTTCTATTACAAACCTATCGTTGGGGAGCACTTTTACTATGCGTTAAGGCCTCTGGTATTTCATAACGAGTTTTTTTTTTGTGACTTGTCGTCATGTGGGACCTGACGCTCTACTCCTACAATTAGTACTACTTCCTTACAATTGGTAATACTCTTCCTACGTTTATTAAATCTATTTCTGTCTTTTTTCTTGTTGTGTGATCCTATTACTAGCTTCAATCGTAACATTCTCAAATTCTTCAAATACCTTGACTATTATAAATGATTTTGTATTTTTGACTGCAGTAATATTTATGTATGTAGTAAAACCATCGACCAATATTACAATTACATTGCAATTACCTTTGAACTTTTGATGAAAGAACCTAAATGAACCGTATGGAACGGTACACGCGGTCATTTTTGAGCCTGTAATTTTATTGAATAACAGCAACTTCGACAGAGTCGGGATTAATAGGATACCTTTAATTTTTCCTACTACTCTGTCCGCGGACTGGACAGTTTGGAAATCTTGATCTGAAACCTGTTGTGTTTATAATATATCAAGTACATGGGAATTTACCTGGACAAATACCCTCAGCACTAACCGTAAAGCCAAGGAAATCTATACTTTTATGATAGAAACAGCATTTATCTAGTTTAGGAGTGAGCCCGGCTGTACTTTGCTGAAGTAGCTGTGGAACCACTCCTAACCTCTACCGCCTTTCTGCAAAATCTTTGCATGGAATCAAAATTTCATCCACGTAAGCTATCGCATATTTAATTTTGTGCCGGCGTTGCATTAGCTACTTTATTCTTACAATTTAATGCTAAATGCCCTAAACGTTCACATTTAGTACATTTAACAATAGGTTTTGTGCATCTAAAACTCGGGTGGCCAACTTCACCACAGTTAAAGCAACGAATGGTATTATTAGTATTAGGAGATTGCTGTGTCTCTGTCTTAAAGGGAATTTTCCTATCAACCTTATTTGTAGAAGTATCACGACTATCTCGGCTTTGTGCTACCTTAACCGTTTTAAAATATTTGAGTACCTGTTCAGACTCGTGAAATTGCGCCGCCTGAGCGCCTACCTTAATGGCCCTATCCTCTACTCCATATAGTAAACAGTCAACAGCTCGTCTACCATTAATATGACACCGATTTAGCAGGTTGACCTTCGCATAATAATAGTGCTCCAGTGACTCTCCATATTTGACACGTTTCGATAACATTTCGGCAAGGAGTTCGGCATAGTCCTCGCGGCAAGGAAAAGAATCAATAAGTTTCTTTTTCCATTCCGTCCACGTGTGTAAAAGCGTAGATAACCCTTGATACCACGATTTTGCAACTCCGGTTAATTTTGGGAGTGAATAGTGGATTATTTCACGCTCATCCCATCCATATATCTCAGCGCATTCTTCTATTTTGGTGATCCACGTCAAAATTGATTGCTCTTTCGACATTGGATCAAATTCGGGTATAACGTTAGAGTTGAAACTTAGCTTGGGCTTGTCCGAACTCCTGACCTCAGCTAATACATTTAAAAACTTATCTAATAGTACATTGGTATCATTAATAACATGCTTTGATTTTGATGATTTACAAGATCTAATCTGAGAAGACTCACTTGCAGACTCGTCCGTATCTTCGTTCCTCATTCGCTTTGATGATCGCCATTTGCTTGCCATTCTTCGTTTGGTCTGTTTACTTTTGTTTGATTCGTATTCCAAATCCTCTAAACTGCTTGAATTGCTTCTATGTTCCCTTCGATCTTTCCTGGTGTAGTTCCTCCGTCTTACGTTTTCTTTTGTTCCTTGGTGCGATTCTAGTTCATACCTAGAACGAGAAACGCGTGGTCTCCATTCCATCTCAGCGCGATCATTACCGTCTGACCTAGGTACTCCTTGATCGGCTGATTTGATCCTCCTTTCATCAGCATGACCATGACCGTCCGACCTGGGTCTTCCTCGGCCAGCTGATGAATTTCTCCTTTCCGCATGTCCTGGACCGTCTGACCTGGGTCCTCCTTGGACAGCGGATCGGAGTATCATTTCGCCCTCAGTGTGTCCTGGACCGTCTGACCTGGGTCCTCCTTGGACATCTGAGGTCAAATTGTAATCGTTAATTCCTTCCACGGAATTTCCAGTCCTTAGGAGAGGTTCCTTCCTTTGAACCTCTCTTATTTCATCTATTCCGTTAGTGATCAGAAACTCAAAACTTTCCCTCTCAGTATGTCCTGGACCGTCTGACCTGGGTCCTCCTTGGACATCTGAGGTCATATTGTAATTGTTAATTCCTTCCACGGAATTAACTGTCCTTAGGAGAGATTTCCTTCCTTGAACCTCTCCTATTTCATCCATTCCGTGAGCGATCTGGAACTCAAAACTTTATAGCTTAAAACCACATCAATAAAAGTAAGTGACTAAAGGGTAGTAGATTTTTATCTAAACATTTTTCTAATGACATCTCATTAGAAAAAAGACACTATATCTCTTCACTAACGTAAGAGTAGGCATAATACTATCTCCCATATAAGTCCTGGCACATGTGAAAAAAAAAAAAAAAAACACCTTACATATGAAGCGTTTGCATCTTCCATGTTCACGACTATCATTATTATTTAGTATATCATTGTTATTTAGTTCTCTCTGTATTAGTAAAACATGGCCCTACACTAGGTATTCATGTCCTATCAACGCTCGGAATATGCAATATTGTATACGCATTGCCATCCACGCTAACGCAGCTACTCCCTCCCTCCCGGTGACCTCACTCATGCGCAGGAACTCGAGAACTCTTAAGGGAATTGATATTTGTCTGCTGTATGCTGTGAAGTGGAATTACTTCCCCAGTAGGGCAGTTTATAATTACGCTGCCCACTTCTCTCTGTGTGCCAGTATTGTCAATGAATTAGCAGGGTGCACCACGTGCAGGCGCCTGTCGGGCAGCTTATAATTACGCTGCCCTACCTCTCTTTGTGCCAACGTCTTATTAGTAAATCGGCAGGGTGCACCACGTGCAGGTTCCAGTAGGGCAGCTTATAATTACGCCGCCCTACCTCGCTTAGCACCAAAGTCTTTTCAGTGAATCAGCATGGTGCACCACGTGCTGGGTTCTTAAGCTCTAAAGTTGGACGTGAGCCACTACACCCCAAACTCTTGTGAAAAGAGAGAAAGGGAAAGAAAAAAAACAGTTGGAGAAATACAGACATGTCATGTCTACCATATATGCGTTTTAATAACGCTATATACTTACATGTACATTATTGTACATACACGGACACCTCACATACGTTGACATATTACACATACACATCCATTTCGTGTACTACCTCGATGTCAACCCTTTATCATCCCCCTGTTTGGATATGGGTTTACCCTATATTATATATTTTTATAAACACATTCACACACGTGTATGTCTATACACATCTTACATACCTAGCTATAGGTTACGATTTAGTATCGAATTGTAGTAAATAAAAATAAAATGTACCGACCACGTAATACAGATACAGTATATTTTCTCATGTATACGTTCTAATTGTTACTTTACTGAACAGAATCCAACTCCAATATTTTTCCATCCAATCTTTAAATTAATACCCACTTCCCAAATTTCATCCGTTTTTTCTAATTTTATTCAATAGAGGAAGAAAAAAAAGTGAGGTAGTGAAAAATTATGTACATTCTACAGCATAAGTCGCTATCAGTTAAAACCGTAAGGTAAACGTGTGCTGTACTTACATTTTATTCGTTGTGGGCGCGCAGGAATGTTTTGTTTACTCCTGGTTCATCCCGGCTTCTGAATTATTGTCTAAAGGGCGAGTGAGTGAATGAAGAAAAGTACTTTTTAAACGCAAAATACACTTTATTCTTCCAAGTGCTACTAATTACAAATTTACAGTGCGTGCTACTCATGCTAAGCTAACCAGCCAACGAATGCCGCTCAAAATTGCCTGCATGTACAAGTGAAAAATGATGGTGGCGCCATTGTCGCGGACTGCGGTCTGTTTTCATGGCGTCAGCCAATAGACGTAAATCAGAATAAAAATTAAGGTGACAATATCACGGTTTCCGGTCCGTTGCCATGGCGCCGACCAATAAGCGATAATCAGAATAAAAATTGAGGTGACACTGTCACGGCTTCCGGTCTGTTTCCATAGCGCCGACCACTCATTGGTCGTTGTTAAGAATAAAACAAGGCGCTGTAGTCATGGCTTCCGGTCCGTTTCAGTGGCGCCATATAAAAATATAAAAACTATCTGTTGAATTAAATGACAATAAATTTAGAGTTAATCAAAGTAATTATCATGACATTAGCACAGTATTACTATTTTAGAATGATGCTATAACATTTCAGATACAATGAAAGAACCAACCTAACAATAGGTATTGTTTTTATAGTATATCGGGTCGCTGATTACGAAAAAAACAACTATTTAATAATTCAACATAGCCGACGTGACAACTCTGTAGGGGTGCAATGGGTTGAAATGTTATAAGATCAAGTTGATTCTATGGTTTTCTGGGACGTTAATTACGACAATGGCATCGAATTGAAAATATAACGTAGTGGACATGAATTACTTAAAAAGATTTTCCAAATTTTACCTCTAAGAGGGTGAAACGGAGGTCCAAAGTTTGTATGGAAAACGAGATTAGTTGGTTTGTATGGGAAAACGGGATTAGTTGGACTATTTTATCCAAAATTTTACACGAGTACTTCTATTGATTAATGAGTATTGCCCCGAATGTCACGCGAGCGAAGCCGCGGGCGAAAGCTAGTACCATTATAAAGATCGAGTTGAAAATGCTGAAACAAGAACGTTTCTTCTTCTATGACGAGCCTCTATTTTTTAACTTTATCCTATTTTTATGAATAATTGTTATAGCGGCCATAGTAATATATAATCTATGAAAATGTCAAATATCTAGCTATTACGGTTCAAGAAACACGAAACGACGAAAACCTTCTAAATTTACGCTCACGGGGGCTGATTTTGTACCAGGTGCTCAGTAGCGCGCATGTTGATTTTGAAGGTTGTACGAAACCACGCGACGAATATAAATATATTTAAAACCATCCATTTAGATCCATTTGCACAGTGTCGTGGTCGGGTAATGGTGATAAAAAGTAATGACCATTTGATGACGATCATTAAAGACTCAGCGTATACAATTAATAAATTTATTTAATAAAATAAGTATCGGATTCATAGTGCGCGGCTGATACGTTTGTCTCCGCGGTCCCGTACTTCCCTGGCGAGGGCGACCGAAGTGGCTGATGGCTCGGTGGTACAGGGACGTGGCAACAGGAGGCCTTCAGCATTGGATTCTTGGAAACAATTGAAAGTCTTGATAGTAACTTAATTCTTCAAGAAGTTACGGGACGGGGGCCCACCACACATTCCGGTTTCCGACAGACTAGAATAGAATCACTCCGTCTCTTTCTGTGGATGTCGTACAAGGCGACTAAGGGAGATCTACATATATAAAATTCAAAGTCCTGACTGACTGACTGATATATCAACGCACAGCCCAAACCGCTGGGTCTAGAGATTCCAAATTTGGCACGTAGGTTCCTTTTGACGTCTAGGGGTACGCTAAGAAAGGATTTTTCTAAATTCATCCCCTAAGGAGGTGAAACGGGGTCAAATTTGGTATGGGGAAAAAAGATTAGTTAGACTATTTTATCCGAAACTTTACATGAGTACTTCTATAGATAAATGAGTAAACACGAATTTCAGGATTTTTCAATATTCAACCCCTAAAGAGGTAACATGGGGTGAAAAAGTCTGAAAATCGTTACGGGTATTGTTTTTATAGTTTATCGGGTTGCTGATTACGAAAACAACACCGATTTTAAAATTCAACGTGGGTTATGTCACAATTATCCCCTATTTGGGTGCGATGGGATGAAATGTCTAAAATGGGGTGAAAAAGTCTGAAATTCGTCATGGGTATTGTTTTCATAGTTTATCGGGTCGCTGATTACGATAAAAACAACTATTTTATAATCAAACATAGCCGACGCGACATAAAATCACCCCTGTAACCGATGGGGTTAAAATGTCATAATACCAATATGAGTGTTGATTCTATGGTTTTCTGGGACGTCAATTACGGAAATGGCAACAATTTGACATAGTGGGGTACTATCAACAAGTTTGTATGGGGCAACGAGATTAGTTGGATTATTTTATCCTAAACTTTACACGAGTACCTCTATAGATAAATGATTAAGCACGTGTTTGCCCCGAATTTCTCGCGAGCGAAGCCGCGGGCGAATAATATAAAACATCAGTCAAGCCTCCCTAATCCGTCTGGCCAGCGTGGGGAGTGTAGGCCAAATCCTCCTTCTGTCTGGGATGGACGTATGTAGTGGAGACTAAAATGACCTGATGATGATGATGATGAAATACCTATAATATAGGTAGAAGGTACCTAAGGGCTAATCGATTAGTAAATCTTGTAGCAATCAATCAATTGAGATCCAGATTGGTAGCAAATATTTGTTCGTCAGAGGTACGCTAGGGACATGACATCAGCTGATATGAAGCTTTCCGGTCACCAGGTTAATTTGTAATATTACGTTGCACACACAGATTAGTTCGACTGTCTCGCAGAGGCGCAGGAGGGAAGTGAAGTATGTAATGGATTCCCTGGAACAATACTCCATCTTATGCGCATCCGTCAGCTAAGCCCGTCGATTGCGATCACCAATAAGCATATGCCACATAGCCCAAGCCACAAGGCTAAGTCAAGACTAATAGGTACACAGTGGTGAGTGGTGATGACTGATAAACTCAACTACATGCTACAGGCCTGGTAATATTATTTTATTATAAGGAATCCAGAAGCTATATATTACACGACCAAAGCCACAGCTAGTACACATTCCTAAGATTGGCCTATAAATAATCACTGTTCATCATTTACCCCATCGGGGAAATTCCTGCATTTACGTTTTTATATGAGAGGGTGGATAACGAGCATTTGGGTCACCTGATGGAAAGCAATCACCACCGAACATGGAGATCAGCAACATCAAGGGTTCGCCGATCCGTTGGTTCAAGGGAATTGTTTTTTGGCTGCGGTATTCTGTGAGGTGGAGGTACTTCCCCAGTCGGGCAGCTTAAAAAATATGGTATGCTTTAACTGGCTTATTTTATTTTTAAAGTGATATTAGTTTACAATATTACGACTTATTATGTAGGTAATATAGGAAAAAAAAAACGAGAAATAGTTTTGAAATCGACCTATGTTAGTGATTTTTTTCTATTGTATTGTAATGTATTGTAAAATAAAGCTAATCATGTCACATGACATGATTAGATTTACTTACTTGATACAAATCAAGGAATAAGTTAGACCAGGGTGCTCAATTATAACATTCTTCGTTTTCAATGCTTCAGTACATATAGTTATCGAATAAGCCTAATTTAAAAATCCGAAATTACGAACTTACGTCGTCTTAAATATATATAAAATAATGTCTTATTATGCACTGCAAGCACCGTATCACCGTACAAGTAGAGAGTACAATCAAAACAAAGTAATTATTACAATTGTACTATGAACTTCCTCTACTAATTGAATGAATTTCCGCTACTAAACTGTTCAAAGTTTCAACGGCGGAATTCTAACTTTAACTTATCTCCCACACATTCCTAATTCCAAGTTAAATGATACCTATTACGAAGGGTCCTAAATTACGGACTGAAACAGCAACGTAGGCTGCTCACAAAAAGTGCGGTCAACGGAACCTTCGGAGCGCCGTCGGTCGACACCCCGATGAGTTTAATGTGAGGAACTACAGTGTTGAAATTGAAATGATTTTATTTTATTAAAGCTTCTTAATCCTACGAATTTTTTCTTATTAAAATTGTTGTGAGTTCCAAGGCAGCCGTAGTCATACCTCCGGGACTGCAGTTCATTGTTCATATCCTTTTTTGGTGGTCGCCGCTGTTAATTCTGGCTACATAGAACACACAGTAGTGGGAATATGTGGTGTGCCTCTGTCCCATTTATTTTATTATGAATCATTCTTTTTAAGACTTTAAATAGTAATACAGGGTGAATATACTTCTTGTAGTTATTTTCAAATAAACAGGAAAATTAACCCCTAAATAAACCCACCCCAAACATCTTTATAGTAATTTTTGTATTGTGTAGGTATTTCGACGAGCTCGATGGTTGAATGGTTAGCGATGGCCACTTTGACTCCGAGGTCGTGGGTTCAAAGTGGCCATTGCAAACCATTCGACCATCGGGCTCGTCAAATATAATTTTTATTTGATTAAAAATAATAATTTTTATTTGATTTTAATTTTTATACTTTCAAAGTTTTCTACGAAATTGACCACCCAGATAATGCATGTTTGTTTTCACAGATTAAGAAACAGACTTCAGGTAACTATATTTATTTGTTCAATTACAATTTTCATTGTCCTTATCTAGTTGTATTATAATGCATAAAATTTCATTAATCAGAAAACCATTGACGGCGTTTACAAACTATTCAGGACGCCCCAGGACACTCCGAAACCTGCCCTGATAACAAGGGATGGTTAGCAACCCTAGTCTACACCCACAGCTGTATGTCGTTTTGAAGTCTCTTCGTTTACCTCATGAACATTGTATTTATATGATCACACTGGAACCAAAATGGTCGCACACATCGCGGTTGTAAAGGCTTCTCTACATAGAGGCATACTTGAGAGTTCGAAAGCAATCCATTTCTTCCACGAACTCTCCAAGTTTTAGAATGAACGTCCTGTCGAGATTTTTCCTCGAGAATACAGCATGAAGTTCTAAAGAAAGACTTGAAGGGACAAAGCAACGCCTGAATGATGCCTCCGATGTTGCTAGCGGCCATGGTGTCTATTTACCATCATGCAGATCGCATTATTGTTTGTCACCTTAGTGTTAGCATGAAAAGTAAAAAAAATCAGCCAACAAACAAGGATGCGATTATTAAGTAGATAGTAAAATATCAAAATGAAATTATTTCGTATCAAACCACGTAGTAATTCTACCCTCGACAGCGAGGGGCGGAGTGAGAGCGATTTATTCCGCACTCATCCCTCGAGGATTCCTTATCGAATCCGCTCATACTGCTGATATATGAGTCGGCTCGCTCATAGAATATCTCGTTGATGTTTCATTTAGATACACTGTTGGTAATTTTATTGCGCGTGCAAGGACTGTCGTGTAAATATCTCTAAACAACCAATTAAATCGAAAGTGACAGAATCAAGAATATAAAGAAAAAAAATACAACTTTTATTTGTTGTTCCTAAATAATTTTAACAAAAAAAGCCGATTCCAAACATTACTACATTTATGTATATAGATCTGTATCTATATCAGGCTGTGCTGATGATGATGATGAAAAAAATATGGAAGCAATCTGGAAGTGGACTCTTTCAAATAACAAAAAGTTTTTTTCAAATCGGTTTATAAATGACGGAGTGATGAACTAACAAACCTAACAGTGGGTAGAATCATACTGATGATGATGATGAAATAAATATGGGACCAATCTGAAAATACTTTCAGATTGGTCCCATATTTTTTTCATACACTCTTTCAAGTAAAAAAGTTTTTATCAACTCGGTTTATAAATCACGGAGTAATTAAGTAACAAACATAAAAAAAAGTACAGGTGAATTGAGTGACCTCCTCCTTGTTGGAGTAGCTTAAAAAAGTTCTAAACAGTTCACTAATCACGCTCTTTTATTTGCTACCTTAATCGCCACTAAGGTTGCTTGTTTAGCAAGCGTGGTGAACGCTTGCTAAACAGGCAAGCTTGTTTTCCACAAGCATATGGCCTGCCTGATGAAAAGTTGTAACCGCAGCCTATGGACGCCAGTAAGCCCAGAGTATCAACAAGCGTTGCCGACCCCGTAAAATATCTCTTCATGCCATTTTTGAAGGATCATGCTACTTTAATTACAGTCAAAACTACATTCGCCAAAAGGCAATTCACCTACCAGTCTGCCTATCTTTATAATGAAATCAACAAATACTTAAATATATATCCCTTAACAACATACAAAGCCAAGTTAGTATTGAAAAACTGGCTAAAGACAAAGTCTTATGATGAGATTGAATCCATATTGCAGAGAGGAGTATTCTCGCACTCCCGGCTGAGGCTGGGAGTGTGACAATATTTTTCTTTTATTTGTTTGTTTGCGTTTAAATAGCACATAAGCACCAACATTGTTCTATAATACTCTATATATACTCTATAGATATATTATACATATATATACTAAGTTATACTAGTTATAGCGTATATACATTCATCTCGTCATGTAGTAATGAAGCTGTTCATACCTGTTCTACCTCTTTCATACATACGCCCCCTTCCATACACATACATACACATACACACACACACACACACACACACACACACACACACACACACACACACACGCACACACACACACGCACGCATACACACACATACATACACACACACGCGCTATATTATATCGTCAGTGGGAGTCACTAAATGTCGGTATAAACTGGTTATTTTAGTGGCTCCCGATCTCAAGATTACCTATTAATCGTAGAGCTGGCAAATATACATACACATCATATACAAATATATACGACGACACACACATATCACTAAACACACTTCTGAGTACCTACCAAGCACACAGAACACATAATAATTAATTAATTGTTTGTTATTTTTATTTAACATAAATACCTATTGTTACGGAGGAGTGGCTCCTTCCAATACAGGTGTTTTCACACTTAACTGTAGGTATCATCCTTTAATATGTCAAACAAATATGTTGTTACAGAAATAAATATATTTTGATTTTTTTTTTTTTTTTTTTTGCTACTCGTATAGTCTACTTGGAAGATCTCAAGAGGCAGTTCATTCTACAGCTTGATAGTATGAGAAAACCACTTCAGTTCTAATGTGTGACGATGAAATCTAAAATCGGTCTGGGCCAAGCAAGGAACTTTAAATAAATAAAATAAATAAGTATTTTTTTTTTTTGCATAAACCGTGGTATACAATGATGTTAGATGCTCGTGTAGGATGCTCATGCCTTGCCAATTATTATCTTAGAATCCAAATATTAATTTTAAATTTAAAACTTATGTTCAAGTAATGCATTAATACAATACACGATTTTCTCGTTAACCCATTTATATAATTTCTTTATCTACTCTCATACTGAAATTTAGAGATTAAAAAAACTAAACACAGAATCTTAATGTCAGTGTTTTACGCACAAGGCATCAAAATCTAAATCAAAATAAATATAAAAAGTTACTTTTCTGTACATATATATTCTTTAGGGACAACTGTATCGAAAAATTACTTTTGTTTTCCATTTCGATAGAGCTTCACCCCTGGGTTCAGCTATATTAAGCAGGTTGTAATGCAAATGCAAATGGATTTATAAGTAAGAAATAAAATGAAATTTCTTATCTCCGTTATCTATACATCCTTGTGACACACTCATAGAACAGCCTGTAGATCATTACCAAATTATTACCATCGATGTGATCATCCCTTAAGTGAAAGGCCTCTTCGGCCGTGCCATTCGTCCCCACTTCATTTCGATTTGGTCCAGCTGTGACCCGCTATCTCCTAACTCGTTTACCCTTCTGCCCACTGGTCTTACTGCTCGTTTGTGTTATTATGTTTTCGTCCTTCATTTAGTCCCAAAGATATAATAATTCTGGATTGTTTAGGGATTTCATTACATTGAGAAAAATTGTTAAACATCAATCGACGACGATCTCAGTGGCCGAATAGCTAGCAATAGCCACGTTGACTCCGAAGTCGCGGGTTCGATCAACGCACAAGACAAATATTTTGTGTGCATAAACATATTTGTTTGTCGTGGTCTGGGTGTTTTCTATATATTATATGTATTTATTTACAAAAATTTGCAATGGCCGCTTTGACTCCGAGGTCGCGGGTTCGTTTCCCGCACAAGACAAACATTTGTGTTCATGAACATGTCTTGTTTGCCTTGGTCTGGGTGTTTTCTATGTATTATAAGTATGTATTTACAAAAAAAATGTATTTAAGTAGGTACATTTTATCAGTTGTCTAGTACCCGTAATACAAGCTTTGTGCTTAAGAGCCCTATTACATTTGCACGCTGACGAGCTCTCGCGCAGTACTAAACCCGCGAAGGCCGCCGGCGCATCGTTTTTTGTAGTAATTTTGAAGTTATATTTATCGTTTTTATTGAAATAAGATAATAAATTGATGCTACAAAGTTTATTCATCATGAAGTAACAATTACTCTCGTATAAATTTTTCTCAATAATATTATCGTTTTTTCGAGAAATTAACAGTTTACTTAAAGCGATTTTCGAAGTTTTTTTTGGTTAAAAGAATGTTTTTTTTTCTATATTAAATCATATTTCACAATTCCGAGGCCGCTATTATTATATTATATTATATTAGAATTATACGACTATATAACAAATAACATTCTATTTTTTTTATTTCATTTGTTTGGAACAGTAGTACAATCCAGGAGCTCAAAATAGTGAATGCGCGCATTTTATGAAAATCTTTCTCTGCAATTTTGGGTTTATTTAAAAAGGTAAGCAAAATTTACAAAAAGCGAGGCCGCTATGTACTATGCCAATAGCTATTCTGTACTATTCAATAAGTCAACATTGTTAATGTATTTTTGTTTCCGAGATCAAGAACGCTAAAATTGGCCATTTTACGCAAAAATCACAGTCAAAATGTAATGTGGCTCTTAATTTGGGACGAGATGATGCTGTGTAAATTGTCCATAAATATTTATATATTTATTTAAAATCAATAACGAATTATTTTATATTACATCGGGTCAGTAAGACAAGTATATGGATCAGCTCCCTTATCTTTGGTAGGTCGTCAGTCCATTTCGTAGGCAACCGTCTCACGCTACGTTTCTGTAGTTGGCTTCCACTTCAAGTTCATTCTGCACTATTAGCACCCCTGGTCTTCTAGACCAGGGGTTCCCAACCGTTGATCCGCGGACCACCAGTGGTCCGTGAGAGGTAAAAATATGGTCCGTGATACAAACTTATAATGAAAGAGAATGAGCACTATTATACAAAATACTAAAATCTAGAGTTATAAAATAATGGGTTTATATGACACTTGGGGAACCTACTCCCAACAAAAATCTCTTAGTGGTCCGCGAAAAAGAAATGGTTGGGAACCACTGTTCTGGACAGTCCGCCAATTACTACTTCAGCTTGCTAATCATCTCAGATATATCAGCAACCTATAACAGAGTTTCTTTCGGCATTTCTTCTCGTCAATGGTCATTCCGAAATGCTGGTAGATAAAAAAATATACCTAATTGTAAAAGACGTGTCTAAGTGCCCGCGAGGGCCCACAGAATAAAGAATTTTGACTTTGACTTTGACTATAAAAATAACACCTTTTATTTCTGGATAACTCAATTATACAACGTAGCTATAAGCCTGATATTAAATTTTATGTGTTGAATATTAATTCCCTAGTACAAGTATTGTAGAATATTATCTCATACTGTTACTTAATATTAGAATTGATAGAGCTATAACTTCAAATAGACCAGACCACTAAATACAGAGTTGCGACCAGCCCCGCCTGCTGCTCCATCGTGGTACGGACTGTCAAACAGTCATGATTTATGATAATCATTTGACACCTAGATATGTATTAATTGCCGCGAATGTCAGCTATAAATGAATTAATCACGTCTTATTTATAACTAGTAGTAATAGAGACATTTACAAGGACTGTTAGTTAGGGAAAAGTAGGCGGTCGTGAGTTTATAATGTATAAAATGAATTGTCTGGTCTATTTGGATTTTATGTCTGAGACAAGAACTTTAATACTTCATAAAAAACAATATTACAATAATATTATTAAAAGCCACGTGGGAAATCATAGTAAATTAATGCATGAAATTAAACAGGTCACTAGCGTATACGTATTTGTTGGGAAAGCCGATTAGTTACGATTTCATACAAAATCTTCATCTTCATCAGTCAAAACTGCAATCGTGATACCTGATGGGCAACGCACGAGTGATTCCACTGAAATCGGAATGGGTACAATAGGTATGAGGGCTTGGCAAGTGTGCCACAAATATATACGTATGCTCATATCTAAGGGCCTATTAGACAACGAAATATTATGACTGTCGGTCATAGTATCGTCTCAGATAAGCTTAGCTAATATCAGAGAGACAGCACCATATTGGACTATCTGATAACATCGTAATGCAATACGGCCTCTAGACATCGTAGCTATTCAAGTTTCAGCAGTTTTCTGCGCTGCGAATTCGAGCAGCACTAATTCGTAATTTTGTATTAGCACCCTATGGGTTTTGATTTGTCGGACGTACGAAACTAATCTAATTTAAGTAGGTAACTTAAAATCAAACTTCTATTTTATGAAACGAAGACACCGCTCTCTGTTATTGCCAAACATATATTGGCGAACTTCCCCAAACTTATAACTAATGATACATCTAAAATAGTTCTATATACCAAGTTTTTCCTCACACAGTAAATCATGGCCGACTTTATCCATTGTACCCGAAGCGGGCCGTGTCAGAATGAGCATTAATCATGGATAGAGCTGCGGTCGCAGAGGCCGAATGGTTTTTATAGACACTGTGGAGCGCCCGCGGGATCACAGCGATCTGGACTCCGTGTCTTCGCCCCTGAGCCTGGGGAATACTATGATTTAGTGGAAGTGAGCTTGGTTTAACATTATGTTTATTCTAGTGCTGTTGGATTGAGGATTGCCGTTGGGATGAGTTGGGATTTGTTTTCTTATTTATTACACAGTAGACCATATGTTGGAGCGTTATTTTAAGTATTAGACGTTTGTACCGATTTGAGACATCGCGACATTTAAAAAAAAATATATTTAGATATCATAACAACGATTGAAGTGACTTCAATGCCCATCAGATGTGAACTGTTTATATTATATACTTATACACGTAGTTTCATCAATATCGGATCACCGATTTGGGCGAAAAAGCAAAATATCAACTTTAACGGTAACTGAATTAACTCATAATCTACAGAATGGATTTCTTTGTCCAACAGTCTTTTTTTATACCACTAGAGTGGTAAACAAGCATACGGCTCACCTGATGAAAAGCAGTTACCGTAGCCTATGAACGCCTGTAACACCAGGGGCATCACACGCGCGTTGCCGACCATGTAAAAACCTCTTCACGCCCTTTTTGAAGAACCCCATGCTGTAGTCTGTCAGCTTACAAAATAGTTGTACTCTCTTTTGGCCGGAGCTTCGTTTGTCAGTCATCAGGGAGAACCACGTGCAGGTGCATATCCCAAATAATATTTTATAATCTCGCATTTTCAAATTACTTGTCAGAGAAACCTGAAGGCTTCGACGCCATGGTATAAAAGTCAGGACGTAAAATTGAATGTCTCCATAAAATAAAACTTGTTTACGAGTTTTACGAAAACGGCCGCACAGACGTAAAAATAGAAGATTTTTGTGTAGAGATTTTGGTGGAGGACTTTGGAGTCTCATACTTTTCTCTTTTTTATACTACGTATGCGGTATTCAACATACTAAAAACGTTATATGCACTAAAATTATCTAAAAATGGCAGCGCTCCTCCCCCGCACGCGATGTTTCATAGTCCTTACTTAGCGTAATAAATTCTTTGATCCTTCATCTATCCAGTGGTGTGATTGAATTTTGAATGGAGATGTTAAATTGGTAGCTTGATATCATTCGTTTTTTTTAATTGCCTCCCTATGGAATCAATTTTAAACACGAATTCAGGTCAAAAGTGCTTAAGTATGTGTATCAGTATTCGAGTATAAACAAGCTTTGCTTAATTTGGGACTAGATGGCGCTATCCATTGACATTTAATAATTGATGGTAACCCGCCTACATCTTACCTGTGGCTTTTAACTGTTTAATTCATAAAGTTGAGAGAAAACGTAGTTATTAACTGAACGTCTCATTAGCACTTTTATAGAGCTCATTACACCGCCGCGTGGTGTGGTTTATATCTTCATTATGTTTTATCTAAACGTACAACATGCATTTTAATTTAGTCGCATTTTTATGTAGGCGGCTTAAAGGGAAGAGTCAGTTCATATAAAAAATAGCTAAATAAATATTGTCAGACAAATTACACAGCGCCATCTAGCCCCAAAGTAAGCGGAGCTTGTGTTATGGGTACTTTTTTTTTTTATACTACTTTCGGTGGCAGACAAGCATACGGCCCACATGATTTGAAGCGGTTACCGTAGCCATATTAACGCTCGCAACATAAAATATCGCTCGCGCGCCGCCAACCCCGCTGCCAACGCAGCATCTCCTTCCTTTCTGGTGACCTCACTCACTCGCAGGAACACAACAACCCTCAAGGGAATTGTTATTTGGCTGCGGTATTCTATGAGGTGGAGGTACATTCCCCAGTCGAGTAGCTTACAATTACGCTCCCTACCTCTCTTTTCGCCAGAGCTTCGTTTGTCAGTCGGCAGGGTTCACCACGGGCAGGTGAAGTTCGCTTTGGTTCAAAGATGTTGGTGAACCACTTACACTCCAGAACTAGGTACTAGACAACTGATAAACATACGTAAATACATCTTTGTTTTTTTGTAACTACATACTTATGATACATAGAAAACACCCAGACTAAGACAAACAGACAATGTTCATGCACACAAATGTTTGTCCTATGTGGGAATCGAACCCACGAGCGTTGGTATCGAAGCCGCGTCATTGACCGCTACGCCACCGAACTCGTCAAATATTGATTAATGGGAGCTGATATTGATATCATTCCGATATTGAAATTTTTATAATATTATGTGTACTTAATATTATAAATGTGAATGTATGTTTGTCTGTTACGCTTTCACGCCGAAACTACTCAACCGTTCATCATGAAACTTTGTACACATATTCTCAAAGGTACTAGACATAGGATACTTTTTTGTATAAATCGGACAAGTGCGAGTCGGACCCGCCCACCGAGGGTTCCGTACGTAGGATCATTATAAATAGTTTAGGAATCTAACCCCCTATTTTTTAAGATATATTAGGTTGGGGAAAAAGTCTTTTCGTATTTTATATGAAAATTCAAAACATTTTTTAATAAAGTTTATTTACATTTAACTAAAGTATGTAGGTGCCATTTTGTTCGATAACTTTTTGCCATCTTGTAGGTACAGACATGATCCCATTGCTATAGAAATTTTGGGACTTCTGTTTAAAAAACCACGACAAGTGGTTTTGGCAGTCTTCTCGTGATGTTAACCTGACATTGCCTAAAGAATTCTGAAGAGACCAAAACAGGTGGAAATCAGAAGGTGCAAGGTCAGGACTATACGGCGGATGCATTAACACCTCCCAGTCAAACTCTCTTAATTTTTGCTGAGTGGCTAAAGATGTGTGAGGTCTAGCGTTATCATGATGAAAAATCACACCCCTTCTGTTAATTAATTCCGGCCGCTTTCTCTCAACTTTTTGCTTTAATCTCATCAGTTGTTCACAGTAGAGTTCAGAATCGATAGTCCTGCCTGGCGGTAACAGCTCATAATGAATAATGCCCTTCCAATCCCACCATACACACAGCATCACCTTGTTGCGGGTTAACCCGGGTTTTGCCAGAGTCTGTGAAGCCTGACCGGCCTTTGACCACGACCTTTTTCGCACGTTCTTGTCGTACGTGATCCACTTTTCATCACCAGTTATAAGCTTCTTCAAAAACGGTTCGCTTTCATTACGTCTTAGTAAAGAATCGCAAATGAGTACACGGTTCATTAGGTTTCTTTCAGTGAGATCGTGAGGCACCCAAATATCGAGCTTTTTAGTGTACCCAGCTTTTTTCAAATGCGCCAAAACTGTTTTGTGGTCAATTCCTAATTCTTCAGCTACGTCATAACTACTGATATGCCGATCTTGCTCCATTTTTTCAAAAATGGCATCAATTTTATCCGTAACAGGGCGACCAGAGCGACGTGCATCTTTCACATCAAAATTTCCTGATTGAAAACGCTTAAACCAAATTTGTGCTACTCTCACAGACACTGCACTAGGTCCATAAACGTCACAAATTTTTTTCGCAGCTTGCGTTGAATTTTTACCTTTTTTGTAGTAAAATTTTAAAAAGTATCGAATTTCTTCATTAGATTCACTCATCTTGACAGTAAAAAAAACAAATGAAAATCACACATTTACCTAATTTGAATTTGGAATTATCTTTATTAAAATTTAAACTTTTTAAAGATATCAAAACCTGCTAGATACAAATGGTATAACCAAAGAGATTTTATTACAAGTTCATACATACTATAATGCGAAAAGACTTTTTCCCCGACCTATTAATAAAACAAATGTTTTGAGATTTATTCTTGTATTTGTAGTCTATAACGATGTTACTTGTCTTGGTTCTAGGTCAACGGGAAGTACCCTATGAGTTTTGATTCCCTTGAGAATGTGTCGAAATATGCATTTTCGACACATTCTCTGCTGTTTAAACGGCTGAATCTTTTTTGACGTGACAACGTCTTATAAATTGGTTAGCCGGGTGACACTTCAAGAAACGCGCTCACGTTATGCGCTTACAATGAGAGCGAGTGAGAGGCACGCGTCCCGCCTAAGAGCGAGAGAGACAGACATAAAAAGTGAAAGGCATGCGTCCCTTCCACTCGAAAACATTTTACCACTCAAAGTCGTTGTCACGTAAAACTTTCGCCCGTATACCGACTTTACAGGCAACCAATTTTTTTACTTATTTCTTGAATCTTCATAGATTTCACATATTTTATTTTTAACCATGGCCGTGTGGTTTCCGGCAGACTAGAATAGAATCACTCCGTCTCTTTCCGTGGATGTCGTAAAAGACGACTAAGGGAATTACATTATCAAACATGTATGATAATATATGTAAGTCCATGACAAATTTCATTCAACTCAAAATTCGGTTCAATCGTTTAGTAGTGACAAGTTAACAAAAAGACAGACAGACACACTTTCTAATTTATAATATTAGTGTGGTTCACTGTATTTATTGTTGTCTGAATAGCCAGCCAGTTTGGAGAAGATTATTTTACTTTTCAGGTATTTACTTACCATCTTGATACAAACGTTTATTTATTGTTCTCGTAGAATACTTGCCCTTAATTTCCAATTCTAAATAATGTTTCACAACAAACAATTAACATAATATAGACGTAAAAGTTATTTACAACGGACGATTTAAAATAATTACGGACATACATATAGCCGCGTTCGTGATCGTAATTACTATGATCGAGAGGTTCTATCCGACGGTTATGGTAATAACTCTATCTATAATATTAATAACTTTATTTCACACTGGCTTTCGACCGCGTTTTTGTCTGCCCGTGGCTCAGTGTACTGCGGAAAAAAAAAACATAATTTTTCATGATTCCTTTTTAGTGTAGCGTAGTTTTTTGGATCGTATTATCGACGGAAAGACAAGGAATAACTCTGAAACTCTACAATCACCCAAAATGCCAGTGCCCAACAAGGTCGTGCGTCGTTGCCATTTCACCAAAAGCACTCTCTCTGATGCTCAGCATTGCCTCACACACTAAGCAAATACGGCTAACCTAACCTAACAAGACACGATGCGTTCACCGTGTCTTGTTAGGGAACAAAACCTCAACGACTTACACTGTGACGTCACATACCACAGCTTCAATAAACTGTACCTAACATTCTGCCGTCGACCTCTGTATTATCTGTCGAAAAACAAAATGGCTGTGTAATAAAATGTCTACTTTTTCCACAGTAATTGTGCTGGAATTTTGGGCTCTTGGGCTAAAATTACATAAGCCTCCGTAGCTAAGATGAATGGAGGATTCCCAGCCATCTCCATAAGATAAAGTTTTATTAATGGATAATAAAGGTTCTGCAGTATATTTGAGAATTAACCTTAATATAAAAGATGAGAAATTTAACTTAACGTTAAGAGTTATATGTGACTAGCTTCCACCCGCGGCTTCGCCCGGAAACCAAAAATTAACAACTTTACTATACAATCCATGGCACAGGGCAACTGAGCTTCACTTAACTAGACATCTCTTTAGACTTAGATTTTTAATGCCTTATTTGGTATATTTTTTTTATACTACGTCGGGTAAAAGAAGCTTCCTACTCCTACTGATTTCTTCTGATTAAATTCGTTGTGAGTTCCAAGGCAGCCGTAGTTTTACCCCCGGGACTGCAATGGACTTCATTGTTCATTGGCATTTATTGCGGTCGCTGAAAGTCGGCTGAAGCTAATGTATTTTCCACACACCTATCTAATTTTGCAACAGTTCAAGAGGCTTGGACTCAAATAATACCTCACCATGTACGACGAGTACGGTGGTCGATGGCTAGCAATGGCTACTTTGACTTCGAGGTCGTGGGTTCGATCCCCACACAGGTTAAACATTTGTGTGCATGAACATGTCTGTTTGTCTTGGTCTGGGTGTTTTCTATTTATTTATATGTATATATTTACGAAAAAAAAAATGTATTTAATTACATTTATCAGTTGTCTAGTATCCATAGTACAAGCTTTGCGCTTAATTTGGGACTAGATGGCGCTGTGTAAATTGTCCAGTAATAAAAAAATGTACAAATTCTTTTTTCCATCAACTTTATGTTCAACCCTCACTCGCTTCAATCGCTCTGTCAACTATTAATTATTACAATTCGTAACCCTTTTCTGTATAACTGCATTATTGCATAAAGTAAATAAATTTTAATTAATCAACATCACATCAATGGGATTGGCCTTGGAACTTCAGGAAAGTTCCGTCGTTTTATAGCTAATCGGGGCCTGTATGAGGACCGGAGCAGCCATTGAAAAGTTCCCAATAATATAATGAACCAAGTTCCCGTTTGCTGAACTCGCCGGGGAACCCTAATGGGGAGAGTAGGGAGACCATGAGTGCGTATATTATTGGGATAAAAGGAAGAAACTTATAACTAAAAAAAGTTTGCTAGCTTGCTCCGTGAAACTGCTCTTTTTTATTATTATTTTAGGATTTTATAGGACAAATAAAAAAAAAATACAGACTTAAACACTAAATCTTGGTCAATAAACAAGATTTGGTATGAGTGCGTACATACGGTTCTCTGTACCATAGTTACGAAGTGTATAGTATTCACGGTGTACACCTATGATATATCTATCTATCTAAACTATCTATCTATGAGTACAGACGGCTTAATGCTTCGAAAGATAGATAGACGATAAAACTATCTAATAATATACTGGCTATCACAACGGCGTACCTGCTGTCTCGCATTAAAAAGTTGAGCCTACAGATTTCATAATGAAACCTATTTTCCCATTGCCAAACCATTGAACGATGGAATAAGCTGCAGTATGATGTTCGCAATGGTGATTATTGACGCTTTTTTTAACATTTTGATTTTAATAAAATCACTTCTACTGTTCTACTTAAATAATTAAGTCTATTAATATCAATAAATACAAATTTTATTATATTGAGTCCTTCAAGAGGAATGTGGAGAGGCACCTTATAGACGTACCTAGTAAACGTAACGAGATGACAATCGCAATTATGCCTTACGTAATGGAAAAGAAGCGATCTCTTGACTTCTATTACTGAACTCTAGTATCCTGCGACTCATCACGTAGACATTGGTCTAGCACATGCTGTGTCTTAATTAACTAAACATATTATATATAGAAAAAAATCTGTCCCTGAAGCTCGTTTCTAACTATTTAGAGACCACTTTCTACATTATTAAAAATATAAACTTTACTTCTATTTAGATATTAGTATACATGTATTCGGGCTTGGCGATTAATAAAATATAAGATTCCACATGAACATGTATATAATGTTCTAAAAATCCACGGTTTTTTTTACAAAAATTGCGCCCGACAAAAGATGCGTGTCGCACGATGGTTGACAAGGAAAAGGACGACAACGATAGTGAGGCACAGTGTTTCAGTCAACGTTACTGAAAACTTAGTGCAGCACCCAAACAGTATAACTTAGGTAATAAAAAAAAATAGAAAATAAGTTTGAAAAATAAATGGTTTATTATAGGAAAGTACGAGAGAGACCGAACAGTGCTAGGGTCATTGGAAGGTTTAAAGTTTTTTTGTGAATAAAAAGAAAAAATAGTTAGCAATATAGCCGACGAGCCTGGTGTTCGAATAGCTAGCCAGCTAGTGTGTCTTCGTCTGGGGGTTTTCTATGTATGCATTTACAAAAAAAAGTTTCAGTTATATAGTAAGTATAATTTCAGTTACACCTAGTAAAGAATTGCTTAGTTTGAGACTAGATGGCAGTGTGTAATTCATCCAAGAATCTTTTTAAGAGTTTGGATTATAATATATGTTACAACAAACTCTTAAAAAAGAAATCTTTTTTCTCCAAACTCTTTAAAAAAAATCTTTGACGTTGGTGCATTTGATGGATACAAAAATTATGTATATATAATAACTAAATTAGTCACAACAGTTAGTTGTCATCTTAGCTCATTTCATTCAATCCGACATGTTTTACGTTCTTAAAAATCTGTGCGGCCCGTACGATTACTAACTAGTATCAAAGCTACTAAAAGTACATGAGCATAGCGACGCGTCACACACCACGCCAAAATTCGGACTCACCCGCCACATTAGTTGTCACACATCAAAAAAATCCCGAAAAATATGTAAACCATAGTCACCCTAGTAATGGGGCGAGCGATCGGAGTCAAATCTCGTATTGTAATGAAACGATATTTATTATTTAATGAGAATTAGACTCCACTCCAAATGAACAACTCGCTCTTTACAACACCTCTCGACAGTTAATGGCTGAAGGGTTAACGGGCTGATCAAACTTGCAGGCGATTACTGTTAACCGACTTCATAAAAGAAAGTGTTAATAATTGCGCTGTGTGTGGAGGCGTCCTGAGCCCATGAATAAACAACTTTTACCTATCGCACACAGATTTAACTTAACAATAACCTTAAAACTAACAAAGTTTAATTCTATTTACCTTATGGTTTCCGTGTCTTGACGTGTCCCGACGTCGATGTGTGGACGCTCGAACCGGTCAGCTTTTTAAGGATATAAGGTTTGGATTGAGAAATTTTGGATAAATTACTCTTACCGGAGCGCCCGACTTCTGTCGTCCGTGACTCTAAATGTCCGACGACGATATCATTCGATGATTTATTCCCACTATTTCACTGATTAACCAACAGGTGTTGATCCAGAATACTATTTAGACTAAATACCTTTTTTTTATTATTATTCCAATAACATCAACGTGCCGTGCCGCGGTCTCCAAGTGACTGAGCAAAGTGTTGCCAGCAAATTAATGATCGATATTAAGATCGATAAATGTCGATTTATAAGTTTAACATACTATGCTACAGGTATCGAATCGCGTCGAGTTAGTTGCGCCTTCACAGCTAACTCTTTCCAGTCTATCCAGAAGTCAGTCTTAAATCCAACAGAAGGTTTATGAGGTGTAAGTGGCACCCTGCTGATTGACAAATGAGGCTCTGGCGTAAACGAAGGTACGGTGAAGGTGGCGTAAGCGTATTTTGTAAGTTGTTCGTCTGGGGAAGAACCTTCACCTCACAAAATACCGCATCCAAATAGTTCTCTTGAGTCATGTGTGAGTGAAGTCATGAAGGCATGCGTTTGCAGCGGGGGTGTCGGTGCGCGCGTCCGATATTTCATGTTTTTTTTTTATATGAGAGGGGGTCAAACGAGCATGTGGGTTACCTGGTGGAAGCAATCACCACCGCCCATGGAGCTCAACAACACCAAGGGGTCGCCGATCCGTGGCCAGCATTTCGTTGTGAGCTGTTATATGGCTGAGATAATCGTTTTACTTCAGGCGGACCGTATGCTCGTTTGCCGTCCGACGTACTAAAAAATACATAATTTCAGCCAAAGGACGACCACAGCTTCACTGGTCCACGAATACAACAACCCTCAAGGGGATTGTTATTTGGCTGCGGTATTCTGTGAAGTGGATGTACGTCCCCAGTCGGGCAGCTTACAAATACGCTGCGCCCTACAGCTCTCTTAGCAGAGCCTCTCTCTAGTCGGCAGGGTGCACCACGTGCAAGTATAAATAGCATTGGCTCTTAAGATCCTGATGAGCTATTTATACCCCAATATTGTGATATACATTATAATGCAATATTAATTGTGAGATATATATAATATAGTGATATATATAACGTTTCTGTTATATATCTGTGGTAAATATAGATTTTTTTGTGTTTTGTCCGTCAGTTCTTGGAACATCAGAACAGTGACAGCTGAAATCTGTCAATCACTATCCGGATTCCGCAGCAATGAAATTAATAGCTCCCATAAAGGGCTTGCTTCGTCGCATTTGCTCCCGCTGCCCTTTGACAGGGTTCTATTAGCGTAAGACTTTATCTTTTCGCTGGGACTTTTGCAAATTAACGCCATTAACGCGGGACTCTGTTATCAAGTCGGCCGAAGGCAGCATTCTTCAAGTTTTGTTGGTAATTTTCGTTATTTTCTTCCGGAAATACAGTTTGTTTTTACTATTTATAAATTACTTGATTTTTTCGCCGTGTGATTTCCGGCAGACTAGAATAGAATCACTCCGTCTCTTCCCGTGGATGTCGTACAAGGCAATTAAGGGAAAAACATTATAAAACATCGATCAGTCCTCCCCAACCCGTCTGGCCAGCGTGGGGAGTGTAGGCCAAATCCTCCTTCTGTGTGGGACGGATGAGAGAGGGTCGTGCTCCTGTAGTGGAGACTAAAATGACCTGATGATGATTTATAAATTACTAGCTATTGCCCACGATTTTGTCCATATTCATCATCACCCCAGACCATCATTATCTTTCTACTGCTGGACATAGGCTTTTCCTACTGCATTCCACCATATGCGATCTTCCGCTTTGCGTATCTAGCCACTTCAGGCCCTTGAGATCATCATCATCGGTTCATCTAGAGGAGGGCGCCTAACGTATTGTATCCCCATACGAGGTCTCCATTCTAGGACTGTCCTCCCCCATCTGCCGTCACTGACTCGACAAATGTGGCCCACCCAGTGCCACTTCAGCTCGCTGACTCTTGACGCTTTTTGTCGACAACTTTGTTTCTACGTCGAATTTTTTTTTTTTTTTTTTTTTTTTTCTTCGTTCCGGATTCGAACCCTTAGAGAAATACTGAAGCATGAAGAAGATAAATACTGAGCATAGTTCTCACAGACAAACAAGTGAATAAACAAACACACTTTGACATTTGCAATATAAAGTATAGATTGCCATCACTCGCGCCGCCACGCCCGCTGCCATCACAGCAACTCAATCCTTTTTGTTTACCTCACTCACTCGCAAGCACCCTTTAGGAAATTGTTACTAAACAAACCGGCCAAGCACGGAGGGTTCCGTACTATTATCTGTAAAAGCGGCAAAAAAAAAACACATTTGTTGTATGGGGCTCCCATACAACAAATGTGGTTTTTTTTTGCCCTTTAAAAAAATAAAATAAAATAATATTTATTTCAGACCAATAAAGTAGTCCATAATAGATTAGTAACATTGAAACCTTATAATCTACGTTAGTACATTGAAATTAATTTAATTTTAATTTAATTTGCTCAATTTAACACAATTTAATTTAATTTAATACAGCTTAATTTTAGTCAATTTAATTTAATTTAATCCAAGTCAAGTCAATTTAATTAAGTCTAATCTAATTCAATTTCATTTTATTATATTCAATTTAACTCAATTCAATTTAGTGTAATTTAATTCAATTTAAATATTTGTTTTATTTTTGTTTAACTATTTATTTTTAAAGTGATAATATAACTAAATATTATGTGAGTATTTCAAGCGTCTACCTATTGCCGTTATCAATTACGAGCAAAAAATTACGTTTGTTGTATGGGAGCCCCCTTAAATATTTATTTTATTCCGTAAAACACGGAATAAAATAAATATTTAAGGGGGCTCCCAGGTATTTGTTGTTATTGCGGCAACAGAAATACATCATCTGTGCAAATTTCAACTGTCTAACTATCACGGTTCATAAGATACAGCCTGGTGACAGACGGATGGACGGACAGACGGACAGCGGAACGACAAATCAAGTTTGTTGTATGGGAGCCCCCTTATATATTTATTTTATTCTGTTTTTTAGTATTTATTGTTATAGCGGCAATAGAAATACATCATTTGTGAGATAAACATAGAAATAGAAATACAAAATTTTACTGTCTAACAATCACGGTTCATGAGATACAGCCTGGTGACAGACGAACGGACGAACGGACGGACAGCGAAGTCTCAGCAATAGGGTCCCGTTTTATCCTTATCGTACGGAACCCTAAAAACCACATCAAATCTTCGAACAGCGTGAATAATACACCTAATTTACATTACAATTGTTCCGATCAAATATAACGTAATATGGAAAGCTGCCGCGGAGAAAGCTTTAATTTGGACCGAAGTCCAATTAGGTGTTAATGAGGTGTGATGTCTGTAATTAGCACTGATTGGTGCCAAGTGACACAATTGGTAATTAATTATTCGATATTGAACGCAATGGCTTTCGTCATTGATTTACATAGAAAATGACGTAAAGATGCTGCCGTAGATTCTTAAAATAATAAATAAATATTTCTGGATAATTTTACACAGCGCCGTCTAGTCCCAAATTAAGCGTAAAGTTTCTACTATGGGTACTAGACAACTGATAAATGTATTTAAATACATTTTTTTTTTGTTAATACATACTTATAATACATAGAAAATATCCAGATTAAGACAAACAGACATGTTCATGCACACAAATGTTTGTCATGTGCGGGGATGGACCCCGCGACCTCGGAGTCAAAGTGGCCATTGCTAACCATCCGACCACCGATCCGTCAAAAAAAATGGTTTATAATGGGTGTAAGTTTACCAACCTCTTTGAACTACAGCTAACTACACCTGCTCGTAGTGCACCCTGCTGCCTGAGTAACGAGGTTTTGGCGAAAGACAGCATAGCGTGTTCCTAACGAGTGAGTGAGTGAGGAAGGACAGAAAGATGCTGCGTTGGTAGTGGGGGTGGAGGCGCACGATCGATATTTAATGTTGCGAGAGTTTATATAGCTGTAGTAACTGATTTATATCAGCCCCCTTACCACCATCTCTTATTGCGATTCAATAATTGAATAGAATGCTTATTCATACCAATGAATTGAAATAGAGTCGCTTATTCATTGGTATGAATAAGCATTCTTATTGCGATTCAATAATTGAAATTATTGAATCGCAATAAGAGATGGTGGTAAGGGGGCAGGTGGGCCGTATGCTTGTTTACTACCCGACGTAGTATAAAAAAATGAAAATATAGATCGTCTATATCTCAGATCACAGGAAACAAGGGTCTATATATATATATATATCGTCAATACCCGAACTCTAAGCGAAATAAAAAAAAAAAAAATTCGCTATGGCGGCGCATGTTGCACGTCCGATGTTTTAAATATTGTTTCATGATGTATATGCTGTAGTAACTGTTCAATATGTGACGATCTATAATATATGTTTCTTTTTATACCACTAAGGTGGCAAACCGGGTCGGGTCTGGTCATCAATTATCTACCTAGTACGCACAGCACAGGCTTTGCTTAGTTTGGGACTAGATGGCAGTGTCTAATTTGTTCAGGAATATTTATTTATTTAAACAAGCATAAGGTCCATATGATGGGAAGCGGTCACGGCAGCCTATACAGCTCAGTATTACCAAGGATATCACTCGCGCGTTGCCACCTTAATATCTCCCATCTTAATGGTATAAGAAAAATGTATGTAATGGTATATGATAAAATTTTCATCAACATCTTTGAACCAAAGCTAACTTCACCTGCGCGCGGTGCACCCTGTTGACTGACATAAACGAAGCTATGGCGAAAAGAAAGGAAGAGAGCGTAATTGCAAGCTACCAGACTGGGGAATGCACCTCCACCTCACAGAATACCGCAGCCAAATAACAATTCCCTTGAGGGTTGTTGTGTTCCTGCGAGTGAGTGAGGTCACTAAAAAGGAAGGAGAGCTTGTCTGTCACCCGACGTAGTATAAAAAAAATGTGTATCACGAATATCACGCACAATCGCTTATAAACTAACAAAACAAACAAGCCAATGTATGTAGTACGGATGTCCGCATAATTTGAGTGCGTTTGCATCCGTTTAACAAAGTCCCGCATCAATACATATAATAAAACAGTAGGAACCGCGTGTCTGTACATTTGATAAAATTAACAAAAAATGAGTGTGGGCGATAAAAAAAGAGTAACAGAACACAAAAAAAATTTTTTTGATTTTTTTGTCTGTCTGTCTGTCTGTCTGTCTGTCTGTATGTACTCGCTAATCTTTAAAACTACTGAACAGATTTTTACGCGGTTTTCACTAAAAGATTAAGGTCATCCCTGAGCAACATATAGGCTTTGTTTCATCGAAATCTGATGTCAGATTAAAAAGTTATCGTCATTTAAAGTTTAAAGAAAACTTTTCTTTATAGAAAATCACTCATCACAAAATCTAAGAAACTACAAGTGCTAGGAGTCTCAAATTTTGTATGGGGGTTCCTTTCAGGACGTAGATGCTCACTAAGACGGGAATTTGGAAAATTCAACTCCTAAGGGGGTGAAATGGGGGTCGAAAGTTTGTATGGGGAACCAATATTAGTTGGACTATTTTATACGAAACTTTACACGAGATCTTCTGTAGATAAATGAGTAAACACGTGTTTCAGGATTTTTCAAAATTCAACCCCTAAAGGGGTGGAATGAGGTGCAAACGTCTGAAAATCGACATGGGTATTGTTTTTATGGTTTATCGGGTCGCTGATTCCGAAAACAACAGCTATTTTATATCATCAATACATATAATAAAACAGTAGGAACCGCGTGTCTGTACATTTGATAAAATTAACAAAAAATGAGTGTGGGCGATAATAAAAGAGTAACAGAACACAAAAAAAATTTTTTTGATTTTTTTGTCTGTCTGTCTGTCTGTCCGTATGTATGTACTCGCTAATCTTTAAAACTACTGAACAGATTTTTACGCGGTTTTCACTAAAAAATTAAGGTCATCCCTGAGCAACATATAGGTATTGTTTCATCGAAATCTGATGTCAGATTAAAAAGTTATCGTCATTTAAAGTTTAAAGAAAATTTTTCTTTATAGAAAATCACTCATCACAAAATCTAAGAAACTACAAGTGCTAGGAGTCTCAAATTTTGTATGGGGGTTCCTTTCAGGACGTAGATGCTCACTAAGACGGGAATTTGGAAAATTCAACTCCTAAGGGGGTGAAATGGGGGTCCAAAGTTTGTATGGGGAACCAATATTAGTTGGACTATTTTATACGAAACTTTACACGAGATCTTCTGTAGATAAATGAGTAAACACGTGTTTCAGGATTTTTCAAAATTCAACCCCTAAAGGGGTGGAATGAGGTGCAAACGTCTGAAAATCGACATGGGTATTGTTTTTATGGTTTATCGGGTCGCTGATTCCGAAAACAACAGCTATTTTATAATATAACATAATCGACGTGACACAAGAGCACTCCTGTGGGGGTGCGATGGGGTTGAAATGTTACAATATCAATATGGGTGTTGATTCTATGGTTTTCTAAAATGTCAATTACGAAAATGGCATCGATTTGAAAACGTGGACACGAAGTTTCCATCTCGGTATAAAAATCCAAGATTTGGAACACCTGATGCAGAACCATAATGGTTCAGCTAAACTATAAGAAATATAAAAATGACGCCTTAGCAAAAGTTGTTCAGCCTAATGAGTATAAATAGTTTAACAAAATATTGATTGTATTGTAAAAAAAATAACCACACGCAGTGCTACTTTTATTCTTACCTGCTACAAGTTAGACGCAATAGTCTTATTTATTTTATATATATATAAAATAATATATAAAATAATATATATAAATATATATATATATATATATACTAGCGGCCGCCCGCGACTTCGTACGCGTGGAGTTAGTTATTTGCAAATAATTTTTAATTACATTCGAAAAAGCTAAATACCTAATGAAAGGAAAAAGATGAAAAAGTTAAAAACAATCAATATTTAGACGAATTTTTAGAATCAATGAAGTCGACGGATATAATTTTTTAAAACCCCTTTGTAAAACCTAAAGTACTTTTTATTGTTATAATAAAACATCCCTCCTTATAATAGTAAGTATGTAGTTGTTTTCAATATTTTTTATACTTAAATATCATTTAAAATCCTTCTGCCATAATTACTTTAACTCCAATAACATTGGATTTTCATACAAATTTCCAACCCCCCTTTTAACTCCATAAGGGGGTTGATTTCTAAAGATACATTATTAGTACACCTCCACACTATCTATACATTTTAAATTTCAAGTTTCTTACTTCAAAAATATAGAGCTTTCATACAAATTTCTACCCCCATTTTAACCCCAAAAAGGGGTTGATATCTAAAGATACATTATTAGTACACCTCTACACCATCTATAGAACATATATTTTAAATTTCAAGTCTCTTACATCAAAAACATAGAACTTTGATACAAATTTCCAACCCCCGTATTAACCCCAAAAAGGGGTTGATATCTAAAGATAAATTATTAGTACACCTCCACACCATCTATAGAGCATACATTTTAAATTTCAAGTCTCTTGCTTCAAAAATATTGGACTTTCATACAAACTTCCAACCCCCTTAGGGGTAGAGTATCGTAAAATCCGTTCTTAGCGGATGTCTACACCCTATAAGGAACCTACCAGCCAAATTTCAAGTTTGTAGGTGTTATAGTTTCTGAGATTTCGTGACGAGTGAGTCAGTGATCTTCTCTTTTATATATATAGATATATATTTATATATATATATATAAAGTTAACGTGGTCTGTGTAGTCAGTTTTATATAGACGTGTACGTAGAATGCGTGCATTTGCGGCCCGCTATGTAGCAAGATTTTGTGACTTAGATGCTTCAGGAGGGACTGGAAAAACATACCTGACGAGAGTGCGGAAGGACGCAAATACAATATTCTACTCGATTTATACAGAACGGAAACACCGACATGCTTTGTGACACGAAACTGTGACAAAGCGAAAATGTTTCAGGATTGCTGTCTAATCGTTTCAAATGAATGCGAAATGGCCAACAATGTGGCTTTATCGAGGATTAGTAACGCTTGAGGTCTTTTCATATTAGCTCCCGAAGGAAAGACTCCCTTCATTTATTTTATATTTTTTTTTGAAACTATGGTGACTATCTTAATAATAATTTGTTGACTTTTAACGTATAATACTGCCCCAAATATTTTCTTATGTATCTACTTTAGTTCGTATTTGTATTAATATGCCGGAATCATAAAGTCCACGCGAACGAAGTCGCGGGCATCAGCTAGTCGATAATAAAATTAATAGCGACCGCATCCCGTGGGGCGCCCGCCTCGCTCGGACTAATACTATTTGTCCCGCGATTTATGATGTCGGACACCACTATTTGGGAGTAATTAGAGATGGGCAAAATGCCGGGCATTTACAATAAATGCCCAAAAAGTTTTTTTTTTTATACTACATCGGGTGGCAGACAAGCATACGGCCCGCCTGATGTGAAGCGGTTACCGTATCCATATTAACGCTCGCAACACAAACTATCGCTCGCGCGCCACCACCCCCGCTGCCAACGCAGCATCTCCTTCCTTTCTGGTGACCTCACTCACTCGCAGGAACACAACAACCCTCAAGGGAATTGTTATTTGGCTGCGGTATTCTGTGAGGTGGAGGTACATTCCCCAGTCGGGTAACTTACAATTACGCTCCATACCTCTCATTTCGCCAGAGCTTCGTTTGTCAGTCAGCAGAGTGCACCGCGTGCAGGTGAAGTTGGCTTTGGTTCAAAGATGTTGATGAACCACTTACACCCCAAAACCAGTACTTATAAATTCCCTATTTATGCCCAAAACTAGGCATTTATTGGGCATTTACAAGTACATACTGGGCACTTATTGTAAATGCATCGCATTTTGCCCATCTCTAGGAGTATTGGTTAAATTAGGACTATAATTGCAGACATGCTAACTTTTAGCAACGGCGTTTCGCATTTTTTCGATTACATCGATTCTCTATTTGTCGACTTGTTTAATCGATCGCAGCGTGACATTTTATAAAATATCGCCTGACTGATGGAAAACAGATACCGCTGCCTATACTGCTATAGACGCCTGCACCACCAGGGGCATCACACGTTCGCCGACCCTGTAAACCACTTCAGGCCCTTTGTGAAGCACTCCATGCAGTATTCTCCTGGGACAACACCATACTACGATTTTGTTTAAAGATGTTATTTTTACCTTAACTAAATGCTGACTAATATAAAACTTTGGACAAGTCGTAATCAACTATAGGTTTGTTTGTTGTAAATCTTTATTGCACTATCACAGTAATACATACACTTATACGTAGGTAATATTAACCACTAGTACAATGGCGGACTTATCCCATCAGGGATCTCTTCCAGTCAACCACAGAATACAGGAGATCGAAGTTTCTCGGAGCAGTTATAATTAGCACAATCTAAAATAGATAACAAATCAAATCAAATCAAAATATCTTTATTCCATGGACGGTATAAAGCACTTCATACAAACATATAAACGTCTTTCTCACTTCATAAAAACGTCATACTAATTCAATATACTAAAACATGTATCTAAATCATTACTACTCTAAATCCGCAGAGCTTAGATTCACTTTCATCACACTATCTTGAATGTGAAAGTGAATTTAAGTGCCAGTTCCGGACGTAACGACAATGTAATCGACAATGTGTACCTAAATACACATACTTAAAGTATATACACACGTACAATATATATACACACGCACCCACACATATACACAAGTATACCACAGGTTTTTAATCTTTATACACATATGTTATAACTTTTACGAAATTAGGTACAAAGCTGAATCTTTTTCCCTTTATCCCGACATATCCACAGCTTCAAACAGATAGAATTGCAGTATGACTGTGTGTGTAAGTAATAACACACATTTTAACTTTAGTATTAAAAAACCGGACAAGTGCGAGTCGGACTCGCCCACCGAGGGTTCCGTAGGTACGTAATATCATTATTAAATTTGATATTTTTCATTATAAATAAGAAATAATGCGTCGAAAAAAATAAATTAAATATATTTTGCAATGTGTACATCAAGCCCTTTCATATGATACCCCATTTGAACTAGTAGCTTCAATTTGAAATTTCGACACCCTATAAAAATATAGACCCCTATTTTTTAAGATCTATTTACAAATGTATAGTTTTGAGATTTATTCCTGTACTTGTAGTCTATAACGATGTTACTTGCCAAATTTCATAATTCTAGGTCAACGGGAAGTACCCTATAGGTTTTGATTCCCTTGAGTGTGTCGAAATATGCGTTTTTTGCTGAATAAACGGCCGTAACTTTTTTCTACGTAAACTTAGCAGTTTGATTTTTTTTTAACTTCATGGGACCGTAGACCTGAGTATACAGTTCAAATTTCAGCTTGATACCTCCACGCATTCTCGATATAGAAATTCTTGACAGACAGACAGACAGACAGACAGACAGACAGACAGACAGACAGACAGACGGACAACAAAGTGATCTTATAAGGGTTCCGTTTTTCCTTTTGAGGTTCGGAACCCTAAAAAGAACTGTTGTACAAAGAGTCGTGTCTTCCGCCAATGTATTGCAATTAAAGCTTAGCCAAGCTTTCGCATTGAAAGCTGTCTGAGAGAGTTGCCAAGTACCAACTTAATGCACTTAAGCAATAAAAGAGGCTGTATCACCTCGAAATAACATAACATATTAATACTAGCTGCTAACCGCGGCTTCGCCCGCGTAATAAGGAAATAAGTTATTCTCCCGGGATAAAAAGTAGCATATATCACTCTCCAGACCTTAAACTATCCTCATAAAAAACATGTCAATTCATTTGTTTCGTTCGACGTGAAAGAAGGACAAACAAACATACAATTGTGTATTCGCCCGCGTGATCGATACTTTAAGAAAACCTTTTTTGCGTGAGAATAAGATGTTTTTCCGGAATAAAAAATCATGTCTATCCATTGATGATTGTGGAATGAACTGCCTGTCGAGGTTTTCTCAGGAGATTACAGCATGGGGTTCTTCAAGAAGGGCGTGAAGAGGTTTTTACAGGGTGGGCAACGCGCGTGTGTTGCCCCTGGTGTTACAGGCCTTCATAGGCTACGGTAACTGCTTTCCATCAGGCGGGCCGTATGCTTGTTTGCCACTTTAGTAGTATAAAAAATGATACTTTTCGATGTGAAAGAAGAAGAAACAAATAAACAAACACACTTTCACATGATATTAGTATGATATACTTGTATTACATTCACAAGAGAAATATTTGTGTAGCTGAAAATGCCTAAGTATCAGTTGTCTAGTACATTAATTTTTTGTAGTAACTTAGCTTTGCTTAGTTTCAGACTAGTACATCATGATCATCATCATCATCATCAGCCTGTATCTATCCACTGTTGGATATAGGCCTTTCCCAATGCTTTCCACCATATGCGATCCTCCGCTTTCCGCATCCAACCGCTACCAGCCACTTTTTTGAGATCGTCGGTCCATCTAGAGAGGAGGCGTCCTACACTTCGTCGCCCCATACGTGGCCTCCACTCTAGGACTTTCCTCCCATCGCTGACTCGGTAGATGTGGCCAGCCCACCTCCACATCAACTCGCTGACTTTGAGAGACTTCAGTTGACCGTGTGTAATTTGTGCAGGAACATTTAATTATTTATTTAAAAAAAAGTGCTAGGTATAGGTGTGGTATAGGTAAACATTATTCAATCGCAAGCAGTAACATAGAGGTTGGTCGCTGAAACCATGATGACGGTATAACTGGAGGAACTCGAGGTGATTAAACTCATACATAGACAGGCTACCATTAACATTGCTTATAAATAAATAAATATTGTCAGACAAATTACACAGCGCCATCTAGTCCCAAAGTAAGCGAAGCTTGTGTTATGGGTACTAGACAACTGATAAACATACGTAAATACATTTTTATTTGTAAATAGACAAACAGACATGTTCATGCACACAACTGTTTGTCCTATGTGGGAATCGAACCCACGAGCGTTGGTGTCGAAGCCGCGTCATTGACCGCTACGCCACCGAGCTCGTCAACTTGTATGATCGATTAGACTGGCACTCGCAACGATAGAATAGAAATAGAATAGAATATAATCCTTTATTTGCTTAAATGTGAATATATATACAGGTGTACAAATACCATTAGAAGTTTGATCCATCACATTTGCCAGAAATATTTAGGCATGCAAATATACAATTTTTATTTTATTTTTTTATACCACGACGGGTGGCAATCAAGCATACAGCCCACTTAATGTGAAGTGGTTACCGTCGCCTATAGACGCTTGCGACAATGAGTGTCGCTCGCGCGTTGCCACCCCCGCTGCTCACGCAGCAACTCCTTCTTCTGGTGACCTCACTCACGCGCAGGAACACAACAACACTCCAGGGAGTTGTTATTTGGCTGCGGTATTCTGTGAGGTGGAAGTCCTTCCCCAGTCGGGCTAACGTTGTGCCCTACCTCTCTTTCGCCAGAGCCTCGTTTGCTTATTGGCAGGGTGCACCACGTGCAGGTGAGGTTGGCTTTGGTTCTTAAGGTTTTGGCGAGCCACTTACACCCCAAACAAAACAATTATATTAGACTAGCGGCCCGGTACGTGCTTCGCTACGTATAAAGTGAAATACTAAAAATAATTAATTGGAACATCAAATTCATTTATTCAAACAAAAAAATATTTTATTAATTGCTAGCTATTTTAAAACTTAATCCAAAACATTAGGATAAACAATATTTTTTGTTCCATTTTGAGCATGAATAAACAAACGGCTGGGGGGGTATCGACTCTGGAACAGGCAACATAAAGTTGAAGCACGTCCAAAATGAAATGACCGCATGAATGACATAACAACATGCTTGTACTGTCAACACTGAAAAAAGTTTCAATTTGACAGCACAATCCCCATCTGAAAAAAATTTCAATTTGACAGCAAAATCCCCATTAACCAAATGATCCGCCATTTATTGAATTCATTTGTTACAAAAAATGTAATAAATGAAGAACCGCTCTACCGATTTTAAGCAAACTTCACATAAAACATCTACTAAATAGTCCGAACAAAGCCTAAACATTTGGTTTGGATAGGTGAGCCCGTTCTTGAGTTATAAAATTACAACGAAAATTGGCATTGATTTTTATATATATAGATTAACAATATATATGTCAAATGATGTCAATTTATGATGTCATCAAGCCCCTCTTTCATTTATACTCCTAATGTACCTGTAAAGTCAAAGTTGTTACAGCGTGGGCCGTAAAGACTTGAAAACAAAAATCCCTAAACGATACGCGACATAGTTCCTAAGTCGCGTGCCATGATAACGACAGAGGGCGATACCATCGCGGATGCAAATGTTCGTGCCGCGGCTTAATGAGACCTATCGGCGCGAACAAACACACACATACTCCAGGGGTGCCAATTAACACTGCATTCGAGGCATTCTCTGATCGTACCGGGTTTAACGGGAACGTGGAATTTATTGGAAGTATTAGCAAGATAATTTATATTAATTGTTGAAAATTGTTCTTTTGTTGTTTTATTCACACATTTATAAATAGATTTGTATTTAGACGAGCGCGGTGTCGAATGGATAGTAATGGCTACTTTGGCTCCAAGGTCGCGGGTTCAATCCGCATAAGATAAACATTAAATGTTTGTCTTATGCTGATCACAAATTTGGTGTCTTTTTTTTTTTTTTTTTTTTTTTTTAATACTACGTCGGGTGGCAGACAAGCATACGGCCCACCTGATGTGAAGCGGTTACCGTAGCCATATGAACGCTCGCAACATACAGTGTCGCTTGCGCGCCGCCACCCCCGCTGCCAACGCAGCATCTCCTTCCTTTCTGGTGACCTCACTCACTCGCAGGAACACAACAATCCTCAAGGGAATTGTTATTTGGCTGCGGTATTCTGTGAGGTGGAGGTACATTCCCCAGTCGGGTAGCTTACAATTACGCTCCCTACCTCTCTTTTCGCCAGAGCTTCGTTTGTCAGTCAGCAGGGTGCACCGAGTGCAGGTGAAGTTGGCTTTGGTTCAAAGATGTTGATGAACCACTTACACCCGAAATGTCTGTTGGTCTTGGTCTGGGTGTTTTCTATGTATTATAAGTATGTATATAAATATTTACAAATAAAAATATTTAAGTACATTTATCAGTTGTCTAGTACCCCGTAGTACAAGCTTTGCGCTTAATTTCGGACTAGATGGCGCTGTGTAAATTGTCCAGATTTTTTTTAATTTGCCATATGTTTTGCTGTCTCTCACATTGCCGAAAGGGGAAGCCTAAAAGCTTCCTACTCCTACTAATTTCTTCTGATTAAATTCGTTGTGTTTTCCGGCAGACTAGAATAGAATCACTCCGTCTCTTCCCGTGGATGTCGTACAAGGCGACTAAGGGAAATACATTATAAAACATCGATCAAGCCTCCCCAACCCGTCTGGCCAGCGTGGGGAGTGTAGGCCAAATCCGCCTTCTGTCAGAGACGGACGAGAGAGGGTCGTGCTCCTGTAGTGGAGACTAAAATGACCTAATGATGATGATGAAATTCGTTGTGAGTTCCAAGGCAGCCGTAGTTTTACCCCCGGGACTGGAATGGATTTCATTGTTCATTGTACACCTATATTGACAGAGTTTCTTTCGGCATTTCTTCTCGTCAATGGTCATTCCGAAATGCTGGTAGATAAAAAAATATACCTAATTGTAAAAGACGTGTCTAAGTGCCCGCGAGGGCCCACAGAATAAAGAATTTTGACTTTGACTTTGATATTGTCTTTTTGGTTAATTTGGTCGCCGCTGTTAACCCTGGCTATACAAGAGACACAGTGGTGGGAATGTGGGGGGGGGGGGGGCAGTCCCATAATTACACATAGATTGTTTTACCACTACGAGTGCCAAATAAACACATGGTAACCTGTAACTGTACTGGTGACACAACAAATGGTGACACAAAAAATGTGTACAAACAAATGGTAAAATAAATGCCTAATGTAAAGCAATTACCGTAGTGTACTATTTAAACTGTGGTATAGACGGCTGAATGTAATATTAACTGTATTGCTCGTGTACTTGCACTGCTGCTGCTGACGCAATATGTCCTCGCGTATGGTAACTTCGCTCACTCGCAGGAACATGACAATCCTAAAGAAAGGCTATTGTTATTTGGCTATGGTTTTCTTTGAAATAAAGGTACTTACCCAATCGGACTTTTACCATAACCTCGTTTCTAAAACAGCAAGTGCAATACATGTAGGCGAGGTTGGCTTTGGCTCTAAATATGGTGCACATGAGCATAAGCTCATGCCTAACTGATGATGTTTAGAAAGAACTTATGCTCTTTGTAAACATTTTTATGGCTGCGTCCATCAGTTAGGCCGTATTACTTTATTAACTAAAATGTCATTCTCTGCAGCAATTCATATTCATCCCACTGCTAGGATACGAGTCTCCCCTCAATCGAAGAGATTTAAAGCGTACTACCACCACTACTAACTACCACGCTGCTCAACTGTGGGTTGGCAGAGGCAAGAGTTTTCACGCTGCCCAAAGGCCACCGATTTGGCTTAACGACTGTCATCTAACAACAACAACTTAGACCGACGGCTTAACGTACGTTCGTACGTACGTTGAAGCACGGAAATTGAATATTAAGAATTTATTAAGCGCTAAAATAGTCAAATTAAGATGTTTTTGCCTTTTAATTAATACCAACGATCAAAATAGCTTACAGCTGCAGTGCAGTATACTAGAGACAACACTTCCTATAGACAATCAACTAATAATAACATAGTGCACATACCTCGAGGGTACATTCCTCGCGGTCCTAACGAAGCCGAGGCTCGCCGCATCTCAAACACAAATCACACACAATTACATTCAAACCTCCATAAACCAGCGATCGGAACCACCCACCCGCCCTGATCAGAAACGACGATCGAACAATCAAGGGTAGATGAGAATTATCAAAGAGATCAAGATTTTCTGGTCGCTCGAAATCTTCAAACTCCGTCGTATAGATTTGAACTAGTAGAAGGTATATTAAACTTTATAATCAGGGAGTATGGTAATTATTTGCTTGACAATATTTCAAGCGATACAAGATTTTAACAACGCAGTATAATTTAAGAAAGACTTGCTATGTTAGCATGTCTATTTTCTAAGTATTTTTTTAACAAATTGTATACATCATCACCATCATCATCGACCTGTATCTACCCAATGGTGGATATAGGCCTCCTCCAAAGCTTTCCACCAAATACGAACCTCCCCCTTCCACTTGCAGTCGCTTTCGTTGGATTCATCGTACGACTTTGGTTCTCCGTCGAATTTCTTCGTTCCGGATTAGTGCCACCACGGAGAAACCACGATCCTGACCCTCTCCATCGCTCTATATAAATTATATATAGGTATATATATGTATATACCGATGATATGTGAGATGTTTTTAACTACCTATAGATACGTTCTACCTGCCTATATTGTAGCAAAAAACTACTTTTTTGCTACAATATAGGCAGGTAGAACGTATATATACGCAAAAGTGAGTACGTAAGCTCTTTGTGGACAATTCTTACTGCCGTGATGTTCGCATACATTTTTATATAAATTGAGATATATGCCAAATTTATTTAATTACAGTTCCTGTAGCCATTTACAGGCGACATACTTTAATACCCATACATATATGTAACAATTTAATGATTTACTACTACTATATAAACATTTTATACCACGAACGGTGAAATTGTAGAATGGCATGCCCTTAGCTGTATTTCCGAACATCTACGACGTTGCAGCCTTCAAGAACAGAGTATACCGAGAGAGGGCCGATCCTTTGCCAACCCTTTAAGGGCTGGCAATGGATCGGCGACCTCTTAGTGTTGCTGATTTCCATAGGCGGTGGCGATTACATACCATCAGCTGACCCACATGCTCGTTTGACCTCTCTCATACATAAAAAAAACCTCACATACATTCATATTGATAATACTGGTACATTTATTATATCTAACACATAAACAGTAATATACAGTGCTGATATGATTACAGCCGGAAACACCAACTAAGCCTTATCAGCTTACTGGATATTGATTGAGCCTACGGCTAGCTGGCCACGCGTGGGTCGGTGCCAAATGGCGTGTGCCAAACTGGTGCCCGGAGACACGATCTACAATAACATAGAAAATAAAATAGTGATAAACTTTAAATTTAAAAAGCATTATTATTTCTTTCAGTGTAGGCCAAATCCTCCTTCTGTCAAGGATGGACGAGAGAGGGTCGTGCTCCTGTAGTGAGACTAAAATGGACCTGATGATGATGATTATTATTATTTCCTTCAAATCAGGATTAATATGATTCTTTACTGATGAGACTTAAAGTTACCTAATATTAGCATCGCCTGTGTATAGCTTTATAATATTTTTGTTATACTACATCGGTTGGCAGACAAGCATACCGCTTCAGATCAGGTGAGCCCACCTGATCTGAAGCGGTTACCGTAGCCAAAGCCGCTGCCAATAGTAGTAATTCCTTCCTTTCTGGTGGTGTTTCTTACTCACTGGCAGGAACACAACAACCCTCAAAGGAATTTCTGTTTTACTGCGGTATTCTGTGATGTGGAGGTATTTTCCCAGTCAGGTATCTTACAAATACGCTGAACCCTACCTCTATTTAAAAAATACATTTATTTTATTTATTTATTTGTTTTCAAATTCCCTTCTTTCATTTATTATTCGATGGTCTACTTGCCAATGGGGTTGAAATGTCATAATACCAATATGGGTGTTAATAGGCTATTTTCCAATGTTTAAAAATTGTATAAATTATTTAACAATATCGTAAAATACACAAAACTATAAAGATCTGCAAACTGTCATTCTTCAGTCAGACTTTTTTTAGCGTCGATCAAAGTTTGGCGGGAAAGACCATTTTAAAAGTATGAAATTATTAAAAAATAATATTTCCATTGGAGAAGCAATAAAAAATGCTATAATTTTTATTACGATACTAATGACATAAACGTAATATTTAACATAGCTATCGTACAAATTTCTGATTTGATGCATACAAAATACAAACCTGTGACGTCATAACTCGGTAGTCTTTTGTATGGAGCGTTTTGGGGCAGTCTAAAAATTGTGATTTTCAAATTAACATATCTCGAGAGATTGTTGTGCTATCGAAGTAATTCTTTCACCTATGGTTATATTATGGAGACGTCCCTACATATCAAACCGAAAAAAATGTTAGTCAAATAGCCTATTCTATGGTTTTCTGGGACGTCAATTACGAAAATGGCATCGATTTGAAAATATAATGTAGTGGACATAAAATTAGTTAAAAGGTCTTTTCAAATATTACCCCTAAGTGGGTGAAACGGGGGTCCAAACATTGTATGGAGATATGAGATTAGTTGACTATTTTATCCTAAACTTTACACGAGTACTTCTATAGATAAATGTGTAAACACGTATTTCAGGGGTTGAAACGAGGTTCCAAAGTTTGTATGGGGAAACAAGATTAGTTGGACTATTTTATCCGAAACTTTACATGAGTACTTCTATTGAGAAATGTGTAAACACGTGTTTCAGGATTTTTCAAAATTCAAGCCCTAAAAGGGTAAAATGGAGTCAAAAAGTCCTGAAATCGTCATGGTTATTGTTTTTATAGTTTATCGGGTCGCTGATTACGAAAAAAACAACTATTTTATAATCCAACATAGCCGACGTGACATAAAATCAACCCTGTGTGGGTGCGATGGGGTTGGTTGAAATGTCATAATATCAATATGGGTGTTGATTCTATGGTTTTCTGGGACGTTAATTACGAAAATGGCATCGATTTGAAAAGATAACATAGTGGAGACGAAATTACTTAAAAGGATTTTTCAAATTTTACACGAACTGAGGTTCAAAGTTTGTATGAGGAAACGAGATTAGTTGGACTATTTTATCCTAAACTTTACACGAGTACTTCTATAGATAAATGAGTAAACACGTGTTTGCCTCGAATTTCACGCGTATAAGACGGTCTTATTATTATTTTCTAACATAAGCTTTTACTTGGGCTAAGTTGGCTGATTAACAAGGTACCATTGAAGGGGAGAAAAAATTAAAAGTATTTTAGGATACAATTGTATATATCTGCTCTGTGCATTTCAAAGGTAGGTGTAAGAGCAGGACCCATAAAATTGTTTTTCATTTCCAGCCATGCTGTTCGACAGAGATTCTCTAAATAACAAAATATAGAGAACTTTAACTACACCCCTACATCACAACCTTATAAGTAAATTTTTATGCATCCCACAACCATATCCGACACGCCCGTCCCATCACACTCATAAATATTTTATTAGCTAACAACCAATATTGATTCGACAACATTTCAGTTTCAAATTCCATTTGTAACGCCCAATCATGTATGCCACAAAGAATGGACTCTCACATGTCTCTCATGTCGCTCGCCACGATATTCCATTGTATTCTATTCATTATAATTCGATGTGTCAACCGACGAACAATCAAGAGATAACAATCGAGTGATGGCGATTCGATCGCTTCTCGATTGTATGCGGGTGTCACTATCTTCAAGCTCATAAATTTCATCAGATCTTAGATAGCTGGTTAGTACATGACAATTTGTCGTTCGCCCGTCTCGTCTAAATTGGTTTACAAATTGGTTTCTGTAACGATACGAATAAACAATTATTTTCAATTACTCAGCCAAACGAGAGGTGTTTGTGATGCGGGAATATTTTACAATATATTTTGGTAGCTGTTTAATGTAACAGGGAATTGTGAAGAGAACAATTTTTTTTTGCGCATACTTTTATCGGATCATGTTTGAAATACATATTTTTAATATATTTAAATATTTAACGTAATTTTAAATGTCCCACAGTACTGTAACAGTACTGTAGCGATGGATGCAAGCCGCTTACAACCGGTCTTATTGGAGATCTAGAGGGGAGGCCTATGCCCAGCAGTGGACTTTAAATGGCTGAGATGATGATGATGATGACTGTAACCTTTATCTATAAATATTATTTCTGATTCTTCTTTTTTATTATTGATTATTTTATGATTCGCGGGTTTAATTATCATAGACATAATAAAGAATAGATGCTCTTATGTTTCACTCATGTGCTTTAAAGTTGATGTATGAGAGAGATGAAACCAAAATGTCTACAATCTTTATAATATTTGCCACAGCTGTTGCTTGGCTAATCGTCTCTTATTTTAATTTTATTGACTTGAAACAAATTTTATTCAATATGAAAGAGTGTCCTATGAATAATCACTTTCATCATCAACACATCAGCACATCAGGTGGGCATTAAAGATGTAAGTAACTATTTAGTACAAGTACAAGTTCTGCGTTATACGCGATTTAGTTACTGTATTGTAATTTGTTGGAAATACATACTTAATTATTATGTTATATACTAATATGTATTTCTTTTGTATCCTGAGAGAGATAATCCTTTATTAATCTTCCATCCATCTATGCAGGGCCCTGGGAACCGTCCCGAATGCGTGCTCTATCGTCCGGGACGATCGCTCGATCTGGGTCGTCGATAACTTCACTGAATAGGCTAGACGACAATTTTTTCTTTCGGTTTGTTATGTAAGGACGTCACAATAATATAACTATAGGTGAAAGAATCACTTCGATAGCATAAAAACTTCTCGAGATATGATAACTTGAAAATCACAATTTTGGACTTTCCTGAAAACGCTCCATACAAAAGGCTACATAAGTATGACGTCACACTTATGTATTTTGTATACGTTAAAACAGAAATTTGTACGACAGCTATGTGAAATACTGCGTTTATGTAGCTAGTGCCATAACAAAAGTTATAGTATTTTTGATTGTTTTTCCAAAATTTATATTTTTTTTTTATAATTTCATTCTTTTAAATTGGACTTTCCTACTACACTTTGATCGATCATAGAACAAGTCGGACATAAGTTATCAAAATTTCAAGATCACAGATCGTTCTAGTTTTGTATATTTTATGACACTGCTATGTACTTTTTATAATTTTTTATCATTGTCGTCTAGCCTATTCAGCTTATCCTAAATCACACAAATCATTTCCTCATTCATTATTGCAACGTTTGCATTTCTCATTGTTTATTTTGAGTTATTGTTTGGGTGACACGGCAAAATGAGATAGACGAAATACTTTCGTTATATCAGAATTTATTCTGACACTGAGTGGTTTGCAGTGACTTATTTTAACACCAATAATTGCAGATTCCCAAAATATACATATTATCTTTTGGTGTTTTTTTTATAACACTAAGGTGGAAAACAACCCTATGGGCCGCTTGATAGGAAGCTAACAACGCCATGGGCATCACTCAAGAAGTGCCACTGGTGTTGCACGCTTTCATAGGCTGCGGCAATTGCTATTGGATAAGTTATTGGTATAAAAAAACATGCAATATTGTGCGTACCCTGACTATAGATGGGTATTTTCCTTCTCGAGCTTCTTTTGGCTTCAGATGGGCAAGTTAACCATCGTTGCCGTCTGTTGTCAAGATGTTAGTCGTTAAGCCGAGTTTGGACGTCTTGAAAACTTCTGCTAACCCGCAGTTAAGTGGAGTATGCTGTACACCTCTCCAATTAACAGATGTCCGTATCCCAGCAGTGGGTAAGTAAGTATTGTTAAGGATAATGTTACTGGATTATAACATCCTGAATTCTTATACATTTTTTTTTAACACCACTAAGGTGACAAACAAGCATACGGTCCGCATGATGGAAAGTTATTACCGTAGCCTATGGACGCCTGTAACACCATAGACATTACATGCGCGTTGCCGACCCTATAAAAACCTCTTTACGCCCTGTTTGAAGAACCCCATGCTGTAGTCTCCGGGGAAAACCTCAACAGGTAGTTCATTCCACAGCTTGATAGTACGTGGAAGAAAACTTCTCTGAAACCGCACTGTACATGACCACTTCTGCGTGAGGATGAATTACATGTCGATGGCGAGTGGTGCGACAGGCGATGGAGGCCGTGGGCATCATGTCAAATAACTCCTCTGAACACTCCCCATTGTACAATCGGTAGAACACACAAAGGGACGCAAAATCTCTTCTCAGTCTCAAAGGTTCTAAACCGTCCGTCAATTTGGATTCGTCAACAATCCTCACAGGGCGCCTCTGAATCGAATCACAAGTTGCTAGCTCGCATTTAGGTACTCCCGCTCATAGATGACAACAGTGCTCCAGATGCGGCCGTACTTGAGCTTTGTAAAGCAGAATTCTTTGCCGCGAATATGTATCTTATCAAAGATGCGTCAAAATCCAATTCATATTTCATTAATTCAATAATTTCAACGACAATTACTTTATCATTTACATAACAAAACATTCAATTGATCATAAATTTCGTCGATTTAATATCGTCTCTCCCGAACACAGTGGATTTCCATGTGAATAGCACTATGGCAATTTCTATTATATAAAGTGCGTCAGTACTTTATGAATGGTATTATGCGAAATGGATGAAGTATTTCACATTGTATTCAAAAGAGATAAATTAGACTAATTTTAATAATTCTGCTGTAAATAACTGACAAAGTAGAAGAAATTCTTTGAAATTTATTAACGCTAAAAGTTTGTTTAAAGGTACGCAAATATGTTACTTGATTTTATCTTATTATAGGGGAATAATGGAAAATTATCTTTTTACACAGAATTGGAAAATTATGAGGAACAAAAATAAATAAAAAAATGATGCAAAAATAAATAAAAATATATTATATGATAATATGACAATATAAAAATTGTCATATTATTATCTAATATTTTTTCTATAGTAATATTTACCTGCTACAATATTTTGATTATTTTAGTCTAATGGGGTATAAAATATCTGAATACCTTAAGAGCGAGGCGGAGAGTAATACCTAGTAAATAAGTTATTATGAAACAGCCCGCCCTGAAATCCGCTTATCAGAATATACAATTATTGCACGAGGGCTTTATTAGTCCATAAAGAAATCTAAAGTTCCTGAAATAAAATTGCGTATGCCGAACTTTGCTGGATGAAATACTCAAAGGCTTAATTTTTGCTTTTTGGGCGAAAAAAGTATTTGTACACCGCAGCAAATTTTTAGAGAACCTAGACAATAAGATAATTTCCAATAATTAAAATATGTTTTCCCAGTCTGTGAAGATTTTTCTGCTTCTTTTATTATTTTCATTCATTAGCGAGCCCGATGGTTGGAGATGGATGATTGGTCGTGGTTTCGATCCCCGCACAAGACAAATATTCCCTGGTCACTTTTTTGAGGTCACCAGTCCATCTAGATTCTAGAGCCCCGCTCAACGCTTTCATTCTTTGCCAAGCGATATTCCTTTATCTACATCTCCATGAAGGTCCCCTTAATATCCGTTATCGACTGCAAACTCACGGGCCCTGTTTGTCTTGAGGTAGATTCAAAGACAAACGTCTCACTCCTTACCGTGTGTTTGTGCAGGTCGCGCCCATGTTTGGCGAGGGGCCCATTTCGCTACCTGCACTATCGCAGGGTACTCATATGTCAACTGTATGTAGATTAGTTTTGAACAGACAAGACGGCTAGGGTGATATGCTTTAACGTAATAAAGATAATGGATTTGAATTTAGCTAGGGCAGTATTGTCGGGAGATATTCAATGGCTTTCAGTTAATTTAATAAATATATGTATAAAAGTAGTTTTCAGCAGTGTATTTTAGGTATTCTTAAACAATGACACGATAACAATAATTATACTAGTCTACATACTGGAAATATGGGTTTTACCCATATTTGATTAATAACGATAGTCATGGTTTGTTTTTATTTAAATTAGTTTTGTTGACATTTCAATACGACAGTTGTAGGGGCTTTTTATTTTCTTAAGGGAATTTAGTGGACTGTATTAGGGCGGATTATCTACACGACACAATTATGTGTTTTTGCACGATAGAGAGCTAGGTACACTAGAAATTACCAAACAAAGGGTACTCACCAAGTTTCACCAGCTCGTTCCACGAACACAATACAAAATTGGACGCGTAGATATGTGTCGAAATGCTGCGTATCACCAAGTACCGATTGATATGAGCGCGGCGCGGAGACAAGGGTTCATAAGCTCCTAAACCCTGTGTAACGCGTGTAACTTGCTCGGGGAATTCTGTTCTGTCGAATGTTGGGCGAACAGTGGTGCTCTCGTGGCGCGGCGCGCTCGCAGCGGCGAGCGCTCGGGAGCGTTCGGAAACGCTCGTATCGCGTCGTAGAAAGAGATGGCAACACTTGATGCGTGATTATTTTGCAAGGTAATCTTAGCGACCTCTATAGCTCTCTTTCTGGCGCGAACATCCTCCCCACCTAGGCGAGTTAAATCGCCTAAGAAGAATAAGAAGAATGGCAAAGAGATAGGCAAAATAATGGCCAAAATGCGGATAATAATCATAAGAATTATGATATCTATTCATTATATTAATGCGGATGCGGATGCGTAAGAAAAATAAACGAAAAATAAAAATATAAAATAAAGGAAACAAATAAGGATAGGTTTATTGATTTGGGAGCGGGCAAATACTTGCCACTGGACGTAATAAAGTCCCTGATCGCATACGCACTGTTACTACCCTAATCACTCCGTCAGGACCCGGATGAATGTCTTCAACCACACCTAAAGGCCACTGAAGAACGCGTAAGTTGTCCGATTTCACAATAACTACTGTACCCTTTGAGATAGGATCTTTGTGTGTATCCCATTTTCGTCGATTGTGCAAAGATGAAAGATATTCTCGACGCCAACGGGTCCAATAACTGGCTACGATTTGATCCAGTATATTTTTGCGTTTTATTAAACCTCGCGAATCAGGTAGTATTTCAGTCGCGTCAAACGTTAAACTCTTCAACGGACCACAAGTCAAAAAATGTGCGGGCGTTAAAGCGATTGGCTCTGCAGGATCACTGCTAAGAACCGTAAGAGGGCGCGAATTTAGTATACACTCTATCTGTGTAAAAATCGTAAGAAGTTCCTCATACGTGAGAAGCTTATCACCAATAATGCGTTTGAGATGCGTTTTAATACTTTTAATATTAGACTCCCAAGCGCCACCAAAACGAGGAGCATTGGGCGGATTTAAGCGCCAAGTTATTCCATGTTCTGCGAGTTCGTCCGAGAAAGAATTAACATGCGATTTTGAATTTAAAAAGGCGTTTAATTCATCAAATTTGGCCTTGGCACCAATAAAATTAGTACCATTATCTGAGTACAAATAATGGCAATCACCGCGGCGTGATATAAAGCGACGAAAAGCCTTTAGGAATGCTTCTGTACTTAAATCCACGGCTACTTCGATATGAACGGCTCGAGTAACCAAACACGTGAACAGACAAATATAAGCCTTTTCTCGACGAGCTCCACGATATCTACTAATTAAAATAGACAGCGGCCCGGCGTAATCAACTCCTGTTTTAAGAAAGGCCTTTGCCTCCTGCACGCGGAATGACGGTAAGTCAGACATAAAGGGCGTTTCGGAACGCGGGTTAGCTTTAAAGCAACTGTTACATAGTCTAAACCGCTTCCTTACAACGTTACGACCGGATATCACCCAATAACGTTGTCTAATTAAAGAAAGAAGAAGGTTCGGTCCAGGATGCATGTACTTACGATGATAATAATCAACTAACATATCTACTATATGATCGCGTTTTGGAAGCAGTATAGGATGCTTGGCATCGAAGGGCAAGGAGGAGCGGCCTAATCTGCCCCCAACGCGCAACAGCCCATCCAACAGTAGCGGAGAAAGCGACTGCAAACATTTTGAGCTTCTATTTTCCGTGCGAACCTTTTGAATGTCAGCGGAAAAATAAACCCTTTGTAAATCTACGAGAATTACCTTCTCAGCGGTTAATAAATCTGAAGAACTAATTCTTTCAGAACGCGGAAGTTTTTTAATAAAGCGTAAAATGTAAACAACGACACGTACATATCTTGACCACGATGAAAAACGCGACGCGAGCGAATAAAAGAGAGGTGCGTTTGGCGCGGAAGCGGTAAGTAAGGTTTGCGTAACCTTTTTCTGTTCTAAATCTACATTTTCACATTCATTAAATTGAAAATTCGTAAGAGGCCAAGTAGTTATATTTTCGCGGGTCCATGATGGGCCATGCATCCATAATGGATGTTCAATTAATTGCGCAGGAGTAAGACCGCGAGAAAGACAATCTGCAGGATTATCCTTACCGTTTATATGAAAAATCCGTGTAGGGTCAATATTGTTTTGTATTTCCGTAATTCTGTGCGCAACGAAAGTGTTAAAGCGATGCGGTAATGAACGTGACCAATGCAGTGCTACAGAAGAATCCGTAAACGAATAAATTTCTTGAATTTTATGTCGAGACGATATGGAATGCAATACGAATTTTAATAATTTTGACATTAGTACGATTCCACACAACTCCAAGCGAGCTAGTGTTATTGCTTTGGTGGGAGCGACTTTACTTTTAGCGAAAATTAAATTTACTATGTTGGGCGAATTTGAGCCTAAAACACAAATATAAATAGCCGCGCCGTATCCACTTTGACTTGCGTCAGCGAACCCCAAAATGACCACCTGTGTATCTGAAGATGAAATACCCAAAAAACGTGGAATTCTAAATTTTTGCAATAACAATAATTCCTTCTGAAACTTGATCCATTTATTACAGACTTCCTGCGAAGGAGTCGAATCCCAATCAATTTTGGCCAGCCATAAATCTCTAATTAATAACTTTGCGTACAAAATAACCGGTGCACAAAATCCATTAACATCCCATAACTTAGCTATAGTGGAAAGCATAGTGCGCTTTGTACAAATTTGCGGGGTGGATTTAATATCCATAAAAAACTCATCTGCGATATGATCCCAATTGAGTCCTAACAACTTTAATTTTTCGTGTCTATCAAACTCAAAGGTCTCACATAAACGGTTCGATTCTGGAAGGAATGATAATAATTCGTGCGAGTTACTGACAAATTTTGTTAATTCGAAACCTCCACAATTAAATAATGAAATAAGTTCACTTGATAAAGCCTTGGCTTCGTCCATAGACAATACCGAAGTACCGATGTCATCCATATATATATCTTTTGTCACTACTTCTGCGGCGCGAGGGTAATTTTGTTTTTCATCATTAACCAATTGCAAAATAGTGCGCATAGCTAGATACGGGCTGCTTGTTAAACCAAAGCAAACACGTTTGAATTGATAAATTTTAAATTCGCTTTCATTATCAAAGCGATACAAAATGCGTAAGAACGGACGATCTTGCGGGCGCGTTATTATTTGTAAAAACATTTGTTTAATGTCGGCGGTAATAGCGATGGGAAACAAACGAAAACTAAAAATTATTTCACTTAAATCCTTTTGCAAGTTAGGCCCAGCGTGTAAACAATCATTCAATGATAAACCTGATGACGTCACGGCGCTAGCGTCCATAACTATACGTAACTTGGTGGTGAGTTTATCATCGCGACACACACCGTGATGCGGAATATAATATGCTAACTCATTCTGGCTATGCTGCGTTACAAGTTCGAGATAACCCTTTTGTAAATATTCTTTAATAATATCATCATACTTTAGGCGAAAAGAAGGATTCGATGTAAATTTGCGTTCGATAGCGGTATATCTGCGTGATGCGTTAGAAAAAGATTCACCTAATACGCGCGGATCTCGTTTAAAGGGCAAAGGTACCACATATCTACCATCGTTATTTCTGGTAACGGATTCTTTGTAAATACGTTCACACTGGCTATCGCCGGGTGACATAAATGTTTGCGCTGGTGGCTCCTCTATGGCCCAGAATTTATTTAATAAATTATCCAAGCGCTCATCAGTATGCATTGCTAGAAAACTACTAGTATTCGATGACGTATATGTAGTATTAAATTGCGCGCAACCAATAATCAAATACCCAAATGCGGTTTCGATCGCGTCGGGTTTCCCCTTAGGACCCAATATTTTATTTCCACGTAATATCTCTGCAAATACTTCAGACCCCAACAATAAATCGATTTTGTCCGGCATGTAAAAACTATGGTCTGCGAGTGGCAATCCATTAATATAATTTAACGACGAGATATCTATATCTGTTTCGGGCAAATCATTTGAGATCTCCCTTAAAACCAGTGGTTGAATAGGAAGCGAAAACCGGTTGTCATAGTTTGAAAATAAAGTTAAGTTCGTACTACCAAGGACACCTTGTTCGCCATTTCCTATACCTCGCACAAGAGTATCGGAACCATAATTAAATATATTTAAATTAAGACGTTTACATAGTCCTTTTGAAACAAAATGATTTTGCGACCCCATGTCAATTAATACTCGAACTTCATGCGGACAGCCCAGTATATCTAATATGAAGGCACGCGCTGTACCAAGCAAAACCGTACGCGTACGATTCGCAGCTGTATTCAGGCTCTGTGCCTGTGCCGATACACTGCAGAATGAGACAGCGGCGGTACCGCTATTCTGTTCGCGCTGTGTACCCACATTGCACATCGGCCGGTTAGAAGCGTCAGAATTCGCAATGACAACAGGGGCGGCCTTGACCGTAGGTGAGGTCACGCGCGCGGGTCGCTTGTGGCTAGCTGGCGCGGCGGGCGGTTGGTTACTAACGTTAACATTGAGCTGGTTCGAATCCCAATGCAACATGGAATGATGTTTCTTGTTGCATAGTTTACATACAGAATTAGACCTACAATTATAAGTAGTATGATGAGAACTAAGACAATTGACGCAATAATTATTATTTTTAATAAATAAATATTTTTCTCGCGGGAACATGTTATTGAAAATTGAGCATTTATAAAGATTGTCGTGCTTATGCGCTTTACATAAAATGCATTTCAAGTTAGAATCGTTATTCGAATTACTGTTTACCATGAATGAATTCGAAAATGTATTACGTTGCACGGGAACCGGTTTATTTTTTTTATGATGCGGCTGGTCGTTAGTCCTACGTAATATTTTCGTTTGCTCGCGAATAAAACTTATGAATTCAGAATATTGTGGAATGGATTGTTGTCTGATACTCATCTCAAACAACCTAACAGTTTCACCATCGAGTTTGCGTAAGCCAAAATAAATAAAGATTAAATCCAAAAGATTATTTAATTTTAGTTGTTTTAATGCGGCGATGGACGTAGTGTACAAATCAACAAATTGTTCCAATTGGTCGGCGGTTGGATTATTTAACTTGGATAAATTGAATAACTTGTCTATATAACTTGTTGCAATTGCGCGTATATCTTGATATTTCTCTATAAGCGTATCATAGATTAAGTGGTAGTTTTCTGCGGTCGGGTTAATGCCTAACCAAATATGTTCCGACTTTCCCTTTAATTTCGAAACTAAATAGCGTACACGTAAAGTATCATCTAAACTTGTATTATTATGTACCATCGTATTAAAACTTTCTATGAACATGGGAAACTTTTCGTATTCTCCATGAAATTCAGGTATACTTAATTTTTCCAACCTAATATTATTATTATTATTGTTAGATAGCGGAGCGGCGGGTTTGACGAAACTACCAAATTGTTCGAATGCTGAAGAAATATTGTTAAATAAATCATCAAATGCCCATAGGACCTCGTAATTAGGTGGGCGTGGTGGACTAGCGGAAACATAAAGTTTATTTAGTTCTTCTATGATACGATTGTATTCCAAACGTAACATGTTGACGTTTTTTGCGTTTGACATGAACTGCTTGTACCCCCTGGCGTCTGGAGAATTCGGTATCGAATCATGAAGCGTTTGTATTCTACTGAAATACGCATTACGTTTAGTTTCAAGCAAAATTATATTTTGTTCCAGTTCACCTTCTAACTTACCGCTAGACGCGGCGGCGGTGGAATTTTTTTCCCCTTTATGCATGATAGGAGGGTAGGTAAGCGGACAACTTACCCCGAGCAATTAAATAAATAAAATTAAAATTAAACAAATTATAGGCGATAACGATTCGTATGCGATGCGGGAATAACAAATTACAAATATATAATATTTGATATATATATAATATTTGACGAGAGAGTATAGAAAATTAACTGAGAATGCGGGTAGGTGCGTTTACGCAGTATGTATGAATTTGAATTACCGGTCAAATCCGGTTCGAACAAGGACCAAATTATGTAGGGGCTTTTTATTTTCTTAAGGGAATTTAGTGGACTGTATTAGGGCGGATTATCTACACGACACAATTATGTGTTTTTGCACGATAGAGAGCTAGGTACACTAGAAATTACCAAACAAAGGGTACTCACCAAGTTTCACCAGCTCGTTCCACGAACACAATACAAAATTGGACGCGTAGATATGTGTCGAAATGCTGCGTATCACCAAGTACCGATTGATATGAGCGCGGCGCGGAGACAAGGGTTCATAAGCTCCTAAACCCTGTGTAACGCGTGTAACTTGCTCGGGGAATTCTGTTCTGTCGAATGTTGGGCGAACAGTGGTGCTCTCGTGGCGCGGCGCGCTCGCAGCGGCGAGCGCTCGGGAGCGTTCGGAAACGCTCGTATCGCGTCGTAGAAAGAGATGGCAACACTTGATGCGTGATTATTTTGCAAGGTAATCTTAGCGACCTCTATAGCTCTCTTTCTGGCGCGAACAACAGTTGAGCATAATTATTTTAACAATAAATATTTTAAAAGACATAAATATTTTAAACGTTGGTAATTATTAATTATATTATGTAAAAACAAAATGATATGTTTGCATGTATTATACAATACAAAATGAACACGGGAAATTGTCTAATGCAATCTTAATAAGTACCTACATTTTGCGAAAATAAATAATTATTAATTAATTGTTTTTTTCTTAGATCGAGTTCTCAAAATACAAGTTCCTTAAACGATTTAAAAATATACTCAGAAACAAGTGATTATTTTCATGAATATAATATTTTTATAGTAATATTACGTGGCATACGAACTAGCATGCAGCCCAATACTAAGCACTTATTTATAGCTTACTTTACTTTCCTTGACATATCAGAAACAATCCTTAACGTATGTTATGTGTATATATAAACTAATATCTCTGGTTACAAAAATGGAACTGATTTGATCTACGAAAGTGGAAAAATAATTCTTCCCTGCCAACTAGTTATCAAACAGCGAAAAAAAAATATTGTCTTGTAACTGGTTATGAAAGTTTAGTTACGTAAGTGGAAGAAGGGAGAAATTTCACTTTTGTATTACCTAAGACGTCGTGTTCTTGACGTCTGAGAATGATATAATTTTAAACTCAATTATAAACGTACGTGTAAACACATAAAAAAAAATACAAAAAAATCATTTAAGTATATAACTGTAAAAGCAAGGATCCAACAAAGAACATACATCAAACATTGCTCAAGTGAAGCCAAAATTGCCCCAGCTTCAGAGTTAAACGTTTTTGTATTACGTTCCTTTAATAAAATAAGCCTACAATACATTTATACTTTTGCTAAAAATAACACAGAAAAAAGAACACCAAGTGAACTCATTTTACTAAGAATACATAAAACATAAAAATATCACTGAACATCGAGAATAATTGCTTACTAGGAAAAATAATATAAGCTGACTACGACCTTTCCATTTCAGCATTTCTACAAAGAGCCATCGTCGTGAAATTTATGTTAGCAACTGCAGATCTAGCTTTTACGTAAAGTCAAGTAGTTTATTATTATAAAGCAATTAAAACTCATTTGTGAATTCTGCAGTATTTAGAAGTTACGTGTGAGGACATTTCGTCAGAATATTCTAATGGGCGCATAAATGGAAATGGTAGTACGAGTAATAAACCGAGCATCTAAAATTGTGAAACTGGGCGACTGTTATACTGACTTGGCGACTAAAGTTGATATAAAACATACCAAACGTAACCTAACCTAGTATTTCTGTGGCTCATTTTGTATTATTTTGTGGCTCATGTTATTATTTTTCAAAATGGATATAGTTATAAGTTGTGACTAGAAGTATAAAGTGTATTTAATTGTTAACATAATTAACATTGACATGAAGATGTTAGACATTATGCGTTATTCATACAAATTTGATGTAGGTGACATATTTGCGCCACAATTTAGGTGTCGCAAAACTAAGGTAATAATGAAAATTGGCCAAAATTTTGTTAGAAATGAAAAAAAAACAGCTCTTGTTCATGAAAACGTTACTTGAAGGTGTAAAAATTTTTGACCTAATATGAACAAATTATATCGAACAAATGACCATGAACAAATGACAAAACGCTTATGGTTGTTTTAATTAAATTTGGTTTGTTAAAAGGAAATATATTTTTTTAATTCTCTGAGCATTGATATCGAGGTTTCTACTTTTCTTCATTTGTATATGAGAGAGGAGCAAGCCAGCATGTGGGTCATCTGATCGGAAATAGTCACCACCGCCCATACAAGTCAGCAACACCAAGGGGTCGCCATTCCGTTGCCAGCCTTTTAAGGGCAAAATTGACTCTATACTTGAAGGCTCCCATGTCGTATTTGTTCGGGAGTACTGTTGATGGAAATTGATTCCACAATGCCATTCGTGGTAAAAAATGTCTTAAAATTATCAAGATGATATAGATGAAATCTTAATTCATGGCTAGTTGTACGATAGTGGAACTCAACGGCAGGTATCAAATCAAACAGCTCATCCGAGCACTCCCCGTGGCATAATTTGTATAGTACGCTGTAGGCAAAGAGACGCAACATCCGACAGCAGACTTATTAGTAAAAATAAATAATGTTTTGTGCTGTTAGTTATTACTCTCCTCATGTTGATCCTATTTTAATGAGACTGTATTTAGTAGATACTGTGAACTCGTGCAGTACTCGTACCTATGAGTTCACCGGGCATTCTAATCAGTCTTCCGCCAAACAGTATTACGAGATTGCTTTTGTTTTTAAGGTAGTAATTTTATCTACGATCGATTAAAGCTTTATTTCAATGTCTCAAATTAATTTAGCTTTCTACGTTTTAATTAACTGCTCATAAAATAATTCCGTTCTATATTATTGCCTAGCTGATGCCCGCGACTTCGTTCGCGTGGACTTTATGATTCCGGCGTATTAATACAAATACGAACTAATGCAGATACATAAGAAAATACTTGTTATACGTTAAAAGTCAATAAATTATTAATATTATTTTAATTAACATTGTAACCATAGTTAAAAAAAAAATTAAGTGAGTGTTTCCTCCGGGAGCTAATATGAAATGACTTGAAGCGTTACTAACTCTCAAAAAAGCTACGCAAAGTTGGCCATGCGAAAAACATCCAGTCCTAAGCTTGACCAGCGAATTTTGTGATTTCTTTATAGTCATAGCCAAGCAAGTGGTCACAGGGAACTGTGTACGTTTACAATTAAAATGGATTTTTTTTTGGAAAAGAGGCATACGCGGAATAAATACAGTTTCACCGGCACCAGTCCCAGTGAGAATCTCAGCTTCTATTATATTTCGCTGGCATTGACTTTACTTCAGGAAGGAGATCTTCCCCAAATTTTAATAATATTCTTGAAAACTCTTGGGCACGTAAAGTTCTATATACAGCTTCTAGTGCCTTACTGTTGGCCATTTCGCATTCATCTCAAACGATTAGACAGCAGTCCTGAAACACCTTCACTTTGTCACATTTTCGTGTCACAGAGCATGTCAGTGTTTCAGTTCTGTTTAAATCGAGTAGGATATTGAACATTGTATTTGCGTCCTTCCGCCTAGAAGTAACGTGAGCATCTAAGAAAAACAGTTTCCCCTCGTTCTTTAAAACACATTCCACCACCAAATCAAATAAACTCTGATCTTGCTACATAGCGTCCCGCAAATGCACGTATTCGTCTGGTTTGTGCGAATATATACCAATCGTTCCATTTCAATTTTAGCGCACACGTCTATAATAAACTGACTAAATAGACCACGTTACCTTTGTAAATAAAATAAAACGATAGCGTCTAACTTGTAGCAGATAAGAATATAACGAGCACCTCGCGGTTTTTTTTACAATACATTCAATATGTTGTTAATGTATTTATTGTTATTTTAAGTAACTTTTTTAGTTCTATTTGCTATTATAGCGTTTTTTTATATGAGAGGGTAGCAAACGAGCATGTGGGTCACCTGATGGGAAGCAATCACCACCGCCCATGGAGATCAGCAACACCGAGGGGTCGCCGATCCGTTGCCAGCCTATTCTCCTTCCTTTCTTTGTTTCTGGTGACCTGACTCACTCCCAGGAACACAACAACCCTCAAGGGAATTGTTATTTGGCTGCGGTATTCAATATTTAAATATTTACTTAAAACTACGTTTAATTTTTGCACTATCTAGTTCAACTAAACGTTTACTATTTAGAACGGTCCACCTAGGTGGCCCAGCAGGAGGTTGAACTGTAAATTTATGCATTACATTATTTGAGTAGGTTATTTCTCGAGGAAGTTAGACTCCCTGCTATTTCTTGCATTTTACTTCGCTTGATATATTGCAAGATATTCTGGCAAAAGTGCCGCCCACTGAATAAAAACCAACTTAGTTCAAATTTTGGTTTATAGGATAATTTAAGAAACTTTCGAATACCGTGAAACACCCTTACCGTCGTCATTGTTAACCTGTATTTATCTCACTGGCTGGGATACGGATCCCCCCTCAATCTATGGGGTTTAGAGCATACTCAAGCTCACCTCATGTTTAGAGCAACTGCGGATTGGCGGAGACCAGTTTTTCAAGCCGCCTAAAGGCCACTGACGTGGCTTACCGACTGCCATCTAATGACAACAGCTGGGACCGACAGCTTCACAATTGGTGGTAAAAATATCTTAAAAAGTGTACTGTCGTAGATCGCCAATTATCAAGATAATATGGATGGAATTTTAATTTATGGCGAGTTGTGCGGTAGTGGCACTCAGCGGCAGGTATCAAATCAGAGAGCTCATCCGAGCACTCCCTGTCATATAATGGTGTTGTCCGAAATGTATTATATACAATTTGAGCAAAATTGTGAATGAATCGGCCTTAATGACGGCATATCACGGATATGTGGCGTCTACATTGCGTTACGGATTAATGTTTTGGGGTAACACTACCGACAAACACCTTGCTTTTAGAGCCCAAAAGCGTTGTGTTAGAGCCATGTATGGTTTAAAACAGACCGATTCATGTAAACCGTTGTTTAAAAAATATCAGCTTTTAACTCTGCCCTGTTTATATATTTTTGAATGTGCCTTATTCGTTAAAACTAACATGGAGCTATTTAATATTAAGTCACGTGACAGACATAAAAATAAAATATTTTCCAAGCCTGCAAGAACGGCTTTATTAAGTAAGAGCGTCTTTTCTGATATACCTCGTATTTACAACAAGATACCAGAAGAAATACGTGGCATTAAGGAAATTACTGATTTTAAAAAGAAATTCCATGCTCTGTTAATTGATAAATGCTACTATAGCGTTAGTGATTATCAGTATGACAGAACTCTGTATAGGGCATGATTAGTGTTTGGTTAAAGTTAATAATTATTGTATGCTTATGTGGTGGAACACAGAATGGATCGATATAAACTTGTAACATCTGTAAAACCTGTTGTTCACAATAAAGACAATTTGTTTGTTTGTTTTATTTAAGTATGTTCATTTAGTTATCTAGTTAAACCCATAATATAAAAGCTTTGTTTAGTTTGAGACAAGGTGAGACTATAAGTGAATTTATCTATTCGTTAATTACCTTAATAAGGCCGCAACATGTTTGTATTTACTTAAATTTTCACATCAAAAATGACCAAGTGAGGATTAACTACTTTATATAGTTATAGGACGGCTTCAAATTCCACGATTCTCCCTCAATTCTTGCTAAATTGAGGTCGGGCAGGTCACAAATGTTTGCCCCAATATCATAGGGTTCTAAATACATATGCAAAACCCCGTGAATTATTAAGACAGAACCCTTGTTAACACCAGATGGTATTTAGATGTTCTCAAGCACCCTTGATAATTTGTCATCGGATGCGTTGATGGCAGCAATTTACTGTCGGTCCCTGCACTCTTGATAGATTTATGTAGAAGATAGGTGCTGTAATGGTGCCATAGTGGTGCCATTAAACTCTCCTTGCAACGTGATACGTCGGAGTAATAAAGCGTACGGTGTTTGTTACATAATAAAATAGTTCCGCATGACCCTTTGGGAGTTCCATAATTGTTATGGCTGCTGTTAAAATGAAAATTCTGACAGTAAAATTGTCTGTGGTTTTCCCAATGGTCGAATATGATCTGAGTTTGCGTTGTGCTGGAGTTAAAATAGCAGCTGTTATAATCGGTACGATAAAAATATACTCTGTTTAATGTTATGTTTAAAATTTACCTCTTTCGTGACTAAATTATTTGCAATGTTTGGATACTATTAATTTTTATTTGAATTTGTACTTGTGGTGTACCAGTACAAATTCTTTCTATTTAGTTAATGGTTTCGGGGTGTAAGGAGCTCACCATGATCTTTTGTTCTTTGCAAGTAGCTCAGGACAATCAACCGAGCCATTTACTATGTCTGCTAAGAAACGTACATATCATTTATGAGACGTCTATATTCCAACGGTAAAAAGTTTTGTTTTTTACATCGATGGTAATAAATAGTACATTTTCGTGCCCTAAAATACCAATATCGCAAAAAATCTTTTGAATGGCCTTATTACGAGATTTTTTAAATCTCGTATTGCGGGTTCTAGACCTGCGATGTATATTCGAGGTGGTTATGTACGTACGAACGAACATTATTAAGATATTTATTGGCAGTGTGTCGAATTTAGCCGATTCCCTCATAGTAAAACAGACTAGATGCCTTTAGAACTACATTTTATTACATCACAGATTTATATGAGTACATATATAAGCTTGTTATTCAAAACCACCCCGAAATCCCTAATATCAGTAACTTGGCTTATTTTCTGATTGTTAAGTGTACACTCATAGCTAATTGTATTTATTTGCCTTGTGAAAGAAATGTGATATCATTTCGATACATTTAGGTTAAGTTCATTACTTTTGCATTAAGACTCAAATCTAATATGATATTGCTGTAGCTGGCAACATTCAGAAAGACTACGTAGTAGTTTCATTATTTTCATGTCATCAGCATATAACAGAATATATGAATTTTGAAAGCATATTTTAATGTCAGAAATGAATATATTAAACAGTAAAGGACCGAAGATCGATCCCTGCGGTAGTCCTGAAGGTAAATAGAGTCTCTCTTACTATAAATAATTTTATTCAGTTGCATTCAAAGTTTAAAAATAGCTGAAATAAATTTCTTCAGAAGAACTATCCTTATTCATGCCGAATGTGGTGCCGCGATAAAAGCCATAAAGGAAGCTTCAATGAGGCGCGCCATCAATAAAACGGTTCGAATCATCTTTTTCTTTAAAACGTAATAAATGGGCGGAACCCGCCAGAATAGCAGCATCAAAATGAGGGGTGCCGATAAAAGAAATCGAGAGATCCCGGGGATACAAATGGTACTAGTTCGCGGTCACAATGACGATGACATGAACAGTAGCGCATTTGCCAACTGTACCCAAAGTATCTGTGTTTTCGTGGAAATACTAAGTAGTACATCATCATCATTATTATCATCAGGTCATTTTAATCTCCACTACAGGAGCACGACCCTCTCTCGTCTGTCCCAGACAGAAGGAGGATTTGGCCTACACTCCCCACGCTGGCCAGACGGGTTGAGGACGCCTGACCAATGTTTTATAATGTATTTCCCTTAGTCGCCTTATACGACATCCACAGGAAGAGACCGAGTGATTCTATTCTAGTCTGCCAGAAACCACACGGCTAAGTAGTACATATATCTGCTATATATTCGTAACAGCATTCTTCTTATTTCAAAACATTTTTTTTCAATTAATGCCACATTACTAAACATCAGTTACAAGTATAGGCACCTGGAATCAACTCATAATCATCACACGGTTGGGATACGGGTCTCCCCTCAATCGAACGTGTTTAGAGCATACTCCACCACGCTGTTCAACTGCGGGTTGGCGTAGGCCAGTGTTTCAACTAGTTTCAAGCCGCCCAAAGTCCACTGTCTTGGTTTAACACGAGCTAAGAGTCCACTGTCTTGGTTTAACACGTTTCAGCCGAGACTGATGGCTTAACGTGCCTTCCGAAGCACGGAGAAGCTCGAGATAAATAAACCCATCCATAGACAGGCTATGGTCGATGTTGCTTAACTTGCGTAATCGATTAGACTGACACGTGCAATGACGCCATCGAGCACAGCATCTGCGTAATAACATTTTATTGTGTACGTGTAATATAAATAATTAATAATAATAATATACGAGTACTTTAGACCTGGAATTGTAAAACAACATTCCTACAAGAACTTGATTTGATTTGGGGAATAAACTGATGGTCCATAATCTGGATTCTAAAAGAGTTTAAGTTTAAAAAGTTATTGAAAGAAAAGGAATGATCTTCTACAGTATCACTCACTCGGGAAGGATATGCATTGATGTCCATGCTTGATTTATATGAACTTTATTTCAGATCAAACATGAATGGAAACAAGAATGGTATTATATCTAATCATATATCCACATTAAAAATTACACATATTTAAATATACTGTACAATAGTACTGAAACACTACAAGTAGATATTAACATTTAGCATGAGAACTTCACCAGAAATCTTATCAGTTAGTCAGAAGTAGGAAAAAACACATATTTCAGAATATATATATAAAACAATCCAGTATCGAAGACGTATTTTGAATGTTAGCGACTTAGTATGATATAATAATCCCATGCCAATTAGAAAATCTTGTTGAAATTTTTCCTAGCAGTGGTAACACTAACACAAGCGGTTACCGTAGCCAACCACCACTACGGTACGGCTACGGTAACCGCTTCTCATCAGGCGGGCCCTATGCTTGTCTGCCACCCGACGTAGTTAAAAAAAAGCAAATAAATTGTCCTTACTGTCTGCATTGCTTATGCTTCAAATGGAGGCTCGAGATGTCGCATCCGTCCCAAATCGGATTCAACGATCGAGTAGCCATTTGACATGTATGATTGTGTTTGCCAGGTCGGGTGTCAGTGTCTGTGTGACAATGCCTCGTCTAGCCCAGTTATCTTTCCATTTGATACAGTTGGTTTGGCTTGAATCTCCGGTGTTCCCTTCATCAGCAAGTTCACAGAACTATATGTTCAGTATACATGCTGAAGATTTAGCAGATGTATAGTTATAGTACGTATAGGATATCGCATAGGGTATGGTTGTCAAGTCGAAAGATTCTAATCAAGACTAGCAATTTATGAACAAAGTTAATTGAATCGAAGTTAAAGCCATGGGTATATTACTATATCCGTGGCTTTAACTTCGGGCGGGTACGAGTACAATGTGGAGCCGCCAGCAATGAAATCAGCAGTTAGTGTAAAGCTACTTGCCAGATTTTACTCGCAAGTGTGTGCATATAGCGTCGAAGAAAAATTCCACTCAGATACGGCTCAGGGCGGAGATGATGTCATCTCGAAAGAGCGACAAGAAACGTAAGCACCGTTACTAGGTTTAATTTGGAGGTAATTCCTATGTTATCATTTATAGTTAGTCCTTAATCTCTTTATAATCCTTAATAAATTCGAAGGTTTCAATGAGTCTTTTATGGTGTACTAGCAACTCATTTTTGAATCTCTCAAACGATTAATCAAATTCGAAAATTTCAACCTCACCACATGCCGAATTTCCCCGACCGACCCTGCGTTGCCTGATATTGTGTTTTAGCAACTCGTGTGGTCATCTTAGAACCCATCCCCAAAATATTACACCGGAAAATTAATCACGATAAGGAGCCATCAGGGTGCGTAGGGTGTCCGCACACCAACGCACCCGCACTTTGTTCGCGACCATTGAGCCGTGTAAAAAGATACACGCTCCCCTATCTCATTTATACTAGCCTGTTCGTGTGGCTCGTCTGCAGCGTGCCTTTCGCGAATTAGTTTCATTTTGGAAGTAATTTTCTTTCCACTTTGATCTGTTTGTATAATAACTTGAGTGTAAACGTGCTTATTAAAGTTCATAGTATCAAAGGGAATTAATTATGTATATTAAGAAATTCGTTTCAAAAGCGATTGTTCTACTTTGGCCAAAGGTTTTTTGTATTAATTACTAACCTATCCTAACACGCGTTGAACGATATGCAAATATATTAATGTGGCTTATGCCTGTCTAGAGTTTTTCAAAAGTAGCCTTGATATCAGAGATTACCCTCCAGATACGTCCAAACTTACAAATTTTTCACTCTCTTTTTACAATCCGTCCAATATTTATAATTGAATTAATAGTTTTAGAACAAAACATGATTTATCCAAACTTACCCTTTGATTAGGTTGGGTTTGCTTTGTGATCAATTAGTTTGGTGATGAACCATTTGGTGACAATTCACTTGCGTGATAAGTAATATAATACATGTGCTCGTCTTCATTGGCTATTTCAACCCTCTAGTCTCGACTTAAATCAACAATTCCCTAGATTGTAAAGAGAAATGACAGTATAGCGACTATAAACTAAACTAATAGATAAACACGATGACACAACAATCGCTTAAAACAATTTATCGAATCCCCATTATATTTGAATCACTGATTATCGACGTGAATCGCATTATAATTGCAAAGGTCTCTATATACTGGCTAGGCGGTCTCTTAGAACTTGAATTATACTATCGAAATTTCGAAATAACTTAATACGTTGTACTGAAATCACTAAATATATGATATTTGCTGTAATATGAATATACACATTTACGATTTCTTCACAAGTATCTAAAAGTAGATACTCGTATGTATATAAGAATGGTGGGTGTTTAGTTTGGGACGCTACTTGCGTCAGCACTGTGGCTGCCAGCCATCTTTCTCCCACTGTCGTCACAGCGGCGGCGACGGTGGGGGATGCAGCGGAAAGAAAGCGGCTGAAGTATGCGCCAATGTAGCCACAGTATTGTTTTGTTTTTGTGCCCATAGCAGTGGAGACCAGGGGCTGCTGTGGTGTGAACGCCAAGCGTTTAGTCAGTCAGTTAAGGCAACATATGAAGGAGAAAACTGGTGACATCCGCTCGCGTTCATTTCTGCAAAGGATAGCCATCGCTATACACGGGGGTCTATACACTATACAGGGGGGTCCAGTCACATTTTTTTGGTAACAGCTATATTTATATATCATTTCATCCTTTGGGGTGTAAGTGGTTCATCAACATCTTTAAACCAAAGCCAACTTCACCTGCACGTGGTGCACCCTGCTGACTGACAAACGAAGCTCTGGCGAAACGAGAGGTAGGGAGCGTAATTGTAAGCTACCCGACTGGGGAATGTACCTCCACCTCACCGAATACCGCAGCCAAATAACGGTTCCCTTGAGGGCTGTTGTGTTCCCGTGAGTGAGTGAGGTCACCAGAAAGGAAGGAGATGCTGCGATAGCAGCGGGGATGGCGGCGCGCGAGCTAATTTAATTTGCGAGCGTTAATATGGCGACGGTAACCGCTTCACATCAGGTATGATTGTCTGCCACCCGACGTAGTATAAAAAAAAAATCTGATACATTTACTTGGTTTTGTTTGATTAATCTAATTTAGGCGACTGTATAACTATCGTAATCGACAAATTTACATTGTAAATATGCCAGGAAAACTCAACAGGCAACCCTTGGGTATAGGAAAAAAAAGAAATACATATAAGAGGTAGGTGGCCCTATAAACAAAGAAAAGACATAATGAAAAACGAAAAACATACACACATACACATTTGTAGATATATAAACATTAAACTTTACAGATAACCATAAACAATAACATTAAAAAATAAATAAATTATGCATTATACATGTAATATCATCAGATCAGGTCTTCATCTTCATTATCAGTTTGTGTCTATATATATATCTGCTGGATATATAATATATAGACATATATAGATAGGCCCTCTTTAATACTTTCCACCATAATATGCGATGATTCATTTCTAGAATTTAAACAGCCGAGAATATTCTCCGTCCATTTTCCATCTGTTGTTCTAACAATACGACCAACCAATCTCACAGGCAAAAAGGTATCAACCCTTAATCATCACACTATTGGGGTACGGGTCTCCCTGTTCATTTCTTACATTATAAATTTAAATAAAATTTTATACCTTCAAAATTTTGGTTCCATGTTAAAGGAATGAAATATGAAAACTCTGCCAAAGTTTATTATTTAGAATCTTAAACCAACAAAGGAAGGCAAGCATAGCAACGTTGTGGTCGGACTACCTGAGATAAAAATTAATTAATTAAAAACGGCAAGTAATCTCGGCAGGACGTGTGTGGCTGCTACAATAACAGGCGAAATTACAGCTGCCTTCAGAAACGTCGCCCAGGGTGACCAGCCAGCACAACTTGAACTTTATACAAACATTGCGTGCCAAAGAGTAGGTCTCACACCAACTCGACCAATTATTCATTTCGTTGCTGATGAAATTGGTATTCATATATAAAATTATACGAGGACAATATTACTAGGAAAGTGCGCAGGATTGCCAAATGTTGATAATTAAAATGTGTCTGCATGAAAATTATGGTACATAATTACTTATAACAAACTAGCGGCCCGGTACGTGCTTCGCTACGTATAAAGTGAAATACTAAAAAAAATAATTGGAACATCAAATTCATTTATTCTAACAATAAAATGTTTTATTAATTGCTAGCTATTTTAAAACTTAATCCAAAACATTAGGATAAACAATATTTTTTGTTCCATTTTGAGCATGAATAAACAAACGGGGGTACCGACTCTGGAACAGGCAACATAAAGTTGAAGCACGTCCAAAATGAAATGACCGCATGAATGACATAACAACATGCTTGTACTGTCAACACTGAAAAAAGTTTTAATTTGACAGCACAATCTCCATCTGAAAAAAATTTCAATTTGACAGTAAAATCCCCATTAACAAAAGGATCCGCCATTTATTGAATTCATTTGTTACAAAAAAATGTAATAAATGAAGAACCGCTCTACCGATTTGGTGCAAACTTCACATAAACCATCTAATAAATAGTCCGAACAAAGCCTGAACATTTGGTTTGGATAGGTGAGCCCCTTCTTGAGTTATAAAATTACAACGAAAAGTGGCATTGATTTTTATATATATAGATATCATGAAATATCTCTGGAGAAATAATTAGTTAAAATTTTTGATACTATTGCGAATTATTATTATTAAATATGTACTGCAATTGAGCAGGTTAAAACAACATACAGTTTTAGGACATTTTTTTTTACAAAGTAGTATAAAAAAATGTGCTGAAACGAAGCATAATATGGCGGCAAAATGATTTGACAGGTTATAAAATATGGCGCGGCCCTGAATATGGTGCACCCTGCCGATGGGCAAATGATGCGCTAGCAAAAAGAGGTAAAGCAAGATGAACTCGACTGGGGAAGTCACTTTTCCTCACACCGTTGCCAAGTGACAATTCCTAGACGCTTAGAAGGTATTTTTACCCCTGCGAGTGAGTGAGGTTACCATAAAGGAAGAAGGTACTGCGATGGTAATGGTAGCGCCGGAACGATACTTTATGTTGTAAGCGTCTATAGCTATAACCATAGCTGTAACCATCTCACATCAGATGGGCCTTATGCTTGTCTGTCACCTACGTACTATAAAAAAATATATATGTAGGTATTTATTCAAAAACCATTTATATCTATATTTTTGATAAAAAAATATATAAAATATAAATTAATACCTAGGCAAACAGGCCCAGAAATTTCGGGAAAAAGCAGGAAACTAGAAAAGCCGCAGCACGATAAGCAACATAACAAATTAAAGTGAAAATAAGTAAAAATAATAATAAGTGAAAATAAGTAAAAAATGAAAATAAGTGTAAATTTGAAAATAAGTATATGTATAAAAAATAATAGTTGCAAATGTTCAGATGTGAGTGGGGTCGAAACCTTCGTCCTCGAGTGTGGCTAATGGCTGACCACATGTCAGCTTACACTGGCCGAGGTGAATTTTCTCAACAGCCCGTTTGTTGTGCCTCGTCCTAAGCACACACCCTCGCGGTCTGGTAATTTGTCCTAACTTTCGTAAAGTTTCCGCTCCCTTAGTTTCTTTATCAGTTTGTGTTGTTGTAACGACCAAACTTATTGTCTCCGCCGCTGTTACACTTTGTATTCTAAGTTATAATAGCCCTTTCTTGATTTACTTTTTGCTGTGTTGCTAATGACTGTTATATTTTGGGTGTTTTGAATAGGTACCAGAAATTTAATATGGTCTATATTTACACGACAATAGTTGTGATTGCATTTTTTGATTGGAGTAGAGACCCTGGGGGGAAAAACGGCCCAGAGGAAGACCATAGATGAGGTGGAAAGATGACGTCAAAAAGGTAGCAGGACCGAATTGGATGCAGATTGCACAAGATCGAAGGCAATGGAAAAATCTGAAGGAGGCATACACCAAACTGTTGGTAGAAAACGGATAAAAAGAAGAAGAAGAAGAGTTGTGATTGCGGCGCCATTCAAACTATATCTGTTTTGTTGCTGCCTTGGCAGCGGAGGTGGCGGTGCGCGAGCGATATTTCATGTTGCGAGTGTGAATATAGCTACGAAAACCGCTTTACATCAGGCGTGCCGTATGGTTATCTACCACCCGACGTGGTATTAAATAAAATGATTATAGTCACTTTGGATCATTCAGATGCGACACAGTACTTGCACGGTAATATAATCGTGATTATGTTACTTTCGAAAATTGTTTTTACAAATTCGAACTGTTCGAAAACGGAATATGGACGTTTTAAATATCAAATACCTTTTTATATAATTATTTGTTTCTAGAAATTTCATTTACATATGTTTCATTTCCTAGAAAAACCGCCGAATATTAAAACTTGTAATTTTCCTTTGACAGATGTTTTATTTACTATAATTTTGATTTCTAGAAGTATTATAGAAGTATTTTTTTTCATATTGATTTACACAGGGTTTTCATCATCATCAGGTCATTTTAGTCTCCTCTACAGGAACACGACCATCTCTCTCCTCCGTCACAGACAGGAGGATTTGGCCTACACTCCCCAGCTGGCCAGATGGGGAGGCCTGATCGATGTTTTATAACGTATTTCCCTTAGTCGCCTTGTACGACATCCACGGGAAGAGACGGAGTGATTCTATTCTAGTCTGCCGGAAACCACACGGCCAACGCCACGCAGGGTTTTATTGACTAGAATTTAACAAACCGAAAAATAAAATAATTAATGTTCCTATGTATCGAACATTGCTTTAACATTGCTAAGTTAGGTTAGACTTGTGACCATCGAAAACCGGACGAGCGAAGCGTGCGAAGCTCATCTTCTTTTGAACTACACAATTATCACGTGTGAATTTTTATCAAATCACATAAAATCTGAAATGGTACGTATTAATACAAATTCAGTACTCTACTCTGCACACCATTTTTTTTTTTTTTTTTTATACTACGTCGGGTGACAGACAAGCATACGGCCCGCCTGATGTGAAGCGGTTACCGTAGCCATATTAACACTCGCAACATATAATATCGCTCGCGCGCCGCCACCCCCGCTGCCATCGCAGCATCTCCTTCCTTTCTGGTGACCTCACTCACTCGCAGGAACACAACAGCCCTCAAGGGAACCGTTATTTGGCTGCGGTATTCTGTGAGGTGGAGGTACATTCCCCAGTTGGGTAGCTTACAATTACGTTCCCTACCTCTCTTTTCGCCAGAGCTTCGTTTGTCAGTCAGCAGGGTGCACCGCGTGCAGGTGAAGTTGGCTTTGGTCAAAGATGTTGATGAACCGCTTACACCCCAAAAATTACCATACTACTTAGTGTGTTGTTTAACCATTATGGATTTGAATTATTATTTTGTAAAAATGTATATGTGAAAAGTCGCCTTTGCATAATATGGAAAACATTATTTTGGAAACTGAAACATCTAGCAATCATAGTTATGGTTAAACATTGAGTTAGAATTCAAAACAATAAACATATAACATTAGAAAAAAAATACAATCAATCATCAATCTGTTGTCACTTGTATTTTCGGCCAAATGAAAATATGGAAAATAAAAAATGCTAAACGTTTTCGGTATATTAAAATTTGTACAAAAGTTTTTCGCCTTTATACTAACCCACTTGCACAATAGACGCCACAGAGTCTACAGTAATTGTCCTACGTGACACGTTTCTGCAAAATGTAATTTTGGCATTTAGAATCTATACATTTTTCTTTTTGTCTAGTTATTCATATCTACATTTTAACATATAGTAATTACAAGAATTATCTAGTTCTAAATTCATATTTTTGGAAATTTTTTCGTTGGCGTATTCATATTTATTATAATCGTGAAACTAACCATTCAGCCATAAGACTCTCAAATATAAATAAATATTTTTATTAATACTTCAACTATACTATAATGTAGCAGTTTTAAAACAGGGAAACGTTTTTTATATTGATTATAGTTACAATCTACAGACCCCGGGGTCCGTACCTTTTGTTAATAATTTAATATTTTTATCTCACAATTTTCTAACAATTTATTAATTCGCACGTCGCTATTATGCTAACAGGTAAACCTTATAAGATAAATATATACAGAATCTTCAACAACCTGTCAAGCGAATTGATTGTTTATTCTTTTACTAAATTTATTGTTATTTTTATTCCATTTTATGGAGTGACAACAACAACGAACCATTTAGTGTTATTTGATCTCCTCGTACGGGCTTCGATAGCGTTCAAATAATACATATTACCGGCGATTAGGAAACAACGCAGTATAAATTTACTCTCCAACCTTTGGAACAATATTACTCCCACGGTAAATCCACGTCAACTCCCTGGCATCGTTCAAAGTGAATGATAAAAATCTTCCAACGAAACACGCGTAGGAAATAATGCTTCATATCAACATAACCGGTTGCAGTATTAAGATTCCCGATAAAAATACAGGGAATTTATTGAACCATATAAGGTATGAAGTCATTATTAGGAAGAAAACAAAAAAGGTTTAACGCTAGTTGCATCTCACGACTGTTTGGGAAGCTTTGGCTCTCCGCCATAGCGGACTCGGTTTAATTTTTTTGTTTAGAATTCTTTGGAAACAATGTGTGTGGTAGACAAAATAAAAATTGGGCCTATTAGCCCTTTTTAATCCTAAAAAATCATATGCTTTGAAAAAAGAGTATTAAAACAAGGATCACACAAGGGTAGGTTACACACAGCAGCGCATCCAAGTCGAATTCTAATGCAAATAAGTAAAGTCATGAGATTTCCTGGCATATTTTATTAAGCTGTTTAGTAAGAATACATTTAAATATAATTTCATAATAGCATTCATTTCATTCCCTATCGATTACATCTACAAAAGGTATAAGTCATAGTACTACATACAGTATGGCCACTCCCTGCCGCTCTCTCGTGTCGACCTCACCTCCCCTCTGAGACAAATCTGGAACAGTTTGTATGATGCCGCACGCACACACGCTCAATCGAGTTCTGCACAGCCGGCCGTTGTTGATTATGTAGTAGTTAACGACACGACATTTGTATGGAGTGGCCGGGGTGTGCTATAATTTCCAAATAAGCAGAAATATCAGTAGATAGAAACTGATGTTCTTAGCTGCTTAAACTCAATAAAATAAATATTTTGTAAACATGAGATCATGAATTGCACGGCACTACCTTAAAGTTTTGAAAAAACGAGAACATCTGATTGTTTACCTTGATAATGCCGTAAGTCGAAACCGGTCGGTAAAAATAAAAATAAAATTAAGTGGAACAGTATGGGTGATTCCATTATACAAAATATCTACAAAGTTCCACCAAGTGTCAACAATTACCAATATCACTAAAATTTTTAATAAACAAATTTCTTCAAATATTTCAAATTAAATAGTACAGCTTTTTTTGTTCCTGTTCATTAAAATTTTATTAGTTCCTACAATTTAATATTCTTGATTGGCCTATGAACTACTTCATCTGTTTCATTTATATCAATAAAAATAGAAATAAATACTTTCACAATACACTCTCTGCGAGTTTCACCTCAGTCACGATTCCTCACCAGAGTGCCAGCTTGTAAGAGAACCTCAACATTTTGGTATTTGATTTATAGCACACCCGGCTCTGTAGCCTCTAGCTTCGTGATGTCTCTATTTCTTCGTCTTTAAACGTGAAATTTTTTAGATCGCTTTGATATCAAAGTAGTTGTTAGTATAATTATTACATTTAATAATAAAGGGTTGTCAAAAGCTATGAAGATATAATCATAAAACCTGCCACCAGACGTAGTATAAAAAAAAATTAAAAAAGCCATTACTCTTCTTTGAAAAACGATTAAGTTATTAATAAACAAAATCTAATTACTAATTTAGATAGGGAGGGAAAAAATTCGCTGTGAAAAGTTATGAAAAATTATAGACTTCATATCGAATCGAGTGTTTGGTAAAAGCTTGGTTCGATAAAATGTGAAATCGATATCATTGTATGTCAAGAAAATTTGTAAGTATAGTTTGAATTCACTAGCCATAAATTTCATTTCTATCGATACCACTTAGATGATTGACAGTACGGCTTTTAAGGCATTTTCTACCGCGTACTTCAGTATCAGTTACTAGACTGTCCGGTAACTTTCCGATTCAAATATATAAACAGACCAATTACCCAATGGTGATTAGTTACTAAAAGGTGACTTCTCTGTTCGTTTGTCTTCCTATAATGTACCCACAAAATCCTTTAATTTTGTTCAGCTACCATATGAAATCAAACAAAAATAATCATCAATCACGGCATTGCTCCTTTTGTTACAATGTAGATATTTAGACACGAATCTTAATCAAACAGAAAACACCTAAGCAATTTGCACTTACCTTAAATCTTGACTATGAGATTAAACCTGAAACCGTAGAATATGTAGCAATTTAAACGGGATCCACACAACTTTAATCCAGCAGGGAAACAATTACCAGAGCAAATCTCTCGGGTACGCCGATTAAAACATCACGCGTCGCTGCCTGCAATTTGAAGGGTACAACTATTTGTGCTCTCTATCGACTGTCATTTGAAATTCAGATAGAAGTGAATACATACTCCTAATTGCTCCGCTTGGCCTCTTCGCATACTAATACCGATTGATATTAAATTTAGGTTGCTTACCGTGGATCGGTTCGCATTATAGTCGACTGGATGAGATATGACGCCCTTTAAATGGCTTATCTGCGAATGTTAAGTCAACTGTGTTCGTGTTATGTCGTGGAGCAATATTAATTACTTCGTTTGACTTGAAATTATTAGTAAATTCTATTATCAAACGAATAGATTTTACCCTATCTATGTAAAGTATGCAATTTATGTGATTGTACTAAAGAGCCAAATTTAGAGGTAGACATTTTAAATTATTATAGTAACTAATCTGCTATATTGTAAAGTGATATTGCTAATGGTTTATAGAGACGTGCTCTTATTTAATTCAATTAACATATAATCTTGATTTTAAAGATGAAGTAAATATTTGAAGATTATAAAAACATTTAGCAATAATAAGACACACTTAATAAAACAATTCAAGCTGCTAAATTACTGCAGCAATGAAAGTATATTTCTAGTAACACTGGTTTGTTTTTGAAGACTCTGTCTACAGTAATTGGGATACAATGAATGTGAACGAACTTTATACCGCCCATACCATGCAAAGTCAATGCAATATGTTATGTAGCACGAAATATATCAGGCAAAGTAATATTTTGCTAAGCTTGGTAAATTGCTTTTCTATCGTAAATCTATTCAAAATGGGGTATGAAGTTGTAGCATGTGGTGAAAATCCAGAGTACAATGTGCCTAGCTAGGCACCGTAAATTGCACGCTGGCGCTGAGAAGTTTTTTGCAAACTTTTCAAAATTTACGAGCATCCTAAAACACTTGAACCCAATATCGGAGTGCTCGCCACCTCGGCAGTGGGTGACCGGGCCCCGCGCGACAATTCATAAAACGGAGGAAGTGGCTCAATTTACGCTCCCCACAAGTTTCGCAGCCCCGTCTCATCGCAACAACGACTGTAAACAAACAGTAACGATACTGCTCCAATTTCGATCTGGGGTAAAGGGATATTTTACTTCGAGTGCTTACATTTTATTTACATTTAATGCCGCACTCGTTCCCCAAGTATCCGTTTCGAACGAAGCCATTTTTAAAATAGCTCGACACTATCCCCTGAGGTCAACGGCAAAAGTTTAACGATTGTTCGAGTAATTCAAACTTGCGAACAAATAGGTGTAACATTATAATGTTAACTCGCTTCCGCAGATTTCCCTCGGCTCTCGTGCAACCGCCATAATCATTATCCAAACTTCTAGTTTTACTTTATTCAAGAGCTACAACAAACTTCACAACTTCGGGGAACACTCTCAATTATTTAAAAGACTGCATGAGATTAAATTTAAAAAAGCTAACTGTCAGCGTGCGAGGGTGTCTTAAACTCCGCATTTGACGAAGTAGAAAAGTTTAAATTAAATTTATACCAGCGGGAGGGCGTAAGAGATGGATGCCCGGAGCACACGTCCGCGCGCGCTGCGCCGCTGCTAAATAACGACAATCTAGTTTTAATTGCTACTATTTGTCTACGAGCCGGGTGCAGATTGCGTCGCCAATACACCGCTTTTGTAAACATTAATGAAGCCACTGACCCAACGAAATACGAGGAGCTTCATTCCGTGTTATTACACCGCAGTCGGTTTATTGCAGCTCTCGAGAACGTATGACATCGAAACTCTTTGATATCCAATTAAGAGGTCATAACATGAAACTGTAGTGATTGTCGTAAATAACGTTAATAAAATTTTGAAATGACCATTTAGATCGGGTGTGCGTTGATAAAAAGGACGCGGATGGCTCGTAGCGGTGTTGGATGGGCCGAGTTTATCTAATTTTATTATGAGTAGTTTATTACAAAGGTCGGTAATGCATGCGGCGAGTATAAGTGCCGTAAGTTTTTTGTTCTCGGCGGCGCTTGCGGCTGCCACTCCGTTTTTAATGACTCTATTAAAGAGATTAATTGGGTCTATCGTTTAAAGAACTTCTCTGTTTTTTTGTACCGTACAAATTTAATTAATGTCGATACAGATCTTTAAGCGGCTTGGGCTCGATCGTCAAGGGTTAAGTTACGTTGGCGTCTATTTGGTTTTTTAGAGTTGTACTTAATCACTTTAATCGACGTTCTTATGGGTACATTCGACGGCTAATGGCACACGAATTATGTTTATGTCGTCTATGTACTTTATGTTGTAAGAAATTTATTTGTAGTCACAGATTGCGTACTGAGTATATTCATGATGTACGTAATTTTTATACTTTACATATTCTTAAATATCTAAAGATCAATCATAATGTAAAAAAAATCCTGATTCTATTTTGACGAGCCCGATGAACGAATGGTTAGCAATGGCCACTTCGAGATCGCAGGTTAAATCCCAGCACAAGACAAATATTTGTATATTCTATCAGTAATCATAAATATATTTAAGTATTCTATCAGTTATCTAGTACCCATAGTACAAGCTTTGCTTAGTTTGGGACTAGATGGCGCTTGGTAATATGTGCAGGATTATTTATTTGGTTAATAAATTTGTTTATTATCTAAAAATACAAGTACCACTTTGCATTTCTATCACGTGAAGAGACTCCTTAGTTAATAACGATGAACATACTAGATATCCTTTTTTAAACTATAAAATTCAATGTATGTTCACGCCTACATAGCATAACGCAGGCAGAGGTCGTTTTAAATGTCAGACAAATATGTAGGTATATTTAGTAAATTTAGTTTAAGAGAGCAAAATCCTTTTCAGGCGTGCCCTAATCAAATACTATCTCTTTAAAATTTATTTAATGTTTATTGGCCAAGTACCTACTAAATTTATAACGTAAATTTTCAAATGCTTATATGACTAATATATATTTAATTTCTTCATATATATATATAGTTATTTTCTTTAATTTAATGAATATATTTGCTACAAATTTCAAAATATTTTCATTGTAATTTATGTCTACTCACATTTTTTGACGATTCAAATGTCATTGTTAATGCTATTATGAAATATTTTCTGCACGAGTTATCCAACACACCATGCCATAAGCTGGCATTCGGGTCACTTAGTTCAGCACGATCAATTTTGTTGAGTAAACTCCATCAACCATCGAGTGTCTGATTAATGTATCTTCCATATACTTGTCTTATTTGATGTAGGTATGTGGATAAAAAAGATGTAAGGGTGACTTGTAAAACACAGTATTAAGATACCAATTAGTGTGTTTTCTAGTGTCTGTCTCTATATAACCAATATAGAGACACTCAGTCGAATCAGACAATCAGAAGTAGTTGCATCTGGTTCAAACAAAGCTTTGTATTTTATCATTCACGTGAAGTTCTCAATTACACATTGTTTACAAGTTACTTCGTTAGTATTTTATTTACTGCTAAGTATACTTAAATCGAAATTTTAAGAACTTTTTACAGTCCCGCTTTTGTGTTCCGCCTACTTTGTATTGTAATATCAAATATTTCCAAGACATAGTTACACATACTTTAAGGATTAGCTTGTAAAAACTATTTTAAAAATAAAAAGGGTATTTTTACAGGTATTTTCAAATGTAGAAGTTCTTTTTTTAATTGTTCTTTTTATTTATTTGTTATAATCAACAACAAACACCACAGCTAGAGTCGAGCATGAACATTTACGATTTGCATTGCTTGTGCAAAAGTCTTAAATCAGGGAGTTTAACATCGACCGCCATGTCTCATCAGACATGTTCCACGCAGCTAACTGGATTGGGGCCCATCGTCCCAACATCCCATCGTTTCACGTCCCCTCGCTCTTCCGCGCGAACTGCGCCCAATTTGGCGGCCTGCAGCTTTTTGCACGCATCCCCTTGTTGTATATCTATTGTGTAAATAGTAGCTAAACTTTGAACAACTGCTCTGATATTTTCCTAGCTTCCAGAGAGTACTCCTTCGTCATCAGCATTGTTAGCCCAAATAATGAATCTGACATTTATAAAACTACATTTGTGTATCTTCCTATCCTGGCTAATTTGTAGTCTAGATTACTATCATTATGGTCTTTGTAGTGTCCAGTTGCGAAATGACAACTGCATTGATTAACGTTTCTTACATCAGAGATTTTTGTACGTTTAGTTACTGGTTGTTATAATTTATAGTCGTAGATTCTTTCCCCGCTATAAAATGTACATCCTTGAGAAGACCCGTGGCGCATTCTTTAGATCTTGGAATGCCTAATAAGCATTCAAACCGGTGTGTTCAGTTTCTTATTGCAAATTAAGGATATGTCTGTCTTTATAATAATATTAATATCCAAAGAAATTACAAATATCGGAAATTTTAATTTCAAAGGAAACATTATTTTTCTTTGATGAATGTATCAAACGAAACATGTTTCCGCGGAGACTACAAATAAAACGAGTGTATCGCTAAACAAGAACATATTCCCAAATGTTGACGGAGGAAGCCCCATATCTAACATCTAACGCATAGTACGCACGCCTCGCAGTCTCCCAGCGCACAGGAGCGAGCGGGTTCACGAGTCGGACTCCACTCCACTCAGTTCAGTACTGTAACGCACCCCAAAGTGGAACGACGTGTTATACTTTTCTCTCTCGAAGCGAATTCTCATCGAGTTCAAATACGACCCCGCGACGCGAATACCTAAAAATAATTGTATAATCATCAAACAATTTATATATTTTTGTTTCGCTTTATATTTTTTGTGTTTTCGTGTATTTTGTGTTATATTATTTTTTAATTTTGTGCGTGATAATGCTTACTTTTGTGGATCGGTTCTGACCGGCGAGAAGATGACATTTGAAAGCAAATCAAATTCATGAGATAATTGTAACGATGATTTTGAAGATGGGAGGGAAGCCTGCGGGCGCAAAGACGCCGCCGGAGACGAAAAAGGATGAGAAAAAAGAGGTCAAAAAGAAATGGGAGAAATGCGAAGACAGATGCCCAGGAGATCCGTGGGCTTACTGCATAGTGTTATGGTGTGCATGTGCCATGAGTCTGATCTCCAGCGGGTACAGCCTGTATAAGCAGCAAGGGTTGCAGGACCGGCTCTCGTTGTTGGAGGAGCAACATTTCGCGTTGAGGAGCGCTGTGTTAGAACCACAACAACCGCTCGTGGAAAGACTCCGGCGTGAAGTGCTGTCCCGTCCACCACCTAGCTACTGGAGACCTCGGAGGAGTATCAGAGATTACGGAGACTGCGTATGTCCACCAGGTAAGTACATGCGGACAAAAAAAGAAACCACTTAAATAAATTCTCGTGAATAGCAAAGAACGCGTATTTCGGGGATATTTACTCTATACAAATTTGAAGGAAGCATATTAACTGTAATCTCTTAAATGCACAATAACAGTAAAAGAATATTGCTATGGTTTATTAATTATTAAATTGGTTAAACTATTTCATTGTCTACGTGGGAATAAAAATAACTAATGGTATTATCTTTTTGTGGCAAATAACTGTTATAATGTTAACTTGCTATTATAAATCTAGCTTTATTTTTTACGTGCATATGTGTCCGCAATTATTTAATAAAATATTATCTTTGTCATTGTACTAGTTACATCATGAAATTATATTTATAAACGGTTGTAAAATGATAATTTTCTCGTTAATTAATAATAAACGAAGAAGTTAGGATATGTAACTAAGTTAAGTGCTCCCTGACTTGAGCCACAAGCAGTACCTAAATAAGTTGACTCAACTTTCTAGAACCTAGACACACTAAATTGAAATCTCAATTAAATTAGACACTGTCCACATTTTCTATATCAGCATTACAATCAATATTAAACTAATCAACTTTTTTCAATATTAGCCGAACACCGATCTCACATTTGATCCCATTGCTGTTGCATTACTTATCTCCATGTCTTTTGTTTTCAAACTTTATTCATCATTAAATTGATTCACTTCGTATTCACACAATGTGATGTGAAGGCTTTGTTTATTATTCTTTCGTTATTAATGATCGCTGGAAATTGCGGGCCAATTGCTATCGGTGAAATAACAAAGGTAATAAATATTCTATTCACGCTGAGCGAATGAAATTTCCATATTCATAGCGTACTAACACTAGTACTCTCGTGAGAGAAATTATAATTTCTCGTTAAAATTAATATCTACTGGTGACTTTTTATCAATTATATCATCTGTATTTGAATATTATTTATCATTATGTTATACTGCACCATGTAGCGTATCAATCGGAATATCAAGAGCCGTATGGTATGTAGTATGAAAATCTGGATCCCTACCGCTTAAGCTGAAGTCGATTCCTATCGAACATTTTGATTCCCAAAAATAAGTTTGAGTTTGAGTGATAAATAATTTTAGGTTTGTCGCTAGAGCTTCGTGGTTTCTACCAGCTATGGTAAACGGTATTGCTACTAATTATCTTAAAAAAAGAAATCCGATGGAAATCGACTTCAGCTTTGATGGTAGGGCCCCTGGTCTGATAGATGTTTTCCTGTATTCGAAAGATATGCTAACAATCCTGGAATATTGGCGATTAAAAAAGTAAAGCAAAACGAATTCTGTGAAACAGAAAAAAAAAAAAAACCGGACAAGTGCGAGTCGGACTCGCCCACCGAGGGTTCCGTAGGTACGTAGTATCATTATTAAATTTGATATTTTTCATTATAAATAAGAAATAATGCGTCGAAAAAAATAAATAAAATATATTTTGCAATGTGTACATCAAGCCCTTTCATATGATACCCCATTTGAACTAGTAGTTTCAATTTGAAATTTCGACACCCTATAAAAAATATAGACCCCCTATTTTTTAAGATCTATTTACAAATGTATAGTTTTGAGATTTATTCCTATACTTGTAGTCTATAACGATGTTACTTGCCAAATTTCATAGTTCTAGGTCAACGGGAAGTACCCTATAGGTTTTGATTCCCTTGAGTGTGTCGAAATATGCGTTTTTTGCTCAATAAACGGCCGTAACTTTTTTCTACGTAAACTTAGCAGTTTGATTTTTTTTTAACTTCATGGGACCGTAGACCTGAGTATACAGTTCAAATTTCAGCTTGATACCTCCACGCATTCTCGACATAGAAATTCTTGACAGACAGACAGACAGACAGACAGACAGACAGACAGACAGACAGACAGACAGACAGACAGACAGACGGACAACAAAGTGATCTTATAAGGGTTCCGTTTTTCCTTTTGAGGTTCGGAACCCTAAAAACACCCTATTGGAATCAGAACCTTCTATGAATATTTCTTTTTAATTTATTTTTATCGTATGTAATAAAATTTCACTTGACATAAAAAAGTACTAAAGTAATTTAATAGTTTTACAACTCACGATCAAAGAGAAATTGCTTTCAAAATATAGAATGATTATTTTATAATTTCATATCGTAATCAGAACGTCCTCTACAACTAAAAAGAGGGTAAATCAAAGCGGTCCCAAGGGCGAACTCTTCAAAAAAAGCTATTAAATTTTTTCTCGCTCCGGCGCAATACGAAGTTAATCCCGAGTTCAAAGCTGTCACTAACCCCCATAGTTATCTGCGGCCGCCGGCTGATCGAAAAAATGATAAACGCCCGATGGCGCGAATGCCAGCCACCTCCATCTCTGAGGGTGACACTTTTATTTAAGACCCCGGTGACGGGATGAAGTTCTATTACACAAACCAATAGTCACCGTTCAGCTTTAATGTATAAAGAACATTTCGATTCAAATATCTGCCATAATCAATTTTGATATCCTTCACGATACCTTTGTCCAAATTCTTTTACTACAATGGCATTTTTTTAAATATTTTGTGTTGTCAACAATATTATTAGATTATTAGATTTTATATGTCCTAAATAATTAGGGAGGCAAATAAACATACAGTCTGTCTTATGGTAAGCAGTCGTCACTGCTTTTTAAGTTTGCTATACCAAAGGCGTCGCTCATGCATTACCAAACCAATAACCTAACAAAATTACGATTTTACACCCTGAATTCTATGAATAGGAAAACTTACTTACAAGTTAACAACCTTTAAGTATTACCGTATTATAAACTTCTGCATAAATCTCCTTGCTCTAACATTATAAACAAATACACTGGACTGAACTCCCAGACCGTTAAAATAGAAATAGCTTCCTTGCCAGGCTTAAAATCGCTTCGGTAACAAAGTTCACAAACACGCTCCGAATCGAAATTAGGTTCGATCTCTCGTTTAGTCTCAGTTACGTTTTAATTATATACAAAAACAGTTCCAAATTAGGGTCTTTCGGATAATGTGGGAACTGTCCAATCAATAGCACCACCGAATTTGGAGGCGATAAAAGTGGCGCGTGCATGTGACGTGCTGACCACCCTCCGGTGTTTATTCGGATTATTGGAAACGGTTCTGTAGTTTTGTTAGCTGCATTGCCAGCTGAATGATTAAATTCAGCTTTATTTTCTACGTCAGAGGGGTTCTGGTCCAATGGTTGCCGGTCGATTGGGCACCCATTGATAAGTGAGTGTTTAGCACCGAACGTACATACATGTTTTTCAATAGTGGCGTCATTATCCTCGTGGCGTACACATATTTCTACGGATTTGCCGATAATTATGTTCATTGGTCTGTCAGCGATATTGGGGCTTGTTGATAATCACATATTATTACTCGTTATAAAGATGTTTTTATTTTATTTAAGTGTTCTGACGGTTTTTGTTGAGAATATTTTAAAATTATTGCGTGTCGTCAACCCTAATTCATCTAGTTCATCCTACTGCTGGGATACGGTTCTCCTCTCAATCGAAGGGGGTTTTAGAGCATACTCCACCACGCTGCTCAACTGCGGTTTGCCGGAGTCCAGTGTTTTCAAGTCGCCTAAAGTCCGAAAGGGACCGACGGATTAACGTGCCCTCCGAAGGACAAAATTGTATTATTGTAAATGTATTTATTTGAAATATTTTTGGAATTGAAGTTAAAAAGTTGTGTATTGGTTTTGCACTATGTTATTTATAACTAAATATTACCAATGAATGATTGATATTCATATATCACTCATTAATTTCTCTTTCTCTCTCTTTGCAATGATAGTTAAAGTTCGTCAGATTCCAATAGGCCCGACATGTTATTCTTTCTAAGAAACAAAAGCCCTTAGAAATATTTCTTATCATTCATGATCTTATTAAATTAATAAATAGTATTTCTTTAGATACCACAATTCCTTCTCTATACTTAATTTAATTTTAAATAAAATTACCAAGGGAAGATGATTGTATATAAACAGCAGTTTGGATGAAAGGGTATAAATACAGGATACTCTCTGGATTTACATTTAAGTTATCTTACAACTATGAGGTCGGCAACCCGCGTGTGATACCCCTGGCGTTACAGGCGTTCATAACTTACGGTAACTGCTTATCAGACGGACCGTATGCTTGTTTGTCACTTTAGTATTAAAAAAAAACTTGAGATATATTGAAAGGAGAAAAAATAATAGAGAGATAATAGTCAAACAAGATAAAAGACAATTGAAACAGGTTTTAAGTTTGCAAACAAAAATAAACTTGGGGAGACATTGGGAAGACCTATCTTTAAAAGGGACTAAAGATAATAAGTTTCTATTGGAGTTCTATATGAAACATAGAACTGCAATACTGTATGCAGATACATTGTAGTAAAAAGTCGCAAGACTGAGTAAAACACAAATATTCACTTTCCATAACATACACATTTAGCTGCCGAGCAAGCGGCCTTGTTCCGCAGCTTTAGAAAGCAAGAAGTGCGATTCCAATCTGTTTTCATAGAAATGACAGATCTAAAATCTGGTTTAATATATCCGAGAAAATTGGTACAATATCAAATTAAATTCGAACCGCTGGACCATAATTTATCAAAGTTATGAATAACGCAAGAATATATCTTACTATGTTATCTAATTTTAAACTGTTAGACAACAATGAAGGTACCACAACAAAATCTCATCTGTGTGCTCTTATTAAAGCCATTAGTCAAATTTAGTACGACACCGTGATGTAATCAAAGCATATTAATCATTATTAGAGGCATTAATCACGTATCGAGGACCACACGCAAGTCGGGCGTAATCCTCCGCATGAAGGAGGTATAACTACCTACTTGTAATTTAAGCTGACTGTATCAAGAGAATGAATGTGTTTCAGTAAAAATAAGGCGTTTGCGGAATATTTGATAGAAATAAAATATATTTAATTAACATCACAGTGTGAGGAAACAGTACATAATGATATTAACATTTTAAATATAACGTTACATACGTAACTCATTCATGATCTTAATTTGATCATCGCTCAGCATTAATGCTGTGAAATTGTGAAAGCATTCGATTAAATTGAAAACAAAAACTGTTTTTAAAGAATTTAGATAAAATTGTTTTTTTTTTACATTGTCTGGACTGATAACTAGTTACTGCATAAATTTCATAAGATTATATTACTAAAAACGGTAGAGTAGAATACAATATTTATTGCAAGAACATTAGGTTACAATAATAGGTGGTGTGGTTTTCATCAATATTACATAAAAAGGCAAAGAATATAGAAAGATATTATAAATCCTGTAAATAAATCTCCCTTTGATATAGGTAAGTAATATTATTGGTTTTGATGAATTTATTTTACATGTAAAAACTATTAATTCGTACAACATTACCCCTGCTTTTGTTGAGAAGTACAACGATACATTTCAAACTTGCCTAATACATCATTTAGTTCTTTATTGCTAAAGAAAACGCAATTTTCGAACGATCCCTACGAAGTTACTTCACTGAAACTCAAACTTCAGAGCCCCGTAACAATGTTAGCGCTAGCCTCGAATTTCCATAGCCTAACTTCTTATTGACTAGCTGTGTTTGTATAGCCCGCTTTCTGGGAACAGTTTCCATTGTAGTCCTAATTTGGGAGTGTTTATATTCCCAATCGGTTGTTTAACTATATTGTTTGGATCCACAGAAACTATAGTAATCGCTGAGCTCGCTTCTGTTATGTTAAGGATAAAATCTTCTCGTTAATGTTATAATTACGAAGGTTAATTTCAACTTATAATTTTGATATATTCATATATTTTGATATATTTGATAATAGATTGCATTACTAAATTTATGTGAATTTCTGAATAAAAATTACAAAATTTATTGCTATTTTTAGCGATATATTCATTGATAATATTTTTTCATTATAATTATCTTTGTTCACGTTACACTGTTAGTAATGTGGTCACACTGTTTAACCACACCCCGGCCACTCCATACAGATGTCGAGTCATGATCACCTACATAAACAATAATGTCTGTGCAGAGCGCAAATGAGCGTGTGTGCGTGCGGCGCCATACAAACTGTTCCAGTTTTGTCTCAGAGGGGAGGTGAGGTCGACACGAGAGAGCGGCAGGGAGAGGCCATACTGTACGTAGTATTAATACTTATACTGTGGTTTTACGTAGCTAATACAATAATTGCTACATTACTACTAATACCATAGCTTGAACATTTATTTTTTCTATTTGTTTGTGTGTAGTATATGTATATCGCTTTGAAGTCCGCAAATTACTAAATTTAATCAAGTTTCACCAAACAACATGCCTTCGTATTTAAAACGTAGATTTGGTGGTTGATGGTTGGTTTATTCTACCGTCTAATATTTAATGTAGTCCGTTTAATTAATATTAGAAGGTAATCATAAATTCCGTCAGAACCGCTTTGTTCAATCACTCTATTTGAGTTTATATAACATCAAATCCCGAAACCGCAGGCCAAAAGGCCAGCGGTGAAGACGCAATACCCTAAGCAAGTATTTGCTAAGTAAAATTACTGTTTACTGAAGGTTATTTGGTCCGTTATCAAGCCGAACACGCGAAGGAACTAATAGTAAGTCCAAACAATCTAAATCTTCAATCAAAACTATGCCCACGGCGTGGAAGTGCGAAACCTTTGAAAATTTTGTAACAAAAACTAACTTTTCCCCTTCAAAAGGGTCCAAATATAGATCCTCGTAAATACTTAATCAAGTTTAGCGGTCTTGGAGCCGCTAATGTAGTTAATGTTAGTTATTACATTTATGTAGTTCCGAGTTTCAAATTTTAAAGGTTTCAGCTCGTGCTGTCGGATTAAACATTTTATAGGGATCCAATATTATTATGAGATGGAATAATGAGCATATCATAAGAAGTATTTCACTGCGTTCGTTTGTCTGTGCGCACGTTTAGAGAAGCTAACAATAAATATAGTATTTCGTTTGACGTGAATTCGTTTTGAAATTTGCTACCATACGGGGCAGGTCCAAAAATATAACGATAACAAAATCGAGGGATAAAATAAATAAAAAAAATATATTGTCAGACAAATTACGCAGCGCCATCTAGCCCCTAAGTAAGCGAAGATTGTGTTATAGGTACTAGACAACTGATAAACATACGTAAATATTTTTTTTTTTTTGTAAATACATACTTTATGATACATAGGAAACACCCAGACCAAGACAAACAGACATGTTCATGCACACAAATGTTTGTCCTGTGTGGGAATCGAACCCACGAGCGTTGGTGTCGAAGCCGCGTCATTGACTGCTACGCCACCGAGCTCGTTAAACAAATCACTCCACTGGATAGATTAATGATCAAAGAATGTATTACGTAAGGAATATGGATCTTCGCGTGCGGGGGAGGGGAAAGCGCTGCCCTTTTAAAATAATTTTAGTGCATATAACGTATTTACGTACAACACGGCGGCCATGTCCATGTCACAGGCACACCCAATTTTTTTTTGATAAGGATTTGTCAGAAATTGTTTTATTTGTCCAAAGACAAATAAAACAATTTCTGACAAATCCTAACAAAAAAAACAATTTTTTTTTTTATCAAGCTAGTCAGGGTCTCGTTAGCTGAGTATTAAGAGCACCATGTGTATGTGAGTTAAGCGTTACATTTTATTGGAAAATTTACCAGTCTGATATTAAAAGCAACCTACGTTTGACATTAGAGGTTGCTATCCCGTGGGAACAAAATTTAATTATAATTTGTTAACCTTTATTACTTGCGGATAGTAAATAACCTTTAAAGTAAATTATTATAAGCTATACCAATGATTAAATAAATAGTCTTGAACTTACACAGACATATTGAAGAACATTAAATTGTATGCAAACAAGAACATAACAAACAGAAAAACCCATTTAACACAGTAAATATATTTAATTAAAGAAATAAGAATAAAAATTTACACCAATTTTACAAAATACAAAAAATAATACATAATAATTTATTTCAGTAACTCGAGATACAAAAACAATAGTAGATGCTGGAGTATCCTTTTAAGCAAAAGTATGCTGGTGCCAGGAGACTCCGCTCTTTCTTAGCACTAAGATTTTTAAGATTAGATACCTTCTAAAACAAATTTTAGTACCTAATGTTAATTTTTTTAAATCAACTGTATTATTATTAAATCTTTTAATTATAAAGTGGAAGGTGATAAATTAAAGAAAATACTATTATAATTTCATGTAATAGTGAAAATTATCAAAGATGAGTCCGGACCCGTGCTTCTCCAAGTTCTCCACCTGGGTGAAGCACGGGGACGTTATTGTCCCTTAGTACAGTCAAGTAAATAAAAAAATACATAATTGATGCATGTAACTCCGCAACTTGGGAAAAAATATTTCATTACTATGAATAAAATGTCTTTACGGTATTTATAATTATCGATAGAAATGTTGAGAAAATTAATACTGAATTTTTTTATACTACGTGTGGTGTTAGACAAGCATATGGCCCGCCCGATGTGAAGCATTTACCGTAGCCATACAAACACTCACAATATGAAATATCACTCGTGCACCGCCATCTCCGTTGCCAAAGCAGCTACCTCACTCACTCGCAGAAACAAAACAACCATCAAGGGAATTGTTATTTGGCTGTTGTATTCAATGAGGTGAAGGTACTCCCCCAGTCGGCATGCTTACAATTACGCTCGTCCTACCTCTCGCCAAAGCCTGGTTAGTCAGTCGGTAGGGTTCACCACGTGCAGATGAAGTTGGCTTTGGCTCAAAGATGATGGTGTGCCACTTACACCCTAATCGTACTAAAGCTTGTATTATTATTTAATGTGAAAGGAAAGGAATCAAAATAAACAAAGTAGAAACTTGCAACTCCGCAGTGGGACACGTGTGGGATGAAGATGATAAATTTGGAAAATTTACTATTCAGCTAAAAACAAAATTTCTTTATGGTATTTACCATGTTGATAGAAAGCACAAACGCCCTCTAATGGCTAAATCACGTTAAGTTTGTGGCCGGGGATAGATTCTCACGATTATAAGGCACAGTGTTTGTCAATTATCGATCTCACGCTCAAAGTTTTCTCAACTGAAGCTCATCATCCGCCATTACTGTTTGTACACCGGTACCATAGAGCAAACAGTCGTAAGCTCACGAATTGTAGAGATGTTATTCTCTCTAGTCCTATCAATGTCGAGCTTTTTGATCGAGTGACTAGACACTACAGATTAAGATTCATTTACCGCATTGGGACATATAATTTGTATGATTTGCAAATATATATTCATCTCATCCATCCATAAGACAATCATTAACTTTTTAAGAGTACGTAACTACGTTATACTACGTATACGTACCAGTAACGTGGTTGACCCTAATAAAAATATATTGTATTTTAAAATATATTTTATACTACGTCGGGTGGCAGACAAGCATAGGAACCCTCTAATGTGAAGCGGTTATCGTAGCCATACCTATTAGCAACATGAAATATTGCTCTCGCGCCGTCACCCCCGTTGCCAACGCAGTAATTCCATTATTTTGGTGACTTCACTCGCTCGCAGGAACACAACAATCCTCGAGAGGATTGTTATTTAGCAGCTGTATTCTGTGAGGTGGAGGTACGTCCCCAGTCGGGCAGCTTACAAATACGCTGAAGCCTACCTCTCTTTTGCTAGAGCCTCTTTCAATAGTTAGGACGATGCACCACGTGCATCTTTCATCTTTGATTGAGATTGGCTCTGGCTATAAATAATATTTCTCTGTTATCTAATGCCAATTGCTGGGAACGATGGCTTAACGTGCTCACCAAAGAACGGAGGAGGTCGAGATAAATCAACCGATCAATGAACAGGCTACCGTCGAAAAATAATAGATATCTGTATTAATTGTCTTTATATTTACTATTAACATTATACTTCAAAGAAAGCAGATGGATGCGGTCGACGCCAAAAGTGATATGACGATATTTACTCTTGGCTCCCTCACAGCTACTTTGAAAGCACTTAACTAAGGTGTTTTAAGAAAATATTAACGATAAAAAATGCACTTAATTTCACACTGTATCTGGAGGGCCTCTGTGCTTGCGATGGGACCTTGTATGAACTCCCGAAAGCCTAAAAGGTTCAACTCGCCCTAATTGAATGTTTGCTCGTCTCCACGGAGCATGATTTACATGCAAATTTAAACCAAAGGAAATTAGCGTCTATTGATCAAAGAAGGGCGCAATTTATCACACTCAAAAAATATTTAGAATTGAGTAAATTGTGAGAGGTTTTATTTTAAATGCCGTAAAAATCTTTGTATATTTTCGTATTCAGCGTTCCTTTTGATTTGGCAGATATTTGGTAATATTCAAGAGGTCTTTACTCCTGACTATAATCGTATCTTAAATTACCATAGTAAAGTTAGTTATGTCTACGATATCGTAACTTCAAGAATGTTATTTTTTTTATTTGAGAGGGGGGGGGACGAGCATGTGGGTCACCTGATGGACAGCAATCACCACCGCCCATGGAGATCAGCAATATCATGGAGTCGTCTATCAGTTGTCAGCCTTTACTTTATACTCCTTTCTTTCTTTCTGGTGACCTCACTCACTCTTATCTACCATGCAAGTGATGCAATACCAGTGCGCGAAACCAATTCAATATTCATAGTTAAGAAGACAGGACAACGTTTGTCGGTGTCAGCTAGGAGACATGCATACAGCCCATCTGATGTGAAGCGGTTACTGTTGCTATGTTAACGCCCGCTACAAGAAAAATCGGACGCGCGCCGCCACGCCCTGCCAACGTAGCAACCCCTACCTTCCTTTCTGGTAACCTCACTCATTCGCAGGAACACAACAACCCTCAAGGGAATTGTTATTTGGCTGCGGTATTTACCACTTAAACCCCAAAATTTTTTGGTCATCATCTATTTAGTTTACTTTTTATCCATACTATGTCCACTCGGAGCTAAGCCGTGGGTAGAACCTAGTAAACTATATTGTATGCGTAAACTAAGCTACTAATTATCTTTTATTTACATTTAGAGACGAGCTCGGAGGTCGAATGGCTGGCAATGGCCACTATGACTCCGAGGTCGCGCGTTTGATCCCCGCACAAGGCAAATATTTGTGCGCATGAACATGTCCGATTGTCTTGGTCTGGGTGTTTTCTATATATTCATCATCATCAGGTCATTTTAGTCTCCACTACAGGAGCACGACGCTCTCTCTTCCGTCCCAGATAGAATGAGGATTTGGTCTACACTCACTACGCTGGCCAGACGGGTTGGGGAGGCCTGATCGATGTTTGATAACGTATTTCCCTTAGTCGCCTTGTACGACATCCACGGGAAGAGACGGAGTGATTCTATTCTAGTCTGCCGGTTTCTATATATTATGTGTATGTATTATTATGTGTGTATTTACAAAAAAATATATAAGTATAATATCAATTATTTAGTACCCATAGTACTCATACAAGCTTTGCTTAGTTTGGGAGTAGATGGCGCTGAGTAAAGTGCCCACAAATATTTATATTTAAAATTTATTTCTTCGTTAAGGTATCTTTCATAGATTTACCTACCACATCTGCTGATAGATAACCACATCTGCTTTTAAACTCCGCATCTTTCAGCATGTTCAATCGCCCGTTGAAAAGATGAACAAATCAAATCCCCCTCCGAAGATTTCAACACGCTCAAAATAGATACCAATATAAATGATACCAAAAGGAGACTACACTTGACGCGTCGATTCCCAATCCACGGGATGAGACGTTGACAGAACAAATGAAGGCTATTCATTAACTCAGCCGCCGGAACGGGGCCGGATGGAACCGCTGCGGTGCACGGATCGCCGGATCTCGGAATCCGCGTCGTTTGGCCTAAGTTATGTAGCTACGAATCCGTGGATAGCACGTGTGTCGAGGGAGAAGAGGGAGCGATACGGTGATTGCTGTTTATAATGAGGCGGACTATATTTTCGTGCCCGGCGGTCGAATGGCTAGCAATAGTTACTTCGAGTCCTTTCGACTCAAATCACCAGGATTTGAGTCGAAAGGCTAACTTGGCTCATATTCTTAAGATAATAATAGTACGCATCTAAAACCCTTAATTTTTTTTTATACTTTTTTTCCCATGTAGCCCAGAGGTTCCCAACTGGTGGTGATACAAACTTACAATGTAAGAGATTGACACTATTATACAAAATACTCAAATCTCGAGTTATAAAATAATGGATTTATATGACAGTTGGGGTTGACCCTCCACGCAACAAAAACCTCGTAGTGGTCCGCGAACAAAAAAGGTTAGGAATCACTGCCGTAGTCGTATTAAAGCTAGCAACAAAAACTATCGCTCGCGCACCGCCACCCCCGCTGCCAACGCAGCATCTCGCTTCTTTCTGGTGACGTTACTCACTCGCAGGAACACAACAACCCTCAAGGGAATTGTTATTTGGCTGCGGTATTCTGTGATGTGGAGGTACAAATCTACATTATCTTTATTCTTTATATTATATCTCAATTTCAGGTATAAAGTTGTCTTGAAAACAATAATTGTAACATGCCTCCTGTATTTTGCGCCACGCGGTAGACCTTGGCAGGTACAGTAATGGCGTCGCGGTGTTCTCCTAATTGATTCCTCTAAACTCCTCTAAACTCCGTGTCTTGCGAGCTAATGGAAATCGCTGAACCGACAAACAGTTCCCCGGCGACGCGACGGTAGCGCGATCTATTCTAAATTCATTTAGATTGTAAATTAGCGGGTTCTTTTGTTTAATTAAAATTTCTAGTGGAAAGTGGAATCCATAAAAATATTTTAGTTTTAAACCTACTTCCAAATTTAAATCTAAGACATCGTTCTTGGGTGTAAGTAATAACTCTTAGCTTGTCTAATAAACTCTCTGCTGAGCTAATGACGCGCTCGGTGGCGTACTCAATGACGTGGCTTCGACTCCAACGCTCGTGGGTTCGATTCCCACACATGACAAAAATTGTGTGCATGAACATGTCTGTTTGTCTTGGTCTAGGTGTTTTCTATGTATCATAAGTATGTATTTACAAAAAAAAAATTATTTACATATGTTTATCAGTTGTCTAGTACCCATAACACAAGCTTCGCTTACTTTGGGGCTAGATGGCGCTGTGTAATTTGTCTGACAATTATTATTTATTTTTTTTCCCAGAGGTCTACAGTATGGCGTTGTTCAAAACGTAAAAGGGTTTTTACAAGAACGGCAATGCCTTCGTGATGCCTCTGGTAGAAACCGCAGCCCCCCTGGGACCTACCGCCGAAGCTGAAGCCGATTACCATCAGATTTTTTGATTGCGAAAATCAAACTTTAGCTTAGATTGGCGGTAATTGTGTTTATCTTTACTGGTACAAACCATCGAGCTCTACGGACTAAGCTGAAGATGTTTGTTATTAACTTAAACCTAAGATCTATTTTCGCGATCAAAAAATCTGACGGTAATCGGCTTCAGCTTCGGTTGTAGGTACGCCCTCGGATCAGTTACAAAGATGCTCATAATAATAGGTCATACTCATAATTTAATGTTCGGTTACCTATAAGATTTTCATTCACACCTTTAATATATAAAAAATAAAACAAAAGCTTCTTTAAAAAACGACGTAGATAGCATTACCATCATAATATACAGAAAATGTCGACATCCTTTCTAAAGTTAACACGATAGCTCTCAATGTAACAAGTCATTAACATTTGGTCCAGCTCTAAAATATAAATCCTCTTACGTTTCAATAGCCCCAATAAACGTATCAACAGTCGGTTCAAAAATAAACACTTAAAACTATCTACTGTGAGCGTGTAAAATGGAGGCGACGTATGTGATGACGTGAACTCACATTGAGGGGCAAGAGGTGTCAAGCACAAATTAGTCTTGTTACTCCTCGCCTCGATAAAAGTATCAACGCATGGAAGTACCGTATTTCTTGTTTATTTAAGATACTCAAATTAAGACAAGTTTAGACACTTGAGTAAGAACGTGCGATAAAACTGTCTTTTATAATGTCAATACGGTTTAAAACTAAGTTAATTATCTGCATGTATGATTGAAACTTTTAATATTAAAACTTGTCAAGTTAATTGAACAGTGGCAAAAAACCTGACACTGACTGAATGAATGCATTAATGAAACATTCTTACAGCTATAATTAAAAAAAAATTGTAAGTTGACATTTACTTAATTATACATTTACTACATTATTTTATTGCCAAAGTAAATTCTGCACTTTTTCTGTAAGTTCACAATTAAAATGGAGAGAAAAAGAAAAAAAAAAATTTTATTGTGGAGGGAGACGAGTTGTCGCTAGACTGCTTATTTGATTACATGTATATATTATATTATTTTGATCAATTCTTGTTCAATCACTATATTCAGTATAAGACAATATGTATGTATTTTCAACTAACTTGAAGGGAGGTTACTGAGACCTCCCTTAAACTAGGCAAAATATATACCTAAAGAAAATATATTGTATTACCATAGGAATACTATAGGGATTACAGATTATTATTTATTCTGTAGTAATGATATTAGGAGCTGCTCTATATAATGTTTAATATTTACCTTTCCACAAAATACATACTCCATGTAATGTCTCTTGTTCTACAACCTCTACAATCGAACAGTCACACTTAACGGACTCAAGCTATCCCAAGGGACGTGTTGACACAACCAACTTCCGTAGTTTAGACATTCGAGGTTCGAATCCTCATAATTGAGAGCTCATTCAGTCGAGGGCGTGTTATGTTCATTAATAAGATTCTTTGGACTGCGTGGGTTGGAATACCAGAGTTAATTGGTGGCTGTTGGGCTTCTGATTAACATCATTGAGCTATTGGTATGGTGATATATGCTTATTGAGGTTTTGATGGAATTTGAGTATTGAACCTAATTATCGTTAAAATATTGGGGCTGTGTGGTGACGGTAATGATATACTGCACAGAGATATGATACTCTGGGTCCCGTACGAGAATTCAAAGTTTTACAGATGGAGTGGAGATTTGTACTAAATTTCTCTACGTGATAGAGTTGAGATTATGTACAAGAGGTACATCCACGGTGGAACTAAACTTTTTTTTATACCACGTCGAGTACTCAACAAACATACGACCCGACTGATGTAAAGCAATTACGGTATGCTATAGGCACTGGCGATAAACAAGCGCCTGTCGCTTGCGTGTTGACACCCCCACCGCTAGCGCAGTATCTCTTCTTGTGTAGTGACCTCCCTCCGTTGCAGAAACACAACAATCTTCAATCACAAGGGTGTTATCACTTCTCTTTTCGCCAGACCCTTTTTTTATTAGAAAACTACCACGTCCAATTTAGGTTGGCAACCTGTTTTTCCACTCTACGAGCTAGACCGAAGATCATGTAAAGGCCGCATGGAACCGATGGATGCAAACAGTACAAAACTGCTTGTTGTAGTAGACTAAAAATATTTTTATATATTTATTAGATTTACCAACAGATATTGAATAAGATGAAAAAATCGCTATTACAGTCACTTATTACATAATAACTTACTAAGCGAAAAAGAAGGACGTTAAAGAAGGACAAACAAACTAAACACTAAAGATAGTATTATATTAAATTAACTATATTATTAAAACTCACATGAGACAACATACTAATTTAATTATTTAATTCTCAAACGGAGATTGGCACAAGGGAGAGTATCCGCATATTCTCCCTTGCCTTTCCTCGTCAGTCAGAGCACAGTGATCGGTTTTTTTTTATCAATAAGGGAATTATGATATTTAGAATTTGTAATAATAACGAACACAAAGAAACGTCCAATATCAAAATGACCTACATCAAATGTCACAGGTTCAAGGGCGAACAAGGTACAATAAATAATTTGTGGGAAAATTATGTTGTTTCATTGCGTTTGTATCGGAAACGACCACTTGCACCGCTGGGCACGATGCCAAACAATGAGTTGGCACGGGCGGGCGGCGGCGGCGGCGGCGGCGGCGGGCGGCGGGCGGCCGCCGAGTTACCAACTGTTATTGCTCTACAGCTGATTAGTACCATCGATAATAACTATAATTTGGTATTGTGACCAGCAGTACATAAATTAAATTTTTACAAATAAAAATACGTCCTTTTTATAACTGCTCCCTTTTAGTCTCCACTATTAGAGTTGATGGATATTCTCTTTAGAAACGAGGAGAGAAATGTGCTAAGAATCATAAATACTTAGTATCTATGGAGAGACTTTGCCCCTCTATTAATAAGCTACTTGACAAATGTTCTAAAATAAAAACAAATGTGTAGCTGTATCGTAAAATACATAACTACAGAACGATCTGCGTTTTTTTAATTTTAATAGCTTACGTCCGACTTTTTTATGGTCGATAAAAGTTTGGTGGGAAAGTCCATTTTAAAAATATTAAATTGTAAAAAAATACATCCATTGGAAAAGCAAAAAAAAAACTATAACTTTTGTTACGGCACAATTCCACAAAGTTCTTTTCCCTTCGCACAGCCAAGCTTATAGTTCGAGTAAAAAATCTCTCTGGAACAGAAGTTATAATAGCAAAGCACTAATTTTCAGATCGTCTTTTAAAGATACTTTTTATAACATTATTTATTTCACAAATTACTGATAAAATCGGCATGTAAATAACGAAAATATATGAGTCTCTGTGATTTCCTATTATAATATTATTTACCACCCTTCCATCACATAAAGCGCCTCGTTGTGGACATTACCAATTTGAACATGAACGTGTTCACTTAAGTCGTTTCAACTTAACTGGAAAGTTGTTGAAATTCCTTGTTTACGGTTTTAGCTGTGGCGCTCTAAAAAGTAAGTTCTTAGTGTATTAATGTGTTTAAGTTTTTATTTGTGTAGGTTATAGTAACAGGTTATTAGTTTAATAACGTGGAACAGTACAGTGCTTTATTATAACATTATGTATATAAATACCCTTATGCATGATCGCGTTAATTCCCGTTTTAGTTTTTCATAAATCATGCAACACGAATGTTTAAAAGTTATACTTCGTCTATATCTGATTTTTTAAATATTATTAGTGAAATATTGCCCGCATCTCAATCTCCCTTATGAATTTAATTATTTTTACATATAGACCTTACAAAGTATCAAATTATTATTTGCCGTAAATGACTTGCCACGCTTAGCTAACTTGTAAATAACCACCAGCAATTCATATTCGAAAGAAAACCCGTAATTTGCTGTTTAAGTAATGTAACAGGTAGTTGTGATTACAGGTCGTATGTAAGTTGACTAGTCCGGGTTATGGTGAAGTAATTAAGAAAATTGTTTACACAAATTAATAATTTTAGAACACCGCTGCAAAATAACAATTGAATTGTAGTGTTCCTGCGAGTGTTCAGGAGCGAGAAGTTGCTGCATTCCAGAGGGGGTAGCGGTGCACGAGCGAAATATTACGTTGCGAACGTTTATATAGCCACAGTAACCGCTACACATCAGGCGAGCCGTACACTTATTTGTCAGACGGTGTAATATAACAAAGTCTCCTCTACCTACAAGTACTAACATTCTATATTACGTGGAGTTGTTAAGGTAAGTTTTTTAAAGTAAGTGATGACTAAACCTTGTAAATGTAGTCAGTTTCAGTCAAATATCAGGGTAATTTTTTTTATGAGAAATTGTTACTTTTTTCATGATTTCATTCAATTTAGTACGACAGACACTCTACATCAAATTGCTTCGTCACCGGCTCGGAAAATGACTTTGACAAAAACCAGAGCTCACCTGGATAACCTTTTAACCGTATCTTTTAATATTCAACATAAATTGATACGGTCTAGGATCTCGAGCACCTGACACAAAATATGAATGAGTAAGACTTTCTTGTGCAAGTCTAACAAGACTTAAATCTATTTTTCGTGTTATGGATTCGTGTAGAATAACAATTTTATGATAAAGAATTTCTTTTCGCGGTTGCCATATAGTTACTAAGAAAAAAGTTCTTGCATTATTCACATCAATAACCGAATTGACTTTTGTAAAATAAAAAAATGGCCGAATCCTAATTCTTGTTAAAAAATGTTAGTAGCCTATTACTCCTCATAACACCGGCTGTCTGCTAAAGATCTCTGAGTCTCGTCAAAATCTGTCTATCACCACACCACACACTAGGTCACCAGGTAAGAAGGAGTTGCTGCGTCGGCAACGGGAGTGGCGGCACGCGAGCGATATTTCATGATGCGAGGCTATGGGAACCGCTTCACATCAGGTGAACCATATGCTTATCTGCCACCCGACGTAGCATAAAAAAAAACCATATGTAATTAAAAAAAATCTGTTATTTGTAACACTACAAACAGACACGTCAATTTTATTTATTTGAACAGATGATATATTTAAATTAATTGATCCTTTGCTCATCAATTCTGTCACTTAATTAATAAAAACTCAAACAAATTAAACGACTATTGCATAAAGTATGTTTACATAATCTGTTCCATTGACACACTCGCATAATGAAACACAAACACACAGTGTGTGCACAAAGGGAGCACACCCTAACTTTAGGGCGTGATCCGGGGTCATCGTCTCGGCACAATGGCGACCCATCATTGTGCTGGCTTCGATGCTGAACACGCAAACCGACAGTTTGTGTTCGATTCTAAAGCGATTCGTTGTGATTGAGCTCTTGATTGGGAGTTTTTGTTATATTAAAAAGATCGTTGGGAGAGGGCGCGTGTATTGTTGTTTGTTAAATTTACTGTCGAGCCCGGTGGTCGAATGGCTAGCAATGGCTACTTTAACTCAGAGGTCGCGGGTTCGATCCCCTCACAAGAAAAACATTTGTGTGCATTAACATGTCTGTTTGTCTTGGTCTGGGTGTTTTCAATGTAAAATACTGTATGTATTTACAAAAAAATGTATTTAAGTATATATCAGTCATCCAGTACCCATAGTACAAGCTTTGCTTAGTTAGATTTGTTTACTTTACTTTGGGACTAGATGGCTCTGTGTAAATTGTCAAGAAATAATTATTTATTATTATAATATATTTTTTTCTTACAATCTCACTGTTGATGAAAGGTGAACAAGCGCGACTTCGTTTAAGTGGACTTTATAAATTGAAGGCGTTTAGAGCATACTCCACCACGGTGCTCAATTGCGGGTTGCCGGAAGACAGCGTTTTCAAGAATAGAATAACTTTATTTGTCAGAATACGGGTACAAACAATATTATTTTGATGATTAGTTTACAAGTCAAGATCCAGGCGTATTCGGCCCTGTTACGGCGTACAAATGTTACATGAATTTATAAGTAATTAATTATCAAAAACACAATTAAATCAAATTACAATACATGTCGTTATTTATTTTATTATGATACATACTCCTTTCAATGTTGTACAATGACATACAAATTAATTCATTCTTTTTATGTATATAATTAATGTCAATGCGCCTCAGCACACTAATGCAATGAATTACAAATTACTTCACAAATAATAATATGATGTCATATTTTATCTACTAAATATTCACGAACCGAGTAATAGCATTTATCCAAAAGCCACATGGAGACCTGTTTTTTTGAACTGTCTTAGGATGAGATCTTTAAAATGACCCGGTAGCGCGTTATAGATAGTGATCGCCATGCAATGCACCACCTAAACCGCCTAAAGGCCACTTACTTGGCTTAACAAACTCCGAAGCACGGATGCGCTAGAGATAAATAATGTCATTCATAGACAGGTTACAGTCCACGTTCCTTAACCTGCGTGTTCGATCAGAGATACACGCACAACGACACCGTCGAGCACACTATTAATCTCTATTTGTTTTATTATACGTATAGAAGTAAACACTCCATTATTACACTCAACGTAAAACTGTGTAATGGATCTAATAATTCAATTATCAGGTGTGCTCAAAGTCCCCTGCAGTGACACGACTAACGAAAGAGGAAAAATAAAATGATACGTCATAAAGCAAGGGTGACCCTGCGAGCGGCCGGCGTGCACGGCGGCTACAGACAGCCTTTTACAGGTTCTAATTACTGAGGGTGTGGATTGTTGATTTTTTAAAAGGACATTTAAAGAATAAACAAAGAACATTTTTAGACAAGCTATTATTAGGTACTTGTTATTAACAAACTGAAAAGTTTGCTTACTGTGTTCCTAACGCCCTGTCATTTGATAGCCATATCAATGAGGTTGATGAGGAAATTATAAGTTACCATTTTGTGACTGTACCTACTTACATACGGGGCTGAGACATGGGTAACAAACAAGGCCATTGTACAAAAACTGGAAGTTGGACACAGAGCAATGGAAAGTAAATTGGTTGGAGTGACACTCCAGGACAGGAAAACTAACAAATGGTTCCGGAAACAATGTTAGGTATCGGACGTTGCACACCTTGTGGCGAAGCTTAAGTGGCAGTGGGCAGGATATATAGAAAATCGGACTCGTGGTATAAAACTCTCCAGGAATGGAGACCATGGCAATATAAAAGATCTGTCGAGTGGCCACAGATGCCATGAAAAGAAGACATCGTAAAGATGGTGAGCATCAAACGCATTATGAAAAAAGAGAATAGAGGTGGTTGAACGAGACCAATATGGTAGAGAGTGGGCTAAGATAATGAATAATTTTGTGGCGGCCGTTATTGGATTAAAAATAGCGCTATTTAGGTAATTAGAAGGTAATGATAATGGCATTGACACGAGGGCCTAACGAGCATGCCAAATTTCAGCTCAATCAGACGTTGGAACGTGGGTCAAACTGAACTTGCAAGATTTGATTACAGACACCGCGGTGTGAGAAGATGAAAGTATAAAAAATTATAAACGAGATAAAGATCATTATTAAAAAAAACAGTGTAAGTGTCAATTCCCGTAAAGTAAATCGACGGTAAATAAACATTTGAAAATAAGGAATTTCAAATTAATAAGTTTTAAAAACTTTTTTTTATGTCATGGCCGCTTGACGTAAAGCTGGCAATGTGAAGAACTTTACCCCCGTTGCTAACGCAGTATTACCTATCTCTGGTTTTACAAGCATAAGCTATGATAATTGCTTACCATTGCTGCTTTGCCAGCTTAGTAATATAAATGCTGTATTAATTGTTAGTACGTGTACTCATAATATAAGCGATAATTTCATTATTCGATTTATATTACGAATCCGCGCGCCAGCCGCCAGAAAGGTCCCGTTAAATCTACATGAAAATAAAAGAACCGAGCGAAGTAAGGGTTGGCGCGACAGGTCACGGGTACGCAGGCTCGTAGGCAAGGCACGACAGATTGCTTTTTTAGTCTGTGCTACGATTTACATACGAACACTGACGAGTACGGCCGGCCTTTACCACAACACAGTGCCTCTGCTGAACTTTTTGTGAGCACTATTGTGAAGTGCCGCTACACTGTGAATTTTAAAAGAATAGTAGTTTGTCATACATTATGTAGTACTTCGTTGGGTGGGAATAATTTGATTAACATTTATATGACTATAACTAATACAATATAATCACACCCACGGACCTCACAGCTACGCGGTTTCACTTCAGTAGCTGTGGTGATCTTACTCACTCGCAGAAACACAATAAATGCTAGGGACTTTTATTCTACGCCGGATACTAGATTATTATACAGCTCGTCTGATGCATAGCGGTTACAGTAGTTCAAAGACGTTTGCAATACAAGAAATATTGCAGGTGCGCTGGTCCCCCATTACACACAACATTTCTGCAGATATCTTACTTAACCTGGTACGTACAACGTCTCAAGGCAATCCTGGCTGCAGTCTTCTAAGACACTTTCAAAATTGAACTATATAGACATACTCTCTTTCGGTTGTAGCCAATATAACTTGCAAAGCAAAAGAGTGTATCACATGCAGATGCCTCAACGTATAACATTTTTGTATACCATTGAATATACTCAAACATATAGTACAAAGTGTAGTGTTGTTCCCCAGTTTATTTTTACTCTTGCCATCCCACGGGTGTGCTCTGATTGTCGCGGCGCGCTGACAGCTGAACGCCTACCTCTCCGCGTTTCATTACACGCCTTGATTTGTGGCACCCTTTGTGTGACTCATCGCGGCGCAACCCGAAACTGCTTATTATGTTTTTGTCAAACTGGTTACGAAATGGGTGGTATTTAAATCGTTCACAATAATTTTTATACTACGGTAGTTAGGAAGTTTTATTCTTATTTGCTCTCGTGCTTTGAAAGGCATGTTAAGCTGTCAGTCCTGGGTGTTGTCAGATGACAGTCGTTAAAGCAAGTCAGTGGCGTTTAGGCGGCTTGAAAACACTGGCCTCAGCCAATACGCAGTTGAGCAGCGTGGTGAAGTGTGCTCTAAACCCCTTCGATTGCAGAAAGATCAATATTCCAACAGTGGAATGATTATGAGATGATGCCGTAGTCTTATTTGCTACGGTGGCCCAGTGACCCGATGTAGGTCTTGGCCTACGAAAATAGAGTCACCCGGTGACTGCTCGCGCAGCCTACGACCTTGATGCTTGATGCTTGAGGCTTGATGTATACCGTAGCCATATAGACATTGGCAATATAAGGATTTATCGCTCGAGCGCTCAGACCAATGTAGGTAGCATTGATTGACCTAGGTCAAAGAACGAATTCATTCTCTTCCGCATTCTGATCGACAGAGATGCAAAGAGAGTGGTCTCTTTGCACCTCTGTCGATCAGTACTCACCCCTATCTGAATATCTGCGACAGATTATTTGATGCTACAAGCATATATACTCGTACGTGATGCCAAACAAACATACGCAGGCAGAGTGATGCTTGCATTACAAGGAGCATTGTACGCGCGCTGATACCTCCGCTTTTAATTCAGGAACTTTACAGGATTGGTAAACTCACTCACTCACAAAAATACAAGAATCCTTAAAAGTGTTGTTATTTGGCTGCGGTTTTCTGTGTGCATTATTTTTATACCACAGAGATGGCAAACATGAGCATGACCTGTCGGATGAATTATTGTAGATTATGGATGTTTGTAATACCAAAGATATTAGTTACTGATGCATTGTGGACCGTAAATCTCTTTTAAATAGTTAGAGCAACATAATATTAGTAAAACAGTGTTTGTAGGCTCCAATTTCCAATATTTCCTGAACGCCTTGCACAATAATGAGCTATTTTTAATGCTTAGCTCAACTTTTCAGTTTTCTTCGTAAGCTTTCAGGAAAACGTCCAACGGTGTCTCTTAATGGGCTCTCGGAGAATTTTTTAATTGGACTTTGGGAGAATTCAAAAAGTAGTTGACAACACAAGCCGGGGGCTGCCGACAGATGGCGGCTGTTTTGAATATTTATGTTTTAATGCCTGCAGAGCGTTAAGAGATTTATCGTGTCACTTGAAGTTGATTTATTTCTCACGGATCAGTCTGCTAATATGTAGATGCCGAGATTCTTTTGTTGCACAAATGTTTCTGAGATTTGTCCCTCATTGAGCACAGTGTGGAGCTATTCTAGAACCTATTTTACATTTGTATGTAGGTACTTTTTTTTTTCAAAACTTGTAGAAAATTAAACTAAGTATTAGTAAATAAGTAAACATTTTTTTTTAGTTTCTTATTTTCTTTAGTTCGATCACTTTCGCACGCATTATGAAATGAAATGATATTATTATTGTGCCATTAGGCTCTTCTGGTCGCTTAAACATGGCAGTTATATACTTTATATAAAAAAAATTAAAAAAAAATGTCCACATTTATTGTGTTGATAATTGCGTAGGCATAAAGCGCGCGTGTGTGTGACGGACGTGCAAAGACAGAATACTTACTACATACTTTTACTGTGCCATAAATGCCAGAATTATCAGTATTTCTGACATTTCGCGCAAAGTGCAATCATTGCTCAGTCAGATGCAATAACATGGGCATATTGCCATTCAATGATATTTATTACAAAATATTGAGAAACTCAGTATCAGATTGAGAGATATTAGTTCCCGTAACAATGTTATCTAATACGTCTATCTCAAAATACGTTTTGCGATTATTCTAATGATTATATTATAGTCGCAGGTAGAGCTCGGTTGTCACGACCTATTGCACAATTCACAGCTGCTACTGTGTGGCGTTATGCGGTTCCACCTGCCAGTATGAAGAATAGCGAGGTGGAAAATTAATAGTAATAAACAATATTTTTTTTTATACTACGTCGGGTGGCAGACAAGCATATGGCCCGCATGATGTGAAGCGGTTACCGTAGCCATATTAACACTTGCAACATAAAATATCGCTCGATCGCCACAACCCCCGCAGCCAACGCAGCATCTCCCTCCTTTCCGGCGACCTCACTCACTCGCAGGAACACTACAACCCTTAAAGGAATTATTTGGCTGCGGTATTCTGTGAGGTGGAGGTGCACTTTCCCCAGTCGTACAGCTTACAATTACGCTCCCTACCTCTCTTTTCGCTTCGTCTATCAGTTAGCAGGGTGCAACGCGTGCAGGTTAAGTTGGCTTTGGTTCTAAGATGTTGTTGAACCACTTACACTCCAAATATATGTATAATCGAGAAGCTCGACGGCGTCGTGACGAGCTTGATGGCGTCGTTGCGCGTGTCAGTCTAATCAAACACGCAAGTTAAGCAACTTCGACCGTAGCCTGTCCATGGATGGGTTTATTTATCTCGAGCTCTTCTGTGCTTCGGAGGGCACGTTAAGCCGTCGGTCCCGACTGTTGTCCATTACATGATAGTCGTTAAGCCAAATCACTGGCTTTTAGGCGGCTTGAAAACACTGGCCTCTGCCAAACCGCAATTGAGCAACGTGGTGGAGTATGCTCTAAACCTCTTCGATTGAGAGGAGGAAACCTGTAATCCAGCAGTTTGATGAATAAGGGTTGTCGAGGAATATAATGTATACTAGCTGTTACCCGCGGTTTGGCCCGCGTGATCAGTATTTTATTACAGTTTTTTTTCAGTGGATATAAGATATTTTTTCAGGATAAAGAGTAACCACTCTCCAGATCTCAAACTATTCTTGCAATAAAAAAATTCTGTCAATCCATTGATTCCTAACTAGTAACTTCGAAAACACGTATCCTGTTATTGCGTGAGAATTTCCCAAAATCCTTTTTTATTTCAAATGTATACACTGATAGAAACATTTATATTTGTTTAATCTTCTTAAAATAATTATTGTATGACACGAGATACGCTCCGCGACCAATTTGCGTCGTTGCCTGCGACTTCGTCGAATCAACTGTTTACAAAATATTGAAATACTGCGTAGTGTTATTTCTATAGTAAACATCGTTTATGTTAGTGATTGTCAAACTTTCTGTTGTTAAGGACCGACAGAGATGATATTTTAGGGTGGAAGTGGTTCATCAACATCTTTGATCCAAAGCCTACCTCACCTGCACGTGGTGTACCATACCGACTAGCGAAAGAGACTCTGTCTAAAGAGAAGTAGAGTACAGCGCATTTGTAAGCTGCCTGATTGGGGAAGTAACTCCACCTCACAAAATACCGCAACCAAATAACAATTCCCTTGTGGGTTGTTGTGTTCCTGCGAGTGAGTGAGGTCACCAGAAAGACAGTAGCTGCCGCGATGGCAGCGGCAGTCGCTGCATGCGAGCGAAATGTCATGTTGTAAACGTTAATATGACTACGGCTACCCGACGCGTAGTATAAAAAAAACCGGACAAGTGCGAGTCGGACTCGCCCACCGAGGGTTCCGTAGGTACGTAGTATCATTATTAAATTTGATATTTTTCATTATAAATAAGAAATAAAGCGTCGAAAAAAATAAATAAAATATATTTTGCAATGTGTACATCAAGCCCTTTCATATGATACCCCATTTGAACTAGTAGTTTCAATTTGAAATTTCGACACCCTATAAAAAATATAGACCCCCTATTTTTTAAGATCTATTTACAAATGTATAGTTTTGAGATTTATTCCTGTACTTGTAGTCTATAACGATGTTACTTGCCAAATTTCATAGTTCTAGGTCAACGGGAAGTACCCTATAGGTTTTGATTCCCTTGAGTGTGTCGAAATATGCGTTTTTTGCTGAATAAACGGCCGTAACTTTTTTCTACGTCAACTTAGCAGTTTGATTTTTTTTTCACTTCATGGGACCGTAGACCTGAGTATACAGTTCAAATTTCAGCTTGATACCTCCACGCATTCTCGACATAGAAATTCTTGACAGACAGACAGACAGACAGACAGACAGACAGACAGACAGACGGACAACAAAGTGATCTTATAAGGGTTCCGTTTTTCCTTTTGAGGTTCGGAACCCTAAAAAAGTATTATCGTAGGTGTTAAAGCGAAAATTATAAATTATAAATCGCTATTTTGTGGCAGCTGCTGTATTTGATTGAAAATGACGGTATTCAGGTAATCGTGCACTATCACGAGAAACAAATGACTATGCCGGCTGACGAACTCGGAGGTCGAGACGAGCTCGATGGTCGAATGGTTAGCAATGGCCACTTTGACACCGAGGTCGCGGGTTTGATTCCCGCACAAGACAAACATTTGTGTGCATGAACATGTCTGTTTTTCTTGGTCTGGGTGTTTTCTATGTATTATAAGTATGTATTTACAAAAAAAATCGGTTGTCTGTAAAGTCAGTTTACTGACGATAGTTGAACGTGACAACGTTATAAGAAAATATGCTACTTATGGAATGTTTGCATTTTTCAAAAGAAAATTTTAATGGAACGCCTCAGAACGAGGTAACGCCGCATGAGTCATGTTTTTTCGTGCGTGCTCCGGCTCCATCGAATTATAAGACGTTGTCACGTCAAAAAATTAATTTAAGTTCATTTATCAGTTGTCTTAACACAAGCTTTGCGCTTAATTTGGGACTAGATGGCGCTGTGTAAATTGTCCAGAAATATTTATTAATTTATTATAATTATACCAAATTTAAGTTCAATCGGACACTAGGTAGCTCAAATGTACCTTGCAAGTTTTGATCGACTCCCAGAGTGAAACTAAATAAAAGCATGTAGCAATTAGCCCTGGCCGCACGCCGCACAGCATTCTATACGGGCCGCAAACATCCCGCGACGACGCGAAGTTTGACAATCACTGGTTACATCCAACCTTTTGTTTATATTCCCCGAAGAGTGCGTAGGATGTCGAGCGGTCATCATCGAGGTACCGACGATTCCCGACATTTCAACTCGTCATCGTTTAAACATTCTAATTGGTGTACGTTTAATTGTGACTTCGTAATTTAATGGGTCCATCCATGTTTGACCGCGGGGCGTCACGTGGGAGTAGTTTCAATATTTACCGTGTAGATGAGGTAAAGCATTGTTTAGACAGTATTTTGTCGGTAAACTTGCTCGTTTAGATTTGCGATTAGTTCTTCTACGAGTACATATAATACATTTATCTAGCGGAAGATATTTAAAAAATAATACAGGTTTTATAGGATTTTATAGGAGTAATAGAAGCCAAATCAACATTTTTTTTTTGGATTTTTTTTTTTTTTTTTATACTACGTCGGGTGGCAGACAAGCATACGGCCCGCCTGATGTGAAGCTGTTACCGTAGCCATATTAACGCTCGCAACATAAAATATCGCTCGCGCGCCGCCACCCCCGCTGCCACCGCAGCAACTCCTTCCTTTCTGGTGACCTCACTCACTCGCAGGAACACAACAGCCCTCAAGGGAACTATTATTTGACTGCGGTATTCTGTGAGGTGGAGGTACATTCACCAGTCGGGTAGCTTACAATTACGCTCCCTACCTCTCTTTTCGCCAGAGCTTCGTTTGTCAGTCAGCAGGGTGCACCGCGTGCAGGTGAAGTTGGCTTTGGTTCAAAAATGTTGATGAACCACTTACACCCCAAAACTTTTTGTCTGTCTGTCTATGTTTGTACGCGCATCGCGCAAAAGCTCCCTACCTACTACGAAACGAACGAAATTAGATGCAGTTTTCGCAGTTATAATATTGGGATATAATTTAAAATCTGGCTTCTGTTTTATCTCGATACATTTAGTAGAAGAGGGATTATTGTTTTTTTTCTTTATCATTTCTTCTTTAGACTTAGAATAGGTACCATGCTAGCTACGTCAAATAAACCTACTGCCAATTTATACAAACAAGGATTATTATTCGCGCACTTTGCTGCCAACGCAGCATCTCTTTACGTTTAGTGACGTAACTCACTCACTCGCAATAACACAACAATTCTCAAGGGTGTCGAAGCCAGTTATAACTTAAAACTGATGATGATGATGATTACTTCTTTGCTATGATGTGAATTCGCCGAATTTAAATTTATGCCACTCTTGTTGTTTGTCAAATTATATCTATCGTAAATATTTAACTAATATATTAAAGCAGAATTTTAAGTATGTAGTTAAAGTAACCTGCTCGAGTACTCGCCCAATATGTGTTATTCTAATGACCCATAGAAGCTAGATTAACGGTCCATTTATTAATTTAACTCGTCGCTAATTCGGATTTAACAGTTTAATAACGCTAATGGTAATGTCTCCATCGTGTGTCTACGGCCTAATGGGTGTGTGTTTACTTTAAGGTAGCGCGGTGTGTCGAGCGGAAAGCGATTTTTCATATTTATTTATTTAATAGGTTAACGGTTAACCAAAAGGATATTTAATTACGGTACAATAAAATTACAACATTTACACTTGTAAACAAATCATGCATTTGTACTGCATTCATAAATTCTTTTAACCACGGCGTACTACACCAAGTTCTTTGTAGGTAGTCTCCACCATTATCACTTTTTCGACGTGAACACATGCAGGTTATAAACATAATGTATCAAATTTGATCTAAATTTGTTGAGATATTTTTGCGCGATTGAGTAATAAATATCCAAACATACAAACTTTCAGATTTATAATATTGTAACATATTCTTTATTGTACATCTATATATATAAAAGAAAGTCGTGTTTGTTACAACACTTATAACTCGAGAACGGCTGGACCGATTGCCATGGTTTTTGATTTGTTGGATTTGTCTCCGTCCAGAATAGCAAAATAACTATTAAAAACATTGGAAAATTTACGAACAAAATAAAATAAAAGAAAATTCATTTTTCCATACAAAATGTTCGTGGATGTCGGACCTGTCAAACGTGACGTTAACGTGCGTACGTCAAATGTATGCGTGCGTTCAGAAATGTGGGTATAGGATAATAAGTATTAAAACATTGACAAAATTGTCGAAAACGGATTGGGATATTTATTGATTTTCAATTAAATGTCAAATCGATTGGTCTAACTTTTACGTCGCGAAAGTTGTCCGTTGTTGTTTTGAAAATTGTTTATGAATGAATGCTTGAAAATGAATATTAATTGGTTGTCAAGTGTCATGGTACTTTATTTTGTGACATAGTAAAATACTGAACTTAATATTTACCCACTGCTGGGTAATATTTACCCACTGCTGGGTAATATTAAATACGGGTCTTCCTTCAACTGAATATGTTTCGAGCATACTCCACCACGCTGCTCAACTGCGAGTTCGCGGACGCCAGTAATTTCAAGCCGCCTAAAGGCCACTTGGCTTAACGACTGCCATCTAATGATAACAACCAGGACCGAAGCACGGAGGACCTCGAGTTAATCTAATGATTACAACCGGGACCGACGGATTAACGTACCTTCCGAAGCACGGAGGAGCTCGAGATAATATAAACTCATCCATGGACAGGCTACGGTTGACGTTGCTTAACTTGCGTGTACAATTAGACTGACACGCGCAATGACGCCATCGTGCTTCTCTATTATTTTCTATTATTCATTATACCTATATTAATTTCAAGACATCATAAATTCGACATTCATTGACAATTAGGCGGTACGAAGTTCGCCGGGCCAGCTAGTAAAAAATAAAATAAAAGCGTAACTGTTACAAAGAAACCAGATGTGAAACAATACAAAACATAATATAAAATAAAAGATGTGACTCCTGCAAACCTGTGTTGTGTATTATAATTAGTAGGGTTAGTAGTATTGATTTATATATGTTACAGTTGAATTATTATTCAAAAGAAATGAACGTCTATATGACAGTAAATATGCCTCAGTAGCGCAAGAAGTGTGCCAATTATTAATATCTAGACCATTTTATCACAAACCACTTATTAAACACCGATCAAGTTTATTAAATCAGTAGCTTTTTGATATAAACACTTAATGGAAACATTGATTACGTTACCTACCGCTTCTCGCTCCGCTCTCTCACTATGACCTCTTCACTATACTAATATTATAGTGCATAACCAATCGATTCTCCCGCGACTGCGACAAATGAGCCGTCACACTCGCACGCGTCTCGCCGATGTTCTTCACTTTTGTTATTGTCTTAAATTGCGTCATCCGACACCGTGTATAATTTGGGCTGTGTTTCTTGAACTCAATGTTAAAAAAGTACACCGAGGTTAATGTTCTTTATTATTTACATTCTTGATTTTTTATCGTAAATCAGCTTTAGGCCGCGGCTTCATCAACTTGATGGGCGGCAAATAGCAAGTAATTTCCAAATCATATGTAATACATAACAGGTATCCTGTTTTTTACAGTAGCAAAAAAAAACGTCTTTTTTGGTTATAATTAGAAAAGACCAAGGTGAGGTGAGCACGAAACAATTCATACTTTTAAGGGATCGAAAATGTTTGATACAATCCTTCACAGGCCATATTTGTCTGCTCTGCCTCGCAGGTCATATTACTTGTATTCTAATTTTGTAGTACACAAATTCAGGATGAAATCATAAACCGGTAGACTGTAACAATAAATGTATGACGCGAAAACTAGTAAGTATTAAAATGCAGACATTGACAAATCTCGGAAAAATGATCCATTTCCAAAAAGTCGATAACTTGACTGGGTTGAACCCATAGGTAAACTCCCTATATAGCCCATATACTCCTAGTTTTTTTTTTTTCGAATAGGTAACTTACAAGTATTTACTAAGTTGTGCCATAGTAGTTGTACCTTACTTACAGTCTGCTAGAGAAATGGGTAACATTCATCAAGGCTTGTAAAAATAAGCATTCTAAGATAATACTCTTATTAAACTAAAACCGATGGTTTACAATACACGTTTCCCAACAATACGCAGTGGTTATAATAAGCGTCCGCGTCTCCTAATCTTGTGAGCCACCTCCGTTATTCAAAACACAGACAATAGGGTGCCCACACATTAGCCGGCTCGAGTGTCGGCCAGTTTATTGTGCCGGCAGGACACAATGGCCAACGCCCGGTCTCTTTGTGGTCGCAAACAACAGCTCACTTCGTATTTCTTACACGCTTACTGTCGGATTTTCTCACTTAATGCGCCGGCTTCCGTTTTGGAGCTACTCGACATTTTTTGGGATATTTTCTGGACTGTTACGGTTGGTACATTATTATGGTCTCTTTATAACCAGAAAGCGTAGTATGTAGTTTACTACAATCAGTATTTTATTCATTTTAACGACAAAAAACATTCAAGTGTTATTGAATCAGTACATTTATAAAAGCTTATGAAAAAAAATATGTAAGAATAGTATTTAAGTATATTTACAATTTATGACTGTAACGTGGTTTTCAATCACTTCCTAATATATTGTGATACTACCCATAATATTATTAAACTGGTTTGCGTCCGAGACTTCCTACGCGCGTATCCCGGAATCCCGTGAGACTTTTAAATAATCCTTTCCTAGCGAATGCTTACGTCATAATAGCTACTTGTAAGCCAAATTTCAACCCGATCCGGGCAATGATTTGAGCTGTGCGTTGATAGATCAGTCAATACCGGTTACCTTTAATATATTATATACAGATAAATCTCCTTTAGCATTGAATGTAATTTCTTGGAAGACGTAATGTGATATCTATTGTAAATTAATTAATTAATCTGAACGGGTCACTCACGTATTTTAGTCGGGAAAGCCGACTAGATTCGATTTCATATAGAAATCTGCATCAGGCGAATTTCCAGACCCGCACTCCCTCTCTCTAAATAGATATCCATACCGAAATCTCTTCTCCCTTTTGTGCACCCGAATAACCAATAATGCTTCTAAAGATTTTAAGTGTGCAATGAAATGTAGATATTATCTTTGGCCCCCTTTTTAACAGTGTTAAAATCTCGTTAAGTCCTCGTAGAGGCAAACGCGGCGCTACAACAATAAGCTTGCTTATAACAACTCGGAACTCGAGTCCGCGACAGATGGTCGCTTCGATACTATACGCTATTGACACCAAGTAATTCGGACTGGGGTGGGATTTTTTTGTCAAGCACGCTATATTCTAGGACGGTATAAAAAATCAAAATTAGCGTAATTTAAGAACAGTGTTAATTGACAAATGTAGTAACGAATATTTAAGTTGTTTGGGTGGTTAGGAAACGTGAACGAAATAAGAGTTAGAAATTAAGTTACACTAAGAAGATCGGTAGAAATATAGGTATGACCTACAATTTACCACCCAACCATTAACAAATATAAAATTTTCAACCTGCTTGCACCTGTGAATAATATGTGTATGATATTTTTATTACCTTAACCTATTGGCAAAAGATATATGTATAACACAATTTCGATATACGGTAGTTGAAATTTCCGAGAATAGCAACAGTTACTTAAAAAGGTAGTACTCATTTTTCAATAATACAATCCGGCCAACACATTTTATTTTAATTTATAGTTTTTTTTGCTTAATTCTCTATCTCTACTGACCGTCTAAACCAATGCATACAGTTTATATTTTTCTATAATCAAAACAAAAAAGAGTTTGATTTGGTAGCTATTATCTGCCCTCCCAAAGTTCTCCAACAGCCTGGTGACTCTACTCAGTTTCCTTTTCCGTTGTCCGTTGTTTATTTTGAACGCAGCCGTTATTAACTTTCCCAATTTCATATTGTTTCGGCACGTTGTCCGACATTTCTAAATATAAGAAATAGATTGTTATTTCTATGATTTTTTTGTACGATGTAATTCTTATTTTTTTATGATACCTATTTTTTATTGAGTGGAATTAATTCACATTGATACTTTAAAGATATGGTTCTTGTATTAATGTTAATGTTACAATCACATTACACTTATAGTTGTATGATATTTTACAGTTCTTATTATTACTTAATAATTTGTATTCATTTTTCTAAAGTTTTCGTATTTATCATTTAAATATATAAACTTTAGAAAAACGAACACAATTATTAAGTAATAATAAGCATAAACTTTCGAAAATTATTATTAAATTCATATTTTAGTTGACGAACTCGGTGGTCGAATGGTTAGCAATGGCCACTTTGACTCCGAGGTTGCGAGTTTGATCCCCGCACATATTTGTGTGCATGGACATGTCCTTTTGTCTTGGTCTGGGTGTTTTCTATGTAAGTATTATATGGTATGTATTTACAAAGAAAAATGTATTTAAGTACATTTATCAGTTGTCTGTCTGTGTACCCATAACACAAGCTTTGCGCTTAATTTGGGACTAGATGATACTGTGTAAATTGTCCAGAAATATTTACTTATTTATTATTTATTAAGGTCTACACCTGCAGCTAGAATTTGAGTTAGAGGAATGTTTATTCTCTCTTGAATTATACCATAAATTACAATAACAAATGAACATCCTAAGTAAACAGTTCATTCAAAATTTCTCTATGTTCATTTTCCTCAAAATAGGAACAATTTTAGATGCGATAGCGCTTGTCAAACAATAGCACATAAAATTATTCAGACATTGAAACAATGAAATGCTATACGACGCGCTACAGTGTGGCGCGGTCGCGGTGAGGTAAGTATGAATCTACTGCGTTGCCATTTGGTATCACCCACGCGCCGGCCGTTTGTCATTAGGGGCGAGATAGGACCGTTTATACACGTATCTGGATTTAAAACCTCTTATCTCTGTAATGTACTGTCAGTCGTGAATACTGTTATCAAAAGGCACGTGGATATTACTCTTACCTAATAAAAGTGTGGATAAATTATGAGCTCTACCTAAAGTTGTACGATGTAGTACGTAATTAGGGTGATGTTAAATGAAAACGTTTGATGTTTTTAATCTGTATACCTACATGAAAATAACTTGTGTATTCTGTTTGTACGTGGTAGGTTTGGAACAGCTAATTCAATTTTAACGAGATTTTCACTGGAAGGTAAAGAAGTTTATAGAACTACATAATATAGTACTTTTTGTACCAGAAATATCTTAGGTTCTGCATAAAAAACTAAAAAAATAAAGTAGATTATACTACGTGTACGAAGTCATCATTTACATACAACTAAAGTGTGATAAAATAATTTAAAAATATATTTCTGAGCCACAATATGGCGGAGGGTGAGGTTGATTATGGCCATCAAGATGACAATGCTTACTATAAAAAAAAGTACATACCCAATATGGTCACAAATGATACACGCGACTTCGTAAGCCTGTTATTCCGTAGGAATTTTCACAATTCCTTCCTTTAGTAGCGGATACCTTCGTCATAATAATAAAACGAGGAGCTCGATGGCGTCGTTGCGCGTGTCAGTCTAAACGAACACGCAAGTTAAGCAACGTCGACCGTAGCATATCCATGGATGGGTTTATTTATCTCCTCTGTCCTTGCGGCAATTAACCCCGGTCCCCACTGTTGTCATTAGATGACAGTCGTAAAGCTAATTCAGTAACCTTTAGGCGGCTTGACAACACTGGGCTCCGCCAAACCGCACTCGAGCAGCGTGGCGGAGTACGCTCTAAACCTCTGCTATTATTATTTGAAATGGCTTAAATTAGTGATGCTTACAACACTATTAGCTAGTGGTATGGTTTAAATTTAAAATACCCACCGTACCACCAGAAGTACGGCCAGGGGTACGGTAGGTCTGAAGCGTTCAACGACGACGACAACGACCTTCATCATAATCACTTTAAGCCATTTCAAATAATATAGTTTAATATGACGAGCTCGGTGGTCGAATGGTTAGCAATGGCCACTTTGACTCCGAGCTCGCGGGTTCGATCCCCGCACAAGGCTAACAATAGATCTGATTAGTGTTTGAAGCTATGCGTTTATAGAACAAGCAGTTAGTCAATCAGTGAAATATTCACCATTTATACCTTACTCTTTTATTTATTTAAATGATACAAATTATTTCTTCATCGCCGGCGCTAAGGAGCGTCGTAAACTTTTATTACATGTCCAAAGAATAATCTCAAAAGATAAACAATGATAATCCAAATAGACATCACCGACTGCTAGGTCAAGACACTGTCGTTCAAACAAAATTGTCGCCCGAACAGTAAACACAGAGGGGTCTTAAAAATAGCCGGGAGTGCTCGTAAAATTTCAATAACCAGCACCCGCTTTAATCTTGTGTAAATTTGTCTCCTTATTGAGTTAGCTCTGCCGACCCCCGAATGGTCGCCGTGATGCTAACAATCTATTGACAATGATTCTTGGAAAATATTTTCCTTGAAATGGCTCCTTCTCGAAAGTAATCATTGCTGAGATTGTGGATTTTGCGAATGTCTTCCTTCTTCGCGAAATTGAGGAAAAATTTGCCTTTTATCTAAAGCGGAGTCGCTTACGATATCAGCATATTCACGTAGCTTAAAGGCCATTGACTTCACAACTGCCTTCTTCAACAGGTAGTTCTGATGCCTAAACGTACTCTCCAAAGCAGAGATATATTTTCTTCATCTTCGCCATTACGCTATTGACAGAGCGGTCGTGGTCGTCATGAGGGATGTGGGATCACACGTCAGTGAGAGATATGGGATCTGTCGCTGCTCGCTCTACGATGTTTTACCATCTTTCAAGGGTACTCCTAATGCACTCACGCGGAGAACCGCCCACATCAGACTTTATCTGCTGACCTAGCAAATTCGCATAATTGATCTAATGACAGATATATGCTAATTGTACATTAAGCATTCAGTTCATCTGGATGAACAGCCATCGCGCTACCGTGCTACGTAGGTCCTATACCTAGCAGCACTTGTGTTGCTGCAGGAGCATGATAGATTAACTTTGGCTCTAGAGATGGTAAGCAACTTACTATTCAAAGTTTGTTACATCATTATTCAAGAACTTTGCAAGTTTTTCTACTTTTATAATGTGTAGTTGTGAAAAGCGGAAAATAGAAAAAAAAGAAAAGAAAATATATTAGATACCGATCTACAGCCGAATCGAGTAGATTTTCTTTTCTAGGTGTCTGCACACCTTAATAAAATAATTCATTAGTTTTTACAAGCTGTCAAAAAGCATCATGTGCGAATAATGTACTAAATAGAAGGCTTCATACTTTTAGCCCACTTGAGACAAAATGTTTTTAAGCTATTGCATAGCTTCTATCGCGGGCCTTGAGCGCGGGGACCGAATCCAGAAATTCCGTAACGAAAAAACCTCACGCTCCCCACTCCGACGGGCAAGGAGGTGTGGCTTGAAGGCCGTGCATCGTCTAACGTCGTTTCAGTTCGGCAGTCTTCGACACGGCGTTGTGTGCGTGCGATTAGACGTATTGTACGACTCTACGAAACTCGTTTTATTTATTTAATAATAGAAAAATTTGTTTTCTTATCGGTCACCACGCTCAAAAAGTGTAACTTGAATTAATATCAAAGAAAAAGCAATACTGCATGAATAAAATAAATAAATAAAATTATAATTGCATAAGTTGATACAAAATGCTATGCAATAGCTTTACCGCGGCAGTCCCCGAGTGCCACACGTCTTTTTTTTTACGTTTCATATATATAAAATGCATTTTTTATTTTAAAATTGACTGTAACTTCTCTCAGTTGGAGCATCAGAGATGTTTTTTTAATATGTATATTAATGAAGCAAACATTATTAATTATTTATGACGAGCCTGCTGGTCCAATGGCTAGCAATGGCCACTTTGACTTCGAAGTCGCGGGTTCGATCCCCGCACAAGACAAATACTCGTGTACATGTTGTATTTTTTATGTATCTTATGTATATTTACAAAAAAAAATAAGTATAATATAGGTTATCTAGTACCCACAGGCTTTGCTTAGTTTTGGGACTGTAGGGCAGTGTGTAATTTGTCTATGAATATTAATTATAATACAGTCTATTCCCGGATTGTGTATTCCAATTGTTGAACTGAAACATTTTTTTTTCTTTTGCAGGTAATGCACACAGTTGTCATCCTTGAACGTCATGTATCGCTGTTATTTGTAAGTACTTAAAAATCTAATTAAAGAGGCTGATATGTTTGTCCGGATTCTCATCTCTCATCTGCAGAACTCATAATTTGATGTATATAATTATGGTCACTCATAATTTGATGTACAGAAGTATATAGGGTAGGCAATGCGTGAGTGATGTATCTAGTGTCGCAGCCAATATATCCTTAGTTTTAGTTAAGCATATTTATTTATTATTTACATTCAGACGAGCTCGGTGGTCGAATGGTTAGCAATGGCCACTTTGACTCCGAGGTCGCGGGGTCGATCTCCGCATATGACGAATATTTGTGTGCATGAACATGTCTGTTTGTCTTGATCTGGGTATTTTCTATGTCTTATAAGTATATTTTTACAAAAAAAAAATGTATTTAAGTACATTTATCAATTGTCTAGTACCCATAGTACAAGCTTAATTTGGGACTAGATGGCGCTGTGTAAAATTGTCCAGAAATATTGATTTATATTTATTATTTATTTATTCATATTTCGACATGTACCTATTTGTAAGTACTTTGTATGTATCTATTTCGTTCCGGTCATTTCGTCAAGGCATATGACATATTCCAGAAAGTTTTTTGCCCCAGGGTCTCCACTCGACAAGACTTTTACAGCACGAGTTACTTTTTCGGGCTACGCCTCACATTATATACGCGCATAGGTCAATTTTCTGACAGCGTCGGAGCCCTTACTTTGCTGTCGAAGCCAGATGTTTGTTTTGTGGTCTCGTAGCGTGACCGCGACAATTTTCCTCTTTTGGGGCCGTCCATTAATCACGTGAGGCTCGAAAGAGGGGGGAGGGGGTTCGACAAAAATCACGAAACATCACAAGGGGGGAGGGGGGGTGTAGTAAGATATCACGTGTATTTATTTTTTTAAGTGTTTTCCATCAGGCGGACCGTATGCTCGTTTGTCACCTTAGTGGTGTAACAAAAATCCTTATTAATATTCTGAAAATTTTAAGATTCTTTGTAAATACAAAAATTCACGTGATTTGAGAGAGGGGGGGGGGGGGGTAGCCTTACACCTCACCAAGTATCACCAAGGGGGTGGGGGGGTGTTAAAAATGCAAAAATAAACCTCACGTGATTAATGGACGGCCCCTTTGTTGGTCTTTGAACCACCGTAGTATTTGTAGGTTGTCTTTGATGAACGCCTATGTCACGACGCCATAGTCATATAACTCGATGTTTACTGAAAGGTAACGGTAGAAAGCGCAAAGATTGCACTATGGGTACTAGACAACTGATAAATGTAATTAAATATATTTTTTTATAATACATAGAAAACACTCAAACCAAGACAAACAGACATGTTCAGGCACACAAATGTTTGTCTTGTGCGGGGATTGAACCCGCGACCTCGGAGTCAAAGTAGGCATTGCTGACCATTCGACCACCGCGCTCATCATTTAACAGCTAATTTATTACAAGTGTATTACGTTACGATGACAGCTTCACATTAGGCGGGCCGTATGCTTGACTACCACCCGATGTAGTTAGTTTAAAAAACAAAACATAAAGTACGATTGATAGGGTACCACGTTACGTTTGTACCGGAAACGATTGTGCGCCACTCAAATGTCAAAATTTCACCCTTCGTATGACAGGTGAGGTGCAGCGGAAATTAACGAGCCCTTATCATTCGCCCTAAATTACCATTTCCTCCCGGAAGTGTATCCCGGACCGCGCCGGTGGCAATTAATTACTGAACCACCGGCACATGATTACTATATTTATTTGTCTCTTGTGTGGTATTTTTTAAAAGCTATTGTAATTTTTTACCATTCGGGTGCCAAATAAGCATACGACCCGCCTGATATAAAGCGATTACCGTAGCTTGTACACATTATTATTACAAGGAGATTCGCGTGTTGCCATCCTCGCTGCCAATGCGTCATCTTCTCATGACTGAGGTGACTTTGAGTAGTTGTTAGGAATCTGCGGTGAGATTGTTTTTTCACAAAACTACCAATTTGAAATAAAACGTTTAGTTCTATTCATACATACATATATATAGTTTATTCATATATGGAGTATAAGTGGCTCATCAACATCTTTGAACCAAAGCCAACTTCACCTGCACGCGGTGCACCCTGCTGACTGATAATCGAAGCTCTGGCGAAAAGAGAGGTAGGGAGCGTAATTGTAAGCTACCCGACTGGGGAATGTACCTCCACCTCACAGAATACCGCAGCCAAATAACAATTTTGAGGGTTGTTGTGTTCCTGCGAGTGAGTGAGGTCACCAGAAAGGAAGGAAGGAGATGCTGCGTTGGCAGCGGGGGTGGCGGCGCGCGAGCGATATTTTATGTTACGAGCTTTATATGGCTACGGTAACCGCTTCACATCAGGCGGGCCGTATGCTTGTCTGCCACCCGACGTAGTATAAAAAAAAACTTAACATAGCGGCTTCGCTTCGCCTGATGGTAAGCGTAACGAGTACCTACGCCAAATTGCAGCGGCAACTGACAAAAGACTAGACTAGTGTTCTGTCAGTCGAGCAATTGATCGATTTCAGTAATAACGTTGTTTCTGTTACCGCGGCCACTGGAATGACTAATGTCATTACAAACCACATTTCTGTCTTGTCGAACAGACAAACAGTATAATTTTATGTATTGTTGCAATGTTATTGTACAGTAAATTTAGCGCGTGCTCATTGTAAAAGACATAATAAATAAAAAAGACGTGTGGCACTCGGGGACTGCCGCGGTAAAGCTATTGCATAGCATTTTGTATCAACTTATGCAATTATAATTTTATTTATTTATTTTATTCATGCAGTATTGCTTTTTCTTTGATATTAATTCAAGTTACACTTTTTGAGCGTGGTGTCCGATAAGAAAACAAATTTTTCTATTATTAAATAAATAAAACGAGTTTCGTAGAGTCGTACAATACGTCTAATCGCACGCACACAACGCCGTGTCGAAGACTGCCGAACTGAAACGACGTTAGACGATGCACGGCCTTCAAGCCACACCTCCTTGCCCGTCGGAGTGGGGAGCGTGAGGTTTTTTCGTTACGGAATTTCTGGATTCGGTCCCCGCGCTCAAGGCCCGCGATAGAAGCTATGCAATAGCTTAATAAATATTGTCAGACAAATTACACAGCGCCATCTAGCCCCAAAGTAAGCGAAGCTTGTGTTATGGGTACTAGACAACCGATAAACATACGTAAATACATTTTTTTTGTAAATATATACAATACAATACATTACTCTTTATTGCACCAAATACAGGATGACAAAGTAGTAACAATGATTATAAAGTACAACGGGCGGCCTTATCGCTATAAGCAATCTCTTCCAGGCAACCTTTGGGTATAGGAAAAAAAGAATACATATAAGAGGTAGGTGGCGCAGTTAACAAAGTTAGGACATAATGAAAAACGAAAAAACATACACACATACACATTTGTAGATATATAAACATTAAACTTTACGGATAACCTTAAAGAATAACATCAAAAATTAAATAAATTATGCATTATACATGGAAGGAGAACAAGGAAAAATATAATATATAAGTATACTATACTGAGACCATTGAAAGGTAATAATCTTTGACAAGCTTCTTAAAATTATCAATTGTTTGAGCTTGTCGTATATCAAGCGGAAGAGAGTTCCATAGTTGGACAGCCTGAACACAAAAGGATTTGGAAAAGAATTGAGTGGAATGAGAGGGAGTTACAAGACGAAGTTGAAGAGCACTACGAATATTAACGCCTCGGATGTCAGAGTGGTATGTGAAGGAATCTTTAAGATATAAAGGCGTGGAGGGATTAAAAAGGACGGAATATAACAAGGCGAGAATATGCAATTTCCTGCGAAAACGAATTGGGAGCCACTTGAGCTGAGAACGAAAGTGAGAAACATGGTCATACTTACGAAGCCCATAAATGAAGCGAATACAGAGATTTTGAAGACGCTCAAGTTTACAAAGTTGCTCTTCTGTGACGTCGATATAACATGAATCTGCATAATCAAGGATCGGGAGGATTATAGACTGTGCAAGCGCAATTCTGGTGTCGATTGGCAAGAAATTTCTAAGCCTCCTGAGTGAGCAGGTGGCTGCAAACATTCTCCTACTAACCTCGGCCACTTGAGGAATCCAAGAAAAAGTTTTATCGAAATAGATTCCCAAATTTTTTACCCGGTCGCTGTATGGAATATGTACCCCATTAAATATATACTTATGATACATAGAAAATACCCAGACCGAGACAAACAGACATGTTCATGCACACAAATGTTTGTCCTGTGTGGGAATGGGGTGTAAGTAGCTCATCAACATCTTTCGAGCTAAAGCCAACCTCACCTGCACGTGGTGCACCCTGCCGACCAGCTAACGAGGCGATGGCGAAAGAGAGGTAGGACGCAGTGAAAGATCACACTGTGCTTCTCTTTTACTTGTCAGATGGGGGAGGGGCATAGTGTGATCTTTCGCTCCAGGCTTGGCCAGCATCCGACTGGGGAAGTACCTCCACCTGGCAAAAAACCGCAGCCATAATGGCTATGCCGTGTTCCTGCGAGTTAGCTAGGTCACCAGGGCTATTTTAGAGGAGTTGTTATGCTGACGGCAGAGGGACCAGCGGCTGTCGAACCGCCGCTAGCGGTGTAGGCGCGGCGTGTTGGCGCGGCGGTCAGGGAGACCCGGTGAAACGGCTGTCCGCTGGCCGCCCGCAGGTTAGTAGGGTTCCCGAACCCGGGGATCACCTAATCTCCGCCCCGGGAGGCTGAACCGCCAGCCTGTGTAAAGTCCCTGTTGTAGTAGTCGTGCCGGAGGAGGAGACCGGAGTGGACCCGGCTGCTGCAGCAGGGGGGGACCGGGGGCCCTTCCGCCCGCCGCGCTAGCAAACCGCACTACCTGCACTGTGCTGCGGGGGTAGACACCGCGCTTTTCTTGTCCCTCGCGCCGTCAGTGAAACAACTTCTCTCATAATCCTCTTACCCCCTTTTAATGGCCAGGAACAAAAAAAAGAAGGTTTCTTCAGCGGCGTCCTCATCCACATTCGACGTGGACTTTTGTAATGTCAGAGGACTTCACACAAACATAAATGCAGTTCACCAGCACCTCGAAACTGCAAAGCCGACCCTCCTTTTTTTAACGGAGACGCAAATATCTTGCCCGGCCGATACTTCTTACTTATTATACCCCGGGTACAAACTTGAACATTCTTTTGTACGTCGAGCCGGGGTATGTATGTACGTCCGGGATGATATTTGCTGTCGACGTCTTCACGGCCTTGAAGACAGGGACCTGTCAGTGTTGTGGGTACGCGTGGATCAGGGCGGCCGCACCCGTATCTACGCGTGCCTTTACAGGTCTCATAGCGGTGATGCAGACACAACTCGGTTGATCGAGCACCTGCAATTGGCGACTGACAAAGTCATTGAGAGGTACCCCTCCGCGGAGTTAGTGATTTTGGGAGACTTCAATGCCCACCATGCCGAGTGGCTCAGCTCTCGGTCCACTGACTTCGCGGGGAGGTCTGTTCATGATTTTGCTCTGGCCTATGGTCTCTCACAGCTGGTGCATTCTCCAACGAGAATACCAGATATAGAGGACCATACTAGCTCTCTACTGGACCTTCTGCTGACCACACATCCGGATGGGTATACAGTCTCGGTGGATGCGCCTCTTGGCTCGTCGGACCACTGCCTCATCCGGACCCAAGTGCCATGCGCAAGCCCTGACCCACCCCGGTATACCGGATGGCGTCGTATGTGGCACTATAAGTCAGCAGACTGGGATGGACTGCGTGAATTTTACGCATCGTACCCGTGGAGGCGGCTCTGTTTCGGGTCGGAAAATATAGACACCTGTGCATCTGCTGTAGCTGAGACGATTTTGGCCGGGATGGAATTATTTATTCCAAACCGGCGGGTGGCTACTTCAGGTGCTAAGAAGCGGCCGTGGTTTAATCGGTCTTGCAGAGAAGCTAAACTTCGCAAGCAAACTGCATATGAGGCTTGGACCACGGCTCGTATTAATGGAGATCCTGGTGTTTCCGACTTGAAACGGGAGTTCAATGCTGCCTCGAGGTTCAGTAAGAGAGTAATTGCCAGGGCAAAGTTTGAGTTCATCGGCAGGATTGGTGAGCGCCTAGCTAAGCACCCATCTGGGAGCCGTGCTTTTTGGTCGCTTGCCAAGGCTGCCGAGGGCAACTTTTGTCAGTCGTCCTTTCCACCACTCCGAAAACCAGATGGTAGTCTGGCCCACAGTGCTAAAGAGAAAGCCGATCTATTGGGGAATCTCTTTGCCTCAAACTCGACTTTGAACGACGGGGACGCCGCACCGCCTTCCATCCCGCGGTGTGGTAATTCCATGCCGGAAATCTCATTTACTCAACGAGATGTTCGGCGGGCATTGCTATCCCTTGACGTTCATAAGTCGAGTGGGCCAGATGGCATTCCGGCAGTGGTGTTAAAGCTGTGTGCTCCTGAGTTGTGTCCTGTTCTTACGCGCCTTTTTGCGCTCTCTTATTCCACCGGGCAGGTACCGTCGTCATGGAAGACTGCGAACGTGCACCCTGTGCCCAAAAAGGGTGACAGATCAGACCCATCGAATTACAGGCCTATCGCTGTTACCTCCCTTCTCTCCAAGGTAATGGAGCGCGTCATTAACATCCGGCTCCTGAAATACCTAGAAGAGCACGACTTAATCAGCGACCATCAATACGGCTTTCGCCATGGTCGCTCGACTGGTGATCTTCTAGTGTATCTTACACATCGCTGGGCTTCAGCCGTGGAGAGTCAAGGTGAGGCATTAGCTGTCAGTCTTGATATGGCGAAGGCGTTCGATCGGGTCTGGCACCGTGGTCTTCTTTCGAAGTTGCCTGCATACGGTCTACCAGAGGGTTTATGCGCATGGGTCGCTAGTTTCTTGTCCTGCAGAAGCATTAGAGCCGTTGTGGATGGCAGTTGCTCCGACAGCATGGACATTAATGCTGGCGTCCCGCAAGGCTCGGTGTTGTCCCCGACGCTGTTTTTGCTGCATATCAATGATATGTTGTCCATTGACAGCATTCATTGCTATGCTGACGACAGCACCGGGGATGCTTATTATACGGGCCGCGCTAATATTCCCCGCTCTCTGGTGGAGGAGAGCCGCGAACAGCTTGTGTCGAAGATCGAGAGCACACTGGATAGTGTGTCCGATTGGGGGCGAAAGAACCTGGTTCATTTCAATCCCACTAAGACACAAGTCTGCGCGTTCACCGCTAAGAAAACCCCTTTTGCTGTGGCTCCTCAATTCCTAAACACACCCCTTACCATCGCCAAAAACATTGGGATTCTTGGAGTTGAAATCTCCAGCGACGTCCAGTTTCGTTGTCACCTGGAGGGGAAGGTCAAGCTGGCGTCGAAGAAACTAGGTGTGCTCAACAGGGCGAAGCAGTACTTCACTCCGCGGCAGAGACTTATGCTTTACAAAGCTCAAGTACGGCCGCATATGGAGTACTGTTGCCATCTATGGGCGGGAGCGCCTAGATACCAGCTTGCACCTTGTGACTCGATTCAAAGGCGCGCTGTGAGGATTGTCGACGATCCCAAACTAACAGACGGTTTAGAACCTTTAAGTCTGAGAAGAGATTTTGCGTCCCTTTGTGTATTCTACCGTCTGTACAATGGGGTGTGTTCAGAGGAGTTGTTTGATATGATGCCAACGGCCTCCTTCTACAGTCGCACCGCTCGCCATCGACAGGGAATTCATCCTCACACATTGGAGCCTAAGTGGTCACGTACCGTGCGGTTCCAGAGAAGTTTTCTCCCGCGTACTGTCAAGCTGTGGAATGAACTGCCTGTCGAGGTTTTCTCAGGGGACTACAGCATGGGGTTCTTCAAAAAGGGCGTGAAGAGGTTTTTACAGGGTCGGCAACGCGCGTGTGATGCCTCTGGTGTTACAGGCGTTCATAGGCTACGGTAACTGCTTTCCATCAGGCGGGCCGTATGCTTGTTTGCCACACTAGTGGTATAAAAAAAAAAAAAAAAAAAAAAAAAAAAATCGAACCCACGAGCGTTGGTGTCGAAGCCGCGTCATTGACCGCTACGCCACCGAGCTCGTCATTATAATAATAGACATGATAAGTACTATAATTTTATATAAACATTTTATTTTCTGGACAAATTACACGCGTCTAGTCCCAAACTAATCAAAGTTTACACGCATCTAGTCCCAAACTAATCAAAGCTTGTACTATGGTCACTAGATAACTAATATTACACTTAAATACTTTTTTTTGTAAATACATACATTTAATACATAGAAAACACCCAGACTTATAATATTTACCATTTTTTATTTATTTTCTGTAGTATTCACTTGGAGCCAAAACCTGCACATGGTGCACTCTGCTGATTTACTAACGAGGCTCTGTCGAAAGAGAGCGGAGGGGCATAGCTTAATTTGAAGCTGCCCGACTGTTAGTTTCTCCACCTCAAAGCAGCCAAATAACAATTCTCTTGTAAGTTGTTGTTTTCTTGTGAGTGAGTGAGGTCACCAGGATGGAAGCTGCTGCGTTTGCAGCGGGGGTGACATGCGCATGATATTTCATATTGCAAGTGCTTATATTGCTACTGTAACCGCTTCACATCAGGCGGGCCGTATACTTGCCACCCGACATAGTATAAAAAAATACGGTGATATACGTCCATCATCATCATCATCATCATCAGGTCATTTTAGTCTCCACTACAGGAGCACGACCCTCTCGTCCGTCCCAGACCGAAGGAGGATTTGGCCTACACTCCCCACGATGGACAGACGGGTTGGTGAGGCCTGATCGATGTTTTATAATGTATTTCCCGCAGTCGCCTTGAACGACATCCACGGGAAGAGACGGAGTGATTCTATTCTAGTCTGCCGGAAAGCACACGGCCATACGGCCGTCGTAGTAAATAATATCTAATAAAAACGATAAGAAATATGTAAGCATATAAGACTTGTCTCGTACACTCAGTGAATCAATGGCAAAATATAGATGTATTTAATTTTCATGACGAACTCGGTGGCGTAGCGGTCAATGACGCGGCTTCCACACCAACGCTCGTGGGTTCGATTCCTACATAGGACAAACATTTGTGTGCATGAACATGTCTGTTTGTCTTGGTCTGGGCGTTTTCTATGTATCATAAGTATGTATTTACAAAAAAAAAATGTATTTACGTATGTTTATCAGTTGTCTAGTACCCATAACACAAGCTTCGCTTACTTTGGGGCTAGATGGCACTGTGTAATTTATCTGACAATATTTATTTATATATAATATTTTATTATTTGAATCAAAAATAACTACGAGTTCTAAGAAATGGGTGCGGCTGTATCATGAACACGGCCGTGTGTTGTACATACGTGAATACGTTATATGTACTAAAATTATCTCAAAACGGCAGCGCTTCCCCCTCCCCCGCACGCGAAGATCCATAGTCCTTACTTAGCGTAATAAATGCTTTGATCCTTCATCTATCCAGTGCTGTAATTGAATTTTGGATGGAGATGATAGATATGTGGCTGCAATATCAAATTGTATCACCGGATTTTGTTATCATTCGTTTTTTTGAATTGCCACTCCATGGCTTCCATAGAAGCAATTTTAAAGAGATATTCAAGTCAAAAAAAACTAAGCGGAAAAACATATTGTGAGAATTCGATAGACGTAGTTACATATGGCTGAGCAACAGGAGGAGTTGGACCCTATCTCGCAGTTTCTCGGTAGCCCGCAATGTAAACAAACAGCCCGCGGCAGACCTCGCATCAGCTTAAATATATTCAACCAGTATATTTCTCTAACCCTTACAAAAATATAGACAATACCTAATATTATCTGATAACTTTTATACAAAATATCTAACTAGCTTCCACCCGCGAATTCGCCCGTGTTAACTTTTTTTTAATATACAAAGTATCCTAGGTCCTTCCTTTCAGAATATGAGCACAAAGTTTCATGATGATCGGTTGAGTAGTTTCGTCGTGAAAGCGTAACAAACAAACTCACATTGACATTTATAATATTAGTAGAGATAGTAGGGATTAACTAAGTCAAAAACTGCTTCTTTGTTCAATTTGGAACATCTCTAGGAATCTTCTGTGGTATTAGAATGAACGACAATCTTGCAAGAGGCGGCGATTATTATTTATTTTGTGAATAATCTTATTCACTTGGTAAAAGTCTGCACCGAAAAAAAAATTTAGTCTTTCCGCAGAATAGAATGGAAGATTACCTTCGAAAAGGAGGCGAAATATTATTTATATATTGTTAATCAATCATGTTATATGTTGTTATATGGTAATAAATCTAACCCATTCGAAGAACATTCGGATATTCCTAGTAAAGAGCACTCAGTGAAATTTTCCTTAAAGTCGATTGATTTCTCTTAGAAAACTTATTTAATTACTTTTCGAGCGAACGGTGCGTTCGAATTCCTAGTGTTTGATGCATGTGCCCGCCCTAAACGTGACTGTATTAGCGAAGTCTTCATTGGTCATTCACTCGCCATAAAATTTTTTTTAGCCACGGCTGCGTGCAGATATTTTTTTCTTTTTAAAACGTCAAAAATTATATAAAAAAGAACGTCAAAAACGTGTAAAAATTCCTACTACTGTGTCTCCTGTGTAGCCAGGACTACCAAGAAGGCAGTGAACAATGAAGCCCATTACAGTCCTGGGGGTAAAACTACGGCTCACGACGAATTTAATCAGAAAACAATTGTAGGAGTAGGAAGCTTTGGAATTTGGCTTCCCCACTTGGCAATGTGAGAGACAGCAAATAACAAATAAGACATTAAAACTCCTTGAAAGAGATAGCTAGTCAAGTGAAGCTCAACTGCCTTGCACCACGGGTGATTAAATATACACTATTGGAGACCTACAACTGTGAGTTGTCGCCTAACACATTGATTCCAGTAATATTCATTATGAAAATTTGATATGAAATCACCTAAGCGCCTGGTAATCCTCCCTTATTTCTACCAAATCAGAATAAATAAATAAAAAATAAATATTTTCAGACAAATTACACAGCGCCATCTAGCCCCAAAGTAAGCGAAGCTTGTGTTATGGGTACTAGACAACAGACAACATACATAATACACATATACTTACATTTTTTTTTTGTAAATACATACTTATGATACATATTATAGAAAACACCCAGTCCAAGACAAAAGACATGTTCATGTTTGTCCTGTGTGGGAATCGAACCCACGAGCGTTGTGTCGAAGCCGCGTCATTGACCGCTACGCCACCGAGCTCGTCGAAGAATAGTATATAACTCCGGATACCACGTCTATTGAAATTAACATATCGTCTCGCTCCCGACGCCAAAGACTGCACTCCCGAAGAACGTGATGTGGTATTTGTTCAAATTTATATTTGCCGTTAAACACACAAAGGGTACGGTACAAGTTTAAAAGAAAATACTTTGGTTTTAAAGTTGTTTTAAAGTTGGCCCACTTGTTGTTCGAAAACGATTCGCTATTACATGAAGAGGAACTACTGTTATTTTTCTACTGTGGCAATGATTGAGCGAGCAGTGAAGCACATTTTTTTTTGTAAATACATACTTATGATACATATTATAGAAAACACCCAGTCCAAGACAAAAGACATGTTCATGTTTGTCCTGTGTGGGAATCGAACCCACGAGCGTTGTGTCGAAGCCGCGTCATTGACCGCTACGCCACCGAGCTCGTCGAAGAATAGTATATAACTCCGGATACCACGTCTATTGAAATTAACATATCGTCTCGCTCCCGACGCCAAAGACTGCACTCCCGAAGAACGTGATGTGGTATTTGTTCAAATTTATATTTGCCGTTAAACACACAAAGGGTACGGTACAAGTTTAAAAGAAAATACTTTGGTTTTAAAGTTGTTTTAAAGTTGGCCCACTTGTTGTTCGAAAACGATTCGCTATTACATGAAGAGGAACTACTGTTATTTTTCTACTGTGGCAATGATTGAGCGAGCAGTGAAGCACCTTCCATTCCAAAGTTTAGCTACTGTTATCTCTACTCTTCTCTCGCTCGACTGGCCGACGTTCCGCTCGGCTCGCTCGGTTGTTATTCCGGGGCGATCCTCCCTGAAGCGCGTCTGTTTGTTTTCGATGCATAATCAACCACCCTTAATTGAGACGTTTTCTTTACACGCTGTTTATTTTCCTGTATGATATACTGTGAAATATTGCCGCTTCGACAGTTATGACAACAATTTATACGATTGCTTATAAATATTTTTATTATTTTGTAAAGGAATATCTAATTTTTATTCGAGTATTGGATGCCTTTGAAGAACCCCATGCTATACGAGACTAGAGCATTTTTCAAAATAGACGTGAAGAGGTTTTTACAAGACCGCTAAGGCACGTAAGGGGGGTGTAAGTGGTTTATCAACATCTTTGAACCAAAGCCAACTCCTCCTGCACGCGATGCACCCTGCTGACTGACAAATGAAGCTCTGGCGAAAACCGCAGCCAAATAACGGTTCCCTTGAGGGCTGTTGTGTTCCTGCGAGTGAGTGAGGTCACCAGAAAGGAAGGAGATGCTGCGATGGCAGCGGGGGTGGAGCGGCGGCGCGCGAGCGATATTTTATGTTGCGAGCGTTAATATGGCTACGGTAACCGCTTCACATCAGGCGGGCCGTATGCTTGTCTGCCACCCGACTTAGTATAAAAAAAGTATTGCCACAATGTTATAATAAAGCACTTATGATGTTCCACACGTATTGCCTTTCATGTTACAAGCGTCCATAGACTCCAGCAACTCTTTATCATAAATTTTTCCGTATTCTTGCTTCGTCATCATCTTTATCATCGGCCACTGTAGAATATAGGGCCACCTACGGCCAGACCAATGCCTTCCACTTAGAGACCGATGACCTTCAGTCATCGCGCTTAAGTCAGTCCACTATAGTGTCAGCTTGATGACTTTAAGAACTCTCGCGACGGCTTTGGTTCTCCTTCTAACTTCCTCGTTTCTAATTCGTTTCTTAGAAATATTTCGAGTACAACTCTCTACAGCTCGACTGCTCTCAGTTCGACTTTCAGTTTATGGACTATCCGGATCAGAATCCAAGTTTCTGCACCATAGGTCATGGCGGGCAGCATTAGAGAACATTTTATATCTCTGCAACATAGTGATAAACTCATAACATGATGAAATTTAAATTTCATCTCCAATTCAACCTGAAATCATTTCCTTATCAAGACATCTCAGATAATGACTTCATTTTGCCTGATGGTAAGCAAATAGAAGAGGCCAAATCATATCGGCATCAGCAAAAGACCTTAGTGCCCTGACAGTTGACATTGTCATGCTGGCTCGCAAGGTCCGTGGGGACGCTTCACGCTGCGCTTGAAGGATCCAGTAAGAAGGAGGAAACACATGTTCCGGCAGTTCGTTTCACTTTTTTTAAGTACAACAAGGATAGGAGTTGCCGAACTTTTTAGTACTCTAGGAAATATTCAACAGTGAAACTCTGAGATCACAATCCGGCGCGAGAAGTTCTTTGACGATAAATATGTTAAGCGATGCAATGCCTTTGTGGAATTGAAGATGTTAAAGGTTCTTGGTCTTCATAGTCGAATCATACGGACAGTCCGCCTCTGCAACCTATCAAGATCCGCGAGACTATCCACCCAACGTGTATTAAAGCTGCTTTTAAGTCAGAGAAAGTAAATATATTGTGTAATTTCATAATAATACTACTCATTGTATTCTTAGTAGGCTCTTTACTTGAGCAATCACTCAATTCCATCTTAGATAATACCATTATGCTAGTATATAGTAAAACAATGAATACATTTGCCGAGCTCAAACACGACTTCATCCTACACAAACTTGCTTAATCTGCTAGCATTGTTGAGACACACTGCTTGTCCAACTAGCCAACTTATTGTATTACATTTTTTAGGTCCGAGTTGAACAATAGCTTGCAGTTAAGGTTACTTTAACGTCAATGATGGCCGGTACGATTCTGCACAAAACTAATGTTTCTCACATATTATTTTATTAAACTACGTCAGATGGCAAACAAACATACGGCCTACCTGATGTGAAGCGGCTACCGTAGCCATATTAACGCTCGCAACATTAAATATCACTCGCACGCTGCCAACCCCGCTGCCAATGCAGCAACTCATTCCATTCTGGTAACATCACTCAGTCGCAGGAACATAACAACCCTCAAGGGAATTGCTATTTGGCTGCGCTATTCTGAGAGGTGAGGGTATTACTCCTATTGGGCAGCTTACAAACACGCTATTCTCTGCCTTTCTTTTGTCAGAGCCTCTATCGCTATTAGGCAGAGTGCACCAAGTGCAGGTGACATTAGCTAAGGCTTTAAAGATCGTGATGAACCACTTACACTCCATTTGGAGTAATAGAGACCTAATACATCACTTTGAGATCCCGTGTTAGCGGCGATAATATCTAAAATGATAATGAAGCTTATATCCAGCACTGGATAGATACAGGCTGATGATGAATGAATAAACTCAACACTAGTGACTTAAATATACGAAAAATCCACACCATAGATGAGTTATTACCATGTATCGCTTGTGGTTGTTACTTGCTAAATTACTAGACAGTTAAATTACAAAGTTATCAAACAGGGAAAATCAAACTCGTACAGACTTGTGTAATTAAACGGTGGAACTAGCCTGCGTAAAGTATGATACCGATCAAACTGGCCTCGTCTCCGCCCACTCTATTCATTACGATATTATTTATCAACTGCAGGAGGTTCCAATGGCTTAATTATGGCTTTCGAGATAATTAATACATTGAGAAACGCCAGCTGTCCTTTGACAGTCCACTATTTAAAGTACATTTTGATAGTGTCGCAACGGAATTCAAATTTTAGACGTTTGGATATTTTAAAAGTGGTTATTTTGTTTCACTAAACCCCGGCCATGTGATAAAAAATTATGCATGTAACTTTATTTTAAATTAAATGAGAAACATCTCATGCGGCTGATCAGATCAACTATTGTTGCGACGGATCGTAATTCTGCGACTATCTCCCCACTCAACTAGGCGATATCTCTACTTATCAAGCAATTTTTGCTTTTCTATTCAGATTAATTAAAAAAATTCACAGATACCAGGCGTCCCGTGACTGGTTATGTTGTCTTTTATTTATAAAACTGCACGCAAATTTGACAGCTTCTTAGTTTCTAGATGGACAGACGATCCTATAAAAATCGCTGAGAACCGATGGATGCAAATGATAAATTGTGGACGTGTTTATTCATCATAATAAACAAAGAAGACAAAGAGGCCTGTGTTCAGCAGTGTACGACGTTTGGCTTAATGATGATGAACCTTTAGTTATCCCGCTGCAGGGATATGGGTCTTCTCTCGAAAGGGTTTGCAGCGTACTCCACCACGCTGCTCAACTGCGGGTTGGCGGAGAAGAACTAATTAGTCAATATTTAAACAAAGTGTAGGTACTTCAGGATCATAACTCTTTCTTTGCTCAAAATGTGTTTGTAGCGCATTGTCTTTCACTATTTCAAGCCTTCCAAAAATTATAATCGATCATCTAATAGTAGGTAATTAGCTCTCGCTGACTATTATCTTAGATTATCAATTGGTCTCCGCTCTGCTTCGACTAGATGCCGCGGCGCACTTGTACATTGCAAATACTACGCCGAACTCGGCGTACCCGAGCCTGTTGCAATACAATTCTTCACGCACACTAGCATCTCTGCACATTGTTTTACGCAAACTACAATATTGAATTGCCGCTTTCACGGAGCTGTTGTTTTTAGATAGTGCGGCATCTAGTCGATGCGGAGCGGCGACCAATTATTAATCTATGACTATTATATTAGTTTTAATACAATTTTCAACGATGATATTTCGTCGTCCAAACATGAGAACCATGTGTAACACACCTGCAGCATCGAATGCAAATGAGTGCGTCCCGTCCATCTGTTTTCACTTATCCAATTTGTTGGCGAGTGGTGCGCAGTGTCAGTGCGGTGCGCTTGCTTGCCGAATTAACGTCACGTGTGTAGTCCCGGCTCGCTGCTATTGCAACTAAGTGGCATTGTATATTAATGACGAAAAGCAGCTGAAGTTTATGTTCAAGTTTGTTAGATGCGTGCAGGCAGAAGAGCAGTATAATGTTAAATCAAAACATAAAATAAATATCTCTTCATTAAAAGAATTCAAGGTAATGTAATGGTTGCTCCGTCTCTGGGCAATTGGCATGCCCACCATCAAAATATAGGTGCATGCAACCGCAACTGATATTGCCCCGGCTGTTATAGTCACTGCGGCACAAGAGAGGTAATCCAATCCAAATTCTTATCTATCTCTGTAGCAAATTTCATCCAGATCCGTTGATACGTTCTGGCGTGATTGAGTAACAAACATCTAGATTGAAATTATAATAAACACGGGAATTAACGCGATCATGCATGTAAGGTAGTTTTACATACCTTTATTATTGCCTGACGTTTCGACCAGGTTGCACCGGCCGTGGTTACAGGCTGACTGTCTCAGCGTTGTCACTCTGTCTCCGTTGTCGAGGTCGATGAATCTTCATCAACCTAAAAGTTATTATAACAAACATCTATCCATCAAAGCTTTCACATTTATAATATTAGTAAGATTTCAGTTTATTTATTTTATTTTTATACCTTTATATCAATAATTAATTACAGGGTTATTTTAATCCTGCGAGTAAGTGTAACCTGAAAAGTACCTGAAAGGAACGAGTGGAAATACACTCATACAAAAGAATGACATATGACGGAAAAATCTATTAGATTAAGTGTGGAATCCCCTTGGGACTTATTATAACCATAAAACATGTCTCAGAAGCCGCTTAGAAGCGCTAATTTATAGGTCCAAAGACCGCACCGGTCGATCGGGTGAGTGAGGTCACCTGGAAGGAAGTAAAGGTTCTGTGGACAGCGTGGGTGGCGGCGCGCAAGCGATATTTCATATTGCGAGCGTTTATATGATTACGGTTACCGCTTTACATCAGGCGGTAAAAAAAATTGGTTGTCTGGAAAGTCGGTTTACGGACGATAATTTTACGTGATAACGTTATGAGAAAAATCGGCCGATAGAGTGGAATAGAGATAGATGCGTCAAAGCTGAACGCTTCGATCGTGCCTCTCTATCGCAACTAATCGAAGTAACAAACTTTAAAACTATAAGCACTTGCGTACTTTGTGCGAAGTATTCTCCGCGCGAATTGCTAATATGTTTAAAGTTAGTTACTGTCAACATTTCGACATAATCGGTTGTTATGTTTCGCACAACATGGAAATTAACTGTTCGCTCGTGTACCTCATAATTTATAGCCATTGATTATTACTGTTATTGTTGTATTTACTCAATAAACCTTGTTGTTTAAATTTCAGAGTGTCAAAGTCGATTTAAGTCGCCCTTTGTTGACTCCCACGAACTTTCAGCTGGCTTCGCGAGTTCCAAGTTTTTGTTTATTAATATTTCTGTCATAATAACGTGTTATTGTAGTCAAATTGATAACTTTAAGCCCAAACTTTTCATAAAGTTGGTCTAACTCCTTTGTGTGAGTTTTGGGGCAAATAAATATCTCGAGACAAAGGACACGGCCGAAAGTAAGCCGTGTGGTTTCCGGCAGACTAGAATAGAATCACTCCGTCTGGTCTGTCCCAGACCAGAGGGTCGTGCTCTTGGTGGAGACTAAAATGACCTGATAATGATGATAATGATGAAAGGACACAGCGCCACAAGGTTCCAAACTAAGAAAAGCAATAATGGGTACTGGAACCTCATTATCATCAGCTTGTATCTGTCCAATTCTTGATTCTTTCCCAGACGCTTTCGGATGTCCTGTCGCTTTTTTGAGGACATCGGTCACACTCGAATGCCCAACTGCCATCACTCTATTCGCGGAATTTTCTCCACCATCTTTATTTATGCTATATCGGGTGGCAAACTAGCATAAGACCCGCCTGATGTGAAGCGATTACCGTAGCCAAATCTGGCATCACTGAATACGCAGATGTGACCTATTGTCAGCTTGATGTATCTCTCCATAGCTCGCTGTGCGTCACTCACTTTTAGTCTGTGAACCAGCTCAACAGTCAACGTCCAAGACTTAGCACCGTATCATAGCGGGGGGGACGCACTGATTGAACACTTTGGCCTTCAAGCATTGGGTTTATCTGCGGTGAGGCTGTGCTATAAAGCTTTGCTTCGGGTTTTTCTAAGGGATCGAATAAGGCACGAAGAAATTCGTCGGCGAACCGAAGTGGACGACATAACTCTCAGAATCAGCAAGCTAAAGTGACAGTGGGCTGACCACTTCTACCGAGTCAGCGATAGGAGATGGGGGAGGAAAATCCTAGAGAGTCTTAAAGAGTCATAGAGACACGTATGGGGCGACGAAGTGTAAGTCGCCCCATACGTGTCTCTATGACGCCCCATCTCTAGATGAACTGACGCCCTAAAAAAAACTGGCTGGCATGCGGAAAGCTGAGGATAGTATATGGTGGAAAGCATTATGAAAGGCCTATATCCAGCAGTGGGTAGATACAGGCTAAAAATGATGATGGCGACGAAAACCTCTTTTTTTTAATAATAAACTGCTTTACAATATTTTTCCAGCCGTTATAAGCCGTCTAGACGTCTGTGGAGGAGTCTGTATATATAGGCATAGGGAAGTAGGACCGACTTCACAGACTGCACTCTGCACTTTTGTGCACGGCCGAGAGGGTTAATAGATTTTGCACCTTGCTACATGTATATATATCACAGTGGCTATGTTTAGTGTTTTAGAAACTTCAGTATATGCAGGGATTTGTGTTAACATTATTTATTTAACTTACATATTATTCTAATATATTTAAATCTACTATTTGACATTGCATTTATTTATATTTACATTTATATTTACATTTATATTTACATTTATATTTATATTTATATATCAAAACAATACCTAAATAAATTGTTTGATACCTTAATTACGAAATGTATTTTCAAATTAAATTGTAATTATTGTATAACATATTTGATTATTAAAAAAACCGGACAAGTGCGAGTCGGACTCGCCCACCGAGGGTTCCGTAGGTACGTAGTATCATTATTAAATTTGATATTTTTCATTATAAATAGGAAATGATGCGTCGAAAAAAATAAATAAAATATATTTTGCAATGTGTACATCAAGCCCTTTCATATGATACCCCATTCGAACTAGTAGTTTCAATTTGAAATTTCGACACCCTATAGAAAATATAGACCCCCTATTTTTTAAGATCTATTTACAAATGTATAGTTTTGAGATTTATTCCTGTACTTGTAGTCTATAACGATGTTACTTGCCAAATTTCATAGTTCTAGGTCAACGGGAAGTACCCTATAGGTTTTGATTCCCTTGAGTGTGTCGAAATATGCGTTTTTTGCTGAATAAACGGCCGTAACTTTTTTCTACGTAAACTTAGCAGTTTGATTTTTTTTTAACTTCATGGGACCGTAGACCTGAGTATACAGTTCAAATTTCAGCTTGATACCTCCACGCATTCTCGACATAGAAATTCTTGACAGACAGACCGACAGACAGACAGACAGACAGACAGACAGACGGACAACAAAGTGATCTTATAAGGGTTCCGTTTTTCCTTTTGAGGTTCGGAACCCTAAAAAAGACACACTGGCTGGTTTCTTTCAAACATTTTAATTGAAGAAGAGAGAACATTTTAATTGAAGTGGAAGAGATTGTATTGTATATTAGAACGCCAATGGTCAATACCGAAATACTATTGTACAAAAAAAATACATAAAATAAGAATATAAGACAAAGATAATGTATTTCATAAAGCTCAAAATAAATATGTAAGATCAATATGCCATCTGGGTCGTAGAGACAAGGCTGTAAACCCTATTTCATTAAGTTAAGAATGCTCACTGTACCTTGTAATTTATTTGTAAGAGCCAATACTAATTTGTTTACAAATACAAGAAAGCTCTCGTAACTGCCATAAATTTTGTATTCCTCCTTCAAAAACTGGCTTGTATAATAATAGTGTTTTTATAATGGCACCTAGAGTATATAACAAGGTATCCAATGCAAGTATACTTGAAATTGACAACTTACTAACTTTTAAGCATAAAGTGAAAAACTTGTTAATTAATAAATCCTATCACTCAGTGAAGAATATTTAAATAAAAATTAAAATACTACTCGTATTATTGTATTTAAATGCCAATTTAATAATAGTATTTTGAAATAACATTTAATTTGCAATGAAATAATGTCAATTAATTTGTAATGAAATAATCCGTAGAGTATGACTAGCTGCTGTCATCATTTGCAATACCTGAATAATGGTGATAAGTTGAACTGTACTTGCTATTTAAAGATTTGATGTATATCTATGCTATCGATCTGATGCTATTATATATTGGCAAAATTTAATGCTGAGTATTGAAAAGATGTGAACCACTAGCCACATAGCAGATTTCTGCTTGTCAACGACGATATGCTATTGTTTTGTCTATTTAATAATTTCTATCGGACATAAAAAAACGGGTTGGACTCCGGGAGTGCCGGCAGAAGTAAAAACATATTTTTGAATATTTTGGAATGGTTAGAGAATAATTTCGCACGAATTGCTTTATTTATCAGTATAAAAGTACTATCATTTATGTGGTATAATACAATATTCATTTATTGCGCTATCGTACACAAACATGACGATTTATATTGCATTTTAGCAGGAGCAGGCATATATTTTCTCCGCGCGGTAGAGAGATTTATTTAGAGAGAGAGAGAGTAGAAAGTGATATTACTTCCTCTCCTACGCCGCACCGGCGGTCTACTCTCCCTCCGTCTTACGAATTTTTGATCAGGTCACGTGTCCTGATGCGAGTGTAACATTTTTTACCTATCCCAAAAAGTGCACAACGCCGCTAAAGAAGTTTTCACTTCAAAAAACTAAAAGAAACTATTGTATAAGTAGTATTTTATGTGCAATAAAGATAGTAACAATATCATTTCAACATTTTCTTTTGTAATAATATATCGGTACAAAGCGCGATATTGTCCACGGGATACACAACGTGCAATAATGCACTTTTCATAAGCCGCTCTCGAAGTATCGCCATTGTCGCACCCAGCGAAGAATAAAATTCCTAAGGATATGGCGCGGAGAGGATCGCGAATATAGCGATATGTCCGTAGACCGCTCGCAGACTTGCGGATGTGTCTTGCGATTAATCGTATACAGATTATTATTATTTTAGATTTCAAAATGGCCTCCCTTAAATCCCAACCGATGTGCTGAGTAAATAGATTGGCAAGTGAAACTTTCATCCATCTGAACGTCAATAAAAACTGAGTTCAGCCTTGTTGTCATGTAGTAGTGATTACTCAGAATTTCTGTAGTAGTTTTTGGGGTGTAAGTGGTTTATCGACATCTTTGAATCAAAGCCAAATTCACCTGCACGCGGTGCACCCTGCTAACTGACAAACGAAGCTCTGGCGAAAAGAGAGGTAGGGAGCGCAATTGTAAGCTATCCGACTGGGGAATGTACCTCCACCTCACAGAATACCACAGCTAAATAACAATTCCCTTTAGGGTTGTTGTGTTCCTGCGAGTGAGTAAGGTCACCAGAAAGGAAGGAGGTGCGTTGGCAGCAGGGGTGGCGGCGTGCGAACGATATTTTATGTTGCGAGCGTTAATATGACTACGGTAACCGCTTCACATCAGCCGGCCGTATGTTTGTCTGCCACCCGATGTAGTATAAAAAAAACAGAGTGTATAAATTTTGCTAGTGAAATTACTTCGAGTTGGTCAGTGCCCCACCTCTCTTAATAAAAATGATAGTATACTCGTAAATTGAACAGTCATGACAATGCGAGTGGTGCGTTGCAGTTGGCAATGATCCAGGATGATGTAGTGACCAGACACGCGCCAGACTGCCCTGCATAAATATTCAAGCACTCTTTAAGCGTCATTTAATCATCTATCAGTTCAATGATCGCCATGTCTTCGATGTTTGGCACGCCGCCAGCTCTGTATGACGACCAGACCCACCTCTAATATGAATATTACTCTTTGGCGAGGTGTGCCCCTATTCTTAGACTCATAAGTATTATCATCTTCTAAGTTCTGTTTTGTTCAAGCATCGGAATACACTTAAAGGTGTCGCGTGGACTAAACAATCACCCTTGAATGTCAAGCTTCAGCTTACCAAAGCCTGAAGCCTAAAAAATAAAAATTATGTGTCAAATCTAAATGTATTCCATTTCTTTATAATTATAATGTCTTGTGGAACAAATAAAATTTTATCGTGCTTTTTCTTATAAATTCCAAGGCAGCCATAGACTTGCATACACCGGCGACAGCCATGAACTTATTATATTCTTTCTCATTTTACAAGTACCCGCTGTTATTTCTTTACCTTTACAGGAGACGAAACGCTGATATCGTGCGGCCCGTCCTATATTTTTATTTGTCATAACTAAATATTAGCCGCCTTGGCGCATTGTCGGGCCGTGTGTGGCGCGCATTACTGCGGCAATGCGACGCTTGGCGCGCGGCCAGCGGCACACGGCGCGGCGTCAGACGCGCCTCTGTGCGGAATACTCGCACGATAACGTTATTAACAACACCGGTTGGATGCAGTATGTGAAGATGGTTTGAATGTGTTCGTAGGTTCGTTTTAGCATTTTGATAGCTACCTAGCATTTGAAATACGCGGATTCCCAAGACTCTTTTTAAAGTAAAAACTTTTGTTGGCGGGCTGTGCACTTTATTTTATAGTTAATTAATCAATCAGCAGCAGGGTGCACCACGTGCACCTGACTGACTAACAAGGCCTTGGCGAAAGAGGGCGAGCTTAATTGTAAGCACTCCGACTAGTTCAACGTTTTAATAATGTTATTCATATGCAAAACAATAAGGCTGTAAAATGATAATCCATCATTCCCCAGGCGAATTTCCATTTGCATTCGTCCATAAAACTGAAAATAAAATAATGAAATGTGGCTTTTCAGCCAAATGGATCCATTTACAGCGCAAAATGAACCGCCTGCAATGCCTGAATGGGACTGAATGATGGGGAAACTCCAAGTAAGCCTATAAATATGTCGGTGACATGTTTTTCTAACTTTACGGCATCTAAAAAATAATTTCAGCCTTTTCAAAAAAACCTCTGGCATGATTTGCAAGGAGTTTTAGTATATAAAACATTGTCCTAAGCTATATAAAACCAGAGCTAAGTATAAACCAAAACATAGGAATAAGTCGGTGAAATTTTCATAGAATTTCGGCTCATTTTTCTTCGACTTTCGTCCGTGAGATTTGCCGAAAATCCGAAAACGTTCAATTAGTCTTCAATTGTTGTCTTTTATTATTTATTCATGACGAGTTCGGTGGTCGAATATGGTTAGCAATGGCCACTTTGACTCCGAGGTCGCGGGTTCGATTCCCGCACAAGACAAACATTTGTGTGCATGAACAATGAACATGTCTGTTTATCTTGGTCTATCTATGCATTGTAGTTATGTATTTACAAAAAAAAAAATTGGGACTAGATGGCGCTGTGTAAATTGTCCAGAAATATTTATTTTATTTTAGATGATGTTCATGCACACAAATATTTGTCTTGTGCGGGGATCGAACCCGCGACCTCGGAGGAGTCAAAGTGGCCATTGCTAACCATTCGACCACCGGGCTCGTCTCATCGAAAATGTATCTACCAAAAAATTTAAAGGGCATTGAAAATGGGGACCTACTGGAGCGAACGAAAAAACATTTTCAATGTTAAAAGCATAAACAACAAAAATAGCCGTAAAGTATAAACCATTTCCAAATTACAAAATTTTGATTAAATGTGATTTGTTAGTTGAAATTAAAGTCGTCTTGAGAAAGCCTAGAAGCTGTAATTACGATTACAGGTTTGTAATTGCAGGAATTAATGGCCTAGCCTGGAATTAATGCTTGTCGTCTTGAGACGTACTATTAAATGCTATAAATCTACTTTGACCCACCGTCGAGGAAAACGGTACGAATCGTCAGAGGATCTCAACATAAGTCTGTCATGAATTGTATACTTTTATACTGCGAATTCCTCCTCTTGGACTTCATAAAATTAAATGTTCTTACAATTCTAATTCTGCCAGGCGCATTAATATAAAACACGTATCAGCAATATAACTGTTAAACAACTGCACCCAGCAAACAAACAGTTTCCTACCAAGTAGGTATCTTTCAAATGTATTGCCGGTGATGATTTAAAATGAAGTCATACTATGGCCTCATTCAAAAGTTCAAGATTACCCAGCGTGCTATGGATAGAGCATTTTCTGGAATGAGGAAAGCGGACTGGAAAAGTAGCAAAGGAAGGCTCCTTACTAGATCGGTTGATTATATAACGGAGCTCGAAGGATGCAAATAGCACAGGGCCAATCGTTATGGAAGTTTAAGATGCAGGTTTAGCAGTGAACATCTTTTTAATAACCCACCCATTTACCCGCCTGGAAGGTAGTATTGCCTCCAAATACCAGCTTGCACCATGTGACCAAGCGGATCTATTTACGGCGCACACTATTCAAAGATGAGCTCTGAGGATTATCGACGATTCATAGCCCACAGACGGTATTTAACTATTAAGTATAAGGACAGATTGCACAATATGCTGTGTTAAAAAGAGTTATTTGATATGATACCCACAGCCTCTTTTTCTTCCTCATACATTACAGCTGAAATGGCCTCGTGCGATGCTGTTTCAGTGGGGTTTTTTACCTCGAGCTCTCAAATTGTGGAATGAACTCTCTGACAAGGTTTTTCCACATAGCAGTTCGTGGTTCTTCAAGAAAGGCATAAAGGGTTTTTATTAAGTCGGCAACGCGTGGGCGATTTCTCTGGTATTGCAAGCGTGCCTGAGAGTAAGCAGCCTGTGATGGCTGCTTACTCTCAGGCAGGTCGTTCTTAACCACTCTAATGGTGTATAAAACCATAATAAATATGATAGAAGCAGCCTTCGGTGCTCTGTCGGTACACTTTTGGTTGGCTGCAGAGAACTTGTTATTGGGCCTCTGCTCTTGTTTTCTTCACTCCGCTGTTAACCGATTTTATTCACGAATTCAGCATCTTTACTTTTTATTGTCTTTGGTAAAAGGTATTAAACAAATTCTACTGTAAATTAATTTCAAACAGTATCTAACTTTCACCAACCGATCGTTTCACATAGAACGATAACCTCGAGTAATAAATATAATAATTTAATTAATAATTTTATTATCTCCGGCGGCTATCGCTAAACACGATAATTAAACTCCGGCGGAGTATTAGACATTGAATAATTCATGAGCGCGTCTCGGCGGACTCGGCCGGCGAAACTATTAACATTTTCATTATACGGTGTTGCCAGGAAAGCCGAGATATGGATGGGATCTGCGGTATTGGCGAATGTAAAGGCCGCTATACATGTGACGTGATTTCGTTGGATTTGTAGACTGACGTACTGGTCAATATTAGTTTTCTATTTGGTATAATGAAAAATAGATAGCAAGCTATGTTTTATTCAAAAGAATCTTTACAACGCGCAGGCTACAGTCGGCGTTGCTTAACTTGCGCATTCGATTAGATAGACTGACACGAGCAACAACGTCATCGAGCTCCTATTGTAAAATATATTACCAGCAGCAGTTGGGGGTCCTTTGACTCAAATGATGATGATGATGATACGTTAAGATTTTTTTTTTTCAATTTATTTCAAATTATTAGGTATTATGTGATTTTATTATCATTTTTTGAACCAAATGTAATATCGAATATGTAGAAACTATTGTCTCTGCCGATATTTACACAATCACGAAAGATTAAATTCCGTCTGTGGAAGTCTTCCAAAGGGGGTCTCACGTCACAAAAAACATACCCAAATAACAGTATTCTTGTCGGTTATGTTCCTGTCACCAATGAGTAGATGCTGCGTTAGCCTCAGACCAAGTAATTATATTTTTGCTATTGCAATTTTACCAATATGCAAGTAATTCGTCTTGAATTATATTTTAAGCATTGCATCAGGCGAGCCACTATGCTTATTTGATACCCGCCGTGGCTTATATAAAATACTCCGATAGTACCTATGAATTCTTACTAAATGCAATGATTTTATATCATCGATTCTAATTTGAAGAAATAAATATGAGACACGGCGTTTCGTTCGAGATGCAGTTGCCCGTTTCAATTCACGTTTTATAAAAAATGATTTTAAATACACCTAAATAAAATAAATATTCCTGGCCGAATTACACACTGCCATGCTCCTTAAACTAAGCAAAGCTTGTAGATATATGTGCATTTCTTTTTTGTAAATACATACATACTCGTATTATCATCAGGTCCATTTAAGTCTCCACTACAGGAGCACGACCCTCTCTCGTCCGTCCTAGACGGAAGGAGGATTTGGCCTACACTCCCCACGCTGGCCAAACGGGTTGGGGAGGCCTGATCGATATTTGATAATGTATTGTTGTTCCCTTAGTTCCCTTAGTCGCCTTGTACGACATCCACGGGAAGAGACGGAGTGATTCTATTCTAGTCTGCCGGAAACGACACGGCCAATAAAATACTCGTATAATACATACAAAACACCCAGATGTTCATGCACACAAATATTTGTCATGTGCGGGGATCGAATCCGCGACCTCCGAGTCAAAGTAACCGTTGCTAGCCATTCGACTTCCGCACTCGAAGTATTATTTTCGACAGAAGCCACAAAAATGCACATTTTGAAGGAGTGTCTGAGCCCTGAACCGGTATCGTGCTCGTGACTTTTCAATCACCAATACTGTGATTTATGCAAAATTTTCGAGAAATCACCGTAACTCGTGACTACAGACTGAAGTGTTGAACTCATGTCCAGTGGAATAACAATCGTACGCGTCAATTACGGCCCACATTCGCAACACCTCAATGCTTGCGAAATTGTCAGTTATGCCACAGAATAAGTTATATTATGCCTGAACGTGAGTGCGAAATATCGCGGACCGCCGACAGCGATACTTGACCGGGATTCAATAAAACACAGTCTAAACATTTACAGTACACTCATAAGTGCGTTATGAGTTTCAAGAATAATTGAAGTGATGGAACTTTATTGAATTAAACTGAACAGAATTGAATCGAAGTAGGTTAAGATTTTTAAATAATGGTTATGTAATAAAGATTTGATTTGTTTAGCATAATCTGTATAGCAAGTAGTACATACAATTAACCGCTGTCCTGGATTTATCACATTTTCTCAAAACTGCATGAATGGATTAATACAATTCTCAGGCCGTATTATTAATGCATTTGGTTTACTGTCCAATCGGCTGACAGAAGATTGCATCCAAATAACAATCCTCTTAAAAATTGGTGTATTTTTACACTGCGTTAGCAGTCAAATTATTACAGGCTACGGTAACCGCTCTACGTCATGCGGGCCGTATGTTTGTTTGGCACCCGATATGCCACTTTTAACTGTATTCTGTACAGTAAAAAATTAATGATTTATTTCTTTTATATGTAAAACCAGCTAAGCAATTTATTGACATTCTGCAGTCACAAGCACCAAGTAAATAAATGTATTTTAGACACCTTATCTGAACCGAAAGCTGTAGAGGTTATTTGCTCAGCACTAATATTATAGTCGATTTGTCCAGAATTATTTAGCTATTGAAATTGACGTTCCTTTCTCAGCTGTTCTTATAGGTACCTATTCAATATTGAGTGGAGAATAGGAAAATCTACAATGTACAAAAATGAATTGCCATATGTATGACGGAAATTCACTTGAACGGGTAGACTGATTTGACAGATTTTTCTTTAGAAAATTTTGAAAGACGAAAATAATACCAGAAGAAGTCGAGCCGGTTCGCTTGTAAATCCACATCCATACTTCTATACTTATTGTAAATGTAAAAGTTGTTTGTTTGCCCGTCTTGCACGACGAAAGGAACTAATGGATTAACATGTTTTTTTTTTACTGCAAAATTTATCCCGGAAAAACCACTTACCCCGCGAAAAAAAAGTTTTATTAAACTAAAAACGGCGCGGGTGAAGCTGCGGGTACCAGCTAGTTTTATATAAAGGTATATACGATTTATCGACAATACTATACGAAATATTTATACTGTACTTTGTACCCTGTGGTTCGTTTCCCACGAAACAAAGTCCAGCGTGACCGCACTCACCGCATTCACTACCAAGCTGAATACCGAACTACTTGTTGAAAATTTTCGTTGAAATACAAAGTAAATGTTCAATTGTGAGTATGTATAACGAGTTCGGTGGTGAAATGGCTACTTTGGCACCGAGAGTCGTGGATTCGCTCCCCGCGCAAGACAAACACTGTGTGCTTATGCACTTTTTTGTTCGACTATATCTACCCGGGTATTGTACTGCACAAAAAAGTATTTAAACAATTTTATCAGTTATCTAGTACCCATGGCTTTGCCTATTTTGAGACTAGGCGGCGCTGTTTAATTTGTCCAGGAATAGTTTTACTTAATTAAATGTCAAATTTTATATATGTTAGTTGATTTCTATCGCTTAGCAAGCATCAGGGGTGTAAGTCACTTACATGGTTAGAACCAAAGATAGAAAGATAGCTTTGGTTCTCAACATGGTGAGGTCACCTACACTTATTTCATCCTGCGGATTACCATAATAGGCTTTGTCGAAAGGAGTGGTCTAGACTTTGTCGAGGAGACTATATGAATATAACTAGCTTATTCTTCGTCCATGTGTATCCCAGTATCCCGTGGAAGTTTCTAAAATTTATTTCTTAAGGGGTGCCTAAATCATAATAGCTAACTTCATGAAAAATTTCAACCCGATCCATACAGTGGTTTGAGTTATGTGTTGATAGATCACTCAGATTGCCTTAATAACATCATCATCATCATCAGCCTGTATCTACCCACCGCTGGATATAGGCCTTTCCCAATACTTGTCACCATATGCGATCCTCCGTTTTCCGCATCCAACCGCTACCAGATACTTTTTTGAGGTCGTCGGTGTAAACCGACCGGTAAAGACCGTTAAAGAGTAATCTTTGAACTAATCCAACGGTCAACGTCGAAGTCTTTGCACCGTAGGTCATAGTGGTAAGGATGCACTGATATAATGTCCTAATATAGATGAAATAAATTTGAAATTCTTGATACGTGAGCAATAAACCAGTGCACAATTTATAATACAAAGCTAGCTATGCAGATTTCGTGGCAACTTATACATATACCAAGCGAAGACATACCGTCTGGCACGCTGCGAGTGATTGGCAGTTGGCACTGCGCCCGCCAGTTGTACTCTGTTCACATAATAATAACTGCGATGACAGGACTGAGGTAGATTAACCTTAAAGGTAATACCACACTAGGTCATTTCAAACGTTGCATCACTGTGCAACGCGGCGCGGCGCAGCATTTTCAGGGTTTCGTTTTTGCGCGTTTACCACTAAAATATCTCCATTCCTTAATACCCCCAGCCTTCAGAGCACTTCGCTCAATTTGCGCGAGAGCTTGAACATGCTAGGCATAGATATTCGCTGCAATCTTAACCAAAGGGAATATATTGAGAGCCTCATCTCACCAGCCTCAAAGAAACTCGGGATCCTGAACAGAGTGCGGCGGTTCTTCGCGCCGGACCAGCTTTGTCTTTAGTATAAGACTCAAGTTCGGGCCTGCGTGGAGTACTGCTCGCATCTCTGGGATGGTTCCGCCCAGTATCTCCTCGAGGCTCTCGATAGGTTGCAGCGACGAGCGGTCCGCATAATTGGTGACGAAGAGGTCACCAAGAATCTTGAACCTCTTAACCTCCGGAGAGATATTGGCTCACTGAGTATATTTTACCGCCTATACCACGGAGAGTGCTCTGAAGAACTGTTTTCCCTTATCCCTTCCTCCCCTTTCCGTCACCGAACAACACGTACTGGCTTGCGGTACCATAAATTCACCGTTTGTATCATTCCGTCGCGTACTAAAAAGTTTGGCAACTCCTATCTATGTCGCACCATTAAAAAGTGGAACGCGTTGCCGGCTATGTATTTCCTCAATCATAAAATATGGGATCCTTCAAGCGAAGCGTGAAGAAGCATCTTGTAGGCCAGCATGGCAGCGTCAACTGATAAGACATCTAGGTCTCTTGTCCGTTGTCATCAATCATATATATGATTCTTCATGTGTGTCTGTCTGTTACAGCCATTTTATATCTTTTTTTGCATTCCCTACGTAGTATTGTTATAAAGGTGTTTTATGCAGTATACAGATTACATGAGAATCCTGTTGGACATTGCAAAGATATCTTTCTTAACCGATTGAGTTATAGTTCACATGAACCAACCCAAACACCGACGCAATAGCCAAATAAATGAATTTTGAATATGGGGGTTAGTTTTAACGGCAAAGAAATTTAATAAAAAGTTTGACAAACTATTCCGTTCCATGTATTAAATGAAAGGGCTTGGCTTATAGCATTTTCCCACAGGGACGGATTAGGGTGGTCAGAACAAGTAAGATAGAAAGGATTATTTATTTTAACTGTAAGGAAGACGGGAATTACAATTAACACATTATAATTATAACTGATATAATGCGAAAGACTGCTTGCTTGTGTGTTTATTAATCTTTTTGTGACACAGTTAATAATGGACACTAAAATACTTTTCACTGCGACAAAATATTACATCGTATGCCGCCTTAGCTTTTTTTTTTATACTACGTCGGGTGGCAGACAAGCATACGGCCCGCCTGATGTGAAGCGGTTACCGTAGCCATTAACGCTGGCAACATAAAATATCGCTCGCGCGCCGCCACCCCCGCTGCCAATGCAGCATCTCCTTCCTTTCTGGTGATCCCACTCACTCGCAGGAACACAACAACCCTCAAGCGAATTGTTATTTGGCTGCGGTATTCTGTGAGGTGGAGGTACATTCCCCAGTCGGGTAGCTTACAATTACAATTACGCTCCCTACCTCTTTTCGCCAGAGCTTCGTTTGTTAGTCAGCAGGGTGCACCGCGTGCAGGTGAAGATGGCTTTGGTTCAAAGATGTTGATGAACCACTTACACCCCTAACTTGGTTAACTTAGTTGTTTAAAAAAATGGGGTGTGGCTGTGTCATGAACACGGCCGTGTGCTGTACGTGAATATGTGCACTAAAATTATGTCAAAATGGCAGCGCTTCCCCCTCAATCGTCCTTACTTACCGTAATAAATTCTTTGATCCTTCATCTATCCAGTGGTGTGATTGAATGTTGAATAGAGATGATAGTTAAGTAGCTGGGGTTGTTGTTCTAGTTAAGTAGCTGCAACACCAAACTGTAGGTATCGCCTGATTTTGTTATGATTAGTTTTTTTGAATTGACATATTCACGTCAAAATACCCATAATCATCCCACTGTTGGGATATGGGTCTCCCCTCAATCGAAGGTGTTTAGAGCATACTCCACCACGCTGCTCAACTGCGGGTTGGTGGAGGCCGGTGTTTTCAAGCCGCCATAAGGCCACTGACTTGGATTAACGACTGCGATCTAATGATAACAGCCGGGACCGGCGGCTTAACGTGCCCTCCGAAGCACGGAGGAGCTCGAGATAAATAAACCCATCCATAGACTGGCTGCGGTCGACGTTGCTTAACTGGCGTGTTCGATTAAACTGACACGCGCAACGACGCCGTCGACACAGCATAGCACAGACAAGTAGATTTGGTGCGCGAAACAACATAATATTGTCAGTTCGTTCGCCCACCAAATCTACCTGAGCGTTCGTGTAAATGACGCTTTCCTGTGTGCGTGCGCCGATTTGGGCGCTAGTATGAAGTCAAACTACTGGTTGTGTTACTATGCTGTGCCGTCGAGCTCTTCAAAATACCTTACTCCCACGTAAATGAAATACAAACGAAATCACGGGCGGAGTTCATAATATCGTAGGATTCTTTACTTATATTGAATACGACAGCCGTTAATTCTGTAATTAAGATGATCGACATCTGTATGGTGTGTATTTCAAAAGCTCTACTCAAGTAATAATTAATTAATTTCTCTTGGACGCCTTCTCGTTCAATTCTTCGCCCGCGCGCCGCGCGCCGCGGAACAAGTAACGTCTCGCATACAACCGGCTTGTTGGGTATAATCCTTTAATTAACCAAGAATTAAAATGTATCGGTTTTATTCAGATGTTCTCAAACATTTTCGACTCGTATATAATTTTTTTTTTTTATATACCCGCCCGCTTGATGGAAAGCAGGTACAGCTTATGATTTGCTTACGTTCATTGCCCTACTAATTTATGATTTTATATGAATTTCGTAGTTCCCGTTGCATGTCGGAATCGACTCCGGGAAGCCGGTATAGACCACTTTGGGAATCAATGGTTTAGATTATTTTAAAAACATTTTTAGAGCCAAAGCCAAACTTATCTGCACGTGATACACACTGTTGCTGTATAAAAGTCTCTGTTGAAAGATCTTATTTATTTACATAGCTTTTATGTGATGAGTGTCACGCGCGTTATTAAGACAAATCTACTGATGCATCATTCATCAAAATCGGTTTAGCTATTCCTTGAAAACAAAGGATCGTAAAAATACATAACTTACTATTATTATAAATATTTTTAAATTTTTCTATGTTTAAAAATATATACTATTATAAAACCATGACTGGAATTAGTTTTTTTTTATAAGAACAATGGATCACGTATCCGTATAACAAAACCGTTATAATCAATAAGAGGTAACTAATGATTTAAATAATTAACTAGCACAAGAATAATGCTAAGAGAACTGTCCATCACGCTCGAATGTCGCTGCCCAAGTGAAGAGACGATGGCTCGGCCGCTCTCGGCTCGCCTCGCCCCACTGTCGGCTCGCCGGAAGTCACGTGACTCGCTGTAGTCATGCTTCATTTTCATTAATTGTTAACAATACCTATAATATTCTGGCAAGAAGGCCGAAATAACTATTTAAAATAATAATAATTACATAACTTACTTTTATGAGTTTTACTTTTACTACTACTACTCCTGGGCTTCGCTTAATTCATATTTTTTTATACTGTCTACGGCCCTTGGGAATATAGCTTTGAAAACAAAGAAACCTCAGTGCGTACTACCTACTAATAATGTCTACAAATTAAAAATGATGTCGCATATAGCTATCCCTTTATGGATTTTAATCGCTCCGGCAGCTGAACAACCGGTCGTCCGATCGACCGGTCCGATGAAATTATATTATAGTTGATTCCCGGCCGATATCGTTCCGGGCGACCATTAATCATAATTTCTTTTGTTTACAAGCTTGTGCGATTAATTCTTTATTTTATTATTTGTTTATTAACAAACTTGAAGAGTAAACGGCACGGCGCAGCTTAAATACGGCATTCCTTTGAAATGGTTATGCCGTATTGTACCACTGCTGCTCCACTTCGGCCTGGCTGATTTTTATCGCAAAATTATTTTTCATTATTGAAGCGACAAAAAAATACTAAATAGTAGACTGGAATACTAGGTTAGGTTCGGTTTAGTATATTTTACATTATCTTTAGTCGCCAAGTTAGTATAATAGTCGCTCCACAATTTTAAATGTTCGGTTTATTAGTTTAAACCGAACATAAATTAAAAAGGGTTTAACTTTTTAATTTTTACATCATAATGCGTAACTTTTTTACCTAAGTCTAATGTTCGCCAAACTGTACCAAAAACAGTTTATTAAAGAACTTTGACGCTCTAATAATACTGAATTCACTGCCGGCACACGTATTTTCCTCTTCCCAGGGTTGTTTAGACGAAGCGTGAAGAAATACTTACATGGGTGGTCAAGGGATCGCAGTGATGGCGGTCCTCACATTAAGTCTTCACTTGTGCTTTCCATCAGACAAGGTGGAGACATTTTGACCGACCACTTTTAAAAGAAAAAAAAACGACCTTATTTGGCACATACTATTCATATGCTAACTACCTAACAACGTTACCAATTATAATTATTTAATTTTTTATGTAAAACTCATGTAGCCTCGATTAGGTTCTGCAAAACGTAGTGTATTATGCTCGGGTCCAAACTCCCTCTGACACAATACAGAGGAACTTGTAAATCTATATGTATAGGTATGTAGTGACTGTAGTTGATTTTGCTTAATTTGCGTGTAGATATGGTTTCTAGCTCCAGTTTGTACAGATAATAAACACGCAAAACACACAAAAAGTTACTAATGTTACAGAACCTAGTGTTACCGTTATGCACACTGTTGCTCCATTAAAGTTAACTGCGATGGGACCATAACGATCTGTGAGTGTGTGATGTGTGATTGTATTTCTGAAATTAAGTTATTATTTTCAGAAATACATTCACACTTTCATTTTTATTATAGATTTCATTATATATGGTCCGATGACCTTAAGAAAGCGGCTGAATGTGGAAGACGAAGGATGGTATCTAGTGGAAAGCATTGGGGAAGGCTTATATATTCCAGCAGTGGGTAGAGACAGGCTGATGATGATGATCATGACGTTATTATTATTTAACACCCCCAAAAAAGTTCTCTCGCTATCTTCACTTTTTTGTATTTAGTTTTCAACAATGTGAAATGTAATGTCACAACATCCAAAAGTATACAAAAGGAAAAAAAAAACCATTGAATAAGTTTTTATATTACTAAACTCTGAGCTGTCATTCATAAATCAACAAAATAAAAACATACTGGAGATTGAATCTTTCCGAAACTAAAAAAAAATATGGCTAAATAAAAACAGAGGTCTTCATTGGCTAACAAATCACTTATTTTTAGGGTTCTATGGTGCGATAAGATACAAACCTTGAATTAAATTTCAGATTTTAAATTGTTTTTATGTTACTGAATCAGTTAAGCCGATAGAAATATAAATTATTGACATCAATGTTAAAAACAATTTATCAAGCAAGACGTTCCATTCCGATTTAGAGCTAACATATTAAAGCGTCTAAAGTGCTTTCCATTTTATCAGTATACTCGTAAGTAATTAGGGTATAAATTTACGGAATTGTTTTGTGATATTTTGAATCATATAAGTTTGAAAGCAAATAAAATTGTGATGTGGATCAAAACTACATGCATGCATACATCAAGATCAAGACTGACGCTTAATTAAAATAAAATAAAACAGTTTATACTTAATGTTTGTAAGTATAATTTGTATTATAGTTGTCGTAAATAAGCGACAATTGTACGGAACTCATAGCTTTAATAATTTTCCCGCTTGTCAGTCCCTTACTTTTTGTTTGTGGGACTCTTATCTCCGCTGTGGGGTAAACACAGTTTCGCTCTCGGATCCACAATGGCAATCGATAATGGCCGACCGCCGTGTTTGAAATAAAACCGCGGGCTGGGTTTATCGATACATCGATTTATAAGCAATTACCATTATTCAAAAAATACTTTAAATTAGCCTTAAAAGATTTATCATGTGAGTATACGTACTTATATTACTCGTTTTTGAACATTAAGATTTTATTATCTTTCAGTTCTCAACGTTATAAATCACATTTGGGAATTTAAAAATCTGACTAACCAAAACTATTGAACAAGAAATTTATGACCGAAAAAAACCCGACTGAAAATTCTAACACTTTTTTTTGTCCTTTAATATATTTGTTTTTGCGTACTCCATATTGAAATTATATATACTATGTTACTCTCATAGCTAAGACGAATTGAATGTCACAGTCATGTTAAAATCCGTCACGTGGTTTAGGCTGCATAAGTATATTTCTTTGGCCGTGTCAAATATATGCTCGAAAAACATTCTCCGTAAATCGGGTAAAAAATAATGTGCAACGTAAAATCGCAAGCTATATCGACTAACAAATGCAAGAGTATTAGGCGGTGCAAGTATACTACTCTATACATATAACTGGTGTATGTGTGTGTGTCTATAGATTTAATAAATTATATTATAGGTTTAATAATTTGCTTTGATATATTGTCATAATCTAAAAAAATAATATATCGTATTTTATGTACATTTAATTTAACAAACATATATATCATAAAATACCATTCGAATACGCTTGACAAATATCAAACTGTCAAACACTTCACAAATACTACGCATACTAAACAAATAATCACAAGTCATTGTATGCTAAAATGATGAATAGATCCTGGAAAGTTTACAAACACAACACAATGAGTGTGTCTGCCCCTCGTAATAACCAGGGCCAATAAAAACGGTATTGACTCCGGAACTTAGTGACAAAAACTAACATAAATCACACGAAGGAAACACGCGTACGGGGATCTGCTTTTTTGTGTAGTGTTCGGAGTGTGAGACTGGTATCCCACGGGGTCGCATTGTTGTGTATACAATGTTTAGTGTTTTTGAATAGAGTAGGGAATTGATAGCAGAGTCAGCTGTAGTTTCTAGAGCTGGCTCCATACGCTTGCCAAACAATGACAGACACCAATGTGTGGATGGATGTTTGCCTGTTTTTGTTTATATTTACCGGTGATCGGAAAACGCGAGACATACCGTGTTTGCGGTAAACACCGAACGTGTGCAGCAGTGATTGTGTTGGGTATTTGTAGTCGGTGTTCGGCATGTGTTTGGTGATTCTGGTGTTTGCGGCAAATACCTAGCCTATGGAGTCAGTTTAAGATATTTTGTATAAAGACATAGATAGCGTGTAAGTGCATTAAAATTTGACCAAAATGCGAGTGTAATTCTCAACAAGATACGGCGGCGTCGTTGCGCGGGTTGGCTGTACAGTACTTATATCAAACTGTACATTTTCGTATATATCGCTTAGCCTCTGCTTGAAGCCTCGTGCGAGAAGGCAGTGAGGTAGTGTAGAGAGTGAGACAGGCGAGAGCCTACCGGCCAGGCACTCTCTGGTAGGCACCACAGTTGTATTTATGAACTCCGGGTTGATGAAAAGTATGTAAAGATGTAATTAACCAACAGGCTGTTAATTAAGTTACTTTAAATTTATGAAAACATTTTTTTTTTGTAAATAAAAAAACTAATTCATAACAAAAACATTCTTTTAATAATATTGATATTAAATTATCGGCGTGCCGCGGTACACTCCTTCCAGAGCGAATTCCACGTAATTCACGTATGTTATATATACATAGGAGTATGTTTTAATAAACAACTTCTTAACAAACAATTTCTTTTCAATCATCGCCCACCACAAATACTAATAAACCTTAATTTTTTCCTCGATTTCTTTTCCACAAAGTTGTTTTTCCATTCATTAAGCGCATTGTAGTTATTTATTTTGGTCGTTTCATGAAAAATAGAGCAATTTCTATCGTGGCGTATGAGGTAGCCGGGGGTCCCTCGCAGCGAGGGGTCCACGTTGGTGGGCCGCGCCGGGGGGTCGCCCACGCTACACACGTCTCCGGAATTCGTGCAAAACAATAACAATTCCTTTCTTATTATACGCTTTTTTATTATTGGTTTTCTGAAGTTATGTTGTGACATTTCTTTAAATTGATCAATAAACTTATTTGATTGAGAGTATTGATAAACATTAACAGGGTTTGTAATCTAAATGATGCTTTATCTAAATCTCGCGTCAACCTTTTTTGTTTTTTTTTTTTCTAAGTTTAAATGGTGATTTGACGAGGTATCATTGCGCGTATCAGTCTAGTCGAACACGCAAGTTCAGCAAGCGTCAACCGTAGCCTGATCAAGGATGGGTTTATTTATCTCGAGCTCCACCGTGTTTCGAAAGGCACGTTTACGGTTAAGCCGTCGGTCCCGGTTAATATTATTAGATGACAGTCGATAAGCCAAGTCAGTGGCCCTTAGTCGGCATGAAACAGGCCTCCGCCAAACCGCAGTTGAACAGCGTCAGCTCTTATTCCCTTCGATTGAGATGAGACTCGTATCACAGCAGAGTTATGAATGAGGGTCGACAACATCTGGTCGAATGTCACATAAAATAAATCTTGTCATTCGTTCGTTACTGAATTATAATAAAATAGTTTTATGTAATTAAATAGAGTTTAATCGTTTAACATAGCCGAAAAAAAACAGTAGAAAGGAGGGAGATGATGCGTTGGCAGCGGGAGTGGTGGCGCGCGAGCGATATTTTATGTTGCGAGAGTTAATATGGCTACGGTAACAGCTTCACATCACGCGGGCCGTATGCTTGTCTGTAAAAAAAAACGAAACCGGATCTCGCATTGTACTTAGCTTACAGTTAGACATGTCTGTATTCTGCCCCCTTACCACCATCTCATAGTGCGATTCAATAACTGAATAGAATGCTTATTCATACCAATTAATAAGCGACTCTATTTCAAATGGAATAGAGTCGCTTATTCATTGGTATCAATAAGCAATCTATCCAATTATTGAATCGCAATAAGAGATGGTGGTAAGGACGCTGTACATATAATTAATCAGAACATTTCTCTATCTGTCTCTCCTTAACGTCGTTTTGGTGCGAGAACTACGTGATTGAACATAATTTTGTTCTCTTTTTAATTGATAGGTATAATATTATCTAACCATGTCATAGTATTGGCCGTGTGGTTTCCGGCAGACTAGAATAGAATCACTCCGTCTCTTCCCGTGGATGTCGTAAAAGGCGACTAAGGGACATTATAAAACATCGATCAGGCCTCCCCAACCCGTCTGGCCAGCGTGGGGAGTGCAGGCCAAATCCTCCTTCTGTCTGAGACAGACGAGAGAGGGTCGTGCTCCTGTAGTGGAGACTAAAATGACCTGATGATGATGATGTCATAGTACCTACTCATATGTAATTGTGGTACATGAAGTAACGTAGTAAATACATAGAGTCATCGATACGCGTCCGCCTTTTAAGGATATCGTAGATTCGGTTTTTTGAGGCTGTTTGTAAATACTATTATGGGTTTTTGAATTGATTCCACAATTGCATACGTCATGGTAGAAGGCATACTCGTAATACAATAAGATCTGAAGATACACTTTACAAAATACTCGTATGTTATTCGTGTGCGGACTCCCTGCTTCGCCTGTCGCGCTGCAAGACACTTGCATTGCACTGGACCCATTGTACTATGTGCACAATGCGCCCAAGTCACAGTATATCTCAAGTGCAGGAAGCAATGCATCTGATGTTTGAACTGAAACTTTTGTAAAGAAACTGCGCACATCTATAATACTTCTATCCCTACATACATTATATTTTTGTTCTATCTGTATTTATTTATTATTCAAAAAATATTTTTTTACTGCTCCGAGGTACTAGCTACTTTGAAGTCGCTAAGGAAATTTTTTTTTTTTGTATTCAGATCATCATCAGCAGACATTTATCAAAAATGACTGCGACGAGAAGTGTGGCCATTTTTGATAAATGTCTGCTGATGTCGGTGATATAACAATATCACGCCCACTTAAACTGCAAAACAGTTCTGCGAGCCTAGGCAAAACTGCGGTTGAGGGCTAGACCAGATCCATACACAAACTACATAATATTAATAACCTCGCGAGCGAATCGAACGAGATCTTCAAATCATGTTGGAACGAAAAAATAGTTTTTGTTTATATGTATGTTAGTTTAAAACGTTGGACTGGAATATACGGGGCATCAGTGTGAATGGCGAGTACATCTCACACCTTCGGTTTGCCGACGACGTGGTCATAATAGCTGAATCGCTGGAGGATTTCAGTCGAAAGCTACAGGATCTCAATGCTGCATCTCGTTCCAAAGGGCTGGGGATTAAATTCGACAAGACGAAAGTCATGTACAACCATTTCGTCATCCCTAGCCCGGTTATCGTAAAGAATGCAGCTATTGAAGTGGTTAAAGACTATGTCTACCTCGGCTGTCCGAGAAGTGTATGGACTGTCCTATACAGCATTCGGAAAGGCTCGGCACATCTTCACTGCATAGATACCGCAATGCCTGAAAACTAAATATACTAAAGACTTCAACCAGTGCGTCCTCCCTGCAATGACTTAGGGGCAGAGACTTGGACACTGACTATCGGGCTGATCCACGGGCTAAAAGTCGATCAAGAAGAGGGATCGAATCCGGAACCAAAAAATTCGTCGGAAAACCATAGTTGTCCACATACCTAACCTTCTGAGATTGCAAACTGAAGTGGAAATTGGCTAGCCACAGCTGGCGAAACAGTGATGGTAGATGGGAGAGGAAGATATTAGAATGGAGGCCGCGAGTGGGACGACGAAGCATTGGACGCCCTCCTTCTAGATGGTCTGATGACTTCAAAAAAGCGACTGGATGCGGAAGGCGGAGTAAAATTAGAATTTTGAATCAAAGGTTTGCTAGTTACGAGTTGATAGTTAATTTATTCAGATGTTATTTTGCGGAAAACAATTTTACAGGGAATTTGATTTACATTTCTTTGCATGCTTACGTCACCAGACTGGCTGATGACATTTAGATCGCATTGCCAATAACTAGCTTGCTAATAAAGTTAAACTTCACATCCGCCACGTGTCAAAGTACACAGTAATCAATTGGATAACGGAATATCTTCATTACGGACATTCATCGCCCAATGAAAGCGTCCATTCATTAACCAGCTCAATTAACGATCGCTGCAATCTATTGGCAGTTGCACATTCCGACAAATTGACTTTAAACACGATGATATACATCTCACAGTATCTCAATTGTATACAAATAATCATAAAACAAGCGCTGCCAAGCGGAATAGGCAAAGGAGAGGTAGGTTATGGCGTATTTGTAAGCTGCCTTATCGAGGAAGTACCTTCACCTCATAGAATACCGCAGCCAAATAACAACTCCCTGAAGGTTGTTGTGTTCCTGTGAGTGAGTGAGGTCACCAGAAAGAGAGGAAGGAGTTGATACGTCAGTCGTTGTCGAATCGTTGACTTGCGCGCTGCTACACCCAGCAGGGAGTAGCAGCGCGCGAGCAATATTTCATGTTGCGAGCGTTAATATGGCTTCTGTAACCGATTTACATCAGACGGGCCGTATACTTGTCCGCCACCCGGCGTAGTATAAAAAAAAAGTGAGTCAAATGGCTCACCATTGAATAAATGAATGTATAAATCTACTCAAGCATATCAATTATCATCACAACCTCATAAAGGTCCGTCTTTGGACATAAGCCTTCTCCAAAGTCGTGCACTCAGTCACTTACTCAAACATATATATTGTATCTATCATTCACTCATTGAAAACAAACAATAGTGCATGAGTATTAATTAAATAACCGTTCCTAATTGGCCGAGCTGATTGCTGTGACATCGCTGTAGAAAGCCGAGTCACTCCAGTAAATAACGAACGGAACGATTGCCCGTACTGAATGTGGAGCAGTACACTGCATAAAATAAACAGTATCTAAATATGAAAACAAAGAATGATCGTTGTTATCTTGTTATTAGATTTGTAGAAAATTTACAAAACTGTGTAGTGTTATGTTGACATTATCACGTAGATGAAACATCTATGTTTTTTAAGTTTCACGTAAATGTTATATATATAATATATAGTAGACAAGCTTACGGCCCGCCTGATTTACAGCGGTTACCGTAGCCATATTAGCTGTCATATCTGCATTTCACACAATCCAACTATCTCTTTTGTGGTCTTCATCTCTCATTTCCATTCACATTCAAATTCATCGTTTTCTTTGCCACATGTGTTTCATCACACATACATGTGTACATAATACGAAAGACCATTTCCTCTCGTCATTTCCGCCATAAGTACTACCTTCAAACATCCATTCTAATCACGCCACACATCCATCTCAGCATTCGCATCTCAGCTACATGCATTCTTGTTTCATTCTTCCTTTTCACGGCCCAACTATGTAGGTTATTTTGTTCTATTTCATCTATTATTTAGATACTGTTGATATGTGTACTGTGTGGATGCCGTCAACGGATGGACACCGGGCATCGAATGTAATTACCACAGTTATTAGTCGCTGCTAATAGTCACAATTAGTTAATTTGGTGCCCGCTTCCCGAGTAGGATAGACTCCAATCGTCTAATGACTCACATATCTTACATTCACATTCCGTCTAATTTCTGTCTCGTATTTTATATACTATAACACTTATTAACAGTATTTTGTGTATTTAATGTTCTTGAAATAATTACCTACGCTGTTCGATAGATATGCATTAAGGTTGCACTGATTGTCTCGTTGAATGCATGTGTGACAATATTTATTAAATAATAAATTAACAATAGTTTTGCCAATTTTATATGAAGACATAATACTGCTTATTAACTATACTGTGACTATATAAGTAGAGAAAAATCGTACGGCATATCTATCATCTGAATGCCAATTGACAATAAGTAGTAACACGTATTATTATTATAAAACTTAGTTGCTGTTGATATACATTTTCATGTTGTTATATAAGGTCCTAACTTATTAATTGACAATACTGAATTGAGGATGCGTATTGCTTAAATACATCACATTACTAATGGAATTTCACGGCTAGCAATTATTATTTTTTTATTTTAAGAAAAAATAAATTATCATTTTAATCAAATAAATACCATATACTGAACGCTTTAGTGAAGAAAAGTGTTTGTATAACAAAATTTATTTATCATTAAAACATGTTTAAAATGTTCTTTTTTATCTTTACATAAAACCGTCCTTGTTCACGAGTTCATACCAGTGCAAATGTTGGTAGTAGTATCATGTGCGCATGTGCAGTCTACCTACCATTCATGCTTGCGCGCTGCGCGAACGGCGAAAGACAATCAGTCGCCGCTAAACTGAGTTTGTGAGCGCACGCGTGTTTTCTGCATTACCGGCCGGCGCCGCTACCGCCCGACAACGTAGTGCTCTTGCTCGTACGTTTTAGTTTTAGTGTGATTTGTTCAAATTTGCCATGCCAAACCGACGTTACACCAACCAGGAATACCTGGCAATGGTAATTGCGTACCGTGATAGTGAAGTGATAGTGGGGAGATTGTTCTGCAAGCGTAGAATCTACTAGAGCGAAGGCTCGGAACACGTGTCAGCAGGAACACGATTCTCACAGCTGTTTACCCTTCCGAGAACATGGACGGTTCGACCAACCTGCGGTGGACGCTGGTAGGACTCGATATCCTGCTGTCTTGAGGAGGAAATATTGGACTTTTTTAGTCAGCATCCGATGGCAAGTACCTCTGACGTATCTACATATCAGCTGCGATTGCGAGTTCTCGACATTTCAATCTACGCTATTGAATTGAGACCTCATTAGATCGAAAGAAAAAATAAATACTGTACCGTTGGTCTCGATATACCCTACATCTTGCCAAAACCGCGTCTGTTTATCAGCTGGCTGCACCACGTGCACTAAAGATCAGCTTTAACCCTAGTAGGTAATTGGTAGTGCATTGATAATAATGATACTAATGGCCGTTCGCTTATGAAAGACAGCTGTGAGGGCGATGACCTTGTGCTTCCGAGAAATCAACAGACATCGACTTCCGAGAAATCAACAGATTTGACGAGCTCGGTGGCGTAGTGGTCAATAACGCGGCTTCGACACCAACGCTCGCGGGTTCGATTCCCACATAGGACAAACATTTGTGTGCATGAACATGTCTGTTTGTCTTAGTCAGGGTGTTTTCTATGTATCATATGTATTTACAAAAAAAAATGTATTTACGTATGTTTATCAGTTGTCTAGTACCCATAACACAAGCTTCGCTTACTTTGGGGCTAGATGGCGCTGTGTAGTTTGTCTGACAATATTTATTTATTTATTATTTATTTATTTATCGGCCGTTACGGCTGGCCCTCTACTTTACTTATTGGGGTATGTACGGAAGTTAGAAAGCTAGCTACATACCTATGCCGTCAACTCGTATATGGGCGATGACTTCTTTTATTTAAATACGGCGCGATTGAGTTTAGATGAAATTTTAGGTACCTAACTAATTTTTTGACAAAGTTGTTATTATGATTTTAATGTTATTGAATGTTTCTTTTGAATCTTTTGCAACAATGAGTCTTGCGGCCCTATAAAAAAGTAAAGGGGTATGTTTGGCTTACCGCGATCTTTAGATCCAAAGCCTGCACGTGGTGCATCCTGCCGACTAGCGAAAGAGACTCTGGCGAAAGAGAGGTAGGGTAAAACGTATTTGTAAGTTGCCTGAGTGGGGAATACCTCTACATCACAGAACATCGCAGCTAATTTACAATTCCATTGAGGGTCTTGTGTTCCAGCGAGTGAGTGAGGTCACAAAAATGAAAGGAGTTGCTGCGTTGGTAGCGGGGTTGGCGGGGGCGCGCGAGCGTTGTTACCGTCGCGACCGTTAATACGACTACGGTAACTACTTCACATGGAACATGTCTCCAGACAAGCAGGGGAGAGTGACTAAAGGATTAGGGAGAACACAAAAGATCCATGAGGGTCGACGTGTCACCGGTGCTGCAGCACTGGACCCACTCTAAGATAACTACTTCACATCAGGCGGACTGTATACTTGTCTGCCACGCGACGTGGTATAAAAAAGTTAAAAAGAGAGGGATAAACAGAGTTCAACGCTCGCACGCGTCACCGTAGCTGTCATATGTGGCAGTACTTGGTCGTATACGTATCGTCGTACCTAACTAGTCATTATTACAATTTCATTCTTACGCGTGATGGTAAATGCGTAAGGGAGCAAGTTAGAATATTTTTTCTTGGTATACAGAAAAATAATATCATTTTAAAAACATTTTTATTTATGCAAAATTTCATTCACAATACGATGTATACAAGCTATAGATGCCAACCATATAGTATTGTCAATTAAAAGGTTAGGACCTTATATATAGATAAAACCAACTCAATTTGTAAGTAGTAGTTACCCCAAATAGATCCAATTACCTTATTGCTCCTGCCCACGTGTTCTGCGTTAATTACTGAATGATTAACGTTTTCGCAGTTGCACTTAATATTCTGCTGTTGATAACACAGTTTTACAAATTAATCCACTAATACCTGACGTGATAATAGGCATATTGAAAATAAAGTAACATATAGATAGACAAAATTAAACACTTAGTGTAATGCACTTCGATGAGCTGAAGAACTCAGATAGCTAGCCAGACACGCCTATTGTAAGTGTGGGTAACAAAGATTGTATAGGAGATAGCAAAGATGGAAGAGGAGAGATGTCGATATACATAGAATGAATTGCTAGCGAAGATATAATTAAAACAATTTCTTGAAAAACTAGCGATAAATAGACTGGATGATGATGTGCATCCGTCTTTGTAATAGGCACAATGGATTAATATGCTTTTTCCTGCATACCAGACTATTTGGTAATTGCTGGATACATGTGCATACCAAATTATCTATTTAATAGGAGCTTCCTTAAATTTGTAAACGTCAAACGAAATGGGTCACGAAATAATTTGATTTCATTGATATTAACTGACTTGGGGGGAATCAATTTAAAGATTCTCTGAGCATCCCGGGACCTTCGTCAAACTCACGAGAATTTGTGTCAACAGCAACCTATTGATACTAAATTACCTTGCGAACACACGACAGTAAGTCGAACGTCCCCGGGAGATGATTAGACATGAATAAATATGAGACAAAAATGGAACAATTTATTTGCGCAAATATAAAAAGAAAAATATCTGATGGTAGATGGCTCTGCTGAGTTCACGGTAAATGTGTAGATTTATTCATCATTAATATGGAAAGCATTTAGGAAAATTGTAATGGTTCAATTAGGTCATAGAAACGATAATTTTAATTGCATTTGTAACTTGCAATTGGTCAACATTGGGCGAGATCTGCATGTGTTTTAGTACCTCTATCAATCTTTATCACATAATATGTATTCTACAGTGACGTGTGGTTTTCGGCAGACTAGAATAGAATCACTCCGTTTCTTCCCGTGGATGTCGTACAAGGCGACTAAAGGAAATACATTATCAAACATCGATCAGGCCTCCCCAACCCGTTTAGCCAGCGTAGGGAGTGTAGGCCAAATCCTCCTTCCGTCTAGGACGGACGAGAGAGGGTCGTGCTCCTGTAGTGGAGACTAAAACGGACCTGATGATGATGATGATGATAATCGTGAATCAAGTATATAATTGAAAACTGAGATCAAAGCCTCTAAGATTAAGTATACACATCAGCAGAAGCACTCCAAGACTACACATCAATCAACCGGGATCATCCTGCGAATCCACTCTGTTTATTTTTATCTCTCTCTCGCATCCAATGTTCTCGGAACAACTTTATTCAATAAAAAGTTTGATGACAATGTTGTAAACAATGATGCTGTGAATAAAATGAGAATTCCAAGTGTTATTCAATCTGTTTTTAATATTCAACCTGCGATATATATTCTCATTATTTTCTTGTTTATTATTCATGGCAAAGGGATGGGATCTTGAGATGATACGCGCATGCACACAAAAGGAAGGTTGGGTATTTGAATTAATTACAATAAAAGCGATATAATTGACGAGCTCAGGTAAATTCTAAATCTTTTTTTATGATCATTCCTGTCTATGAGTAGTAACTAATAACTATTGTTAAAAGCTAGCTTTTGCTTTCTAATTCGCTCGTCTAAACATACTATTAGAGTAAAAAGTGGCCTATAAGCGAATCCAGAATATTGTCTATACGTATATGTGCCAACCTAATGTCATCATATTTTTCAATCGTATTTAGTCCCAAACATGTTTGAATGTTTATATCTAAATTACGAATAACCGTTTCACAAACTTTCATAGGTATAATATTAGTAAGATTAAAGATGGCGAAACCATTACCAAGAAGCACAATTAACTAATTTAATGTAATTAGGATCCTATACAAAATTGCCTCGAAATTATGTTCTTGTTCCCTAAGTTATAATATGATATGTGTGATACAATTTCCAAGAAGCTGTAAATTTGGTTCTTACTGAGTGATTACTTCTCGCAAAGTGTTTATGAACATTATAAACCATATCAATCTGACTCTATCTAATATCTGCTTTTATTATCCTCTTTAAGGATAATCCTCGTAGTATTCACTCACGAAGTACTGATTGACAAACACTGATTGATAAATCATTCCCCGCAAGTATTCCGCTCGGAGGCGAGACCAAGGAGATGGATCACGTCGTCGCATGAATTATTCGGCGCGGTCGCTCCCGAACATCAATCTGCCGTCAGCCGAGCCGCGGCTTTACAACGACACTGAGCCCTAAATGTCTACAGAAATTACATCAAAACTGCTTCTACTGTTTTAAAGATCTTTTCTGACAATTCATCAATAATTAATGACCACGATTCTTTGTCTTTTGGCCCTTTTTTTATTATTTTTCTATGTGCTGCAGATTTAAATATGTTTGTTCATGCATATTCTTACATAGCAAATGCTCATATGTTTATTATGTGACTTTAACTGCTTTGTGCATACTTTACAAGTTTTGATTTTGCTAGATATAGACATATATAATGCACATTACTCGTAATTTTAATTATATTAAAAAAGCGTCAACAACTAACTTATTATATACAAAAATTAAATAGTCAAAATTGCATTTTGAAGAATGAGACTTTTTGAGGAATATCCTCCAAAAAGAAATAATGATATGCTGAAAGGAAATTATTTATTTTGCCACTGGGCCCTTGTGGGCACTTTGTCACGTCTTACATTTTCATGAATCAAATTCTTATTTCACTTTTGTTTTTTGTGTAGTGTTTCGGACTATCTTTCTGTCTTGAATTTTTTTTAGATCATCAATTACATACAATAAATTCCACAAGTATGATTTAAACCTATTAAATTTTGATATTATTTATCAATGCTGAATTACATACTACAAAATTTAAGATCTTTATGACTATAACAATTACGTATGTTATTTTAAATCATAAGCAATGAATCTTAAACTACACATTCAGTTTCTATAAAATCTTCTGATACTGCTTCTGTCAATCAGTTGTTACGTAGGCGTTACAGAAAGTTCCTCCTATGTCTTCACTTTACAAGTTAAGTGAAGCCATTTACAAGGTATATCAGTATAATTAATTATAACTAATACAAATCGCTTATCGAACCACTCAGCCTTAGATTGATTCATAAATCCCTTCGTATCTTTAGATATAGTCTTAATACCTTTGAGCAATGACACCTGGTTGTCGTTTCATTTTCAATCGTTTGAGTGTCTGTGTTCTAGATAAACCGTAGTGAATTATTCAGGAGGCTGAGATATGAGTCGGTCTCAGCAGCCTCGGGAGAAGTGTCGTGTCACTTGACAGAGTGTCGAGTCGGAGGCGACCTCGTGATCTCATCCATTTACGGAAGTTTTACTTTCCTTCGTAATTGATGGTTGATAGAATAGCCGAGTTCTATGGTGAAGATACTTTCTGTTACCCATATCTAGGAATGTTAATATTTATATCTGTGCATATTAAAGGAAACGAATAGTAAATAACTGTCTTTTGCTTCGCTTGTGACTTCAAAAGGTCGGTCAGTATTTGAATCAAATTAGGGTCAAGATTAAAATGATACGTATGGAGGAGAATGATCAACATACTATGATTTAGATATAATAGACACATACTTAAATTAGTTTTACAAACGTCGTGCACTAAGCCATCTGTACATTATCAATCCTACATCTACATAAAAATCACATGTGACCATGTTTGCCATTGATAAACTCCAATAATACTGAACCATACTTAATAAAATTTTGCATATTATGGGTGATTGGATTATTTGAGACATGATAAATAAGAGAAGTGTGCTTGAAAGTTCACACTAACGATGTCGCAGTGACTGCTATTTTAGTATATTTAATTTACATTAGTTACTAATTCTTTTCCGTTTTGTTTCAGGTAAGTGATCGTGTTGCTGTCTCCAGGTATATTCCGTAATAAACTATGTGATTTCTTCCCCTGTTCTGGTACAAACGGCGGTTTTAAGCGATTGCCAGATTACCTCTGCGATCCGAAATATCAATTTAGACTTTATTACCTTGCTAATAGAAATTATTAATCAGATAATCCAAGTGAGATTGTCACTTTGTAGAAACTATACTGAAGTGTTGTTGGTTACATGTTTGTTTTGTGGCGTGTTTGATTGCGAGTTGTTTGACATAGAGACAATCGTGTTGTCCGACTAGTAAAACAACTTGACAGATAAGTTATGTCTTCACTTAGCGCGTTCATTCGTTTACACGTCCGTTTGATGCCGTTTTATTGACAACGATTTCTAGTCGAGTTTATTGCTTCATTTTGTTAGTTACGTGGGCAGTATCAGACAAAACACTGCGGAGGTGGACAGTTTTCAGCATTTGTGACAATTTACTATCAATATCTATGTGGTAATATAAGAAAATTATGTAGTATACCTGTACAGCAACTGTACAACGAGAGCCCTCGGCTTTATCTCTGTTTAAAATTGGGGAGTTTTGATAGTGTAACATTTAAACATAATATTACACCAACGAAACTCCCTAATATTTCATCATCATCATTATAGGTCCGTATTTATCTATTGCTGGATACTTATTCTCCAATGATTTTGGCTATATGCATTCCTCCCACTAGCTGAGAGTACGTATATATACGTATGGAGAGGTTGTGCAGAAGCTTTTTAAAAGCCGTCCAACCCAGTCGATCGTCTATCGAATATTTTTTTTAATTGGCACGGTTATCCTTATGTGTGTTCTGTGAATTTATATTTCGATACCGCCATAACTCTATACATCTAACAAATAAAAAGAAAAGAAGGATAAATATTTTATTAGCCACACGTGTTTTGTGTTTTTAAAACTAGGTATTTTTTAAATCTAACCACAAAGGACACTAAAGTAAACAAACCACGACCAATAATACAGTTATCGTTTACGAAACTTCATTCAGAAACAGACTGTCAGCTCTCAACAGTCATAAAGCCGTCGCCAATTTTAGTTTAACAGACAAAAGCACATAGCTCACTCCAATGGGCTATAAGCAATAACGCACGCAGGAACAAAGAGCCGCGCAGAGTGTTAGTTTCCGAGCCATAAAGTTTCAGGGCCTATGCGACAGGACGGGACCCGCTGCTCACTCCCGCACTCTGACATCCGCAGTCCCGCAGTGTTCGCGGGGTCGACGCACTAACGTTTGTTAATATACATTACAGTATTTCCACTTCATTTAAATGATTGATTTGACACGTGTTAAACTGGTTATTATTTATATGTCATGTTACTAGCTTCCTACGGCGCCTTTGCTCGTACAAATATCCCAAATGTTAATCCAGGTTCTAATAAATAAATTAACTATCTGTATGGGGTTATGAACTATCTATATAATAAATCGTCGTCAACCTTATTCATGTCACTGCTGGGATACGGTCTCCCCTCAATCGAAGGGGTTTAGACAATACTCCACCACGCTGCTCAGTTGCGCGTTGGCGGAGGTATATGCAATAATAACATCCAATTCCGTACAGCCGTTTTTGTACGGCTGTGTAAATAAAATCTCAACAAATAATTGAACGTATACTTTTTTTTTATACTACCTGACGTAGTATAAAAAAAAGACAAGCATACGGCCCGCCTAATGTAAAGCTGTTACCGTAGCCATATTAACGCTCGCAACATAAAATATCGCTCGCGCGCCGCCACCCCCGCTGCCAACGCAGCATCTCCTTCCTTTCTGGTGACCTCACTCACTCGCAGGAACACAACAACCCTCAAGGGAATCGTTATTTGGCTGCGGTATTCTGTGAGGTGGAGGTACTTTCCCCAGTCGAGTAGCTTACAATTACACTCCCTACCTCTCTTTTCGCCAGAGCTTCGTTTGTCAGTCAGCAGGGTGTACCGCGTGCAGGTGAAGTTGGCTTTGGTTCAAAGATGTTGATGAACCACTTACACACCTAAATACTTGTTGAGATGTTATTTAAATATATTTTTTTTCTAGCAGATAGTCTGCGTGTAATACTTTCTTTCATTAGACTTTTCAAAGAAAATATTCCGTTTTTATTAGCACTCATTTCAGAAGGTGAAAAATGTATACTTTTTGATATTGCAAACGCAATTGTTACTCATGCTTTATAACAATAAAAAAATATCAGCATAGTCGTCAATTCTAATCTATTGTACAATACATTTAAGCTCAACCAAAATATAACTACCTACATCTACAATGTTACCACAATCGGTAGCACTCGAATAATTTTTACCTACAAAATGTATATGTAGGAAATAGAAAAAATCACTCCTCAGGTAACAAAGATTAACTACCAATAAATTCGAGCGTTAAATCGATCGACCCTTTGTAAATCTTGAGATACTGTTATTGTTTTTTAAGCTAGCAATATCATGGTACTCGCGTGACGCGACCTTGGCTGGGCGGTCGGGAAATCAGTCTGACCTTTGCCTAATGGATTGGTACCACTTCAGGCAGATTACAGTACACTGAACTACTTACTGTGAAATTTATTTTTTAGAGAAAGTAATTAATAGCCACTTTATTACTAACTTTAGAAATGTACAAGGAATATTATGAACTTTCTGTGATCTTTGGTTTTTAATATTCAAAACATTTACGTTACATATATGTATACGTATAAATATATTATGTTATCACTACATAGTATAAATATGTAATATAAATATTAATTTGTATTCAAAACAATAAATATAGTTACATATTAAAGTAATATATTCAAAAATAAAGTATGTACATTGCCAGCGATTTTTCCAGATCACATTGGGACAAAAGAAAATGTGGACGAAACAAGATAATGCAACAGGCGGGATGTAAACAAAGTATCCTAAACAAATATGATTAAATAATTGTGAGTACGACCTTACGTGACGAGTTTTACTTGACGATGATTAGTTTTTTGTTTGAAAACATTTTAAAAGCAGATGAGACGAAAAATATTGTTTTACTCGTGCCAATATTTGTTCCTCTCGCTGTGAAGTGTTTGGAGACCGACTCGCCTTCAAAAGGTTAAAGGTTGTACACACGACACCAAAAAGTAACACCTTTCTACCACGGCAATTACAAATAAATACAATAAGTAATGAGTCATTAAGTCTGTGGAGAGACTTTGCCTCTATGTGCGTATTCTATTGACTTTCAAATGCTTTGTTCATAGGACTTGTTTGATATCCTGGCGGGGTCGCCATGTACTATGTGGCGGGATGCTAGTCGACTTGATTAAAAATCAAAAATACAGTTACATACTGTATATTGTGGTATATACAATAGAGAGAAACTAAATTAATAAATTAACAGCTATTTATATTAACTTATTGCTAACTCAACACCATTCATCAATGTAGCAGCGCGTAATGTAGGTCGCGGTAAAGTTTTGAAAGTAGACAAGATCTTCTTCATCGCACCGCTCGCTATAGGCAGGGAATACATCCTCATGCATTTGAATCAAAATGAGCACTTTTGCTACCTCTAATATGAAAAATAGTAATACTGTGCTCTAGTACTCAGACTGTAGAAAGCCAAGGTGTTTCCAGGAAACTACAGTATGGGGTTCTTCAAGAAAGGCGCGAAAAGGTTCTTGTCATGCTACTCATGAGTAATGCCTCTGGTATCTCAACTGTCCATAATCAGATATTTGCGTAACATCAGGCTGGTTACTTGTTTTCCACCCTAGCGATATACAAAACGATATTAGTGCGATTCGAAACTCATACCAACAACCTTGAACAAAATTCTCATATACTCCTCGGCTGTTGGCGCAAGTCACTTGGCTTTATTTTATCTGTGCTAAGACGACCCATTGTTCCATCCACGTAGACACAGCCATTAAGGTGGCTTTACGCGTTTTTTCTCCGTAAACAAAGCAACATTAAACCAACTACTTGTAGTAAAATTTTACCTTCGTTCGCGGTTAGTGGTCGAAAATATCAGGCACAGCAACTTGAACCTTAATACCAAAGCATACGGCTTGGAATAACTGAAATGTGCGGATTAATTGTTATATTCGGCATGCACTCGTCGTCATGCTGTTTATAGTAGCTATTCGTCTTCTTTATCTTTCTTTTATACCATACATTCCAAAAAATAAGACATAATAGTACCCTATATGAACGGTAAAACCGAACTAAGCGACATTGTGCGACAGACTCAGCCAAATATTCTTTATATGTATGACGTATCAACCCTAGTAATTGATACACTACATGAAATAAATCAAAGATGGCGCAGAAACAAAAGGCCGCGAAGCGTAAGTCGTAGCGTCCGTCGTTGTGTCGCGTCGCGCCGCTGCCGCTCAGAACTCGCAACAAACACTACATAATGTGCTCTAAATTCACTAAGCCTCCATTTCTAGAATGGGTCCCGACTGCTACACGTTTTCTTGTTTTAGGGGTTTTTCATTTCCAAATTACACACAAAAGCAGTCGGGTTTTTTAGTTTTTTAAATTACCGTTTTTATTTTATTTTGACGTACCCAGTGTCACTCTCACAGCAAATACGAATTTAACGACACTTCGCAAGCTAAAATCCATCCAGCCGTTCAGACAATTATACATACATACATACATACTCTCGAAAAACATAACCCTCCTTCTGTCGCAGTCGGGTAAAAATAGGAAGGTAATCAGCTTCAGCTTAGCCGGTAGGCGGTAGGCGATTCAGTCTATATCTCAGAAATATCACATTTGGTATATTTCTGACAGAAACGATGGAGCTCCACCGGCAAAGCTGAAGGTGATAACTTAAACGTAAGACCTATTTTTGAATCAAAATATTCGGTGGTAATCGGCTTCAACTTCGGCGGTAGGGCGCCTGGTAACGACATACACTGCGCGAAAGTAAAGTCATCTTCAACTATAAAATACTCCACATCATTTAGTAACTTAACATTTGTCAAATGTTGACGCTGCTCTTAAAAGTGGAACAGTTTTTTGTTTTGTTCAAACAAGACCTGAAAGTTGGAAGTTTTTCGAAGGGACTGCAAATACAATCAGCCGTTTCTAAAATACTTGAACGTGTTTGAGCCGGAGTTCCGGAGTTGTTTCTCGTCATCCACTTCATACGCACGGGCCAAGCGTGATCTTTGATGTTTTAGAAAAGGTACCTACAATGTGTAATAATGCATTTATCGTCATCTCTATCAACCTTTATCTAACTACTGCTGGATATATGTTTATCACCTTATGCGATTTTTCATTTTCGCCAATCAGCTTAATACATTATTACTCACAGAAATAAAGTAACTATGTTGTATATAGGTAATTCGTTGCCATTATTCCCTTCCGCAGGAGCTCGATCGTTGTCAGTCTAAACGATCACGCAAGTTAAGCAACGTCGACCGTAGCCAGTCTACGGCTGTAGTCTCCGAAGCATGAGCTTGAAATAAATAAACATTTATCTCAAGCTCCTCCGTGCTTCGGAGGGCACGTTAAGCCGTCGGTTCCGGTCGTTATCTTTAGACGACAGTCGTTAAGCCAAGCCGCAGTTGAGCAGCGTGATGATGCATACACCATCACGCTCGTTTGTCATTGAGGGAGAACGTGAGGGTGCATACACCATCACGCTCCCCCTCAATCGAAGGTATCAGAAGGTATAAGGAATCGTATCACAACTGATTGTGGGATGATTATGGGTTGTGCCGTGCCGTGCTGTTCCCTTCCGTGACAAAGACTTCGCATGACAGAACGTCCAAATGATACGATTGCCAATGGGACAAAATAATATACCATCAAAAACATATCTTGTAAAAACCCAAGTCTCGCAACTCAGGTCTTCTACCGTAATTCGATTGCCAATGGGACAAATAATATGAGAGTCAAAATACATAACATACATCTAATTATCTATATATATAAAATCAATGCCAATTTTCGTTGTAATTTTATAACTCAAGAACGGGCTCACCAATGCAAACCAAATGTTTAGGCTTTGTTCGGACTATTTAGTAGAAGGTTTATGTGAAGTTTGCACAAAATCAGTAGTGCGGTTCTTCATTTATCACATTTTTTGTAATTGTAACTTTTTTCAGTGTTGACAGTACAAGCATGTTGTTATGTCATTCATGCGGTCCTTTCATTTTGGACGTGCTTCGACTTTATGTTGCCTGTTTCAGAGTCGGTACCTCCCCCCCCCCCCCCCCTCAGCCGTTTGTTTATTCATGCTCAAAATGGAACAACAAAAAATATCTAGCAATTAATAAAATATTTTTTTGTTTCAATAAATGAATTTGAAGTTCCAATTAATTTTTTTTTGTATTTCACTTTATACGTAGCGAAGCACGTACCGGGCCGCTAGTAAAATATATAACATAACAAACGCGTCAGAAAGAACGATTGTTAAATAAATTTCTAGAGGCTATATAACATTTTTTTTCGATTTGTTATCTCATAGAAGTTCAATTTTGATAGTCGCACTGTTGAATTTCCTAAATGGTGTAAGTTATGTAGTATATGTACTTCGAAATTTTAGCAGGCATAAAATGTAGTAAGTATTGCGTGGCCTATTTCTGCATACTCGTAAATGAAGAAACAAAAGTTTGTTGACAAGACAAGTAATCTCGCGAGGCAAGACTCGTTGTCTGCGAAGTTTTCTGATATTGGAATTGCAAAACATTCGTTAATAATAATAGAAGCATTCATTTCAATGGGCTGCAGTAAACTATTTTCTTGGGGTGGCGTCGGTTGTCAGTGCAGCGTACTTCTATTCTTCTTTGGCAAGGTGATAGACTTTGGCGGCGGTCGTATCTCCATTCTGTCACTCCTTTCGTAACCATCACTTCCTTTGACGACAAGGGGCTCTACAGCATAAGATAAAGCCGAATCCCATCGGATTTTTTGAATGCAAAAATAAAACTTAAACTTAGATTATTGGTAGTTCTGTTTAGTTACTCTGGATCTTTACTGACTAAGCTAAAAACTATTACTATTAATCCATGCAAAAGTTCGATTTTTGCATTCAATAACTCCGATGGTAATCGGTGTGACCTTAGGTGGTAAGTTCTCAAGTCTCATTCTCCCAGTAACTTTCGCCACCGTTATAAGTTGCAAGATCTCGACTCAACAACTTTATATAAGTTTAGGCTGTTTGACACCTCGCAAAACTAATCAGTACTTCAAAAATTAACTACCCAATTAATTAGATTTGTAATAGCCTGAGACAACACTACTAACGAGGTATCAGATACTTATAGAATATGGTATGTATGCATCCGGTAAGTAAGGATGTTTTAAAATTGGCACAGAATACAGAGTGACGAATGAAAGCTAGTGCTAGATGTGTGGGAACTTGAAATAAATGTATTTTCTATTGTATGCTCATTTCTACAACTGAGGCTTGAACTTTTATTGTAATAACTAGGACGGATTCTAGCCCACGGGGCCAAAATCGAGGTTGAGTGGAGGAGGAGGAGTTGAGGATCCGCTGAGTGTATGTTTTCCATTGATTTAAATGCAAAATGTATTTGATGATCATTCCTCAAGGACATGATCGATCTCAATTTTTTTTCGACACAAACCTCGAGCAGGTCTTTAATGTGACATGTTTCATCAAAACCGCTTCAGTGGTTTTGGAGCCTAATAGTTTCCAAGAGTGACTTTTCGGCGTATATAAGCGTTTCACACTCAATTATCCAGTATCTGTAATGAAAACTTGTGTAATTGTTCCCTTGTGTTGAGAACTGATTATTTTAAAATGCCCCATTTTTGAAGCATTAATAAATAATTAAAAAATAAAGTGTGAATTAAGGTAATTAAAACCATGACATGAACCGAATAGAGAAGTTGTTTTCGTTTTCTAGACACTTTTTAATGCCGCATGTGTTAAGTGTAAGCCCACTGCCTAATATGAGTATATTCAAATAAGAGTACACAAATATAGTTACACCTTCCGTAGCACACCTGTAAGTGTACCGAAATGGGGTACAATGCCGGCAGGCGGACTGTGAACGAGGTATACAATAGCGTCTCGCCCACGCATCCCATACATACGTAGGCGGTGGTGATCCCTTCGTTCTTCATTTATCTTGTACTATTTTTTACATCAGCTAATTAGAACCGTGGCAGGATTTACGTTGTGTTTGGAGACTTGTTTTAATTCCATTGGTTTATTTGTTGCGGGAAGATTTATTTTCTCGTTATATAACATTTTAGAATCGAAAGCATACATAGTGTCATTTAATAGTAGTGAACTAGGTATGTATACCATCCAGCAGTTGAGCAACGTGGTGAAGTATGCTCTAAACGTCTTCGATCATCCCACTGTTGGGATACGGGTCTCCCTGTATCCCAACAGTGATTATGAGTTGATGCCGCGAGAACTAGGTATCGGCAATCAAGATTTTATGACTTTCTACTACTTAATTTACTTTATAGTTTTACATCTTTACATCAACTGCATCACATCAGCCGGGCTATTTGCTTGCTTGAAAAAACTTAGATGACTTGATGAGAAAAAAAATAGTTACGAAAATTAGTTCTGTTCAATTTCTACAACACAATTACATAATTATGTCTTAATTTAGTCACACAAAGCCCATATCTAAAAGGTTTTATAGTCATTGCATAATAAAGTGCCTACTAAAGTTATAAACATTGAATTTTATGGGACTATAGGTGATAGATAAGTTTGACTATAGCAGATACCATTTAAGTTCAATTTTAATTTCAAAGATAAAATAAATACACAATCTTTGCATCTCATCTCACCGAAGATATTATAAGAGTAACAGTCGTGCAGATCTTGTAAAGGACTATCTGTGTTATAATATTGTTACACCACGCGAAGCATGTTCCTCGAATATCTCATATCAGTCACGTAGTATTTTTATCGCCAGTTCAGCGTAACAGCGCAGTAACCGCGCTTCCACAATATATAACACTATATTCGGCCACATTAAAAAGAGAACATGAAAAACACCAGCTTTTCTTGCGCTATCACGATCTGCTCCTTTTTCGAACATCCGCATATTTTACATTGATCGCACTCGGTCACAGGTGCTGTGTTTTTCGACTGGAATAGTTGATGGTGCGCGTCATCTTCCAGTTTATTTTTAACCTTTTCCATATCTATATAAAGATCAATATCGTTAAATCTCGCTTGTAGAACAGTTGTATGTTCCATGAATAAGTAAAATTGTTCGCCTCCTTGTAAAGTGTGTTTTTTATACTACGTCGGGCGGCAGGCAAGCACACGGCCCGCTTGATGTGAAGCGGTTACCGCAGCCATATTAACGCTCGCAACATAAAATATCGCTCGCACACCGCCACCCCCGCTGCCGACGCAGCATCTCCTTCCTTTCTGGTGACCCCACTTACTTGCGGGAACACAATAACTACTCAAGGGAATTGTTATTTGACTGCGGTATGCTGTGAGGTGGAGGAAATTCCCCAGTCTGGTAACTTACAATTACGCTCCCTACTTCTCTTTTCGCGAGAGCTTCGTTTGTCAATCAGTAGGGTGCACCGCGTGCAGGTGAAGTTGGCTTTGGTTCAATGTTGATGAACAACTTACACCCATCAATCGATCCATTCATTAAAATAATCGCCTCCTTGTAAAGTGTGTTTTATAAAGAACGCAGTGTTTTGTTTTCGTTTGTGTGAGAAATAATTCAATTACTGTACGGCGAGGTGTGAACACGCGAGCTCTAGTTAATTTCTATTAGAATTGGAGCACGCGAACAAAATTGCCGAAATACTTTCAGAATACTATTTGGGGAAGTATGTTGGCAATATACTTGAGTACATTTCTAAATGAAAATCGATTGTCCACTACACTACTATACATTCTTCAATACTTAATACAGTTTTTTCAAATTGAAATGGAACAGATAATACTTTATGCGATGTTATTTGTTACTAAATATGCCAACAATACCTTTTTATGCAAATTATTCTAGTATGTGGCATATGCTAGTAGTTATTGTAGTACATATCAGCTAAACTGAAATTAAATATTGTGAAAGAAATAAATATATTTGATTTTATAAAAAGATTATTACAATTTAGAAAAAAATAAGCAATTAGTATATATTTAGTTAAGGATATTTTACAGTTCCTGGGTGACGCAAATATCAATAAAGAAGTAATTTGTACTCTTATGTTCCGAAACTAGCCATTCTTTAACTCTAATACAGAATATTTCCAATATTTGTATCTCATTCATAAGTATAAGACAGCCCATAGCTAATTAAATGTAGCAGAAATCAAATGTTAGTCCTGTGCGCGGCGTCCCGCGGGTCGAGTGTCCCGCAGGTCGCGATTCCAGCCCCCCGATCGATTCGGGGGAAACGAATCGTACTTCCCCTGCTCACAAAACATTACATGTAGTGTATGTACACGATGACTGCGGACCTACGCTATAATTTGCCAAATTAAATTTTTCATATAAAACAACATGCCAAATACAATTCAAATTTTGGGAGACACTTTTAAAATTTACATTCAGGTGTTTTTCCTATTACTTTTTTCACGTTCTTCTTGCGTTCATGCTTCACTTCACCTTTTTCATATATTGTAATCTGGTGTAGCGAAGAACACTTGATTAAAGTTTTTAATAAATAAATTAATAGAAATAATAAAATAAATAAATAAAATTAATTTATCTCAGATAACATGATCAATTGATAGTTAATAACATATTTGAAAATTATTACATTAGAACTTCAGTATAGTGGTAAAATATCAATCAAAAATACATTGTACATTTTTCTTATTTTGAAGGTAAAATCATTAATTTACTATAGATATAAAAAGTCTCATAAAAGTACATTACCTATAGACGTTAACCGACGAATATACTTAAACTACCATCCAGATATTGGCTTAGCATGAAATTACAGTAAATATCGTAGTAGACTCAGACATTCGAATCGAACTAGTCTGCAGCGCAAAATTGAATATCAATTGCAATTTGGTAAATGAAATTGGGGACTCTGTTTTATCGAGTTTGGTCAACGACATTGACTGAGAAGATTTACTCAAGGGGCTATAGTGTCGTTCTCATTGATGAATCTAATCAAGGAAAAGAAACCTTTCAACAACTTAACTACTGAGTTAAGTGGTTGAAAGTAATGAAGTAGATAAAAGTAATTAGAAGTTTATAAACGTATAGTAGAAGTTACGACTACGGTAATTTTCTTCATTGCATGAAGTCACAACTGAAAACCAACGTATTATCGTCCCAAAATACTGTCAAATGTACTTAGATACTTTTTTGAACTTGTTTTATCTAGGTACGTAGGTACTTTTTATAAACTTGTGTTATCATTAGTCTGTTCCATGTCAATTAAAAAAAGAAAAAAGAAATACACTAGTAAAGTAAAATTTGTATTGATTTTTAAGTTAAACTCCCTACACTATGAATCGTGCATAAAGCATTATTCTAGCGAATTCTATTTTTCTTCTTCTTCCTCTTCGTCAACTCTTATTTTACTCTTTGCTGGGATACGGGTCTCTTCTCAGTTGAACGGGTTTATAGCATATTCCACCATGCTGCTCAACTGCTGGCGCTATTTATCTAGTTTTAGTTAATGGTTACTTCTGGAGCTACTACGTTGTAGTCGTAAACAGGCTAACTGCACAGATCTTAGTATGACAGACAAGGTAATATGTATGTACAAAAGTCAAATTATCCTTTTATTGATAGATATTTGAATGATATGGACAAATCCAACATATCAAATTAATTTTGTCAAAGATCCATAGTTTTCGTGAGAACAGTGTACCCTGCGGACGTTTGTCCTCGCGGGCGGCGTGAGCGTGCGTTTATTGACCATAAATTACGGAGCGCTTTTTATCCGCGCGATACAGTCGTAAACGGCGATACGTCTAAGTAACGAGATTGCGGCCTCCAGCCCACGCCGGCTGTACTACGGAGACCCGGCCTGGCTTGACCTGGAAATTGGGAGAATGCCATTTATATATTTGTACGTTCGGGAGCCTAGCTACTTTTTACGTTATGTCCTTTGACCCGCCCAAATTTGTCAGATTCTTCAAATCAATAATTGAACAAATCAATGTCTAAATAACATGTGCAATAAAATTCTGCTATCATTACTATTACAATAAACTCAGGCGACAATTACTTTAATATATGTAGTTTTGTGGATCTAAATTTTTTATAATTAATCCTAGAAAATTAAATGTCGCCATTATTTCGTAAGTGGCTCACCATGATTTTTAGAGTCAAAGCCAACCTCACCTGCACGTGGTGCACCCTGCCCACTAACGAAAGAGGCTCTGGCGAAAGAGAAGTAGGGTATCGCTTATTTATTTTGGGTACTTCCATAGGTCTCACAGAATACCGCAAATAAATATCAATTCCCTTGCGTCCTACGAATGAGTGAGGTCACCAGAAAGAAAGGAGTTGCTGCGTGGCAGCGAGGGTGGCAAGCGGCGCGCGAACGCGATTTCATGTCGCGAGCGTTCATATGGCTACGATAACCGCCTCACATCACCGTATGCTTGTCTGCTACCTCACGTAGTATAAAAAAAATAAAGCCATACTAAAATGCATTTTTTATTAGCCCCGTCTTTTGTAAGAAATATTTTGGAAGGCACTATACATATTTAAAAAAATATTATTGTATATTTTACCTAACTAAAGCTTAAACCATCATATACCTCCAAGTTATTAAAAGAATCCGTGCTTCCATATTGATTAACTTGTACTTAAGATTATATTAGTAGATCATAAACCAGCAAATTAACCCTACATTGCATACTGTACCATATCTGGCACAATCAAAATAATTAACTCTACTGTTCGTTTAAAGATACCTATCGTCATCTGTCAGCCGACGGAAGAATCTTTAGACACCTAGCAACGGTTTAGTAATGGCAAGTGTCACTAGATGGTGTTAGCTATCGATTGATAATGTGATTCGTATGTAATTTGAAAAATCAACGCGAACTCATGGTTTACGTAAATAGATAATTCTTAAAAAAATAGTTTTTTGAATATTTGGAAGCGGAAAAAAATATATTTACATTGGAAATAGTGTATATTAAATGAAGGTAAGTTATTTTTTTTTTAATATTACTGTTTTATATTCTAACATATCAATTCATTTAAATGTTCCAGATATGGTACACCATGCATTAGTTCACATTTAAAATTTTATTTCGGTTGGTTTTTATTACAGATTATGCGAAGAAGGTATTGTCTAACGAGTTGATTGAGCAGTATTTAGATATACCATGAGAAAGTGACGACGGCCAAGACCTTTTGGGTGCGGGAAATGATGATGACATGACGAGAATCAGATAAAACTTGCACCAAATGAACGAAGACAGTGACCCTGAAAATGATATTGCGCCTACCAGAAATGTACCATTATCTTTTACTAATTGTAGTACTACCCTCGCTGAAGATATAAATGAAGAATCAACAAATCCTCAAGCCAGCATTTCAGGTCCAAGTAGGTCATCATGCCAAAGTAGAAGTTCTTTCACTATGCCAGTTAGAAGAAATTGGAATTCGAATAATTTAATTGCTATTTAATAATTAATAAAAATAAAGAAAATAAATATAAATTGGAAAAATAAATCTTTACAGGCTGATCATCCCCAATTTTCTAGAAATACATATTTAGAGCCACCAATCACAAATTTAGATACCCCATTGCAATATTTTTTTGATGCTGATCTACTAAACCACATAGTTGAAGAACTTCATATATTCGGCATCCAAAAAGACCCGTCTAAACCGTTGTATATCACTACATACGAATTAAAAAAGTTTTTAGGTATATTATGTTTGCTCATGAGTATTCCTCCATTAGCTAATATACGGATGTACTGGGAATCTGAGTTAGGTATACCTATAGGTAGTAAGAGAGACGATGACCATGAACCATTTTGAGAAGATAATACAATTCTTGCACTTAACTCCTTACAAGTCCTTACAAGTACCTTCAGGTAATCCAGGACATGATCGTTTCCACAGAATAAGGTCAATACTCGAAAATACATTGAAGTGGATTGCCCTAAAATATTAAAAATGTATAATCAGCATATGAGGGGAGTGGATTTATTGGACTCATTTCTTGGGAAGTACAAAATAAAAATGCGTACTAAAAATGGCATCTGCGTTTGTTTAACCATTTTCTCCATAAATTGAGACATTGTCGCCATAAATTGCTGGCTACTACACAAGAGGGTAGGAGAACAGAAGAATGAGCCAACTCCTATTAAATTAAAAGATTTTAAACTGGAAATAGCTAAAAGTCTTTGTATGTGTGGCCCATTGTTACAAAGAAAAAGAGGAAGACCGTCTTCTGCAGCAGATGACATGATTGAGAAGACGAAAAAAAGGAAAGCAGCAATCCTTCCCCCTCGAGATGTAAGACTTGATAAATTTGATCATCTTCCTATATGGAACGAGAAGAGACAACGATGTTATGTTGCGAAAAGTGTCGTGTTGAGTTGTGCTTGAACAAAGACAACAATTGTTTTAATAAATTTCATTCGTAAATAGAGGTATTCTTAATGTAAAACTAAATATATGAATGTGTTCATTGTTCCTAATTAAAAACCAAATATTAGTGTAATTGCATACTGTACCACATATGGAACAGAATTGAAAAAATAAATATCTACAAAATCAATGAATTCTAATTATTATTATTATCATTTATTATGTCTAGACACTATATAGAACCACTTATATTTATTTGACAAGATTTAAAAAAATCATGCATTGTAGGGTTAAAGAAATATACTCTCATTACAAAAGCGTCTCTAATACAACGAAGTAAGATTCTGAATTATGTGCATTTGTAGATAAATTGCATTCCATTGCAGTTTCTATAGATGCGTCGAAGCGGGATCATAAAACTCGTCGTTCCGACGCTCATTGGACATGATCCAATCAGAGTATATGACATTTAACACGTTCATAACTCAGGGATAAAGCTGGCAATAAACATCTTGATGGGCTCGATGATGAACCGAGGTAGTGGATAAGCAAGTTGAGTTTTCTTATAAAACTCAAAACTTTGGTAGACATTAAAATATAATATATAGGTACTATATATGTAGAATCTTTGAAACGAGATAAATCGAATAAAAAAAATCAGGTTGCACTCCGGGAGTGCCGGCAGAAGTGAAAACATGAACATTAACGTTGTGCATTTTTATTAATATTTTACACGAATTGCTATGACAATTTATATTACATTAAAAATAAACAGCAGGAGCAGGCATACATTTTCGCCGCGCGGCAGAAAGAGAGGGGGATATAACTTCCTCTCTTACGCAGCGCAGTTATCGCTCCCTCCGTCTTACGAATTTCCGATCAGGCCACGTGTCGTGACGCGAGTCTTTTGTAACCCATCCCAAAAAATGCACAACGCCGGTAAAGAAGTTTTCACTTCAAAAAAATACAGATATTGCCTAACGGTCAGATATTTATATGTCAGGCAGAATTTAAACATAGTACTCGCGTAGATAGAGGAGCTCGATGGCGTTGTTGCGCGTGGCAGGCTAATCCATCACGCAAGTCAAGCAACGTCGATCGTAGCCTGTCCATGGATGGGTTTATTTATTTATCTCGAGCTCCTCCTTGCTTCAGAGGGCACTTTAAGCTGTTGTCGTTAGATAACAGTCGTTAAGCCAAGTCAGATGCCTTTAGGCGGCTTGAAAACACTGAGCTCCGCTAATCCGCAATTGAGCAGCCTGGTGGAGCTAAACTCTAAACCCCTTCTATTGAGGGGAGACCCATATCTCAGCAGAGGGATGAATAAGGGTTGCCGACCACCACTCATCACGTACATGTCTGATATTGAAAATGTAATATTGTTTACTATAAATATTTCTTTACATTTTGCACAGCGCCATCTTGTCCCAAATTAAGCGCAAAGCTTGTGTTATGGGTACTAGACAGCTGATAAACATACGTAAATACATTTTTTTTGTAAATACATACTTATGATACATAGAAAACACCCAGAATAAGACAAACAGACATGTTCATGCACACAAATGTTTGTCCTATGTGGGAATCGAACCCACGAGCGTTGGTGTCGAAGCCGCGTCATTGACCGCTACGCCACCAAGCTCGTCTAAGACTATCAGCAAAATGTTTAATATGAAACTCAAATTTACTCAGTTCTCGCTTCCGTTAGGTACCATCACATTTAAGCCACACAGCCGAAAACTTCCAGATATTGCAGAATACATTATATAAACAGAGACATTGTATGTAGGTGTTTAGGTCGCGCGCACGAATCGCGTCACAAAATTCCTTAGCTCAGTCGCATGTGAGCCGCGGTTTACGACGACCGGCTAAAGCCTGAGAGCTATAATAATAAACTGTCTCATCAACAGTGCCTTCAATGCGCCCGAATAAAACTTTATACGCTGTAAAAATATATGAAATAGCCCAGAGAGATAAACCGCCGAGGAATTATTAAGAGAATTTTGGTACTTGACGCCGTAAACGTCCGATGATCTAATCATTTACTGTTAAGCTATAAATAAAGTTATATAGATAAATGTAAATCCGATGGAGTTTTATGAAATAGATACATTTATTGAGAATAGGGGATTTAATGGTATATACCTAGTAATAATTTCAATCTAAAAGATGTCACTATTTTTTAAGATTGTAAACGTTTTGTTAAAAACCTATAACTGAAACTTTATAGTGAGATTATATGTAAATAATATAGTCTACTATATAGTTACTATAACCCTGTTAAGTTCCTGCTAGCAAGTTTAATGCCGTTGCCGCCTTATCTAATGTCTTTTTAGGGTTCTGTACCTCGAAAGGAAAAACGGAACACTTATAAGATCACTTTGTTGTCCGTCTGTCTGTCTGTCAAGACCCTTTAAGTCGAGAATGCGTGGAGGTATCAAGGTGAAATTTTAACTGTATACTCAGGTCTACGGTCCCATGAAGTTGTAAAAAAATCAAACTTCTAAGTTTACGTAAAAAAAAGTTACGGCAGTTTATTCAGCAAAAAACGCAGATTTCGACACATTCTCGAGTGAATCAAAACCTATAGGGTACTTCCCGTTGACCTAGAACTATGAAATTTGGCAAGTAACATCGTTATAGACTACAAGCACAGAATAAATCTCAAACTATACATTTGTAATTAAATCTTAAAAAATAGGGGGTCTATATTTTTTATAGGAGGTCGAAATTTTAAATTGAAGCTACTAGTTCAAATGGGGTATCATATGAAAGGGCTCGATGTGCACATTGCAAAATATATTTTATTTATTTTTTCCGACCCATCATTTCTTATTTATAATGAAAAATATCAAATTTATAATGATCCTACGTACGGAACCCTCGGTAGGCGAGTCCGACGCGCACTTGGTCGGTTTTTTTTTATATATATGACAGGGGGGCAAACGAGCATGTAGGTCACCTAGTGGAAAGCAATCGTCACCGTCCATGGAGATCAACGACACCAAGGGGTCGCCGATCCGTTGCCAGCCTTTTAAGGGAAATATTGACTCTGTTCTTGAAGGCTCCCATGTCGTAATTGATCGGAAATACCGCTGTCTACATTAAAGAAACAAATTGACATTTTCCATCCACGTAAATGCAAAAATCGTTTCAATTGATATACCTAGTACACTTGAGATGAAGAATAGATATAATACTTTAGACATTTTTTTTCGAATCCGAAATCACTAATGGAGTAAATATTTTTTTTTTTTGAAAAATGGAAAAATTCACTTGACCCCCCTCCCCCCCTAGGTGAGATTTGAACCCACGACCTCTCGATGACCGGTCGAGTGCTCTTCCAATTTATCTGGCAAGTTGGCCAAGACAACTATTTAAATAATAATAATCACTAATGGAGGACTATATAAACAAATAAATATTGTTAGACAAATTACACAGCACCATCCAGCCCCAAAGTAAGCGAAGCTTGCGTTATGGGTACTAGACAACTGATAAACATACGTAAATATATATTTTTTGTAAATACATGCTTATGATACATAGAAAACACCCAGACTAAGACAAACAGACATGTTCATGCACACAAATGTTTGTCCTATGTGGGAATCGAACCCACGAGCGTTGGTGTCGAAGCCGCGTCATTGACCGCTACGCCACCGAGCTCGTCAAATATAATTACTGGCTAGCATAATTCATTTATTTAACATTGATCAGAACCATAAGTAATATTGAAGTTTTTGCCAAAACCATTAGCTTATCGAGAATCTAATACATCTGTATTGTTGTAATGTATTGGCGAGTTTGGCAAACTTTGTTTTGTAAAGAAAAAGTTGTGTAAGTAGTAAAGGAGACGTTTACGAAGTTAGCGGACGGAGCCGACCACAATGGGGTATGTTTGTCAGCCGCGATCGTACAGCTAATATTGATTCGTGTGGCGAGCGGCGTGATGCGCTTCACCGTTACTCATACAACACACACTAAACACCGCTAATATCCCGTCCCTTTTTAAGACATTAATTTTAATCAATTCATCGAAAAGAAGTGTAAGTGGCTCACCATGATGTCTGTCGACTAACGAAAGAAGGTCTGGCGAAGGAGAGATAGGGTGGGACAACGTATTTGTAAACTATTAGTTAAGGATCTCACAGAATACCGCAGCCTAATAACAATTACCTTGAGGGTTGTTGTGTTCCTGTGAATGAGTGACGAGAAAGAAAGGAAGAAGTTGCTGCGCTGGCAGCGGGGGTGTCGGCGCGAGCAATAGCTTATTTTGCGAGCGTTAATATGGCTCCGGTAACTGCACACCTCATGTAAGTCCTAGCCCAACGCTAGGTATCACGAGTATGTACGATGTTTTTTTTTAATATGAAGAAGAAGCATTAGTGTGGTAAACATAAAGTACATGGCCACTGGGCTCGAAAGTACCTACGCTTTTCGATTATTTATATTGAAATATGTCTTAATGGACATAATATCGTGACAGCATAAAGTCTATTATAAAGGGGTGTGTGAGTTTTAGATGTTTCATAAAAACATGTAGTAAATTGTCGTAATCAGAAAAATCGAACAACTGCGAGTTGAATTCCCGTGTGCGGAGTGGAGAGGTTTCAGTTCAATGAATATGTACGAGCAGTAACTTGCGGCTAGCCTACTTAAGTCTAACAAGTGGTGCCAATAATTTATCCCAAACACCAACACATTGTAGTTGAAGAATAAATTCGGATGTTCGTTACTTTAAAAAGTATAGCTAAACCGCACAACCATCATAAAATGGGAGAAATTTGGAGTCAGACAGTGAAATATGAATACAAAAGAAAATTATTTGCATTCGGGACTACTTAGATACACTCTACCGATCGAATCGATCTCACTAAGAAGCCCATAAATTCAAACTCAACACCACAGAAACACATTTATATTACTAAAAGCTTTTGTTTTACCGTATTTTTCTTTTCTATAATTAGAAAATCTAAAAAGAGACCAAATCTCTGACAATTACCGAATGTCACGGACGTTCGAACAGCGGTATTTTTACGAGAACTAATTACACCCCGCGGAAGATGGCGTGGAGCGGTTGGAGCCTCGCCAACTGCTAACAAGACTACGTACTTGTCCCAAAACATTATAGTGTCTTACTTAGAACAAATTGCTAGAAGAGTTGGATCATGTTTTATCTCAAAATTAGCAATAAAGTTAATCTAGATTTATTTTATTGCTACAGAAGATTCGAGATGCTATGTTCACAATCGAAGATACATAAATGAATGACAAATGTAGGTACTAGGTATACAAAAACCTATGTTTAGGTATCAGTATAACAAAAGTATGATGAAGCTGATGAAATTGAGTCGATCCTCGGGATAAAAACGGTTAGCATAACAGAACTTCCATTAAAATGAATATTGCTCGCGCTGGTGCCATAACTGCTATAGCGGCAGGGATGCTAGTACGCGAACAATACTTCTCTCCCCGCATGCAATGTAGTGCATGCGGGGAGAGTATTGTTCGCGTCACTTCCCCGGTCAGATTCGATATATTCTACTTCTCTTTCGCCATTTGAGAAATAGGCTTTCACTTTAATGATGATGAAGATTAGTGAGCTACTTACTGTTAATCTACTTTGATTTCTACCTAAAAAAGAAGTAGAAATTAGCCACGTACAACATCCAGAAGTAATAAAACGTCAACAGGACTTTGGACATGAAACAGCAGACAAAATGCATACTCTTTGGGTAACGGCACATAAACATGCGTAATGTTTACAGTATGGTGCCATAAACGTCGATCAATATGTGATTGGAAATTCCTAAATCTCCGGAATGGCTTTAGAGACTTGATAACATCTCTGGACTTTGATCGTTAGACAATAGAATTGAAATAGAATGAAGCTCGAGAAAGCTAGCAGCACTTTGAGAAACAAACAATGCACATAAATATTGCGAATGGCTCATGTTATAACTTCGATCATGAGCCAATGCATACATGAAATTTGCTAGGAGAGTCATAAATGTGCTAAACACATTTCTCCCCACACATACAGCAGCCGCGAATTCCAACACTGAAATCGTTAAAACGAAAACTTTTAAGACTTGCTTAAATTATATTTTTTGGTGTAATATTTATTTGTGTATATCAAAAATAATAACGTATTGGAACATGACTGCGAAAAAATACCGACATATCGCCAATTAGTCTTTTCCGAATTTGTAGTATAAATAAACAAGAAAAAAAAAGAATGGAAATGAAATATGGTAATGATTTCATTATATGTAATAACAGAAATTAATATAATTTTATAAAACGGGCATACCTTGTGTATGCCTTACATCATTTGCCTTCATTGTTATGCCCACAATGATTGAATCGCAAAGATTTTGTATTTGGTAATATACCTGCTCGCGTCAGTCTAGTGATAAACGTAAAAGAACAATCGGAAATAGTGATCTCCCAATTTTCATGTAGTATAAAAATAAATGATATAAACAAACGCAAAGAGTGAAAAGCTAAAGTTGAAAGAATGTGCGTGTCAAGTGTCAACGCAAACATACTGTCACGCACTGGGAATTATTTAACAAACATTGGTTGATAAGTTTTAGTTTGTAGTCCACATAAAACAGTTTCTGCTTTCTGCTTCTCCATACGGGACATAATTTCATGCTATAAATGCAAGTAGCTCATTGTTACCTTTAAATCCAAAACCATGCGTATACTCTGCTGCTGATGGTTTACTCTGCAGATTAGCAAATTTTTGGCAAAAAAAAATACGTATTTAGAATTTAATGTACAGTAACAAGTGCCCTACTCGTTGCAAAAAATTGCGTTTAAATAACAGTTCCTTCATTTACATAAATTGAAAATCACTTCATTTGTGTAAAAATGTAAATAAAGATATCGAGAGCCTTCATTAATTGATAAGACTTACCACATCACTTATGCCTTTTTTATATGGGACAGGGGCCCACCACACATTCCCTCCACTGTGTCTCCTGTGTAGCCAGAATTAACAGCGTCGCCCGCCAAAAAAGGCAATGAACAATGAAGTCCATTGCAGTCCCGGGGGTAAAACTACGGCTGCCTTGGAACTGACAACGAATTTAATCAGAAGAATAATTAGTAGGAGTAAGAGGCTTTTGTAATTTAACTTCCCCTCTTAGCAATGTGAGAGACAGCAATATGGCTAATAATGTCATGTATGCCATATGGATTACAATAATTAAATTTGTAATTGCCGTCCAAGTATACTCGTATTCGCTAGCGTTATGTGGCAATATCTCAACACTATTCTACTGCGAGTTCTGAGATCGCCGATTTGATTGTCCATATATCTCTACGATCTGATACACACAATAAAATCACCGTAATACTCCGCTATAAATTTTGTGCTGCAGTTAACGTCAAAACTGCAATCTGACATTCCGTGGAGTAGGTTGCGTGTGTTCTACCAACTACCGTTACTTGATACCTCTTCATTAAACTTTCAACGAGCTTAAGGCCAGGCGCCAGGCATGAACCCGATCGTGATTCTCGGTCTTAAACTCGAGTATTTCTCATTTATTTTCACGAACACAAGCATTCATAACCCACAAATCATTCTTAAAAGGTCTGATTAAACGAAGAATTTTCCTGTGTTCAAAAGAAATACCAAAGTTAATATAATATTAGCCACCGGCACGCACTGCATCGTTCTATAAATACTCGGCGCCGTTGCCCGCTGACAGACAGACTAATTTCCTAACAGACAGTTGTAACATTTATAATAGCTCCGGAAGGATTTAAAATGTGCATAAAGGAAACCCTTTCAGTGTTACGACCGTATCGAAAGGCAAATCGTCGCATGCATTAGGGAAATCATAATTCAATGAGATTCTGTTAGTAGAAAGTAGGATTCCATCGTCAATTCAATACGGCGATGTAGCCGGGACTGTGGACCATGTGTTATCACATACAAATACTATCGGAAAACGATTTGGAGTCCAGACGCTTCTTTCCGCACAACAAAGGAGACCCCGCCGAGAGCGTATAAAACAAAGAAAAGTTTTTATAACACCCTCAATTGCCGTTATCCGACGTACACTCGGATGGAAAAGTCCATCAGGGATACATTTTCCTCAACTATTGTCTTCAGGATGGATGCAGCATCCTTCTATAACACGACTATGGCTCGATAATGGCGAGCAATAATAATAAAACTTGCCGACTCGATTACACTTTTATTTTTGGATAGTTTTCCATCTTCCTTATGAGTCAGCAGCTGTAATGAATATAGCTAAGGAAAAAGTACGAAATTGCCAAGGAAAAACTGGAATAAACAAAACTACGTATCGAGACGTTTGTTTCCTTATCTGCGGTATGGGAATTGGCACTATACTTACTGCTAAAAAATAATTGGGATATTTCTATATATACAAAATTTGTAGTACTTGATATACATGTACATAAATGTACCCATACATCGTATAAAATACGTCTAATAGATATACTTGAATGCATTTTTATTATAAGTAAGATTTCTTTGCCTGGGATTAGACATTTAATTTTTTTCTTTTCCTATTAAATAAAAAATACAAATTCGTTGCTAACACAAAAATTTACTTAATGTCTGGAAAAACGATTTGATGAATATTCGAAGGAGAACCTTCGAATATTCATCAAATCGTTTTGCTCCAATAAAAGGTACTGATGAAAAAGATATTGATTCGGAAAGTAGATAACCTTTAATCACTTTCAAAATATTTCAACAATTTTTAATTTAACCATTCACTTTTGTCATCTCCAGTACAGCAATCGGAATGGGAGTCAAAATATGAAGTTGTAAAATTTTGGTCACGAGCTCGCCGGAGGGGGCGAGTCCCCGGGGACGTGTAGCTGTAGCCCGGGGCCTGCAGCCCGGGGGCAGTCTGTAGACGTGATTGGCGTTGATTCTACTTATGCCAATTGTTTCCACTAAATCTACGACGGACTGGTCCCTCGAGACGAGGAAGGTTTGTCGTGTCTGTTGTTTTAAATGAAACCTGTCTTGTATTTCAATTTTTATTTACTTTTTGTTATGTGAATTAATCTATGGTTTAGTTAGATAGGTTTTCGATATGTGAGTATTCATGTCCATGTAATATGTTCGTATCAGCTGAATCGGTGTATAGTTTACTTTAAACCACATATTTTCAAGTCCTTTTTGATAGATAACGTTTTATTCGTTGTATAAAGATGCACTTTAAACCATAAAAGTGTGGAATACATTAGAAACGTCAACATATATTACTTTACATAAAGGCTGGAAACAGATCGACGACCTCTTGATGTTGCTAATTTTTATGGCCGCTGGTGATTGCTTGCCACCAGGTGACCCAAATGAACAAAAAATTTTGAAGATTACATAATAAATCAACAGAATTAATGTACTAGGTAAGAACAAAAGTGTGGTGGAAACTCGGTAATATAAAATGTTTGAATATGAAAATTTTGTAACGGTATTGCAGCTTGTGATATTTGATGGATTTCTTGTAATGACATTTGCTTATTGCCAACAACTTGAAGTGTTGAAAACTGTCTCACTTTATTAAAAAATAAGTGATATTTTTGGCATTGTACCAATCATACCCTAAAAGTTTATCGAAGAACACCATTCAGACTCCCTACCGACAATTTTGATTCCAATGTTGAATGAATGAATCAAGTTGTTTAAAAAAATGTGATGAACTGCTGACTGACAAACGAAGCTCTGGCGTAAGCTACCCGACTGGGGAATGTACCTCCACCTCATAGAATATCGCAGTCAAATAACAATTCCCTTGAGGGTTGTTATGTTCCTGAGAGTGAGTGAGGTCACCAGAAAGGAAGGTGATGCTGCGTTGGTAGTGGGGGTGGCAGCGTTTATCTTGCGATCGTTAATATGGCTACGGTAACCGCTTCACATCACGCGGGCCGTATGCTTGTCTGCCACCTGACGTAGTATAAAAAAAGAAGAAGTTTTAAATTGACTAGAGTGAACCCGATATAAGTGTCTAAACACACTATACCGAAGATACGCGACCGAAGCTCGGCGTCATTACGCCTGCAATACTTTTTTCAATGACTATCGACACATTTGACTGAAATTACGTTGCGTCTTTTACATACCAATCCTAATCATGCGGAATTTCGGCTTAGTGTGGTTTGACACTTAGTCGCAAAATATCTGTTATACAGAACGTAACCTGACGTTTCAAACACCTTCAGATTCCCAGAAAAGTGATTACAGTGAGTCACTCTCATAATGTCTACCTATTACAAACGTCATCCCAACAGAACCCTTCCACTGAGGGTGTAGTTGCCCATGAACTCTGCGATGACCCCGCCGGACCATTACTTGTTAATCAGGGAAGTGCGTGACGTCATTGTGGTGTTATCGCCAACTAAAAATAGCGCTTGCTAGAAATAATCGATATACCAAGTCTAGAAGCCTTTAAGATTTGACTAGCGAACCACCCTGACTTTGCATGGGTGCAATCTTTTCAGTTAACTGTTCTGGTAAAGCTTTGAATCTAGATTGAAATTCAATTAAATACAATGATGTGGGTGGTGTTTTTAAAAAAAATCGTAACTTTTGAAAAGTTTATAGCCAAAGCTAACTTTGCCTGCACGTGGTGCACCCTGCCGACAATCGAAAGAGGCTCTGTCAAAAGAGAGGTATGTAGGGCATAGTATATTTGTAAGCTGCCCGACTCGAGAAGTAACCCACCTCACAGTGTCGACATCAACCCGTAATCATCCCACTGTTGGGATATGGGTCTCCCCTCAATCGAAGGGGTTTAGATCATACTCCACCACGCTGCTCAACTGCGGATTGGCGGAGGCCAGTGTTTTCAAGCCGCCTTAAAAGGCCACTGAGTTGGCTTAACAAAGACTGTGATCTAATAACAACAGGCGGGACCGACGGCTTAACGTGCCCTCCGAAGCACGGAGGAGCACGGAGGAGATAAATGAACCCATCCTTAGACAGCCTGCGGTCGACATTGCTTAACTTGCGTGTTCGATTAGACTGACACGCGCAACGACGCCATCGAGCTCCTGCTACCTCACAGTGTACCGCAGCCAAATAACAATTCCTTTGAGGATTATTCTGTTCCTGCGAGTGCGTGAGGTCACCAGAAAGGAATATGTTGCTGCATTGGCAGCGAGGATGGCGGCGTGCAAGCGATATTTCGCGTGCGAGCGTTATATGGTAACCGCTTCACATTAAGCGGTTCGTATGCTTGTCTGCCACCCGACATAGTATAAAAAAAGTTAATGACTCAAAAATCACTAATCTAATTTAAAATCTAACAACCGGGCGGTTGCTTTTCACCTCCTAGTTAACCTTAATACACAAGAGACCCGACGGATGAACCATAGTCTGACGTCAATCAACGTTCCATGATTTCGCTTATAAACACTTTTTTTTTCAAATAGAAATGAATTCTCTTGACAGACATTTTAAAATCAAGAACACGGAAAATTAATTTGGAGTTGTCTTCATATGTGCAGGCATTGTTATTCACATGAAAGATTCAACAGTGACGCGCGAGTTATTGCTGACGGACGGACAGTCCGAGCGGGTTTTTATTACTATTTTCTTTCAAGGCGTCGGCTTCGGGTCTTACACATGCTGTCTCTTCGAAACTAAAGGACATAACTTACTAAAAAGAAACTCAGTCGATGCGATTGAAGGTTCAACATATTGCGGAAAATTCAAACTAGTTGTAGGATATAAGCACCTCACCAATATCTTTGAGCTGAAGCCAACATCATCTGCACGTGACACACGCAGCTAATTAACTAACAAGAGCTCAAGCTCAAACTCTGGCAAACGAGAGGTAGGGGACAATGTAACAAGCTGCCCGACTGGGAAATTACCTCCACGTCACAGAAGACTGAAGTTCAACAACAATTTCCTACAGACCTAGATTGTTGTTTTGTTCCTGTGAATGAGCGAGGTTCCTAGAAAGCAAAGAGTAGATGCAAAGGCAGCGGGGGTACTTTATTTAGTAAGGGCATTGACACTATATGCTACGCCTAGAGATGGGCAAAATGCCGGGCATTTACTATAAATGCCCAAAAATACTTATAAATTCCCTATTTATGCCCAAAACTAGGCATTAATTGGACATTTACAGGTACTTACCGGACACTTATTGTAAATGCCTGGCATTTTACCCATCTCTAGCTACGCCTGAACGTATGCTTGTCTACGACCCGACGTGCTGTAAAAAAATAATGCGTGCTGAACTCGTAAGTGTACACGCAGTGATTCCTCCCTTCGTTCAAGCCAGGGCCCTGCTGTTAAACGCGCGTTCACTGATTGACGTTTATTTGTTTGTCCCCTCGGCTCCAATGTTTTATTGCACGGTAAACTGTCGTAACTCGCTTTTAGCCGGATACCGTTAAACCACGCTTAAACTGCCTATAACATGATTTTGTGATGCGCTTCGGGTATTCACTCAGGCGGAATTCGTTATTTGTGATTTATTGAGTTTTTCATGGAGTTAAGTGGACAACATGCGTGGTTGGATGGTTGGATTGGAGATTTTTTGTGTTTTTTTTTTTGAAGGTCCGAGTAATCTATCTATATAATAGAGGTATATGACGAAAGAGCGAGCATGAAAAGCCTATCTGAATGACGAAACATTCCCATTTCGCTACAAAAGGATTGCAGCGAAATGATTATCCCTTGTGACGTTCCGGGATTTTAAATGGAACTCCAGTAACGATCAGAAAAAAAAATATTTAAGAAAAAGAATTAGTGTCGTCCGGTTTCCGAACCGCCTAATATTGCTTCGTAATTCGGTACTCTCCTGAAATTCTTGTTCTCATGGAGGGGTACCGCACGCTGTGCAACGTTTCATTGTTTAAGTCTCTGCACGTATGTGATCGCAGTCAAATCATTTTACGATTTGGTAAATTGTATCGTTGCGATTATAAATCCCCGGGTGCCAAACAAGCATACGGCTTCCGGATGTAAAGTTATCGTACAAAAGTACTTCTAGGCCGGCATAGTGGACGCGACGAGATGACATAATCGCGTGATTTCGTCTATTCCATCCATTCCTGGTCTCCAATATCCTGTGGCCCAGCAGGCAGGCGCTTGTGCCACATGCCGTGTTCCAATAAAAAAATGGTATTTCTCGCAGGCTAGCCAATTCCCAATGACATTATTAATTCATTGACAGCGGGTTTCTTTGAAGTGAGGTTACTTCCAGCCGGGCTCAGCGTGCCTTTCCTCTCTTTCACCAGTGCCTTATTTGCTAGTAGGCAGGGTGCACTTCATGCAGGTGAGCTTGGCTTGGTCTCTAAAGATGATGGAAGGGGGATTATATACCACTGCCTAAATACAAATAATATAAATATAATGCCAAACTACTAGGCCAGATTCTAAGCCAAGGGGCCGAAAGCGAGCGAGTAGATTTGCAGAATGTATGCTTTCCATTGATTTCAATGGAAAATGTATTTGATGATCATTCAAGGACATGATCGATCTCAATTTTTTTTCGACACAAACCTCAAGCAGGTCTATAATTGTGACAAGTTCGGTTCAGTGGTATTGGATAGACTCCAATACCACTGAACCGATTTCATTTCCAAGAATGACTTTTCGGCGTACCTACCTATATAAGTGTTCCGCTCTCTTCGTTCGCACGACTCAATAATCCTTATTAATATTTGTATATAGATATGGTGTATTATATATATAGATAGAGGTGTGTCTAACCAACGTCGGCCCTACGCCGACTACGTTCTCAGTTAAGATCCGTATCCCTAAAATGAGATGTATATTATTGTGTATAGGATAACGATCATTTGGTATTCATTTCTAATACATAAACATTTCCAATTTCTAATCGATAGTAATGATACGATAGAGGTGGTCGGCGCCTCCACATACATCTGATACGGCGATGGCGTCTATTGACCGTCGATTGAATATGCAAGTAGCCTTATGACACGTCGGATTACGAGTTTTACGATCGGCGTAACGTGCATTTAAACGGGACATAACTGTGTGGTCAATGTCTGAGTTTATAGCACAGTGAGTAAGTTCGAAGTAACGGACGATTCGAAACACCGTCGGCACATATATGCGTCAATAACTACTTACCAATATTTTTATAGTTATTTAGCGGTTTGCGTGTTTCGTCATCAATTAGTTTATGTAAACTACTGGCAGCCGGAACCCGCCCTCTACTGCTAATAGATGTATGTCACTGCTGATACTGCCCGGGCTGCTTCGATCGTATGCTACAGGTTAGGTAGGCTGCCTAGATTTCATGAATTTAAATCGCTTTTGAAAATAATAAACTGAACATTTACATAATGTAGCTGTGAGATAAATCGCTAAAATGAAACTATTCCAAAAAACACAATTTATCATTTAAATATGTACTACAATAAGGAACTTACTGTATTTCAGAGAAGTCAAATTATTCCCTGTTGAGTTTTTCATAGGTGACTACGGTATAAAATTCCGAAAAATTATTTACAGTGCTGGCAATGCTATGTTTTTATTGATAGGCAATGCGGAGATAGTACTCGTTATACGCGGCAATGATACTGCTTATCATTAGGGTTCTCTTGGTAACTGTTTACCACTTGAGCATACAAGATAGGTATAAAAGAATCAGTAGGTGAGATATCTATGGTAAATGTTTCAGTTACATTTACGCCAAAACATTGGTTGTCGGTAAAGTCGGTTTACGGACGATAATGTTACATGATAACGTCAAGCCGAACGCTTAGGCCGATCGTGCCTCTCTATCGCTTGTTCCGCACACTGCCACGTTGGGCTCAGGCGGAACGTGACAACGAGTCATGCTAATTCGTGCGTGCAGCCGGCGTTCATCGATTTATAAGGCGGTATCACGTCAATAAAGTAGTAAATAAGTTTTTGACTTCTAAACCATTTGGTTCAGTATGACTTTTAGATGCTGTTTCTTATATCGATCCCATCAAATTGACGTTAATGCGACTTACTCCGGCGCCACCCGCGCGAGACAACTCCGGGAGTGGAATCACATGTTGGAACGTGACTACACGGAGTACATACAATTTCAAGCTTAGTTACGAGCTGAAGAAGTGATTTTATACTTCACTGTAAAGTCTGCTCAGTAGTATAACTTAATAGAACTAGGAGATGAGTGATGTGATAATTTTATTGTACATAATAGTAACAGAACTAAAGGAGCGTTCAGTCACTCATTTTCTTCGACAATGTTGACGTACGTAACATATTTTCTGTCCCAATGTCATAATACCAGAGACGTAAGTAGTTCACTATCATATTGAGGCCCTATCGCTGAAGCTGAATCCACCACCGCCGGATTTTTTAATGGTGAAAATCAAACTTCAGCTTAGACGTACGTATTAACATCGCTGGTAGAAATTCTGGAGCTCTATCGACTAAGCTGAAGATAATTGTCAATAACTAAAACTTAAGTCCTATCTAAAAGACTATTATGTTTGCATGTCTTATACAAGACAAAATGTACATGGGAAACTGTCTAATACCATCTTTATATGTACCTACATTTTTTGCAAATAACTGTTTGATTGATTGATTGATATTTTACGAATCAAAATATTCGATGGCAATCCAGGTAGGACCCCTAGAGCCCTACGCTGAAGCCGATTCCCATAGAAACTTTTAATACAGAAAATAGGTCGTTACAATTAGTGACATAGACCTCCGGGTTCTTAGTCGGTACAGCTCTAATATTTCTACCAGCCTAGCTAAACACAATTAGCGTAATAGTTAAAGATTACAATATGCACGTTAAACAACAAGCTCTGCAGTAAAAGCAGAGCAGTAAAGTAAATAGAAATGATTCGTAAGAAATATTTAAATGGGCAATTAAATAAACATTGAGCAGTAATATGACTGAAGGGGCAGTTATTACGGGCCAGTAAACAAATCGAAATTATTAGTCTGTAGGAAATGACATTCTCAACAAACTCTTAAAATTATTTTAACAAAAAAAATCCGACTCCAAACATTACTCTACATTTTATGTGTGTAGATACAACCTGATGATTATGATGATGACGAAAAAAATATGGGATCAATCTGAAAGTATACTCTGTCAAATAAAAAAAGTTTTTTTTTTCAAATCGGTTTATAAATCACGGAGTAAATAAATAAATAAATAAATATTGCCAGACAAATTACACAGCGCCATCTAGCCCCAAAGTAAGCGAAGCTTGTGTTATGGGTGCTAGACAACTGATAAACATACGTAAATACATTTTTTTTTTGTAAATACATACTTATGATACATAGAAAACACCCAGACTAACACAAACAGACATGTTCATGCACACAAATGTTTGTCCTATGTGGGAATCGAACCCTCGAGCGTTGGTGTCGAAGCCGCGTCATTGACCGCTACGCCACCGAGCTCGTCAACATGGAGTAAGTAACAAACATTTAAAAAAATACAGCCGAATTGAGAATCTTCTCCTCTTTTGGAGTCTGTTAATGAGGCGGTGTTAATTAAAATAGATATAACTAAAGCCGTAACTCCTAAGTTACGGCTTTAGTTATATCTATTTTAATTTTAAGTTATTATATTCCCTGTTTATTCCAGTATGTAAAGTAAAAAAAAAATGTTACGTATGGAAATTATGATTTTATGACATGACTATGAAAGGAAAAGCTTTCGTTTTAATTTAATTGCTGGTTGCGGGAATTTTGGAATCTGAATTGTAGGATGAAACAACTGCAAAATTTTCTTTCTGTTACAGTCCATATTTTAACGCTGTAGTAATTTACCTACCACCAGGAAATTAAATAACTGCCATATTAAGCTATTGCATAGCTTTTATCGCGGGCTTTGAGCGCGGCGACCGAATCAAGAAATTCCGCAACGAAAATAAAACCTAACTAAAAATGCTACGCAATAGCTTTACCGCGACCTGACTTAGGAACATTTCCTTATACAATACATACTCTTAATTCGCCAGTGAGTATTATCGAGTCAATGGCGCAGTTGTAAATGTGTGACCAATTTGAACTATCGTTTCTACGTTCGCGCCTCGATGTGGTCATTACTCTTTTTGTAATTTTATTCGATGTAGGTGAATGATTTTAATTTAATAAAAAATACATACGATGGCAAAAAATTTTTATTTAATAAAATAGCTTTTATCGCGGGCTTTGAGCGCGGCGACCGAATCGAGAAATTCCGTAACGAAAATAAAACCTAACTAAAAATGCTATGCAATAACTTTACTACGGCAGTCCTCGAGTGCCACACGTATTTTTTTTTTTCAACTGGTCATATTAACATCCCTAATGTTTAAATTGCAGTTGTAAAAGTTAATAACCTAATAAAAGGTACGAGTATATAATCAAATAGGCCATGTCAGCCGAGTGTAAACCCTACAAAAAGGATACAACCCGAGTATCACAATACTCGGGTTCTTTGTAAAAAAATAATTAACTACACGTAATCTGATGCCCGTAGTTCCATACATTTCGTTTATTTAATTAAATATGTACTCGAATATACAGTAATTTGAAATCGTGTGTTCAAAACATCAAATATTCCAATGTTGTGCCCACTCTGCAAAATATGCAGTATAAAGACTCTTATCTCAAGCACGATCGTGCGTCCTTTATACGCAGAACAATGCGCAACACTTACGTACCACCACCTCTATTATTAGCTATTGAATGTAATACGACTATGTGCGATATCATCTCCCCAATATGAAGGTGACAAAGCGAAATACCCGTTTTTATCCGGTGGTGGAGTAGGTAAAACAAATATCGAGCAGTAACTCAACTGTGCTCAAATGACCGTCTTGACCGCGTCTGCATTTGATAATTAAAAATCACACTAAAGTACATATATTCTCTCATCTCCAACACACAGAATCATCAGAAATACACCAGTACTCCACGAAAGCGAAGATGCGGCGTCAAAAATGTATCAAAATTCATCTCTCCACTCGTCTCCGGTTTGATGGAGTTTAAGGTTTGAAGGAGCCTTCAACGTGAACGTCTACATTATAAAATTGCCAATGCTTCGCAATTCATGTGTACAGCAGCCTACTTGTTATATACCCTACATTAATATTATACAGAGAGTTTGTACTTTTGTAATGGTTAGCTCGAAAACTATTAAAGCGATTTAAAAAAATCTTTCGCATAGAAAGCTGCGTGGCTAACGAATATCATAGGCAATATCTGGGGGCACGGTAGTGCCCCCGCCAAGACGAGCCAAGCGGAGCGCAAGGGCACTACCTACCTTTTCTCGAAACGTTTCGTCGTTATTTTGAACTCTCATAACTTTGGTTTGGATGATGCTAAATAGTTAAAAATTTCAAGATATAATGACACCAGTACAATCATTATACATACAAAGTTTGAATGTCGTAGCTATTATACTTTAGATTTTATTAATGTCTAAAAACCCCCGATTTCGTCACTGATTCACTCACTGATCATCAAAATTCTTAAGGTACTTCCTGAAGTCCTAGAACGCTGAAATTTGGTATGTAAGCTAATATTACTACAAAGACAACAAAAAAATTAAAAAACCAAACCTAACCTAACCTATCCCCTCGGAATAGGAGGTGGAAGTTTGTATGAGACTTGCACTACATTTGCACTAACTACATAATCATGCAGTAATAACTATTGAAAAGCTAGATATATGAAAAAAAAAATACTTATAACAAATAAAAAAATATGAACATCATATTTTTTTAAAAATCATCACCTAACCCTTAAAATGGGGCGGTGACATCAGCCGACGTCACTAGATGGCGCTGACTGTATTTTGAAATGCGCTATCGACTTATACATCTGTCAGCCTTATATAATATATAATGAAGTGGTCACCGGTAGTTTTCAGTCGTATACGACATTTTTCTACTGCGAATGATGATCGATTGTTAGGAAATATTTGCATTTCATATTCGTAATTTCGTAGTCGTATCGTATCGTCGTAATCATTCTATAATTCGTTCGAATTATTTGTTACTTGTCTAAATTATTTTAAGTATTTATTTTCTATTCTCTTAGATTTAATTTAATTAACAATTCATAAAACAACCGGCCGGTGAGTTCTGGCTTGATTCATCAAAATTCCAGACGAAGGGTAAGGCGAAAGTAAAGGCCCGGGGTCACAATAGGTTATTTTTAAACCCAAAAAAGTCTATTAACCAACTTACAAAAATAAATGAAATCCCACCAAAAACATTTTCATGTAAAAATGTTGCCAAGACGAGTCTACATAGCTTACCCCGTGAAAAAGTTATCAGATCTCATGTAGAGCCAAGATTCTTGATCTATGCGCACTTACTTTACCAGGCCTAACTTCACATACTCTACATTTTAGTCAAAACGTGATGCTTGGCCGTTTTGCTACCGTTACGAAGATTTCATAGGCATTCGTTCATCGTGTGTGAAATAAAACGGCCACGCATCACGTTTTGACTAAAATGTAGAGTATGTGAAGTTAGGCCTGGTAAAGTAAGTGCGCATAGATCAAGAATCTTGGCTCTACATGAGATCTGATAACTTTTTCACGGGGTAAGCTATGTAGACTCGTCTTGGCAACATTTTTACATGAAAATGTTTTTGGTGGGATTATATTGTACCCGGACTACAGGCATCGCACGAGTGCAATAAAGTACACGGGACACCAGGAACCACTAATATTAAAATACTTGACAATGGCGTGCTTACTTTCATATTGTAATAGTTAGGTAACAGCTATTTACTGTTCAATATATTTTCCGCGTGTGCATTTTTTGTCGTCGTCAGAAATGACGCCCGTCAACGCCTGCATTGGGCGTCGCGTCAGGCACTTTAAAAGCTTCGGATCACGTGTGCGATTCTAGCTTATTTTTACACCTCAGCAGTAGGGTCACTATATTTTACAGTTTTATCGGATAGGCGGAAAAAATAGTCTTTATCACATCTATTAGAAAAGAGCTAGTTTGTTCTACGTTAACAGGGACTAAAATAGCGTTTCAATCCCTTGTGACTAAAAGTGATTTGAATTATGATTGTAGATATTGCTAATAAAAGTTCCAATGAAGCCTTAATTACACTTTTTACTACTGCCGTCAATTTAAATTAAGCAACAAAATTGCATCATGTATAGGTATACAACAATGAATCATTCAACGCTCATTTAAGTTACATTAATTATTTAAAATTGAATTGGACAATTTAATTCCTTAAAATACTTTATAAATATACGCTCATTGGCTAACGTGCATCCAGAATTAACAAAATAGTTGTACAATTTATTATATAATATTGTTACGAGCTAGGGTTCTGGATTTGGATGTAAAACGCCAATGACAACTTACAAGGATTTATTCACGCAGGGTCTGGTCTGCAGGTCTTCACAACACGAAGTCCACACGAAGATTCCAAATCGCAGGTCAAATCGAAGTCCAATAGTATCGCTGAGGTCGTAGGTTATCACTTGTCTCGCAGGTAGATTCGCTCGAAGTTCTCTCTTCCAAAGTCCAAACTGAACTCCACTATGCGCCGCGGCGGTCGTTATTTATATTCACCGGCAAAGGGTTCTCGAATATTCTCGTATGTGTACTTCCCTTCGGTAAGTCATCGTAATGTCTCGAGACACATCTCGAACATTTTCATGTCATAGTGTTATGAACCTTATAACAGTAGACATACGGGTCATTATTGCTTGCAGCGAAGTATGCGGCGACTATTCTAGAAGGTTCCATTCTAGATCGTTCGAGACAGGACCGCGACACTGCTCCCCTCTTAGAGATGCTCGTCCCGAGCATCTTCATTACTGCCGTGATAAGAAGCTAAGCGGTCAATGTGAAGCACTTTTTGTGCACCTCGGCTGCCGTTGAATTCGATATGTCACGTCATTCAACGGAGCTACCACTTTGCACGGCCCTTGCCAGCCTGTCTGCAATTTCGGAGATTTTCCTTTTCGTCGAGCCACGTAGCGAAGCCAGACCAGTGCTCCCTCTTCGAAGCCGCCTGCACTCGCTCGACGGTCGCACCCAGATTTCATCCTTTCACTTGACTGCAACCCATTTTCCCGAACTATGGCATCAACCTCTCGTAACTCGGAAAGGCAACCGTGCAGAGCACGTGGGTCGTCAGGAGGCCCCCAGTCAGCAGATCCACTGGCACTCTCCACTCAAATCCAGCTCTCGCCCAAAGCTGACACGTGCTGGGGCTGCCCCCGCGCTGCCACGCTCCGCCGCTCGGCAGGCCAGGAGAAACGGCGGCATGCACCCCGTCCCAGTCCCTCCGGTGGCCGCCAACGAGTCCCGCCAAACGTCCCTCGAGTGCCTGACCAAATCTCCCCACCATGCCGTCAAACTGAGGATGATATGGGGCGGTCCCAGTCCCATGCACACCCAATATTTTGCAGAGCTCCTGAAATATCTGCGACTCAAAGCTCTCACCCTGGTCGGAGTGCACCTCCGAAGGCACACCAAATCAGCAAACCAGTTTCCCGAACAACCCGAACGCAACAGTTGCGGCCTCTTGACCAGGCATGGCGAATACCTCTGGCCGCTCAGAGAAGCAATCCACAACCACCATGAATCACCCATCCTCCGACTCCGCCACAGGGAATGGCCCAGCCACATCAACCGCAACGCGTTCCATGGTGCACTAACGTTACAAAGTTTCAGGTTTCCTTGGCTTCTAAATGATGGACCCCCTACCGCAGCGCAAGCAGCGCACCTGCGGCATCAATCCTTCACGACAATGAAGCCAGTAAAACCCTTCTCGAATCTTTGCCAACGTCCGTCCCACGCCCAAGCGTCCACCCCACACGCCATCATGCACTTCACGAAGGACATCCTGTACCCCATCTCTTAGGACAACTATCTGAAGATGGAACTCTCTGCCGTTAGGCCTCTCCCATTCACGGTAAAGTATTCCGTTCTGCAGAATTAAACCGTCCCATTGAGCCCAGTATGCCTCGGTGACAACACTAGTAGGGGCGACCTCGCACCATCTGGGCTTGTCCTCGCCTCAGAGTCGGTGGCATTTCCAAATCCCCAATTCTGACACCAAATGTTACGAGCTAGGGTTCTGGATTTGGATGTAAAACGCCAATGACAACTTCCAAGGATTTATTCACGCAGGGTCTGGTCTGCAGGTCTTCACAAGACGAAGTCCACACCAAGTTTCCAAATCGCAGGTCAAAACGAAGTCCAATAGTATCGCTGAGGTCGTAGGTTATCACTTGTCTCGCAGGTAGATTCGCTCGAAGTTCTCTCTTCCAAAGTCCAAACTGAACTCCACTATGCGCCGCGGCGGTCGTTATTTATATTCACCGGCAAAGGGTTCTCGAATATTCTCGTATGTGTACTTCCCTTCGGTAAGTCATCGTAATGTCTCGAGACACATCTCGAACATTTTCATGTCATAGTGTTATGAACCTTATAACAGTAGACATACGGGTCATTATTGCTTGCAGCGAAGTATGCGGCGACTATTCTAGAAGGTTCCATTCTAGATCGTTCGAGACAGGACCGCGACAATATTTTACTTAAGTCGTTGCATAAAGTTTTATTTTATTATTGTAAGTTTTTATTGCTCAAATATTTATTTTATCATTTTATTTATTGCTCAAAGTAGCCACGACTTAAATTTTTAAATTACGCGTGAAACCGTAACAAAACAGAGTGGAAAATAGACATTTCACTAAGAGGCATCTAGTGTTGTAAAAAATAATATTATAATCATAAAATTAGTTTATTATATTACATAGCTATTAACTATATTAAAAACATCGGACGCGCAGCATGCACCACCATACCGAAATTTATTTATTTATTTATTTTGGCCACTTTCCCGAATTGATATCGGAAAACCAAGGTCACTTTACATTACTACTTTTTGATGCTCTACACGAATCCAAAGTTCGTTCTGTCTGTCCGTCCGTTGCATGAAAATTTTGAGTTTCATGCAACGGACGGACAGACAGAACGACCGGACGATTTTATAAGCTCAATAAATTTCGCTGAATATCACCGAGCATGAGTTTGTTTCGTTCTGTTAGCGTTGATGAATACGTTGCTTTTAAAATGTCCTTTTAAATTATCCCGAATTTTCTTCATCAATTGGTTACCTTATACACAGATGTGCAATGTTTTACACCTGTGAAAAATCCGGAGATAATCCTTAAGAGCTTGTGAAAGATAACGCACCCTTCGGGATCGTTCCCACTTTGACAGCTGTGTCACGGTTGCCGAATTTAGCGTACACAGGCGGATAGTCGCTGGTGGAGTGGTGACGTTCAACAGTAATGGCTAAAGTTCCAATAATTGATAGGGCTAAAAGTTTTGTAAGATTTTTCATGGGACATTCTCGGGTGCATTACTTTTTTTATTTCTATCTCAGAAATACGAGATAGAAATAAAAAAAATAATGCACAATATTACTGTTGCTATGGCGGCACACCATGTTCTCATCATTGGGTTTCCTGCTGTTTCCAGCAATTTGGTTTGAATCATCATCATCATCATCACACACTGCTGGAAATAGGCTTTCCTCGATGCTTACCATCATATGCGATCCTCCGCTTTCTGCATCCAGCCGTTTGCAGCTGCTTTTTTGGAGTGACAGGTGCATCTACAGGGAACGCAGGACAATTCATTATAAATCCAGAGGTAAAAAAAAGCAAAAGCTTAAACATACGCACAAAAAGAAAACAACTGAACCGCAATACTGTTTCTCATGCTTTACTCCCTAATCAAAATCATTTTTTTTTGTTCCCAAACGTTCAGCTGTCATTACAGTGAGCCCATAAAAGAACCACAAAAATAAAGTCATCTGTCACATTTGAGTGCCGTGTCGCGACCCCGCGTCACTGTTGCCTTGTCGCGCTAATTTAGGACAGGCGACGCCGACGCATGTCGCACGTGTGTCGCGGCACTGACACTTCGATGCACGCGTATTTCCAGAAACCTATACGTTTCGCTGCTGATTGATGAGATAGTTTTGTTGCTTTATTTTATCCACTGTAAATTTACTTGTCATACAAAAAAAAATGTATTTTATTTAGATTTAATAATAAAAAAATGTTTTTAATGTTTTCTTTATGCACGCAAAATATTATTTATTTAAGCTGTCTTAAGTAAATATTATTGTTTAATCTAACTTAATTCTGACTGTTGATTTTAATTTCGACAATAACCCATATTGATTTTTATTGAGACTGTTAGGTTACGGGTCGCACTGCTCAACTGCAAGTTGGCGTTAAATTAAAATTAATAGTTTAATTTATGTCAAATATCTTAAAGATTAAGTTCCATGCGCAGACTGCCACATAGAGTCAGTTAATAAGGTAAACCCTGCTCCCTGTATTCTCACTGTACTTTGCAAGTTTGCAATCAGCTTAGTCGATACAAGAGTACTTACAACAAACTTTCAATCTGAGTAGCTCACTTAGTTACTCGCGCCGCTGCACACGACTGCAAATGCGGGTAAATTCGTATCGCGCGATCGAGCGAGCGCATATATCGTATCTTTTCGATCAGATTTGAGAATACACACCTGGCACCTGGGAGGAATAAATAATAAAATACAGTAACTAAAGTTTAAAGGTCGGACGATTATACGCTCGGAGAAATAATCGCGTCCTTAACAAATACGAGCAGGTATTGTAACGACCTTTTGGAAATCAACCAGATCTTATTCGTGAGCAGGAATTTATTCCATCATTCATTATCAGCCTGTATTTATCTGCTATTGGATATAGACCTTCGTTAATGCTTGCCACCATATACCATTGTCCACTTTTGGCATACAGCCGCTTTTTTAAGGTGATCGGTCCATGTAGAGGGGGGCGCCCAACGCTTCGCTGCGACATACTCATACGGGGCATCCACTCCAGGGGGGCTAGCCAAATGGCACTTTGCGAAGTAGAAAAGCGTAGCGATCGCTAATTTGAACTGTGGAGCTCATACTAAAATGTTCGAATTGACAAATGTCACATGATCTATCTAACGTTCGTTACGATATGAATTACTCTTGACTTGGCAGGACTTTTCTCCCCTATCTACCATCGCTAACTCGGCAGATGTGGCCGGCCCACTGCCACTTCATCTCGCTGATTCTAGTATACTCAAATGTGCAAAGTCTACTTAAACGTTGTACTTACTGTTCCAAATATATACTATGTTCAAGACACTTTATAAAGTACAGAGTCTTGTGGGAAATATCTCGCGATATTCTCGCAAATACATTGAAGTGAGCCGCGGAAAGCTCGCGCAAAATCTGTAAGGAATTATTCAAGAATCGATTTAGGCTTGAGAAAATTCTGAGAAATGAATGTATTTTTTGGCTTTAGCTCAAAAAATGAACATCGCTCAAATCTCAATATTATCTTTAGAGCCAAAGCCAACTCCGCCTACGTATCTTATTGATAATTCGCGATCTACCACAGTAGGTACGTTATTTAGGACTTTTCCTACCACTTCCCTCAACGGTGATCCCAAAGAAATACGTCATGGGAGCCTTCAAGACCGGCATCTCACCAGTCATTTATATCCACCACTAACGGGCATCGGGAAATCAGTTGCGAAGTCCACCAACGTGGCACAAAAATTCTCCTGTCGGCCCTATTAGTATATCTGTAGTGGTCCGTCAAACAATATTTTTTTTTTTACATTGTTCACCTGCAATCTATGTCGAAACTATACATGCTTAGTTTTCATCACTATGGTGCCACCCACGATTACTAGCACATTATGTTGATGGCCGGCGGCAGACGACGAGTGGCCTATTAGCATGTCATGCGAACACTTTCGACGCCATTTCGGATATAAAAACAGATTAGCGTAGTTTAGTTGTCATTAGCAGTGAGGGGTGATAACGGGGCTGTTTAGAATATTCTATTTATGCCACCCTTGTCTTTATGAAAAAGGACATTAGCATAACGTTGTGTTGCCTTTCTCTTGACTTACAGTTTCTCCTTACTTTCGGAGGGAGACAAACTTTAATATTTGAGTGTGGATATTGTATTATATTATAATATATTGCTTTACATTGTTTTTTTTACAACGAGATTGTATAGAAACACTCCAACAGCCTGTTAAAAAGCGGTTAGTATAACAATAGTTAATTGATGTTTACAACTCTTGCAAAAAGTATCCCTCATTTTCACCCCCACCATGTAGCATTTCTTCAAAATATCCCTAGTATTGTCACTCAAAATCAAAATCAAAATATCTTTATTCCTTGGACTTTATAAAGCACTTAGAAACGTCATATAAATTAAATATAAAAACATGTATAAATCATTACTACTCTAAATCCGCAGAGCTTAGATTCACTTTCATCACACTATCTTGAATGTGAAAGTGAATTTAAGTGCCAGTTCCGGCGACGGGGCTTCTTGAGAACAACTGGCAAAAAACTCAAGGCCGACTTTTAATTGCCAAGCTGTTAATTGTCACTCACTCGCGGGAACACAAAACAAAAATAATACTGTGTCTTGTCTGTAAAGTTCACTGTGTACCTCGTACTATGTGATTAGCCATAGACGATGATGACCTAACTTGCACTCCAGCCATTGCCACAAAAATTAGATAAATTTTCTCATCTCATGAATACCACAGATCCTTTTAGTAGTTCCACGATGAAAACTTACGAGTAGCACGTATTGTACGATTGATTAGTATTGTAAGATTATTATGAGTTTCCTATTCTAACTCATGATATTTCAACATAAATCAAGATAGAATTAGAGATTTATATTTTTTGTAGTAAATTGTGTTTGTGGATATTAATAAATCCGTGTCTGTTACAGTTTCGGTATTCATGAGATTACGTTCAGACACCCCGACCACTCCATACAAATGTCGCGGCGTTCACTATTACATAAACAATGACGGTCTGTGCAGAGCTTCGACTCAGTGGGCAGATGAGGTTGATATGGGAGAACGGCAGAAATTGGCCATATTGTACTTAAGTACTAACGTATACTGTGATACAGGTAAAAGCATATTTTAACCCGTAAATTAGCAAAGCAAATCTTTAGGCGTTTAAGTTTAGGCGCTAATAGGGGACGTCATATTCCAAAAGCTTCTTACTCCTACTAATTTCTTCTGATTAAATTCATTGTGAGTTCCAAGGTACCCGTAGTTTAGCCCCCGGGATTGCAATGGACTTCACTGTTGATTGCCTCATTTGGTGGTCGCCGCTGTTAATCCTGCCTACACTCCGTCTGACCTCGGCCTTGGCTCAGTTCCAATGACTTTATCAAAAGCTCAAACATTTCAACACTTAACTGAATTAACATCTCCAAATCAGTTTCCCCGAGCGAGCCGCGCGGCCGCGACAAGTTTCTATTACATTTATTGTTTGGAGGCTCGCAGATTATACACTATGACAAAACTAATTCAACTTTATTCGAATGTTTCGCGGTTTGAGTCATTTGTTGGGATTCTACAACTTTAAAGTTAGTTATCTGAAACTAACAGTAACTAGATTGTCCACTTTCGCAGTCGGGTTACAAAATATTCGCAGTAACAAAGTATAATGAAACAGTAAGGAGTGATTTTGTATGTTTATTGGATATTTTTGTAAAAAAAGCAACTAACAACATTTTTATGGTCTAGGTATCTTGAAAAGTTACAATTGGAGCCTTTTAGTAGTTCCACTATGAAAACCTGCGAGTAGCACGTATTGTATGATTAATTAGTGTTGTGCGATTATTATAATGAGTTTCATATTCTAACACAGTCATGATCTTTCAACGTTATGATAAATCAAGATGACTTTTATATTTTTGGTATATTTATAAATCCGTGTCTGTTACATTTTCTGTAGCAAATTGAATATTTTTAAAGTTGGAGTGATTATTTTGCAATCAGAAAGAATCACTCTCACCTCTCACCTCAAAGACGTCTACTGGAAACACTATTTATTTTATATATATTAATTACTATGAATTTTATTTCCATTCACGTTTATCTGCACTTCTGTCGTCTACAGATTACTCTTTCTTACCCATTTTATCTTTTCCATTCCGATGTTTTCAGTCTTCCTCTCTTATTATATCTATTCACAATCAAATTCATTGTTATTTTTGTACGCCTTTCATCCTTCCGGATTACATAAACCAAATCAAACCAAGAAAGGCTATTTTCTCTTATAATATCCACCACATTACAGTTACTATGCTATTTTCAAACTTCCTCGTATTGAGTCCTTATATATACCTTATCATTTATGTAATTCATTCTAGTCACGCCACACGTTGATCTCAGGAATCGCATCTTGTCTACTTCTTCTTTCATTCTTCCTTTTCATGTTCCGACACTGGGATCCATGCATGACAACAGGTGTGTTCATGGTTATTACATTACCTTTAGTGCCTTAGTAGTATTTTAATTTCAAATATTTTTTTGTTTTCCTGAGTGAGGTCTTAAAAATACAATTTGATATTGTATTTCTTTATTGTTAATAATGTTTCACCAAGTGTCAACAATCAACAGCATTAACAGTACTCTTAAAAATATTTCCTCGTGTTACTCTACAACTACAAGTAACCAATAAACCATTGTTTAAATGTCATCCTTTTTCGTTGGCAATCAATCCCGCAGTTTATTTGAGCGGTATTTTCGGCCGTTTTCCTTTTTCTATGCGTATTTGTTTAAATCCCGGACTATCGATGGTCGATAGCCGAACGAGCGACGTAAGCAGAGTTGGCGACTCGTGAAAACGAATTCACTATCAATTTAGACAGAGGATGGGGTGCGTTCATGATAAGCTTGCAACCAAAATTTATGTTAGCAGCATACACTTACGTTTGTGCCGCGGTATCTAGATATTTTGATGAAATTGTATAAGTATGCAGGAAATGTTTGTTGAGACTTAAAATCGGTGCAGTAATTGTAGACATATTTGCGTTAATGTAAAAAAATATATTACGCTAACCAAACACACCATATCACGCTGACATGACATGACAATTAGAGATAAATGTTTTGCCTTTGCGGACATCGAACCTTGACCCATCATGGTTGTATAGTTAGTAACTATTCTACGTCACATTTTTTATAGGTTCAGCACACACTGGAGGACCAAAAAATCTCGCTAATGCCATTCGAGACTGCCACCGCCGCCGCGCCGGCCGGCAGCGCCTCGTCGTAAAGTTTTACAGCGTCCCCACACATCTGCGACGGCAGTTAACGGATTTGTCGAATTCGCGAATACTAAAAATCTGGTCGAACGATGGTGATGTTCACACTAGTTTATGGCTCCCGTTTGTATTAGAAATTGTCAATGGTCTTATTGGGTATTGTATTTATACTCCGTAACTATTGGCACATGATGTGTTAGGAAGGCTGGACTAGTGGTTCAACTTAAAACAGTCATGTCAATTATTTTTAAATGGTTTAGCTAATATATAGATTACCTATAATATGCTCTAGATTTTGACCAAGACCTCCCGCAATGCTATCAAAACCGCAATTTTATGCGCTATTTTTTACGTGGTGCACGTACAAACATACATACAGACAAGAAATCTAAATTATTTTTTGTACTGCTATAGGTATTTTTTAAATTTTTTCATTCCTATGTGTACAGATACAATTTTATTATACTTACATATAGATGTCAAAATATTAGTAGCCTAACAAACTACTCACTCTACCAGAGTCGTGTATAAACTTCGCAGTTTCGATATAGAATTTAAATTCATTAAAAAAATAAATACTTAACAACTTCCTTAACAACGCCTGTCTCACAAAATTCTCGACCATATTTCATTCCTTTTATTTTACCAAAACATGACTGTCAGAGTGTTAGACATAAAGCAAACCGCGGGCTAAGAATCCGTGCCACGCATACGGCGCGCAGTGTAAACAAAATGTAAACAATGGTCGGTGTCAGGTTACACGGCCGTCGACTCGTCTGTCAGTACGACAATACGACGGACACTTGACACGTGACACCTGTGCCCACACTACACACGCGTTGGAAGCTCAGGTTGAAAGTCTCAAGTCTCGAGCTCTGTAGAAACTGAGAATACTCGTACTCGATGGGACATTAGATGATAAATAAACAAATTAATTAGGTAAAAAAATTAACACGACTGCCGTCACAAAAAAAAAAATGTTGTTCGGAAAACCTTACATTCCTTTTTTGGGCAGTCATGTAAAAACAAATAATTTTTTAATTGTGCTTAGCCCTACTGGCCAAGCTGAAGAACGCTTGGATTAGAATGGGTTCTTTCCGGACAGTGCCAATTTTTTTTTTGCCATTATAATATTCTAATTAGTATTTACACATATGGTTTAGTCTCGAGACTTTATCTCAAGAGTAGTCGAGAGCTCTCTACGAGTGTGCATGACACATTACACATTAACGATGCGTTACTATAGTCCGGTTCATTCTTCAACAGCTATGTTTGTACCTGTCCTGTCTGTCTGTCTGTAGACACAGTATTGTTGGAATGTCGTCGTGTTTGCCGACGGGGCACATCGGTGCATTGTCTGTTTTATAACAATAGTATGGATTTAGTATGCACTTGTGTGTTAATCCGTTGGCCTATAGTGAAAAAAAAATAGTTAAAAAACTAGAATGCGACTATGGAAAATTCGCGCTCTGAAATGTAAGAAATCAGTAAATGTTCTTGGACAAATTTCGTATCTAACAATTCTTCAATTATTTTTATTTTTTTAATTCAATTTGTTAATTGATTCAGGTGTTATTTTGCGGAAGTCAAATTTACAGGCAATTTGATTTACACTACTTTGCGTGCTTCCGCCACCATTGGTGATTGGAGATTGGTGATGGGAAATTCTTCAATTAGTTGTCATTCAAACAAATATTAAAAAAATGATTTATAAATGAAAACTTCTTTAGGCGCGTTGAGCACCTTTGTTGTGCCTATTGATGAGACTGAGTTGTCACGCTCGGTTATGTAACGTGTCATCCTTGGCCCTATAACATTCGTTCGAGTAAAGTCGGCAGGGAGGGAGCTAAAGATGGAATTCATGTCATTAAGTAGATGGGACTTGAACTGACGATCTCTCGATTACCGCTCTTCCAACTGCGGTGTGCTTGCCACCCTTGAACCCTGTAGCATGTGCAGAGAGACGACAAAAGTCCTATTGGTGCTATATTGATGCTGTGGTGCTTGAAACGGTCTTTAATATGGGATGCCACCTGTGTGGATACTGTAGCACCGTCTCATGTGCACAGCACAGCAGGCTGTGCTACTACACTAGGGCTGGGATGGCGGCCGAAGAAGAAGACGAAGAAGAAGAAAGAAGAAACAGTAAATTACTCCAGCGTCGCAAAAATTCTACTCTCATTACAAGTTTGCGACGTTTGCAGTAGAGACCACCGTAGTCGACCGAAACAAGTTTTGTTATGGAAGATTTGATACGATTGGTCCTTGCCTCAGGTGACCCCTGAGCTACCTTGCCCAAAAACAGAGGAACAATGCTGCCAGGGTACAGGATGGTGAGCTAGACGACTTGTTCTATTAATAAGTTTATTATTGTCTACTTTCTATTATATAATACTACTAAAATAATAAATATCATTCAAAGTCGGTCTCTCAGCGAGATTTAATATAGTTACGGTAGCCATAACTTTTATCGCCCGCTCGTTAATTGGTACGCCGTACACGGCGCGGGTATGTTTAAATTAATTTACAATTACCATCAGCCCGGGACATTTTTATAGCGTGTAATTTCTTGTAATTATGAATTCATTAAAGTGTTACTGATGCATGACATTTCACGTCTCTAGTGATGAGGGTAATTTGTTAGGCCGTTTACCCACTACGTCCGTCAAGGATGTAGTTTCGGTGTTTTGACGGAGATGCGGTCTATACATATATATTACTATGAACCTTTATCCACACTATGCGTAAAAGATCCAAATGCCGAATCTCGAACGAATCCACTGAACTGAGGCCCTACCGACGCGATTACCATTGGACTTTTTTATTGGTAAAATAAAACTTCACCTGAGATTGGTGGTAAGAGACCCTAGAGCACTACCAGCTAAACCGAAAAAGTTTGTCATTGATTTTAACATAACACCTATTTTAAGAATAAAAAAAATCGATTCGTAGCGCCCCTGGTCCTAGATTTAGCATTCGTATATTATGGCCATATACTAATATATGGGTCGATACTTCAATCCGTCAAAGCGCTGGATTCGTAACGGACTAGTGTACAACAGTATACACCACTTCTAGGGGCACAGAAACTCTTTCCTTTCTGGTGACCTCACTCACTCGCAGAACAACAACCCTCAATGGAATTGTTATTTGACTGCGGCATTCTATGAGGTCGAGGTACTTCCCCAGTCAAGCAACTTACAGATACGCTATGGACTATCTCTTTTTTGCCAGAGCATCTTTCGCTAGTCGACAGAGTGCATCACGTGCAGACGAGGTTTGCTCTGTCTCTAAAAATCGTGGAAAGCCACTTACACCCCTGTCACCTGACGGTATATAAAAAAAATAGTTCACGGTTTAGTATAGGATCACGTTGGTAGATTTTTTTTACGTAACCATAAAAGTACTTTTTGCAGGACTTTCGGCTAAAATAATAATCTCATATCAAAGCTATGAGAGAAAATATTATGTAAATAATTCGGCGAAATTTTATAAACCTCGGCGGACAGGCGGCGGGGCGAGGCGGGGCGGGCGGGCTTTTCATTTCAACTACCTACATTCATCAATCATGGGTGTATGAGAAAGAAGATGTTTATTTCTCACGTCTCAGTTACATGCTCCAGTTTTAACATCCAGTTATAAGGGTAAATTATATCTCATCTCTTTAAAGGTAATGCCGCACTAGACGACGTTGCGCTGCAGCAGAAAGACGCGACGCGACGCGGCGCAGTGAGCCAGTCTCCACTTTTATGTTTCAAAGATATGAAAATTGTGTGGTTCGATGTACATATATTTGTTACACTTTTGTGAGCAAACGGCTCAAGGAATTAACATGAAATTTTATTAAGAATTAAAAAGAAGATGACAGTTAGTTAGTCATTTGAGCGAGAGTGTCGGCGCACGAGCAATATTCCTAGTATTGCGTGTATATGTTTACAGGAACCATTTTATATCAGGCAGGCTGTACATTTAGTGTCGTATAAAAATAAAATCTGGATACATATATACACATATTTTATCGCAGTTTCATATTAACATTGGGCAACGCAGCGTTCAGAAGCTAGTTGTTTATATAATTCTATGTAGCTATTCGCACATTCCGCGGTAGGCGAGAACAGTCTCGCCTACCGCGTGTGCGCCGAATTTTTTGCTAGTTCATCAACTTTTGCCGCAGAGTCTGTACTCTGCGGCAAAAGTTGATGAACAAGCAAAAAATTCTGCGCGCCCGCGATGTTGCGCATTGCGTCTTGTCATGTTTAGTGCGGTCTCACCTTAAAATTTGTCGTAACAGCCGAGTGGTACAGATTAAGTAATGGTTCTACGTTTTTCGTGCAACACACAAGTATATTATGCCCTGACTGAAATAAAACGGTTCTTGTAGCCTATAGACGCTGTCAATATGACTATCTAACGATATCGCATTGCCAAGTACATTTTCTTCTGATTAAATTCGTTGTGAGTTACAAGGCATCCATACTTTTAACCCGCTTCATTGTTCATTTCCTTTTTGGTGGTCGCCGCTGTTAATACTGACTATTCTCCAGGGTAGCCCTGATTAACAGTGGCGATGGTGTGTATCCATACAGTCGTGGGAATGTATTAGGTTGGGGAAAAAGTCTTTTCGTATTTTATATGAAAATTCAAAACATTTTTTAATAAAGTTTATTTACATTTAACTAAAGTATGTAGGTGCCATTTTGTTCGATAACTTTTGGCCATCTTGTAGGTAGAGACATGATCCCATTACTATAGAAATTTTGGGACTTCTGTTCAAAAAACCACGACAAGTGGTTTTGGCAGTCTTCTCGTAATGGTAACCTGACATTGCCTTAAGAATTCTGAAGAGACCGAAACAGGTGGAAATCAGAAGGTGCAAGGTCAGGACTATACGGCGGATGCATTAACACCTCCCAGTCAAACTCTCTTAATTTTTGCTGAGTGGCTAAAGATGTGTGAGGTCTAGCGTTATCATGATGAAAAATCACACCCCTTCTGTTAATTAATTCCGGCCGCTTTCTCTCAACTTTTTGCTTTAATCTCATCAGTTGTTCACAGTAGAGTTCAGAATCGATAGTCCTGCCTGGCGGTAACAGCTCATAATGAATAATACCCTTCCAATCCCACCATACACACAGCATCACCTTGTTGCGGGTTAACCCAGGTTTTGCCAGAGTCTGTGAAGTCTGACCGGCCTTTGACCACGACCTTTTTCGCACGTTCTTGTCGTACGTGATCCACTTTTCATCACCAGTTATAAGCTTCTTCAAAAACTGTTCGGTTTCATTACGTCGTAGTAAAGAATCGCAAATGAGTACACGGTTCATTAGGTTTCTTTCAGTGAGATCGTGAGGCACCCAAATATCGAGCTTTTTAGTGTACCCAGCTTTTTTCAATTGCGCCAAAACTGTTTTGTGGTCAATTCCTAATTCTTCAGCTACGTCGTAACTACTGATATGCCGCTCTTGCTCCACTTTTTCAAAAATGGCATCCATTTTATCCGTAACAGGGCGACCAGAGCGACGTGCATCTTTCACATCAAAATTTCCTGATTGAAAACGCTTAAACCAAATTTGTGCTACTCTCACAGACACTGCACTAGGTCCATAAACGTCACAAATTTTATTCGCAGCTTGCGTTGCATTTTTACCTTTTTTGTAGTAAAATTTTAAAATGAATCGAATTTCTTCATTAGATTCACTCATCTTGACAGTAAAAAAAACAAATGAAAATCACACATTTACCTAATTTGAATTTGGAATTATCTTTTTTAAAATATAAACTTTTTAAAGATATCAAAACCTGCCAGACACAAATGGTATAACCAAAGAGATTTTATTACAAGTTCATACATACTATAATGCGAAAAGACTTTTTCCCCTACCTATTATGACAGGCCTGTCCTGATATCGTTAATCTAAATTGAACCCGGTGAGCTGACTCACTCGCAGGGCCACAATAACCATCATCGTACTTTCAACAAAAAGCTATTTTCGTGACATGATAATAATTCTGATATTTTTTTTTTGTTACAGGTAAATTTTCATTCTTCAGGCGCATTTTTTGGAAATGAAGAAAGAAGTGATGCTTTGCAATGCGAGTAGTATAGCATGCTATTGGAAGAAGTTAACGGTGATGATAAAAATATAGCTACTTACTCTCCGATCGCAAATACACTATAACAGTGGTTCTCAAACTTTTTCGGCTACAAAGCCCTTTTAAAAAACGAAATATGCGACGGTGCCCTAAAATTAAAAAAATAAGCAAATAATGTATTCCAAAAAGATTTAGTTGCAGGAAGCAACAGGTAAAGATTTGCTGCCACTTTGGCAATTTCGTTTCGATGTGATGATGTGTGTGAAAACGTGATATTTTTTTAAATAAGGGTCTATATATTGAAATATTATCTATCAAATATCGATCAGGCCTCCTCAACCCGTTTGGCCAGCGTGGGGAGTGTAGGCCAAATCCTCCTTCCGTCTAGGACGGACGAGAGAGGATCGTGCTCCTGTAGTGGAGACTAAAATGGACCTGATGATGATGATGATATTGAAACAAAAATATATTGCTCTAAAGAACCGGCGTTATCAATAAAATAAAATAAATACGGCATACCTAAATAACATCGCAAATAATAAGTTACAAAGGCTTTAAATACATATTTGATTAAAAAATGCTAGTGACAAACAAGCTAGCGACCCGTATGACGGCAAATAATTGTTCCATGCTTACAAGTAATAATAGCGTCGATAGAGTGTTCTGAAGCTAACATTCCCCAAAGTAAATGTAGTTCGTGTTGTTATATAGAAACCTTCTAAGGGTAACCTTCGGTTGGAAACCCTTCTGATATGCCTCGTGCAACCCGATAATGTGTACAAAAGTCCGGGTTCCAAACATCCAAGGTACACTTGGGACCAAGTGTTTCTTCAATTATTCATACAAGAAACTTGTGCACAAAATAACCCTAAACTTGTGTATTAAAATCTGAACCCCGCCCGTGACGTCAGTTGATACATCTTGAAATAAATAAGGCAGTACGCGTATTCCCTTGGCGCGGTTGTTATATCGCGCAGTAGCTAACATTCATACTGATGCTGTTAATCGTCTATTTATATCATTTGCGTGAATATTTAAGTTCATGTTGATTTTTAATATCAGCATATAAGCTACCATGTTGGCTAAGGTAAAGCAGCTGTACCTTTTAGAATTTGATTTCCCCTTTTGGCCATGTAAGAGAAAACAGTAAATAGGCAAAATAGACTTACTGTGCAGTTACTCAATTATTAAAATTAATTGTACTCCTTATATTAGTATCTAATATATTAAAAGTCTCGTGTCAAAATGTTAGTTACCATACTCCTCCGAAACGGCTTGACCGATTTTTATGAAATTTTATATACATAATTAGTAGGTCTGAGAATAGGTTGCTATCGTTATCTATTTTTTTACGGCAAAACAACGTTTCCCGGGTCAGCTAGAATCTAATAATATTTGCCCCAAGTCTCGGTCTACCGGATTGAGCCATCCATTTTGTCCGAGTTCGTTGTTAACCACCGTTCCTTTAAAGTTTGCCTACTGTTAGATAAATGTATTATTTACAAGTTGTTCCTTAACCTGGCGCCGAAGTAAGCTGAATAATTTATCGAGCTTAACGAGGATTAATACGTCAGGGCCGCTGAGGTATCATCGGGCTCCGCTAAATGAATCGCTGTTTAGACGCGGATTTCGTGCTCCCGAGCGCGCCCGCCCGAGCACTTGACGCGCTCACTGCTGACGTGCCATTATGTATTCGCTTAACAAATCTGTAGGCTTTTTGAATCTGTCTGTGTTTGTTACTCGAGTGCCTTTTTCGGAGGATAATGTTTTTTGAGAGCTTTTTTCATACTACGTTGGGTTGAAAACTAGCATATGGCCCGCCTGATAAACCGTTTACCGTTGTTTACGCTCGCAACATGAAATATCGCTCGCGCGCTATCACCCCCGCCGCCAACACAGTAAACTCCTTCTTTCCTGGTGACCTTACCCACAGACTGTACCTCCACTTCACAAAATAGCCTCACAAAAAAGCCAAATAACAATTCCCTTGAGAGTTGTTATATTCCTGCGAGTAAGTGAGGTCATCAGGAAGGAAGGGGTTACCAACAGGGGTACTGAGTCACAAGCGATATTTCCTGTCGCGTACGTTAATATGGTTACGGTATTCGCTACACATCAGGCGGTCTTCACAAGCAGTATGCTTGTTTGTTTGTGGCCGTGTGTTTTCCAGCAGACTAGAATAGAATCACTCCGTTTCTTCCCGTGGATGTCGTACAAGGCGACTAAGGGAAATACATTATGAAATATCGATCAGGCCTCCCCAACCCGTTTGGCCAGCGTGGGGAGTGTAGGCCAAATCCTCCATCTGTCTGGGACGGACGAGAGAGGGTCGTGCTCCTGTAGTGGAGACTAAAATGGACCTGATGATGATGATGATGATGCTTGTTTGCCATCCGACGAAGTACAAAAAAAGAAAGTATAAGGCCAGTCTAAATCTAGCAACAAAACATTTCTCAGCCGAATACTTTCACACCCATTGAGCCGGCAATCTCGCAAGTCCTCAAATGTGAACAGAGAGCCGGCCGCGGTCCTCGGCGAACATATGTTAGGACCAAATTCACGACACCCATACATATGCACGAAGGGTCTACAATCATGCTAATGCCTTTAATGCTGTTATCTGACCGCTGAATATGGAAACTTCTCCTGGATCCTAAGTACCGAGATACGATACAGTTGCTTATAGTAGTTTTAATATGTACTATTTGAAAGGAAAGGAGTATGAGATGCCCGATGGCAACTTGGCGCGTGTCTTATCGAACACGCAAGTTAAGCAAGGTTGACCGTAGCCTATCTATGGGTGGGTTTATCTCGAGCTTCTTCTGCTTCGGAGATCTCGCTTATAGTCATTAAATGATTTGCAGTTGAACAGTCTGCTGGAGAATGTTCTAAGCCCCTTCAATTGAGGGGATACCCGAATCCCAACAGTTTTGATGCCGAGTATCCAAGCCTTCCAAAGGATATTATTTGAATGATAGTAACATGAAATATCGCTCGTGCGCCGCCACCGTCACCACTGCCCACCCGGTGCCAACGCAGTAACCCTTTCCTTTCTGATGACTTCACTCACTCGCAGGAACACAACGACTCGTTATTTAGCTGCGGTATTTTGTGAAATGGAGGTACTTCTCCAATCGGGTAGCTTACAAATACGCTGTGAAAGGGCTGTGCCCTACCTCTCTTCTGCCGTGGTCCCCTTCACTAGTCGGCATGGTGCAACATACATATATCCATTATAAAACCTTCATTTAAATTAGTAGGTGTAGACAAGAATATGTTACATGCTATAAATTGGCGTTAACCATAATTAAAATAGTTACAAATAATAATTAGCATTAACTCGCTCCCCAAAAGCAAGTGCCCTGATTAAGAAGTTATCTAATTAAAGTAAATCACAAGGATGTACGAGTATGTGTAACTGACGCTGTGAACCTCCGGTTTAGCTGCGTATAAATCGCGCGACAACGAAGCGACTTAAGGTCGTAGCATACGCGACTTAAGGTCGAAGCATACGCGACCTTAAGTCGCTTCGTTACGTATTCATCGTATGTTTTACGTTGTAGATAAAAATATAGTAACAAAAATACACGAACCGGACGGGACAGCATTTGAAAAAATACCGTTATACATGCTTCAGTGTTCATTATTCAATTATTCAATAGAAAATAAAATATTTCGAGCTAAAATATGATCAAACAACATCACGTTAATTCTAAGACGTTAATTATTTAAACCAGGAATTTATTTATGGCCATCACTTTACGGCGTTTTAACGTGTCGTGCCCGTCCCATCAGAGGTGGTATCCCGTTATGCTGAGTCCTTTAGGACGCCTGCGTTGATGACGGCCTTGCCTTTGGATTCTTGAAGTCTCTCATATTAAAAAAAAATGGTTGCCTGTAAAGTCGGTTTACGGGTGACAATTTTACGTGATAACATCATAAGAAAACATCGGCCGACTGGGAGTGAGATAGATGCTTCACAAGACGAACGCTTAGGCCGATTGTGCCTCTCTATCGCTTGTTCCGCGCTCTCGCTTGCACGCTCGGCTCAGGTAGAACGTGACAATGAGTCATGTTTTTTCGTGCGTACAGCCGGCGTGTATCGATTTATGAGGTCGAAAAAAAGTCGTCACGTCAAAAAAAAACAAACAATATTAGTCCATCCACTTCGTGGTCACCAGAGCATTATTTCGCATGTGAATTGTAAAGTATGCTTCAACCGAGTGTTTATGTAGCTTCAATAATGAAGATGAGTAGATCATCATTAACGCCGCGTCCACACTACTCTCCATTACCGTGATTGCGACCCCGCGATTGTCGTGCGGACGCGCGAACGAGCGGTTTGTCAGCTGTCATCAGATATCGTTAATGAGCGGCGGTAATTCATTACTGACCCGATAATTACGGGATAATACTCTACATCGGGCCTGGCAGATTGTTTGTTAACATTAATGACAGCAGTTTTGGAATTAAACATCGAATGAAAAATAAAATCGTTTATTCCAACTTTACAAACATGGTATTCTTTGCCGCCGCAGCCATCTCCTTGTGGAGGTTTGAGATATGATACGATTGCAACCATCTTGAACGTTTTCAAGACAGTTGCAATCACTAGTGGTGTGTATTTAAATGATAGATTAGGACACATTGTTCGTTCTACTTCTTTCAAACTCAAACTTTTATTCACAGAATAGGCCTTCTCAGGAACTTTTTCATGTCAGAATTACTATTTCTTATAAATAATAATATAATAAGTGATTTAATTAAGAGGTATTAACATTCTTGTTGAATATTAATTCGATCAAAAAGAAAATTATAATATCTGTTATCTAGTACTCGTAATAAGAGCTTTGCTTAGTCTGCTACAACTTACTTTGGATGCTGTTTCGTTGTCCCGAAGGCTGCCAAAGAAATAACAATGTCCCTGTCCCCAATGTTGCCTCGGCGTCATGTAAGCCAAAGTATTGGCTCAGGGCAGTCATGGCTACCGAGGCAAGCTTGATAATGATACAGATAGTGGTCGTCGGGATTTAACCTTGATGTGAAGATTCTTTAAAACTTCAATATGTATATACAAAACGCATATAACTCATACAATATGAACGCAAAAATCACAGGGATTTATTAAAAATAAAAAGTATTATTTTTCAATATATTAAGGATGTCGCATATCTTGTTACTTGGCGCTTGTCCACCAGAGCCATCTTTTACTGGATGCCTGTGATGTGCTCAAATATCATCGTTTTAATCGTACTCACTTGGAAGGAATTTGGCCTGGTCGGATAGGATGTGAACCCTGCTTAATGTAAGACGTTCACCAGCCTTTCCCAGCCCGACAAAGATGTGCCAGACTTGACGGCGGACGACCGCAATGACTGTAGACTTAGGACTTTTTTCAATCATCTGCTTCTTCCTTACGCTCTTGACAGAGCGGTCGTGGTCGTTGTCAGGGAGGTAAGTGGACTATCGTCGCTAGCCTTACGATATCTCGTCAATATTTCAATGATACCATATTCATCAATTTGGATAGAATTGATGGAATTCACGCTTCAGACCCACGGTACCCCTGGCCGTGAATTCCTTCTCATTGTTTGGTATCATTTTCTCAACATTAGACTCCACAGGATCGTTTTAATTTTTTTTAATATATTTAAGGTAACAAACCTACAACCTACTTTATGATAAGCATCGATTAACCTATGAATGATTTCGAACACCGAGGCGCGACTTGTTGCCGATCCAGTAAAAGCTTTGGCAGGAAGTTAATTCCACAACAATTCTCTTAGAAAAAAGTCTAATACAGTTTCTACGATCATTACACAATAGGATAAGCATAGTTTATTATAGTACGAGTAGTAATATCTTCTGTGCCTATAAATAGCAACCGTTACTACCTGATCAATCATCTACAGCTCAAACAATAACTAGACGGTAATCAAAATTTGGCTTACAAGTACGTATTATGACGTTGACATCAGATATTTCTTAGCTGATGTCAACGTCATATTTGATTAGATATTTGAAACTTCCCACGGGATATCAGGATATAAGCGTACGAAGTCGCGAGCTCCACCTAGTAATTTTATATGCAACAAATTTTCCGATTTTAAACGATGTGCTAAAAATATAAAACTGTGTTCAACTAAATTTATTCTTTAATTCTTAGGAAAGATCATTGAGGAACTTGTTAATTACAATTCTTTGTGTAATAAAAACTCATTGAACAATGTCAGTATTAGATGGCGCAAGTTTACCAAGTCGACACGATCAGTGGCGGCATTGTACGCAACAATAAAGGTCCAGCCGGGGCGGATTACCCCGACTTAGACCCAAGTGGCCCGCAATATGTTTATACGCCCCCTAATATGGAAAATCATTAAACAGTATCTTAACCATAAATAATATTAAGTCTTAACTTACAAAATGATACATGGGAATTAAAAATGCAGAACTCGGAAATTTCCTCAAAGAATGCTAATGATTGCCACAATATTTGATCCTCCGTTTTCTGCATCCAGCTACTTTTTTGAGGTCACCAGCCTACGCTCCGTCAGCAACGCCCACTTTAGGACTACCATCCGTGAGTGACCTGTGTAAGTGGCCAACCCACTGCTTCAGCTTGCTGATTTTGAGAGCTATGTGTAATAAAAGTATTTTTATTCTACTTACATGAACATGTTAAAGTGTAAGTCATTGGTGCTGCTACTTGTATACAACATGTGCGCCACCAACACCAATAACTTTGAAACTCAGCTATGGTTATTGTTTCTGAACTCAAAGCCCTGATTTTCAGCTTCTAAGGTTTGTTTGTACTGACTGAAACTTTGCTAACGAGTTCTAAATTAATTCTCCATTCGAAGTTTTTATTAAACACGTGGCGTGTGCGTGTAATCAGTCGATTACATCAATTTGAACTACTCATCGCTGTATTCAATAGGACCGTAGCTCCCATAAGCCACCCTCACACACCCACGCAAATTGTCTACGTCTTGAGTCCGTAATTGAATTTATAATGGGTTAGTTTAAGAGGTATTTAGTGTTTTCAACGAGTTAGTGGCAGACGCGAGATAAGGGCGGCCGCGGACGGACCGTTTCTACACCAACTTGTAATACTCCAAATTGTATTCGTGACTGCGCCGTTTCTTGGTTTAACAACCTTTATAACTTTAAAGGCCGGTAATTAACTGCGAATGACTTTACTTTACTATAAACTCAAATCTTTAAGTAAATAGTTCTGGTGTACACAATAACTATCTGGGAAATGATTCTAATGATTTAAATTATAAAAACTACAAATATCCCTGGGCAAATATTACGTAGCGTCATCTAGTCCAAAACTAATCAAAGCTACAAGTAATAGATGACTAACAGTTATAAACAAAATTTTCTTTTGTAAATACAAACATTGTAGTGCATAAAAAAACATTTGAATCAAGACAGACATGTTTTCGAACACAAATGTTTGTGTTTGCGGGGATCAAATCCGCGATGCTAAAAAATGCTGGTCGAAAGGCTAGCCATTGCAATGCTAGTCATTGTTTTCGACCACCGGACCCAAGTTTATTTTATGTAAATAAACTTGAGAAGTAGGCTATTTTCTTGAATAGCGTAATTTTTACAAACGCTACAACTACCGTCAACGGCCTCAACCTTCCACACCACAAGGTTCGGGTCAGTCGAGTCGAATGCTTATTTTTCAATCGTCAAAGTAACCTCGGGCCCTTCTTACAATCTGTGATAAATATGTTAGTTGGCACATAAACTAACTGAGTGCACCACGTCTGGTTTTTTTTAGTATAACTGCATTGTATGTCAAACAAGTAAATGGCCCGCAATCAACGTGAATATGGAAACTTGCAATACAATTACATCCCCGGTAGTAACCAAACCTCCTAGCGCGTTTACTGACTTTCTGGTATTAACCCATCAATCCTTAAGGATTCTGTGAGGTGGAGGTACTTTTCCAGCTGAGCTCCATATATTTATCCTCTCTTTAGCCGGCATCGTGTTTGCTACTTGACAATATGTATCATGTACAGGTAAGTTGGCTTTAGCTCTAAAGATGAGGTGAGCCAATTATACCCCTTATACATGACTTCATCACTTTGATACATGAATTCATCACTTCCTCACTGAAGATTGAGGTGATATACCCTTTCTCTCAGGTACTTTCGAATTTTCCGATCTAAGAATTATCTCTAAAATCAGTAAAAGATCTTCTAAACTAGAACGTTTACGGGTAGATTATGTATTTATAATAAATAGAGACAGTTAAGTTGGTAGGAGCTACTTGGATAATGCCGCTAAGCCGAGCGCTGGCGGCTTAGCGGAGTCAGGAGCCGCGCGGTTCATTACGGCCGCCGCGCGCAGCGGAGAACTTTTGTTCATTAATCTGCGAGGTGCGTCCCTGAGACCTTCTGCTTTGTTGTTCATGATAATTAACATTTAGTTTTTGATTATATTTACAATATTGAAGATTTTTTAAATGAAATTAGGTTCAAGATTATTTCTTAAAAGCATAATCTGTCTCTCAATCACTTGGTACATCAAACACTACTACAGCACAATGATATATGTATTATTGAGATGTTGTTGGAGCATGGTCTAAAATTTGTTAGGGATAATCGATATTGTAGCTCTGCTGTTTAACTCAGCAAGCGCAAGATTGTTTATAGTTCATCCAGACAAATTGGTTGATATTTTAATGATTAGCAATGCACTTTGACTCCGAGTTCGATTACTGCACTAGACAAACATTGATATGCATGAATATGTTACTTTATATTGGATTGATATGGTTGAAAAAAAAATTATCCTTTAGACACAAGCGAAAAGAGAAATAGAAAAGTTAAAAGGAGAAGGAGAAGTTATAGGAGTAAGATATACTAAAGGATGTAGTGTAGATAATTGACGCTCAATCGAAGCCGGTAAACTAGTAATTTATAAACTGGTAACATTGTAACGTATTTAATACATGGCAATTTATCAATAATTTATATGTATAGGTACTAGAAAAGTTCTAACATATACATATTTATTACATGCCAACATTTCATAACTACGATTGTCTGTAAAATTAACAATGGCGTAAGTCGTTGGTATTGACCAGTTGATTTAACTTTTGAAAATACAGCCCTCCAAATTCACGAACAGTATTATTTTTGAGCCAAGTACGAAATAATAACGACTGGCACGTTTCAATATTATTTCAAACAACACAAACCATTTCGTCCATCAAGCGTTGTTTTGCCCGATTTTTCGCAACCAATTACGTCTCGCAAACCTCGTTACCGTCCAAACAGTTTTCAATTAAATGTCTAACGTCTACGTAAACTAATATCAAAAACTTTTAGAATTCCTTAAAGTTGGATGAAAAAGTATTAGCAACAAATGTTCCTTCACAATTTATGTTTATACTTCGCCTTAATCCCGCCATTGTTCGTTCTTATTCACGGATTTGGAGAACAGTAGATACCACTTGTTTATTTAATATGTAATATGTTATCTGACAATATAAATATATATAAGTATATTTTATTGACGTCACATGTACCTGTCAATGTTATGAACTTGTGAATATTTGTCCAGAATACGATTGGTTTGAGTCTCGAACAAATAAACGTTTATGAGAAGGAAGGAACATTGTCTGTCTTGATCAGTATGTATTATATTTTATTATTGTCTCATATAATTTACAAATATTTGTCAAATAACTAGTACACCACAAGCTTTGACTCGATGATGGCTATAATTTGCTCGGAAATGCATCATATTTTCATTACTTACACTCCCAACCCTCAAATGAGCATCAAGGTGGAGTACGCTCTAAGCCCATTCGATTGAAAGGACACTCGTATCCACGCAGTGAGAATATGGTTTGATGCAATTTTTTATTACTATAAACTTTTTAATCTAAACGCATCAGGGTATGACAGCGAATTTTATGTTTTCGGTGATAGGTCTTGGTAATGTGTTTGAACACAAACTCAAGTTGAAGCGCGGCAAGTTTGTGCATTTCTCAAACTTCACTGCCCAGTTTAGACGTGCAGTATCTAGCCTAATTATAGATCTGTGTTATTGTTGCTTATTGGATCTTCTGATGAACTAATGCTTTTTATTGCACTGTGCAGTGATGGAACTGTTCGTCGATTGTTTGCAAGACGAGCTGGCCCCGTTGGTTGCAGCTCGATCTTGATTAATTTTCAACTTCTTGTGTGTTTCTCGTACAAGAGCGGTTCTTCTTTTCAAGAAAATGCATTTAATGTCGGCAAGTGAAATCTTCTTCGTACAATCTGATTGAAAAAGATCCAAAATGAAATTCGATGTCTCTAGTAAAAAAAAATATGTATTTTTTTTAAATATATCATTTTTAGGGTTCCGTACCCAAAGGGTAAAACGGACCCTATTACTGAGACTCCGCTGTCCATCCGTCCGTCCGTCCGTCTGTCACCAGGCTGTATCTCATGAACCGTGATAGTACACAGTTGAAATTTTCGCAGTTATAGCGGCAACAGAAATACATCATATTTCTGTTGCCGCTATAACAACAAATACTGAAAAATAGAATAAAATAAATATTTAAGTTTTTTTTTAATTTCAATAAGATTTTTTTGCTAGTTTTTGTTCGATATTGATAACGGCAACAGGTAGACGCTTGAAATATTCACAGAATATTTAGTTGTATATTCACTTTAAAAATAAATAATTAAAATAAAATAAAACAAATATTTAAGGGGGGCCCACAAGCTGCAATAATCATTTTATATCAGGTGGATTGTCTGCTTGTTTGGCATCATGCCGTATTATTGTTATAAAGCTTATAGGTATTTTAAATTATTTGTCTCCCTTCCTAGTGTCAGATAGAGCCGAAATTTGGCACACTAGTGACCATGCACAATTAAATGTCTCTATTTTAAATCCAATATGGCGACCGCCATAAAATGGCGATTTATAATTCCACATTAACTCCCAGGATATAGACATCAAATGAAACATCTTGATGAGCGAAACACAGTAGGCAAACCTGTTAGTTCTTTTTTGACGTGACAACGTGTTTTAATTCGATGGAGCCGGCTGCACGCACGAAAATGACTCATGCGGCGTTACCTCGCTCTGAGGCGATCCATTAAAATTTTCTTTTGAAAAATGCAAACATTCCATCAGTATTTTCTTATGACGTTGTCACGTTCAACTATCGTCAGTAAACCGACTTTACAGACAACCGATTTTTTTATTTACTTTTTTTCTTTTTTGTATGAAAGGAGAGCAAACGAGCATCTGAATGACCTGGTGGAAAGCAATCACCACCGCTCATGGAGATCAGCAACACCAAGTCTTCGTTCGGGAATACCGCTGAAGGAAGTTGATTCCACAGATTCACCGTTCGTGATATAAAATGTCTTAGGGAACGTACTGTAGTAGATTACCAATTATCAAGATAATATGAATGAAATTTTAATTTATTTCTAGTTGTACGATACGATACTAATAAAAGCTTGTTTCGAAAATATTTCATTGTTTATGCTTGTTTTACTACTATGTACAGGACAGTACTACAATATATGTCCATACTGCTTACTTATTATCTCACAAAATTGTAGTTACCCAGCCAACTCGTCCGCCGAGCAACTTCCATTCCGCACAATGCAGTTTACGAAATTGGTGCGGAGTGCAATTTAACTTTTATACAAATAAGTTGTCTAGTTGCATTGTATCTTATGGCCGGCGCACTTTATATGTATCACAATACTTCTTTGTACGCTGTGCTGTATCTACTTCTCTACATCACACTACCTCATAGCCATCATCACACAAAATCATCTGACAATAGTGTTAACACTGTTGCTTGTTGGCATTTGGTGGAAGATTGTTAACATAACACTTACAGCGAAAATGCGCTAGGTCAATTAATAATTGGTTTAAAATAAAACAAATATTTAAGGGGGGCTCCCATACAACAAACGTGTTTTTTTTTGCAGTTTTTATAGATAAGCCTTCGTACGCGAGTCCGACTCGCACTTGGCTGGTTTTAATTTATGTTTTATTATACTACATCGGGTGGTAGGCTTACCTGGCGACGAAGCCATATTTACGCTCGCAAGATAAAATATCGCTCGCGCGCCGCGGCCCCCGCTGCCAACGCAGCATCTCCTTCCTTTCTCTGTGTCTATGTCGTGTGAAGACATTGTCTTTTCCTGTCTCTCGCTAAAACTGTTCACTTTAGCGAGACACAGCGAAAGAAAGCTGCAAGAGGGAGGCAAATGTAGCGAATACGTGAACTGCTAAATGCACAAAAATGTACAGATTCACACTGTATGTGTTGCATCATTTATGTTACTTACAATAACAATGTAGCCTCTTGCTACTGAATATCTCGATATCTTGAATATCTGAGTATCTCGATCAGTCACCGAGCCTTAAGACCTAGCGTACAGGTCAGTTTCTCCATGCTGTTATGTGAGACATGCCCGAGCGGCAAGCAATAGCCCCGTAATAAGACAGGTGAAGATTTATCAGAGTGCTTACCGTGTGCTTTGGAAATAATGACTTGTCTGACGTCAGCTTTTGTACTATTGAACACTGCTTTATACGTGAGTTTTGAAATTTATATTGAAGAAGACTAGGTACCATGCTCGTAGTTCTACGTTCTTCTCTAGTTAGAAGTCGTGCTATCTTTATAATAAATTTCATCAAAATTGGGTAGGTTGCAAAGATTAGACGAAACAAGCAAACATGGATTTTTATTTTTTTAACAACATTTAATTTTATACATAACATTTACATAATATAAATGTATCACTCATTTATATGCAAATATTAACACAAAATTTGCATATAAATGAATGGTATATTTGTTTACATCTCCAGCACACACATAGTGTATGTCCAGTCTTATAATAATTACTTATACCTAAGCTTAAATGTATACTCAATAATGATATAGTTTTCTGTCTGTATAATGTAATAATGGCTGCGCTGCCGACCGCCGCCGCGCTCGGACGTGCTTAGTAGTGCTCCTCCGCGCAGAATTTTTCAAAAATTCTTTGTGCCGCTTGCAGTGCGTTTCAGTGCCTTTTTTCTGGATATTTTTGCTGATCTTGTGTGTGCGCGCTGTACGGTGCCCCGCAGGACACGATTCAGCCCGTATTTCGGCAACCCCAAGGGCGTGTTAGTAGTCAACCCTCGGGTTAGACTCGCCGCCCTCTCCGGCGCTGTGAGCATTGACTCTTTTATTTGTTAATTTAATTTGACTTTCCAGACGTTTTTACGCATATTATTAGTTTTAGTGCATGCAGAAATAGACTGCTTTAGATTAGACTAGTTTTTAGGGTAGTTTAAGTGCTTAAGTGTGTACGTTATTCTGTGTGCGCGTGCGTCACCGCGAAGCTGGCGGTGCTGCCAGAGGACGCAAAGTTGACAGAAGTCGCTGCTAGGCGGCGCTTTATTACATTGCTTTACTGAGTGTGCTTTGGCTAGTGTGCTTGTTCACAAGTGCTAGGCATTGCTTTGGCTGCTCGCTTTTTGACAGTGCCTAGAAAGCAGACTCCGTGCGCTGCTTTCGCGTGGTGTGTCACTCCACCGATAGGTGGCGCTGTTAGACAGTAAACTATTTATTAAAATAAAATAAAAATAGTATATATAAAAGAATTTCAGAATTTCCTGAAAATCAGGTATTTTTAGAGGGTGTGGACAACCTTGCGCTGACTCCGGTCGAGGAATTCCACAGGGAGGTATCCTCGGTAGAGGGTACCACAGGGAGGCATACTTGGGCCAACTTGGGCTGGGGATTCCGCAAGGCAGTATTTTTGTGCCAGTGTTGCCTAGTGGGGGTACCGCAGGGAGGCATTTTCGGCCCACCGGGAGTTGGGAGAGAGTGCCACAGGGAAACATTCTCGGACCACAAGTATGGAGGACGACTCGGAGCGTCTTTTAAGGGAAGAGGAGCAGCGCGCATTCACCCCCAACAGGGGGCTGGTGCGCACGCCGCCACCGGGCGCCCTTCTGGCTGGGACACCGATTCCGGCTCCGCGCGACGGCAAGCGGGCTATCAGCTCGCCCGACGAGGTGGGCTCCCAGGCCCAGCGCGCCAGAGTTGCGGACCCTAGACCGTCGTCTATCTTTGAGGCGCCATCAAGACCAGCATCACCGGCTGCCCTGGAACGGACATTGGATCCTGGATTGCTGGACCTCTCGGGCTCACTTATGTTCAAGGGAAAGGAGGAACTCCAGGACCTTGCCCAACTATCGGTGGACGGAATAATGGATGCGGCCACCTCCAACTTATCAAGACTTAATAAAAACGAGATCGCGAAGATTGGAGCGCTCGGGCAACATCTGCTGGCTGTGGTGGGAGCTCTAAACATCCGACTGGCCGACCAAGAGGTGCGCACATATAAAGCGGAGCTCCAGTGCGCAGAGCTGAAAATAAAACTGAGGGACGCACAGAACACCCATTTGTTATCTACTGGGGACGTCATCAAGCCAGCAGCCCCCGTGTCTTACGCTGCCTGCCTCAGAACGGGCAAAAACAACGAGAGGCCAAAACCTGTGTCTGGCCCTGTCTTGGCTATCTACCCGGCTGATGAGGCGGACGAAAACCTCAAGAACGCCGACGCTACAAAAGCCGCCCTGAAGAAAGCAATTAACCCAGCCGCCCATGGAATACAAGTAGACAAACTGCGGAAAGTGGGGAACGCGGGAGTCGTCATTCAGACCACCTCCAAGGAATCGGCAGAGCGGCTTCGCAAGGTACTCCCACCCACCCTTAAAACAACAACCCCGCAACGCCGCCGCCCCCTGGTCGCTCTCAACAACGTCAACGGGGATCCAAAAGGGGAAGATCTGATCAGAGCCATCGTAGAACAAAACTTCGGGGAAGAATCGGGCTGGCCATTGGAGCGCGTCAACAAGGAGTCAAAGGTGGCATTCAAGAAGTCAAGGGTGGGCGGCAGCAGGACTACCGTGGTACTTGACTGCTCCCCGGCGTTCAGAGATGCCCTCATAAACAAGGGCAAACTATATATTAATTGGGACGTGGTGTACGTGAATGATTTCATACGTGTCACATGTTGCAACAAGTGCCAACTATATGGGCATCCCGAGAGATTGTGCAGGTCGGAGAGCTACACTTGCGGCAAGTGCGGAATGGGCGGCCATAAAACAGCGGACTGCAGCTCAACGACAATGGCCTGCGGGACCTGCAAGCGCTTCGGCAAACAGGCAGACCACAGGACGGCGTCGGTGGACTGCCCGGCCCGTCGTCATGCGGAAGATAGGTACGTCGCAACGACTAATTATGGATAGGGCTCTACCGATAGCAGCGAAGCGAGCGGCTGATATCAGTCTTGGACAGATCAATCTGGGTGGATCAAAGGTCGCAACGAGGGAGCTACACGCCATCGCGAGGGACTTGCAACTTGACTTGGTATTGGTGCAAGAGCACTATAGAGACCCCAATATACTGGACATCGGGCCGGGTTCGAAAGCGGGAATCTTCGTCGCAAACTCGTCAATACCAATCACCACCTTTACCGACCTCTGCACACCCCACCTGTTCGTCGTGAACGTACATCCAGGACTGCATCTGATATCATCCTACTTCCAGTACTCTGACCCCATTGAGCCCCATATCTTCTCCTTGGAGACGGCGTTGGATGGACTGCGAGGTAGGGACCTCATCGTGGGAGTGGACACCAACAGCCACTCTCCCCTTTGGTATAGTGAGAGGCGCCATTACACCGGCCGAGGACATCTGACTGAACATCGTAGGCAACAGATGGAGGGTTTCGTCAACGCCAGGCGCCTCAAGATCCTCAACCAGGAGGGCCAACCTCACACTTTTTGTGGCCCCAATGGGGTCAGTAATATTGATGTGACGTTATCGGCTGGAGGATTGATCGTCAGGAATTGGAAGGTCCACGACTCTATCAGCTGCTCGGATCACAGGCTAATTACTTTTGTAGTCACGGGGGCTAAGTCTGTGGGCGGATCTGAACGAACACAGGCGATCGAAGAGCCTCCGCGATTTCGGGATCGGGGGGTCAATTGGCCTGCCTTCGAGGCACTGATCCATGCCAGGATGGGGTACTTAAAGTGGGACCAGTCAGCCGGTAAGGTTAGTGAGGATTTTATGGGGATCGTCGTTCGGACAGCCGATGAGTGCTTAGGTACTAAAAGGGTAAAACCTCCGACTGGCTACGATTGGTGGAACGAGGCTCTCGACGCGTTGCGCAGGCAATGTAGAAGGTCCCGGGAGGCGTGGCAGAGGCGTAGAAGATTGGGGGGTAGGGCTGAGGAATCAGCAAAAGCCGACTTTCATACGGCAAGGCGTAAGTATAGGAAGGCCATGGAGAGGGCTCAGCTCGACTTTTTCAAGGGATTGGCAGAGTCTGGCAACAGGGACCCCTGGGGCCAGGCTTATAGAGCTGCCAGCGGGAGGGCCCGTCCTCCCGCCAACGTAATCAATGGCACGTCATTTGTCGAGAGCCAGTCGAGTGGCCTGGAAGGTGCGATGCACAGCCTTCTGTATGGGTTGTGTCCGGACGACGACATGTCTAAGGACACGGCCCATCATGGGCTGGTGCGGTTGGCGGCGTCTTTCATGCCCTCGGGCCGAGCCTCGCCCTCTCCGACGCACGAGGATCTGGCAGAGATAATTAGGTCTCTACCTAACACCGCAGCGGGTCTCGATGGCGTTAGCTCATCGATCCTGAGGCACGTCTTTTTCGCGGCACCGAAGGAGTTCCTTCGGGTTTTAACACTCTGTGTAGTAGAAGGGGTGTTCCCCAAGATTTGTAAGGACGGCAGATTATTAGTGCTCCCTAAGGGAAATGGTAAACCACTTAGTGACCCGAAGGCGTACCGCCCAATTACACTCCTCTCTATTTTCGGCAAGATCTTGGAACGCGTAATACTAAAATGCGCCCCGCAGATCGCTTCAGGAATCTCCGAGTTTCAGCACGGGTTCTCTCCAGGAAAATCAACAGTGACGGCACTGCAGGATATTTTGAGTACGGTAAATGGGTCTGTATGTAAGTATGTACAGTTGGTATTCTTGGACATCTCGGGTGCCTTCGATAATGCATGGTGGCCCATGATTCTGCTCAAGGCAAAACGGGGGGGTTGTCCGCCAAACATCTACCGGATGCTGACGGATTACTTCACCGGGCGCCGGGTCGGCTTGTTTGTGGGCGGTCGTGTATTGTGGAAGGATTCCACCATGGGCTGTCCACAGGGATCCGTACTCGGGCCGACGCTGTGGAACGTTCTAATGGACGATCTGCTGCGCCTGCCCCTACCGGGAGGGGTTAAGATGATAGCGTACGCCGACGATGTGACGGTTATCATTGAGGCTAATTCAAGAGCGGCCATAGAGTCGACCGCCGGTGCGGTCCTAAGCCAAGTAGGCGCCTGGGGTGCCCGCAATAGGCTGAGCTTCTCCCCCACAAAGTCGGTAACTATGACGGTGAAGGGTAAGTTTCAGCGGCACCCTGTAGTAAAGTTCGGCCAGTCTTCGGTGAGAGCCGTCACATCGGCGACAGTCCTCGGCGTGGAATTGGATTCGGGCCAACTATTCGTCCAGCATGCCACTCGCATTGTGGAACGCGCCTCGGCGTGTTTTGGGAAAATGTCGAGGATATCCGCATCATCCTGGGGGGTTAGATACCCAGCGCTTAGGATTCTATACCAGGGGACATACGTAGCCACGCTGACGTACGCAGCTGCTATATGGTGCCACAGATTATGTACGTATGTTTGTCGCAGTGTCGTCCTGAGAAGTCAGAGGCAGGCACTAATCCTACTGACCAAGGCGTATAGGTCCTCCAGCACGGCCGCCCTACCCGTGCTGGCGGGGGTTCTCCCGGGGGACCTGGAGATAACTCGTGCTGGACGCTTGGATGGGGCGCGTAGGACCGCGGCCGGTAGAGAGTTGAGTCGGCTCAAGCGCGAAATTTGGGTCACTACAGTGAACGAGTGGCAGGATCGGTGGGCTAGCGAGAGTAAAGGGAGGGATTTATATCGATTTTTCCCGGAGGTGTCCGGCCGGCTCCAGGCAACCTGGGTCGAGCCGGATTATCAGACCTCCCAGATCCTCGTGGGTCATGGCATTTTTAGGAAACGGCTGTTCGACCTGGGGCTCTACGGGTCTAGTGAGTGCGCTTGTGGGGAAGGTGTAGAGGACAGAGATCACATCTTGTGGTCCTGTCCTAGATACGGGGACCTGCGCAGCGAGCTTCTTGGTATGGTTCAGTGCAGCGAAGAGTACCCGGGTGCAGTGTATTTCCAGGATCTCGTGTCGTCGGAGGCGAACTTCACGGCCTTACGTAGGTTCGCCCACGCATGGCACGCGCGAAGGAGTGCCGAAGAAAGGATGGAGAAGAGTGGAGGTGGTGCGCCAACGGACGGCAGCGGAGCCGTAAATGTATTTGTCGCCGCCCCAGAAGGGGGAGAGGGCACAAATAGGACTAACGGAATAGATTAAATAATTTGTAGAGAGTCAAGAATTGCCCGCGGCACAAAAGAGCCTTAGAGCATCGGTGCTGCGCGCATCTCTCGCGATTCGGCTCATATGACCGCGAGGTCGGTGGAGCCATGGGAGGTGGTGGGTTAGTGTTCACTTTAGCGAGACACAGCGAAAGAAAGCTGCAAGAGGGAGGCAAATGTAGCGAATACGTGAACTGCTAAATGCACAAAAATGTACAGATTCACACTGTATGTGTTGCATCATTTATGTTACTTACAATAACAATGTAGCCTCTTGCTACTGAATATCTCGATATCTTGAATATCTGAGTATCTCGATCAGTCACCGAGCCTTAAGACCTAGCGTACAGGTCAGTTTCTCCATGCTGTTATGTGAGACATGCCCGAGCGGCAAGCAATAGCCCCGTAATAAGACAGGTGAAGATTTATCAGAGTGCTTACCGTGTGCTTTGGAAATAATGACTTGTCTGACGTCAGCTTTTGTACTATTGAACACTGCTTTATACGTGAGTTTTGAAATTTATATTGAAGAAGACTAGGTACCATGCTCGTAGTTCTACGTTCTTCTCTAGTTAGAAGTCGTGCTATCTTTATAATAAATTTCATCAAAATTGGGTAGGTTGCAAAGATTAGACGAAACAAGCAAACATGGATTTTTATTTTTTTAACAACATTTAATTTTATACATAACATTTACATAATATAAATGTATCACTCATTTATATGCAAATATTAACACAAAATTTGCATATAAATGAATGGTATATTTGTTTACATCTCCAGCACACACATAGTGTATGTCCAGTCTTATAATAATTACTTATACCTAAGCTTAAATGTATACTCAATAATGATATAGTTTTCGAGCGGAAAACTGATTGCCATTACTGAAAACATGAATAACCTACAGAAACTAGGTGTGCTCACACCTTCGCCTGTAACCCTGCTTCCACTGTGAAAGTATACTCCCATTATTATACACGTAGGTACATATTATAACAGTGACTAGCTGACCCGTGCCCACTTCTTTGGGGGTAAAATTTTTTTTCTTTTCATTTTTCGGGTTAAACCACAGATGAGCTCGATGGCGTCATTGCGCGTGTGAGTCTAATCGATTACGAAAGTAAAGCAACGTCGACCGTAGCCTGTCCATGGATGGGTTTATTTATTTAGAGTTCCTCCGTGCTTCGGAAAGCGCATTAGGCCGCCGGTCTCTCGTCGGTTTTTGTCATTAGATGACAGTCGTTAAACCATATCAGTAGCCTTTGGGCGACTTAAAAACACTGGGCTCCGCCAACCCGCAGTTGCGCAGCGTAGTGGAGTATGCTCTAAACCCCTTTGATTGAGGGGAGACCCGTATCCCAAAAGTGGGATGATTATGGATTGATAAGATATAACCTATGACACTCACAAATAACGTGCCTTTCTATTGGTGAAAGAATTTTCAAAATCGGTTCAGTAGATCCATAAATTACACCCTACAACCTCACACACAAACCCACAAACTTTACCTCTTTATAATATTAGTATAATAGAAGTATGGATATAGATTAGTATATAGTCATATTATAACTTTGTTCGATACATTTCCATCATTATTTAATACATATGTTCTGTTCTTTGCTGCCTCTACCTAGCGCCGCCGCCGCCGCGCCGGGGGCACAACAAAACCCGTCCCTGATTTATTTTAGCCTTATTTCGTACATCACTTTTGGGTTTTCTCTCCAGTCCTCTGCAAGCCGAGTAAGCTCGTTCATTGTAATAGGATATATTATGCGAAATCCTAGATGAGATCTATGGCCCCTTCCGGCGCCCTCGCCGCCATCTTAGCCCGCCTTAAACAAAGCAACGGCTTATAATTCCACGTCGGTCTTACTCCGCCGGCGGCTATAACGTAATGAAAAGAAAACGGAGAGAAAACAATTTTGATGTGCGTTTATTTAAAAATTGATGTAATATCCTGGTCGTAATTTGACGGGTAAATATTTTGTATTGCTATCTTTTTTTGGTCGATACGTACTTCATTGATTTCGATTTGAGTTCTTTTTTAGAACCTTACTAGAATCACTGCGTTGTCCGTCTGTCTGCTGTCGGTCTATAAATATCCTTCCTTGTTCTCAGGAACGCGTAGAGGTATCAAGTTGAAATTAATGTCAAATATTCAGATTTGCAGTCCCTTGGAGCTGAAAACCTTAATCATTTCAAAAAAAACGTCATTTAGCTGCGTTATTATGTGCGGTGGAGGTACTTCCCCAGTCGGGCAGCTAAAATATACGCTGTTCCCTACCTTCTTTCGCCAGAGCCCCTTTTGCTAGTCTTAAGTCGTCATAATCAAAAGATATCATCGTTAATGCCACATATTTGGACACTCCCAAGGGAACCTACATCGTACTTTCTGCTGATCCAGTATTATGAAATTCGACACGAAGCAATGTCTAATAGCACAAGCAAAGCAAAAAAAACATGAAATTACAAACTTGTTTGGGGTAAATATAAGTATCGACGTATGACTTTTGGGTTGCCTTATTCACCATATAATATCCAAACCTCGCTAATATAATTTGGAGCCGCAGTAATACTAATAAATTATCGCTTCTTGTTACTGTATCAGCTAACTTCATTACCCGTATCCTCGGTAAAGCTCCCTTTTATTATATATCAATTATGCCGTCTCTGTCTCGCCCAGGGGAGCCGACATAAGCTCCTCTCTCTCGCTCTTCAGTAATGAATGGGTATTAGTGTATCTCACATTATTGACCGCCTTTTTGTTGCTTCTGTCTTAATTGTTTCCAGTTTTATGTTCCTCTGCTTTTAGGGTTCCGTGGTTAAAAAGTTTGAACGTTTTATCATTCACTTCATCTATTGACTCGTTATCTGAGGTATTAGATTTATGTTGTCGTAATATACTTTCCCATTTGAGAAACTCCCGAGAGAACGTGAAACCTTGATGTACAAATCCGAGGAAAAAGGAGGAAGGAAAACTTGGGCAACTTATCCGACGTCGACGACGACGACATCGACCACGACGTCGACAACCCTTGTTCATCCCACTGCTGGGATATGGGTCAAATAACTTTTTTAATTTAATTTGTTGCTCTATCAGTTCATTAAGTACAAAACAAAGCCTGTTCTATTCTATTCGCGCCTGTCTCTCTCTTTTTCTACTTTTTTGTAAACCAAGCAATCAAATTTTTGATGTGGTTCATAATAAATGTTTAGGAAGGTTTACAATATAATTGTAATTTTTTTTTACTCTGACCATTTTTACATATAAATAATATTAACAATAAAAACAACAAATAGCACCGGTGCAAAGCCAGGGCGGGACTATATACTCGTACATATTTATCATCATCATCAGCCTGCATCAACCCACTGCTGGATATAGGCCTTTCCCAATGCTTCCCACCTTATGCGATCCTCCGCTTTCCGCATCCATCGGCTACCAGCCACTTTTTTGAGATCGTCGGTCCATCTAGAGAGGGGGTGCCCTACGCTTCGTCGCCCCATGCGTGGCCTCCACTCTAGGACTTTCCTCCCCCATCTGCCATCACTGACTCGGCAGATGTGGCCTTGATGTGGATGTGGTGGTGTGGCAATTTATAATGAAACACTAATATACATATGTATACCGTATATATACATAATTGTCACGGTACATATAAGTTGGTTTTGGCTGCAAAGAAGCCGAAGAAGAAAAAGTAAAAGCTACTCATCATGGAGTGGAAGTGGTTCATCAATACTTTTGAGCCAGAGCCAAGATAACCTGCACGTGGTGCACCCTCTTGACTGATAAACTAAATTTTGGCGAAAGGTGAGGTAGGACATAGGAGAAGGACATAGCGTATTTTGTAAACTGTCCCACTGAAAACCTGGTACCTTTACCTAAAGCATACCGCTGCTAAATGTCAATTCCCTTGAGGGTTGTTCTGTCCTGCGTGTGAGTGAACTCACCAGGAAGGATGGAGTAGCTATGTTGGCAGCGGGGGCGGTAGCGCACTAGCGACATTTCATATTGCGAGCGTTTATATGGCTGCGGTAACCGCTTCACATCAGGCAGGCCATATGCTTCTCTACCATCCGATGTAGTACATAATTACCTCTCTGAGGCCAGAACTTGGTTCTTTTTTTTGTAAGGAACAATCTCGTTATATTTAACTCGCACTTAACCAGTTATTCCGCAGCACTCGTCTTATTATCCTCGAATCATTTAGTTTTACGCCGCAGAGCAAGGATCCTTTAAGCGTCCGCTCTCCTAGGTTCTGTTCCCCGGCAGAGTCACCAGCGGCGGCGAGATATTTAATCTCATTAACGATGAGTACCCATTTTAACGAGTAACTTGTTTGACTTTGATGATTGGTTTATTTTTAAATGTTTGTTAGTACGTATAGTTTACGTCTCACATTCTCGGTCAGACTTTCAGACATGTCACCTTTGGCATATAACTTCTGTCTGCGGTTCCAACGGTAAAGTTCGAGAATGTGCTACTTACTTACTTACTGCTCAAAATGTAGAAACTCTAAACAATTTATAGGATTTATACAAAACTTTTTATATTAGAATAGTTTTTAGTTAGATTAGGTTCGTTTTACAAAACGAATCAGGATCCCTGCTAACTTGCGAAACAGATCTTAAGTTGGTTTAACTTAGGACGGTTTAAAAGTTTGAACTTAAAGTTTTTCATATGTATATGATATTAAATTAATTAAATTAATTAGGAATATAAAATGGAAAAATGTATAATATTATTGGTTTCATTGTGTCTATTTAATGACTTATTAGTAATTCGATTGTTAAGGGCTGCATGTATTGTATCTATATTTGTATTACAATCATGTGCGACCAAAAATATGTCAAAAACTGAAGTACGTTAAATTAATTCCAATAAAAACCAAATGTTCGTTAATTTCAATTTAATGAAATGTACATTACACAAAATTAAACATTTATCAACGAACAAATGCGACCTCATTTACAAACCGGAGTCGCTGTCGCTCGGATTACCGACGTAATAGCTACGATTCGATACAAAACGGATTAACGCCATTTGTACTGAGAGCAGAGAATCGAGTTGTATCGATATTAAATCGAGTTGTTGAGGCGATCCCAAACATCCGGCGAATTGGCCCACTTATTTATATTTCATTCGAATGTTGTAATTACGTCGCATGAAAGCTGTTATTACTGTTCTGTGGTTATGCCACAGAGTAGAGCCGAGCAGAATGACAACGAGGACTAAACGGCATGATGGCTGATTGTTATTCTAAACGGTGCGCGGAGTATAAATTTTAAATGTTAATCGTACGTTGGTCATTTATGTTTCTGAATAATTTTGTAATAACATAATCAATACACATTATTATTATCTTATCGAATAGATGGTGATTATTCTATCTATATATATAAAAGAAAGTCGTGTTTGTTACAACACTTATAACTCGAGAACGGCTGGACCGATTGCCATGGTTTTTGATTTGTTGGATTTGTCTCCGTCCAGAATAGCATAATAACTATTAAAAACATTGGAAAATTTACGAAAAAAACAAAATAAAAGAAATCATTATTCCATACAAAATGTTCGTGGATGTCGGACCTGTCAAACGTGACGTTAACGTGCGTACGTCAAATGTATGCTGTCTGAACGCACGTTCAGAAATGTGGGTATAGGATAATAAGTATTAAAACATTGACAAAATTGTCGAAAAATTAAATTTGAAAACGGATTGGGATATTTATTGATTTTCAATTAAATGTCAAATCGATTGGTCTAACTTTTACGTCGCGAAAGTTGTCCGTTGTTGTTTTGAAAATTGTTTATGAATGAATGCTTGAAAATGAATATTAATTGGTTGTCAAGTGTCATGGTACTTTATTTTGTGACATAGTAAAATACTGAACTTAATATTTACCCGTATTTAATATTTACCCACTGCTGGGTAATATTAAATACGGGTCTTCCTTCAACTGAATATGTTTCGAGCATACTCCACCACGCTGCTCAACTGCGAGTTGGCGGACGCCAGTAATTTCAAGCCGCCTAAAGGCCACTTGGCTTAACGACTGCCATCTAATGGTAACAACCAGGACCGACGGCTTAACGTGCCTTCCGAAGCACGGAGGAGCTCGAGATAATCTAATGATAACAACCGGGACCGACGGCTTACGTGCCTTCCGAAGCACAGAGGAGCTCGAGATAATCTAATGATAACAACCGGGACCGACGTCTTACGTGCCTTCCGAAGCACGGAGGAGCTCGAGATAATCTAATGATAACAACCGGGACCGACGGATTAACGTGCCCTCCGAAGCACGGAGGACCTCGAGTTAATCTAATGATTACAACCGGGACCGACGGATTAACGTACCTTCCGAAGCACGGAGGAGCTCGAGATAATATAAACTCATCCATGGACAGGCTACGGTTGACGTTGCTTAACTTGCGTGTACAATTAGACTGACACGCGCAATGACGCCATCGTGCTTCTCTATTATTTTCTATTATTCATTATATTAATTTCAAGACATCATAAATTTTGTTCAACTAATATGTATACCACGACATTCATTGACGATTAGGCGGTACGAAGTTCGCCGGGCCAGCTAGTTAGAAATAACTAGCTGACCCGCGCCACTTCGTTTGCGTAAAATATGGACATAATTATGCTATCGTAGACTTCTTTTTAGAACTTATTAAGAGGAGCAATTCCGTCATACATGATTGTTTGACAGAATTGTTCCTCTTAATAAGTTCTAATGCGTAACTTTAACTTGTACGCATCGCCCGCAACAGAAACTTGAAAAAGGACGCAACTGAAACTTAAAAATGTTGCAAAAATTACCGCATTTTTGCAACATTTTTATTGATGCACCACTATTATTGATTGTAGCGTGATGTTATATACATGCCTTCTTTGCTAAAATAGTTACGCAACACTAAAATAATTTTTCAATTTTCACTCTTCAATTTTATAATATTAGTACAGATAATAAATCATGCAATCGTTAATTTTGCGTTACGTAAGTTTTTTTTTTATATTTTCCTATCGAATTATGTGTTCCTTCTTCTCATTAAAATTTGAAGTAAAAGATATCACATCTTTAGTATTAATTTCATTGCCTCTATGGAATGTATTGTATCTGTAAATTTAACTATTCAGGTTTTATCATGGCTATCGGCCATTTTAAAATTCTTTTTACATTTTCATTTAATCTTAGGCTTGGCCTTTACAATTTTTATACATGCCAAGCCAGCCAAGTTTTATCGTACTTAACGTAATAGGAGCTAATATCGAACGGCAGTGTCGTACGTCACAACTAAATGTTCCATGAAGGATACAATTGGTTCCTATATCTGTGCAAGTATGTGTTTACGGACTGCTACTTCTCATTTCTGCACTCTGTGGCGGGCGTGCCTCCGAGCGCAATTATTAATTGTCGGCTTCTATCTGCAGCGGTAATGTCATTACAGTATGAAGACGTCTGCCGTCGTCGGCCGCCAGCAGTGGGCGGTACGTTATCGCTCACACGTGCGATTGAGCGTTTTATATCGCTAGATTACCACACTATATACTCGTACTACTAAATATACCGTATAAAGGAAAATTATTAATAAAACTATGTAATAAGCTTCGTGCGCTTTGTTTCGGCTTCTTAGTTCCGCTTGCTCCCAATCCTGACAGATTTTCGTTAACATATAAGTTTTAACAACTATTTCTTCGTGGCTTTTTGGAAAGTAATACATTTTTTTTTTCGAAAATATGTAGTATAAATATATTATACTTAATGTTTATATTTTCAAGAAGTATAATTTAATTTAATTCACATTAACATTCATATAAGAACATTTTTTTAATACATACTTTGAGATATTTTCTTGAAGTGAGTTGGAAGTCTTTGGGTTGTTCCCTACAAATTTTCATTAATTGCTCCATCTATACAGTCTTTTCTATAGTATTACAATAGCAGAGGATGCATCAAATTAACTATTTAAATATAATAAATTTATATTATTTTATTGTCCACGTCGCACGGGTCGGGTCGCCAATAACCGGACACTTGTCCACACCTGTCGTCAGACGATCCTGCGCCCGCTTGAGGTGAAAACCGCCTCGTTTGGGGGCGAGCAACGTAAATTTGCACTAATTGTAGTATTGGTGGGGCGTATTTGGCTCACCACCATATTTACAGCCAAAGCACAGTATGCGTATGATACAGTACATAAGTTCCATACAAATGTCCGATGTCGACGTTTTCGACTTGTGTCGTTTGTGTCGTGTATCTGGGGCGCACAACGCAATCGCAAGCGAGGTTCACTATACCTCGCAGATACTCAGGGATAGGACAGCACTTAGGGTGTCCTTGCACGGGTAATTTTGAGCAATAATTGTTCTGTTAATGTAACCAATCGAATTGGTAGATGGAGTAAATTAATGAGCGATTTGGAACAAAATCGATAATGGATTTGTTTCTAAACTTTATTGTACTAAAACATACATGTAGATGATACAACAGAAATTTCATATACCATAGCGGACTTATCCAATGCAGGGATTTCACCCACCATAGAATGTTTGATGGGGAACATTGACATGGATATTGAACTGCATACATTTCAAAATGGAACATTTAACAGTCAAAACGGTCGCCTGAAGATTGCCTCTTTATAGAATGGCAGAAATGTGAACTAACAAAGAAGTGCCCTCGACGCAGCGGGTACTTAGAAGTAGTAAGTAGTAAGTAGTGCGCATCTCGGGGAAAACTCCTTGGGGGTTTGTTTAACTTGGGGGAGTAAAGAAACGGAATTATAGCAATTTACAACCCATATGTGTATTTAACATAATGAACTGTATTTTTGAAATTTTATGTACCTATATGTTTTTTTTTTATCGATTCTCATTATGTGTTTTGTACTGGAATAGGTACACATTTACTCGTGCATGACGATCCAAAAATCATGTGTGATCCAAAGATAGCGCAATGCAATTGCGTCGCTCTTTTTATGGGATGTAAGAGGCTCATCAACATCTTTGAACAAACTTTTTAGCTGCCTGACTAACGACCTCCACCTCACAGACACCGCAGTCAAATAATTCCCTTCAGGGTTGTTGTGTTCCTGCGAGTGAGTGAGTTCACCAGAAAGAAAGGAAGGATTATAGGCTGGCAACGGTTCGGCGACCCTTGGGTGTTGATGATCTCCACGGGCGGTAGCGATTGCTGTCCATTACCCAGGTGACCCACATGCTATGATTGTTTACGTTCCCTTATCATAGAATAGTAAACCATGCTCCCTAACAAACATCGCTCACAGATCTCTACTCAATATCGAATTTCGTGTACGTCCTAATGATCTGCGACTTTATTTCTTATTTAGGAGTGCTCATTTTTCTTTCAACTGCGGTGCAATTTGCGAAACATCGATACACGACTTCAATTACCGATGAAGACGTACTATCGACCAAAGTGAAGCGTGTGTGGCGGAAAATGTTTTGATATTTTATCTAAAATATGACTGCTGCAATGGTAACAAAGTTCAATATCGCATGCCTCACTGATTCGTATTGACTCAGATTATTTAATATTAAAATAACTAAATAATTATTTCTGTACAAAACAGAACAACACCTAGTCTCAAACTAAACAATGTTCGTACTGTACGTACTAAATAACAGAACTGAATTATATGTAATCAAATATAAAATGTATGTATATTTTTGTAAATCATCATCATCATCAGGTCATTTTAGTTTCCACTACAGGAGCACGACCCTCTCTCGTCTGTCATAGACAGAAGGAGGTTTTGGCCTACACTCCCCACGCTGGACAAACGGCTTGGGATGTTTGATAATGTATTTCCCTTAGTCGCCTCGTACGACATCCACGGGAAGAGACGGAGTGATTCTATTCTAGTCTGACGGAAATCAATTAAATAGGCAAATTTTGTAAATACATACATATAATACATAAAAAAAACCGGACAAGTGCGAGTCCGACTCGCACTTGTCCGGTTTTTTTTGTCCGCACCGAGGGTTCCGTACGTAGTATCATTATTACATTTGATATTTTTCTTTATAAATAAGAAATAATGCGACGAAAAAAATAAATAAAATATATTTTGCAATGTGTACATCAAGCCCTTTCATATGATACCCCATTTGAATTAGAAGTTTCAATTTGAAATTTCGACACCCTATAAAAAATATAGACATCTATTTTTTAAGATCTATTTACAAATGTATAGTTTTGAGATTTATTCTTGTACTTGTAGTCTATAACGATGTTACTTGCCAAATTTCATAGTTCTAGGTCAACGGGAAGTACCCTATAGGTTTTGATTCCCTTGAGAATGTGTCGAAATATGCGTTTTTTGCTGAATAAACGGCCGTAGCTTTTTTTTACGTAAACTTAGCAGTTTGATTTTTATACAACATCATGGGACCGTAGACCTGAGTATACAGTTCAAATTTCAGCTTGATACCTCCACGCATTCTCGACATAGAAATTCTTGACAGACAGACAGACAGACGAACGGACAACAAAGTGATCTTATAAGATCCTTTCTTCCGTTTTTCCTTTTGAGGTACGGAACCCTAAAAATTATGAAATTGACGATATATTCGATACCACTATAATTACATCGTATCATGAGTAATGTCGCTACAGTAATCATTCGTTCACCAGAGACGTCCTTAATTGCTCACCCTTGGAACAGCTATCTTTCGTGTCAGCAATAAACTTGATAGAGTCGTCTGCCCAAACATCCTGAGGCCCTTGTTTTCTGTACAAAGCACACTGTATAAGTAATAGTAGTCTAGTATTCCGTAAAGCCTACCTGGGTAGACGAAATAGACACAGTCGTAAGGAGATGGATAAAGCAATGCAACGGGTAAGACAGGTGCCGATTTTGTAGCGAGATGCCTACTATCGGCCTTGGTTGACTGTTTTACGTTTTCATACAATTAGTAGCATAACGACTGCTTCAGAAAACCTCCAAACACGTAGTCGCACTATGCCTACTTTTTCGCTTACTCATCTATCGTGTTTAATCCTTAATCTACTATATTAAATTCGAATATGTATATTTGTATATGATTTGTTTATTATTCCACAAAAAAAAAGTAATAAGTAGACAAATAATTAAACAGTACAATGGTGGACGTATCTCTGTATCTTTTCCAATCAACCGTAGAGTTTGAATGGTTTCTGAATAAGCGTGGCTAAATCAAATAATTTATATAGTAAAGAAAATATTATGATTACACGAGTTATATGCAAATGAATAAGTGAATGAATAGATAAAGCATATAGCACCTAATTCAAATAATTGTTAAATTTATGTACTATTTAGCCCTCGCAAAATATATTTCATGGTACGTTTAGACGCGTGGGAGGCAGCCCAGCAAGCAGCTGGGGAAGCAGCGTAGCCTGGCGCACAGCGGGGACTAAGCTAGCCAATCACACGCACGGTATTCATAATCACAAGCGCAGTCATACGCTCGTACCCGTGGTTGTGCCCTATGAATATTGCGTTGAACGCTAGCATGTTGTAGATAACTAATCACAGGTTCGGAACATGGAATTTAGAGCTGCTATTAAAAACTAAAAAGTCTCATTCGTTATTTACCATCCAACATTAACGAGCTACAATTTGACTACCAAATTATATTTTAAAAATACCGAAATATTCACAAATATGTTGTACACATTTTTGACTTCATTTTGCTGAAATAATAATGAGTTTCATTTTCTTATTATGTTCCTCAGACTACACTATGAAATATCAAGTATTTGGTACTAGCTTTTTGGTCGATACATTGATTTATAAGTCACTCAATCACGAAAATAAGTTTTCTCGTGAAATCTATGCGAAGAAAACGATTTCTTTTCGCTCACCGAGCGATGTCAATAGATCGTAAAATATCTCATCCCGAGATTGTCGCATTCTCGAGAGGTAACTCGATATCTCGAGCATGCGTCGGGCGCGGGGCCCGGGCCCCCATGCGTGTAATTACGAGCCCTCGACAACGGCTCAATTAGGCCCACCAGAGTTAGCTGCCATGCTTTTATGAGCATTATAATCGTTTACACTATGAATATGATGAATTAAATAAAATTTTCTAAAAACTGCCGCGCTTTTTGTTATAATGGAATTTCTTCGGAATAACGTGGAGCATGGGACCCGATGCGTGTAATTACGTGCCGCGGTTTGAAGATTATTATAATACACGTACAATTTTACATGATGGTAAATTCTTTTTTATCATGTCTGGTGGCAAGCATACGTGACTAATGTGAAGCGGAGTACACAAAAAGCCGTCAAATTTGACGCTGCACTAATACGTTTATTACACGCATGAAATGCGCGGGAACATTGTCACACTCTCTGCATTTCAATAATAATCCTTTATTGCACACTTCGACCATTAATACCGATCGAAGATTGCATATCAAATAAAACAAATTGGGTGACGACATGGGTGTACAAAGGTGAGATTATCTCTACAAGAGATCTTTTCCAGCCGACCCTACTAGTTGTAATACAATGTGTATATTGGACAGTAGGTACATCACTACATAGTATAAAACAAAGTCGCTTTTTCTGTCCCTATGTCCCTTTGTATGCTTAAATCTTTGAAACTACGCAACGGATTATTTTTTAATAGATAGAGTGATTCAACTGGAAAGTTTATATGTATAATATATGCATAACATAGTAGAAAAACACTGATAATTTAGAGGTTTCTAATGTGATGTCGTAAATAAACACATTTTTTGCTCTTTCGTTGCAAACGCTGGCTGAACCCAACGAGATAGATCAAAATAATGTAGTACAGTATTGTTCACCTTAAAATGGTCTACAAAAAAGTTCGCGATGGTATATGTCTATCTCTTAGTGGTAACACACAATAACCGTTATTTTATCCTTTGCTTTTTACAAGAAATAATGCCTTATTTACGAAGCGATTTTAAGCAATACAGAATTAATCCTTATCCAATTAAGTACCTTAAATACATTGCGCATTTAATATAGATCAATATGGCCCTTCACAGCATGTAATTTAAATGAATAGTTTAGAAGATATTACACATTTAAAATGCAGGGACATAACGGCTGTGGCGGTACCGGCCGCGAAACCGGCGGCGTGTGCCTATAACTGGGGAAGGACTGGATAGGACAAAGCGCAAAGACCTTCTGTAGTACATTTAGTATCAGCATTGCACCCGTGCGAAGCCGGGGCGGGTCGCTAGTGCTAATATAAATTACAGTAAAATACACATTACACATATAAACGAACATGACTTTAACTATAATTAGCCTTCGTGAGTCAAATGTGCCCTTTCATCCTCTTCTTAAACGTTGTGACAGTATAGTTGTTTTTAATTTGTGCCAGAAGTTTGCTCTAAAGCTGCGCTGCGTGTATCGTAAAGGAATTAAATAGAAATCTAGTGTTCAAAAACAGATAATCCTAGATTTTTGTAATTCCGTTGCAGGTGGTAACAGTGATTACTCTTTTAAGGGATCATAACTATTGTGTCGAGAATTGTTATTTGACTAGTCTAATCCGCAGACCATACTTTTTGTTACATTTTTTTTAAAGAACACAAATATTTGACGAGCTCGGTGGCGTAGCGGTCAATGACGCGGCTTCGACACCAACGCTCGTGGGTTCGATTCCCATACAGGACAAACATTTGTGTGCATGAACATGTCTGTTTGTCTTGGTCTGGGTGTTTTTTATGTATCATAAGTATGTATTTACAAAAAAAAATGTATTTACGTATGTTTATCAGTTGTCTCGTACCCATAACACAAGCTTCGCTTACTTTGGGACTAGATGGCGCTGTGTAATTTGTCTGACAATATTTATTATTATTATTATTTATTATTTATAATTACATGCACGTTTAAATCAATAAATTATAAAGTGTAGCGACACTTTAGAACTCATTGACATAAATTATGAAAATAAAGGGAATCTGCTCAGTAGATAAAGAAGGGAGCTTTCTCTACTGAGCAGCTCCGACACCTCAAGCAGACCAATTCCCCTGGCAGCACCCGCTCACGAGTCGATGCATGGAGCAGTCACAGCCGTACTCAACCATTTTATTGGGAATACGGGCGACCCGCCCGCTACATAGCGCCACCACCAGTTAGGACATTGTAGTGAGCTTGACTGCCTGAATTGTCGGGGCACGGCAGCTCTCCTTCTAGCTACATTTATTTTAGCAACAATGAAAGGTTTGGGAAACATTGATCGAATCGTTTGAGCAGTAAACAACGCAGCGTTGCGCGACAAAAGTTGACGAATCAATTAAAGACTGTGCCGTTCCGCGACACGTAGTCCAGTGGCTTTTCACCTTAAAATTACTGCAAGTAACTTTATTCCTAGCAATCATGTTACCTTTGTAACCACGAATATAAACAAATTCTTTAACAGTGTGACTTTTCTTTTTTTTTTTATTTTCGTTACGTCTACGTACAGCCGAACATATTTCAACTATTATTTATATGCCTGCATCGTGATTGTTCTAATTTGTTTATTTAATTCGTTTTTTTTTTGCCCTACATTCCTTATTGTTGCATTGCATGTTGTATTCAATTACCCCTTCTGTTGAGGCGTTATGAATATTTTACATTGCGTTTAATGTTCGTGTGCTGGAAATATGGAAAAGGAATTCCCTTCGAAGGCACCAAAAATTTTTCTTTATGATCAAAATCACGAATGTTCTAAAGAAATAGTGGAGTATAGCAAATATGAATTTGAAAGTAACGTAATGTTTATAATAAAGCACTTGTACTATTCCACGTAATTACATTTATTTTTATTTTTACCGAACGGTTTCGCCGCTAAGGCATTATCATGGTAAACAGATCAAAGTAAGCACATCTGCTTACTCATTAAGGTCATCACCTTGATTGATAAAATTATCATAATAATGTTCCACCAAGTGCCAACAATCAACAGTATCAACTTTGAAAGTAACGCTTTTTACGTACCTATGCGGTAACGTTCGACTCACGCTCTAATTTTCGTACCTTGGGCTTTGATAATAATAACAATATATTCGATTCTTAACAAGTAACAGTATGATAATGCAAAATCTCTGTTCTGCGAAGTATACTCCATTTTAAAATAGTTAGTATTCTTGAGGAAGCATTCGTTATTCTCCGCGGGCTGGGTTAACATTGAACTTGGCCGGTCGCCAGCTGCGGCCGCGATTGATGAGCTGATAGAAAACAAACTAATGGATTCCCGCATTGGCTGCCCGCTGGTCCTGTTTTAGAATTGTACACTTTTGGAAAAAACTTTGTTTATCAACTCCCGACGAAAAAAAAAAGGAGCCTGGTAGATGTGAAACATCGAAACCACTGTATACTTAAATGGAAGCTATCAGCACTGAAAGAGTGGCGAGAGAGAAGAGTTACGAGTGTGTGGCGGCGCGTTGCCAAACGGTCGGTCAAATCGTAACTGCCAAATGTATAAGCAGATTTTTTTATACCACCGGAAAAAAGGATGCGACCCGCTTGACGGGAAGCACTTGTCGTAACTTGTGAATGTCTACAACACCAGCGATTTAAATATACCTAGTTGAAGTAAGATTTTGAAATAGTTGATTTCGATTTTAAATGTGACTTGAGCGAATGTTCTTATTAATATTATAATATGTATTCTTATTACTATTAATTATGATTCGAGAAACTCTGACAATTGTTCATCGACGTCAATTAATCAGCCATTATAATTATCTAACTGATAATGTTGTTTAATAAAATGAGAATTATTGACTAACTTGAAATATATTGTATTTTTGACGTCAAAGAATTGAATATTACCTTTATATGTGTGACATCTACCTACAGGGTTTCTGACGTGATAACGTTTTATAAATCGATGAACGCCGGCTGCACGCATGAAAAAGCATGACTTATTGTCACGTGCCGCCTGAGCCGAGCGTGCGGAAACGAGAGCGCGGAACAACCGATATAGAGGCACGATCGGCCTAGGCGTTCAACTTGTGACGGATCTATCTCTCTTCCACTCCATCGGCCGATGTTTTCTTATGACGTTCCCACGTAAAATTATCGTCCGTAAACCGACTTTACAGACAAACAATTTTTTCAAAAATTTTTTTCAATCCCACCCAAGTGTCCCAAGACTCTAGGTTGATCTAGATAGATTACAATCGATTTGACTTATCTAGATCTACTTTATCGTTACGGACCGCTTACAAATGAATAAATATTTCTAGACAATTTACACAGCGCCATCTAGTCGCAAAGCTTGTGTTATGGGTACTAGACAACTGATAAATGTACTTAAATACATTTTTTTTGTAAATACATACTTATAATACATAGAAAACACCCAGACCAAGACAAACAGACATGTTCATGCACACAAATGTTTGTCTTGTGCGGGAATTGAACCCGCGACGTTGGAGTCAAAGTGGCCATTGCTAACCATTCAACCACCGAACTCGTCAAACAAATAGTTTAGTAAGTCATTTTACTGCGCAAACAAGGAAGTATAAATCTTACTCCGCGCCGCGCGCCGCCAGCCGGGGAGCCAGCCACGCAGGCGGCCGCTGCGCCGGCGGCTACATAAATCGGGTCCACTAATAATTTAATAACACTGCTTTCCCTCACAGGAACCGACCCGTGGACCACGTCTCACGCACGATAGATATTACCACACGTACAATTAAGATGGATCCAGACCGACGGACGTTTAAAACAGACTCTTTTATTAAATTATCTCTGAGATGTAAATCTTGGGGGTGTAAGTGGTTCATCATATTTGTACCAAAGCCAAATTCACGTGCTGACTGACAAACGAGGCTCTGGCGAAAAGAGACGTAAGGGCATTGCGTATTTTGTAAGCTGCCCGACTGGGAAGTACCTCGACCTCACACAGAATAAATAACAATTCCCTTGAGGGTTGTTGTGTTCCTGCGAGTGAGTGAGGTCACCAGGAAGGAAGGAGTTGCTGCGTTGGTTGCGAGCGCTTATGTGGCTACGGTAACCGTTCACATCAGGCGGGCCGTATGCTTGTCTGCCATCCAACGTAGCATAAAAAAACAGATTCTTTTATGAAATGATCCCTGAGAATTTTGGATGACTTCAAAGTTACACTTACTTTCGACGACGTCGTTGCGCGTGTCAGTATAAACGAACACGAAAGCTAAGCAACGTCGACCGTAGACCGTCCATGGATGGGTATATATTATCTCGAGCTCCTTTGTGCTTCGAAGGGCACGTTAAGCGTTACCACGCGTCTAACTTTTTAGTAACGTGTCCGAATAATTAAGAGCCCAGAATTTGTTAAGCTTTTTACAATTGATCAATCACGTGTTAACTTTGCTTTGCACCTTGCATGTCTACAAAGGCAAAAAAATGTTAATACATATTGTAGTACCGATGCATTATTCCCATTTTATCCAAATATCCGGCTAAATTAACTGCTCTGCGTTCTTCTCTGCTTCTGAGTTCTATTTTTTGACGTGACACCGTCTTATAAATTGGTTAGCCGGGTGACACTTCAAGAAACTGGCTCACGTTATGCGCTTACAATGAGAGCGAGTGAAAGGCGCGTGCCTTTCACTCGCTCTCATTGTAAGAGCGTCCCTTCTAAGAGCGAGAGAGACAGACATAAAAAGTGAAAGGCATGCGTCCCTTCCACTCGAAAACATTTTACCACTCAAAGTCGTTGTCACGTAAAACTTTCGCCCGTATACCGACTTTACAGGCAACCAATGTTTTATACCACTAAAGTGACAAACAAGCATACAGCCTGCCTGATGCTGTAACACCAGGGGCATCATACACGCGTTGCCGACACTGTAAAAACCTCTTCACACCCTTTTCGTCGAACCCCATGCTATAGTCTCCTGAGAAAACCTCGAAATTCTGTGGTTCTGTCCAGCATTTCTGTTGAAACCCTGGTTACCCTAAGTTCATCGACATTATCATAGACATCACCTTCGAATCGCATACTGCACTTAGTCTGCACGCAGTCTCAACACAGCTTAAACAATTATTACTTGGAGCCTTAACCACAGTCCGCACGCACACGTAAATTAAGACGTACGAGTGGTAAGCGTTAATTTCAAACTCACGCGTTGAATGGGGGCGGACACGGGTGAGTGGCGGGTATCGCAAACAAATTGGGTGCTCGGGGGCGGGGGGCATAATTGTAGACTGTTCATGCTTTTTGTTTAAGTGGCAGCTTCGTAGCAAAGCTGTGGAGGCAGCGGAGGTGAAACATCCTCCGCTTACAAATAATTGTAATATACATCATGCAATGACGTTTCATCTCTAGTCTGTTCTTGAACTTAACTTTTGTTGTTTTTGAACTTAACTTTTCTGTGGGAGTTTAAACTCTAGTCGACATCTACCCTTGTTCATCCCACTGCTGGGATGTGGGTCTCCCTTCAATTGAAGGGGTTAAGAGCATACTCTACCACGTTGCTCAACTACGGGTCAATTTCTAGTACAATTTTTTTTTTTCTTGCAAGTTTGTGTGTAAGTAACCGCTATCTTTAGCGCCAAAGCACAGTATAAGTAATAGTACTAAGTACAGTATGGCCACTCCCTGCCGCTCTCTCGTGTCGACCTCACCTCCCCTCTGAGACAAACTCACTCAACTCAGTCTGGAACAGTTTATATGGCGGCGCCGCACGCACACATGCTCATACACGCTCTGCACGGACGTCATTGTTTATGTAGTAGTAAACGACGCGATATTTGTATGGAGTGGCCGGGGTGTGGCCAAAGCCAACCTTACTTGAAGGCACGTTGCAATGAGGCTGGCGATACGAGAAATATCTACACCTCACAGAAGACCGTAGCCAAGTAACAATACTTTGCCTTTGAGCAACTTACAAGTCTTTGAGGATTGTCATATTCTGCGAATGCGGGCGATCAAAGGGAAGTGAAGAGATGTTGCGTTAGCAGAGGGTTTAAAAGGGCGCAAGCAAATACTCCTTACATTGCAAGCGTATATAGGCTACGGTAACTGTCCTGTATCTGTCAGGACGTATGTTTATTTGTATTATTGTAGAATAATTTGATCATATTCCTAACAGTGAAATTGGTGCTCCGTTTAGTAAATTGACATGACAAATTGCAGGCATTTGACGGGAACAGTCTGGTGTATGTCACGCCTGTCATATCTGTCACGTTTGTCACGTTTGTCCAGTGCGTACAGTCGTTCAAAAAATTAGAACAGTAAATAACAACAGTCATATTCGGCAGAACAAATGTCGCAACAACTCGGAGGACGTGACAAATTATGAACATCTGCCCGCCATGGGCTGCTGTTTGTCACAGGCTGCTATATTAAATAGGAACGTTGTCCAAGTACGAGACAAAAACCGGTCAAGTGCAAGTTGAGCTTGATTATATCGATAATTTATTTTTAGATTTTGTCCAATGTTTTCCCGCCATAGTTTACTCTAAAAATGTAAAAGATTAATAAAGTGAAAGTTACTTTACTTTTTTCCCATTAAAATATTTAGAGATAGTGTATGAAGAGCTCGGTGGCGACGTGCGCGTGTCAGCCTAATCTAACACGCAAGTTAAGCAACGTTAGTTGTAGCCTGTCCATGCATGGGTTCATTTATCTCGAGCTCCTCCGTTCTTCGTAGGGCACGTTAAGCCGTCGTTCCGGGTTATTGTCATTAGATGACAGTCGTTAAGCCAAGTCAGTGGCCTTTAGGCGGCTTGAAAACACTGGCCTCCGCCAACCCGGCGTTGAGCGGCGTGGTGGAGAATTCTCTAAACCGTTTCCATTGAGTGGGGGCCCGTATCGCAGCAAGAATAATGGTTGACGACGATATCTTTTTCTGTTGATACTGCTGATTGTTTGACAATTTTTTTTAACATTTTGATAAAATAAACCTTATATAATATTTATAAATCAAGAAAAAAATATACACAAATAAATGGCATCACCCCTGGACCACGCAGGCGAAGCCGCGGGTAACAGCTGGTTTAATATATATTCATAATTATTATTATATAATTTGGGGTTACCAGTGACCCCGTGCGGGCAGTTATGTAATTTTCTTTATGTGAGTAACTAAGGGTTAAGTTGTCACCATTCCTTATTATGCAAAACCTTGAACAACAAACAAATAGAAAATGTGTTCAATGAAGACGGTTTTTCAGTTTTTCAATAGTTTTAAACAGTGCACCTGTTGTTGTTGATGCATGTTCGACCGCACTGGCTGCCACTGCGCAGCGGATAAATCGTTCAATTTATTTAACAGATTTAACAAGACAATTTATTATGTCGTTTATTTTAACCGACGTACAATTTATAACATTTTGGAGCAGCAATTTCTATTTAATACCAATGTAAAACGCATAATATCTAAGTAGTATCTTATCTTGAAATGGGTCCAGCGCTTCAGCACCGGTGGCAAGTCGACACTCTTGGATCTTTTGTGCACTCCCTATTCTTGCCTTTAATTGGGAAGAGCCTGTAGTCCTCCAGGTCTGGGTACGCCTTTCCTAAATGTTAGTATTATAGTTTGTTCGTTCGTAGGGTCTGCGTTTTTATTTTATTTTTTATACTACGTCGAGTGGATAACAAGCATTCGACCTGCCTGTTGTGAGACGGGTTTGTGACCGTAGCTTATAGATACTTGTAATATAAAATATCGCCAGCGTACCGCCATCCCCGCTGCTGTTGCAGTAACTAGTTCTTTTCTGGTAACCTCATTTTGTCGCAGGACAAGAACACAACTACTCTAAGTAACTAGGTATTATGCTGTGTGGTTCAAGCACTACCTCAGTCGAGCTTTATTTACCTCACTTTCGCCAAAACCTCACTCGCAAGACGTCAACGTGCACCAAGTGCAGTTGAAGTTGGCTTTAGCTCGAATGTAGCAATACGCGCCTTACACCTCAGATGATGTGTATTATTAGCCATACTTAATAAGGTTGTGTGAGTCATTGGAAAGTTGTCGTTGTCGAGGGTATGCGTCACTGATTGCGGCATGCTCATAGAAGGCTCGTAGAAATCTATGGGAGGTGATAACTCGAGCTGCTATTCTTTTATTTACGAGTATGTCCGGCGAACTTCTTATCGTCTTTAAATAATTTTACGTTAATTTTTCCGATGAGTTATAAACTATCCTATCTCTTAAATTGGATCAAACTGCGCACACTGTGAAAAAATTTATTAAAATCGGTTCAGTAGTTTAGGATTCCATCGCGGACAAACAACGTGACACGAAATTTTTATATATTAAGAAAGATTACCGACTATCCGTAAGGAGCTCGATGGCGTGATGACGCGTGTCAGTGTAATCGAACACGCAAGTTAAGCAATGTCGACCGTAGCCTGTCCGTGGATGGCTTTATTTGTCTTGAGCTCCTCCGTGCTTCAGAGGGCACGTTAAGCCGTCGGTCCCGGCTGTTGTCATTAAATGACAGTCGTTAAGCCAAGTCAATGGCCTTGGAGCGGTTGGAAAAAACTGGCCTCCGCCAACCCGCAGTTGAGCAGCGTGGTGGAGTGCGCTCTAAACTCCTTCGATTAAGGAGAGACCCAAATCCCAGCAGTGAGATAAATATGGGATGTGGAAGATATATTTTGCTACACGTTATTCAGTCATAGACATCGTCAAGTTCGGTGGGCACTACAGGTGAAACGATTATGAAGTATGAAAGAAATGGAAATGCCGTTGGAACGAGGAGGGCTATCAATCATCACGAATATCTCTCGTCATAGTATTAAATACCATCCAAAATCTATATGTCCGTATGGTAAAACAGTAAGCGTCCGTGAACGCGGAGTGTGTATATATATTTATTATTATGTTGGTTGGCGGAGGCCAGTGTTCTCAAAAACGCCACTTAAGAAAACACCCAGACCAAGACAAGCAGACATGTTTATGCACACAAATGTTTGTCTTGTACGATCGTACGGATCGCACCCGCCGCCCCGGAGTCAAAGTGGGCATTGCTAGCCATTCGACCACCGGGCTCGTCAGCCTTTAAGGCCAGGGATACAGCCTATATATTTATTTTTATTTTATTTTATTAATAATTAAAATAAAATAAAAATATATATTTAAACATATCTAATCCGTTTTTCATGTCTTTCCAGGTAAATATCTAGAATTCGTCGCATGAAACTTAAAGCCGTGTGTAAGTAGACTTATTTTTAAGCGACTAGCTGACCCGACACACGTTGTCCTGTCTTCTTAACAATGAATATTGAATTCGAATTGGTTTCGCGCAGTCTGTCAAATGACTGACAGTTCTGTCAAGCGACATAAAGTTACATTAGAAAAGTTAATATGGTTTTCTTAAATTTTCTAATTTTCCGCGATACTTTCTTATTTTTTTTTTATTAATAAGAACCTTCCCCTGACAATAACAAATACAACGCAAAAACAAATAACTAAATCGGTCCAGCCGTTCACGCGTGATGACCGAGGGAAATAGGGATTAATTTTTATATATACAGACTACGTCGTGATCGCGACGTCGCCAAAACTCACTACGCCGGTAGTGAGTGATATTACTTATACTGGGGTACCGGGATGAAAAATAACCTTTAAAAATAACGCACGGCAAAGCATATATAAATTATTTCATTAAACTAAGTATTACTTTATCCCAATAATCAATTGGGATTTTAGTAGCTTACGTGGTGCACCTCGCTGACCTAGCAAAAAGGTTCTGGCAAAAGAGAGGTAGAGTACAGCGTATTTGTAAGCAGCCCGACTGGGGAAGTACCTCCACCTCATAGAATACCGCAAACAAATAATAATACCCTTGAGGGTTGTTATGTTGCGAGTGCGTGAGGTCACCAAAAAGGAAGATGTAGCTGCGTTGACAGCGGAGGCGGCGCGTCAATTATTTCATGTTGCGAACGTGAATATGGCTACGATAATCGCTTCACCGTATAAAAAATATATAAATTAAGGTGAGAATATTCAATTGAGGTGGCTTTTCCTGATCCGTCGAAGTGTCTTTTCACATGACCACTCACACAACGTGTGTAAAAGTATGTAATGTAGCTAACAGACATGCCCGACGTCGGGTCAAATCGACGGTCCCTACGTATAAAGCGACATGTCAAAAATAGCAATTTTTTTTATTGCATAAATTGCTATAGATTGCCCGTAAAAAACATTTTCTTTTTTATTTTATTGATTGTATATAATTAAAAAGTAAAAAATTAACTCACTTGTCCAATAATAATATTCTTTAATTACTATATCCTAGTATAAGCAGACATGTCTGAAATGACATGTCGCTTTATACGTAGGGACCGTCGAAATATTTGTTAGACAATTCAATTAGTGCCACACATATCACAGAGCGGCGAAGTTCAGCTAACCCAACTGCAGCCACTCCGCCGATTGTTTGCCCGTCTGCGCAAACAAACTGATCACGTTACGCTGTGGCGCATTCACTTGTATTATAATTTATTCATCAAGTCTGTTTTAGTTGTAGAAAATGAAGATTCTTTTAGTTGAGCACGTCAGCGGTTACTTGATTTAGCCAAGTTCATATTTTATTTAAACTTTAATTTGATAAAATTTCATATGTTATTTTATGTGAAATTATTTCTAATATGTGTATATGTTATGGTCAATGTGATTTGTCACCGGAAATAGGAGCTATATGATGAATGATGTGGTGCCAAGTAAGCTTAATTTAATCTATACATATAAAACAAAGTCGGGTTTGATCGAGCACTTATAACTCGAGAACCACTGGACCAATTTTCATGGTTTTTGATTTCTTGGATTTCTTTCCGTCCCGAATAGCAGAATAACTATTAAAAACATTGGAAAACTGACGAAAGAATAAACTAAAAGGAAAAACATTTTCCCATACAAATGAAAGTGTGAGTTGAAAAAGGATTGCGATATTTATTGGTTGTCAAATATCTAAATGTCAAATCGATTGGTGTCACTTTTATGTCACGAAAGTTGTCTGTGATTTGTTTTCAAAATTGAAAAATGTCTTCCGAAGCACGGAGGAGCTCAAGATAATCTAATGATAACAACCGGGACCGGCGGCTTAACGTGTCTTTCGAAGCACGGAGGAGCTCAAGGTAATATAAACCCATCCGTGTACAGGCTACGGTCGACCTTGCTTAACTTGCGTGTTCAATTAGACTGACACGCGCAATGATGCCATCGAGCTTCTCAATTATTTTTTATTATTCATTATTTTAATTCCATAAAATCATAAAGTTAGTTCAGCTAATATGTACCACGACATTCATTGATTGTTAGGCGGTACGAAGTTCGCCGGGACAGCTAGTTATTAATAAATTGACAAATTTATTACTTTGGCCAGCCATTATAAATAATGACCAATGTATTACATTGACACACATATACGCACGAACTATCGTGTACGCTACGACTATTTTCAAATATCCGATTTTTTTATAGTATAAGTAGGTAGTAGTAAGGTGGTAAACAATCATACGATACTAGGTTTTATGCATAATAGAAAGAACTCGTTCTCCAACACGTAGGCAATATATCTTCTTCTTTATTTAATTATCTGACTTCATGCGGACGCCGAACGGAACCAGAAAAAACAGCTAGTTATAAATAAATATTTCTGGACAATTTACACAGCGCCATCTAGTCCCAAATTAAGCGCAAAGCTTGTGTTATGGATACTAGACAACTGATAAATGTACTTAAATACTTTTTTTTAGTAAATACATACTTATAATACATAGAAACGCCCGGACCAAGACAAACAGACATGTTCATGCACACAAATGTTTGCCTTGTGCGGGGACCCGCGAACTCGGAGTCAAAGTGGCCATTGCTAACCATTCGACCACCGAGCTCGTCTACAGTTACATGTATAATGTCAGTTGGAAGTCGTTAACCTTAAGTTTGACTTGAGTTTAGGGTAGTCAGCCACTCAGGCAGATTGTTTGCCGGCTGTCTGTGCACACACCCACCGCTAAAGCATACCAGTTACGCATATTACCTTCAATCTTAACATTATAACAAATATACGTAATAACATTCATCATTGGAGTCGAAAGATGGTTAAATATAGGCCTCCCCGTTATATGTGCATCCATCGGCTCCCTGCGATATTTGTCAGATTGGTTCATTGACAGTTTATCGGTTTTTGGTTCATCCTTATTCAATAAGAGACCTTCCAACGCTGTGGTTTTCAATCTGTAGTGTGTGTTTCACCAATCAAAATAAAAAATAAAAAGTTATAGCTAAAAAATTTGTTACATAGGAATATTTTTGTCTGCGATCTTACACCGCGTCCCAATTTCTATGAAAGGTAATTAAAGCTTTAAATTGAGCGACAATATCGAGGCGTGAACATAAATATTGGTCTATTTATTACTTCCAAACCGTTCAGATTTATCAAAATCGTCCGAACGTAATAACGATTTTGATAAATCAAAATCGTTATTACCGTGAAGTAATAGTAGTAGAAGTACATTTTTTTTAAAATGAATAGAATTGATTTGAAAAGACAGTCTCTGTCGTGGTGAACAGCTAATTATGTACATTAAGTTCATTTATCATCTTGTTACAAAGGAAATCTCGAAATAAAGACCGAGCAAAGGTCAGCTCAGGTAGTGAGTTACTGTAGAATTCGTTCTATTGTCAGAGTAGCGGTCAGTTGCTAAAACGACACTCCATTTATAACTTATGTATTTCCATAAATATGTTTCTCGCTGAAGCTATGTTTCCATCGGCTAGATTGTGGGACATATAAAAAACTGAGTTTTTCCGAATAGACTGGGATGATGTCTGACTGGAGCATTAGCAATAATAATAAATAAATAATAAATAAATAAATATTGTCAGACAAATTACACAGCGCCATCTAGCCCCAAAGTAAGCGAAGCTTGTGTTATGGGTACTAGACAACTGATAAACATACGTAAATACATTTTTTTTTTTTGTAAATACATACTTATGATACATAGAAAACACCCAGACTAAGACAAACAGACATGTTCATGCACACAAATGTTTGTCCTATGTGGGAATCGAACCCACGAGCGTTGGTGTCGAAGCCGCGTCATTGACCGCTACGCCACCGAGCTCGTCAAATAATACACTATTCCAACTGAATGATTTTTTGTTCATTTGAAATTTCTTTTGACGAGATTACATAACAAATCTGGACCAAATAAAATCATGAGAATACGCTTGTATCCCATTTTTTTTTCGATTTGTTATTTAAAGACGTCACAATAATATAAATATAGGTGAAATAATCGATTGCATAAAAACTTCTCGAGATATGATAACTTGAAGATCACAATTTTGGACTATCCCGAAAACGCTACATACAAAAGGCCACCACGTTATGACGTCACACCGTGCTATTTTATATGCATTAAATCAGAAATTTGTACGACAGCTATGTTAAATATTGCGTTTATGTAGCCAGTGCCGTAACAAAAGTTATAGTATTTTTTATTGTTTCTACAATGGTAATATTTATTTTTTATAATTTCATACCTTTAAAATGGAATTTCCCACCAAACTTTGACCGAACATAAAACACGTCGGACTAGTCGGACATAAGTTATTAAAATTTTAAGATCGCAGATCGTTCTAGTTTTATGTATTTTACGTTACTGATAGAGAGTTTTTATAATTTTGTAACATGGGCAACAAGCCTATTGGCTTCAACCTGATAAATGAAGTTGTCACTGTTATCGTGTATCTATCCAACACCACAGTAATATTATTTCATATAATAATATCTGCAAAGTTTAGGAGTCTTACAGTAATGGTGAAATTAGAAATGGTTTTGTTTCCAGTTCAGTTGACATTTCAACCGTTGTTTAACACATTAAATGAAAGGAATATGCTGTTATGAGTTAGTATCACTTTCACCGTTATTTTATAATATAAAGTAGTTTTGTTTTCCGTGTGGAAACTCAGCTTACACCAAACCACTAAAGCGACTCTGCCGACACTGACATGATACGAGATCTGTCCCGAGTCTCCGGACCAAGTCTCGGCCGCAGATGAGGCTTCATTATAACTCGAGTCTCGGTACAGGAACCGCAACCGCAACGATACTCGCACACATCAGGACTCACACTGTACTCAATCTATATGAAAACACCGTTTTATAAGTTTTGCAAATTGTGCTTTGTGAGACATCTAAAGATTGATATACGTGTATTTAATTGATTAAGCGAGCGAGCGAGACTTTGGCAAAAGAGAGTTAGGATGCAGTGTATACATAATCTGCCCGCCCGCCTAACCTTCACCTCACAGAACACCGCAACCAAATAACAATTCCCTTGAGGGTTGTAATGTTCCTGCGAGTGAGTGAGGAAGAAATAGACCACCAGGACAGTAGGAAGAAAGAGTTGAGAGGACGGCGGCGGGCGAGCGATATTTCATGTTGAGGAAGTTTATGTGGCTACAATAACTGCTTCATATCAGGCAGATCGTATGCTTGTTTTCCATCCGACGTATTATAAAAAAAGCGTTTTGTTTATTTACTAAATTCATCGCTCGCGTTTATTTTTATATCCTGTATCGCTCGATATGATAACCTTTTATTCCCCCATCCGGGATGTCTAAATGCGGCCGACGTAATCTCTATTTTTTTTTGCTTTCCCTCTGTTTTTTCAGCCGCTCGCGGCGGCCCCGGCGGCCGGCACTGCCGGACTACAAACACCGGTCCGGCCCTGACCGGCGGCCGTATGCCGTGTTTCCGAGACCAGTATTAATTATTACATAATATTATAATTGTATAGGGTTGTCATTATTTGTGGGTACACAGCGATATATTGATAATGATTTTTACGTTGATTGTAAAGAAAGATGACGTCAAATAAATATGTAGGTCTGTTTAAAAATCTAAGATTGAAGTTTGCAAATCCAATTTTGATATTTACTACATCATGCTGCTAAATTGTGAATTCGGAGGTCAGTTTTTTTAAGCCGCCCTAAAGAACCTAACTTGGCTTATCAACTATCATCTAATGACAATAACCGGAACTGTCCACTTTATTTTTCGTAAATAGATATCTGACAGCCCCCCTCCCGTCTCACCCCGCACAACCTAATTATTCTTTTCGGCTATTTGATTTGCGTCGCGCGAGTTCATTAGACGCGCCCCGAGATGGCGCCGCTGGGAAATGTTCCGATGAAATAACCTTATATTACTATCCCTAACATACCGTATACGAAACACGCGTAAGGAACTACAATAGGTCAGTTAATCCTCCAGGCGATTTGTAGACCCAATGTAATGTAATCTTCATTTAGTTCTCGAATTTAACATTGCTATACAGCTTGATGAGGCATGAAGCGATGGTTTCATATTATGAATGAAAATATTGACACGCGATGTGACTGGGCAGCGGCATTTTGTATACTTTATTTTTTTAATGTATAACATGTTAAGATACCGAAGGGTCCGGTAGCAAATAAATATATTTCCATCTACGAGTATCTTATCTTATAATAAGTCTACGGCCTCGTAGAAGCGTCGGTGACACGTCGATCCATTAGGATAGTTTGTGCTCTTCCGTTACTTTTGTTCACGGATTTCGTCCTGTCCAGAGATATTAGTAATGTATTCCAGTACACTGCTCGTTGGAAAAAACCGTAGTCCTCCAGGATATCCCTCTTCTAAAATGTCCATTCGCTTTCTGGACACATTGGAAGCATAACGTGGGATGACTGCTTACGAAATAGACTGACGACCAGCTGAGAATCGCGGGGATTCGTTGGACGAAGGTGGCATTGGACAAGTTACTATGGAAATCAATTGGGAAGGAAGGAAGGTGGTTCAGCAATGGACAGCAATAGGCTCAAATGATGATGATGATGATGGTTTTGTTTGTGGATGGTGTGTGGTGAATGGATAACTATGTAGCCTCTGTCATTCTCAATCTCAATTTACTCAATAAAGCAATAACAAGATTCAGTGAAATTTGCTTACAGAGCTTTGCAAAATAGTTTACAATATTATGAAGGGTCGGTTACGACGGCAGCCCGGTGTTGGTTTAGGACGGGCACTACCAAATTATATAAATTGCCCGTTTACCGCGGGCTAATGCGAGATGATCGCGGTACCTGACATAACAAACCATCGGCTCTACCGAGTTGAAGGCGATGCACGGGCATTTTTTGAGTTCAAAACCATTCGTGTTAAAATTACCATTGAGCACGTTAATAGCTGAAAATCCACGGTACAATAAAACGAATCTTCCTACTCACTTATTTCCGAGACTAAGTCATGAGTGTGATTGTCAAAATCTCTTAATTACTATACAAAATATAGCTGATGACGTATTCTAGTTCAGATCAAGCAACCCATCTGTCACGGGAATAACATACCCCATTTTATTGTATACATGCTGGAAGTCAATGTTTTGCTCGCTGTACAATATTTGTGTGTACTGAGCTTTGGCTCAGTAGCGATGTTACAACACTCACATCTATCATTATTATTATATTGCGTTTTTCCTGTAGACTGTGAGAAGACTTTCAGATCTGTATTGCGAACTATCGCGGTTTCAATGCAATTGGCATTGACGGTGCGATAGTCCCGCTGTATTAGCTTTCTAATCTGCCTGTTCAAAACTGCATACTCTATCGAAGCTCTTGCAGATGCTGTCGCCTCTCGACGCCTTTTCATAAGATCTAGAGTCTTGCTTGAGAGCTTAGCTGCTCTAGCTTTATGCTGCCGTCCAAAGTGTATTTTGCCGACTTCGTGTATTACCTCCATTATTTGGTCTGTTGTCTCGTCTATGCCCGCAGTAGTTTTCAGCGAGCTGACTCAGTTATGAAGTTCCAATCGGAACTTCTCCGAATTTTGAGTGTCTTGAGGAAGTGTCGGACGTAGATTCGATCTCATCATGCGGGGTCTCTCGAGTTTGAAGCTAATATTTAGGGTGCCTCGTATTATCGTCAGTGATCACTACCGGTGCCCAACCTATTGATCACGGAGATATCCCTAAATTCTTATTCCTAATCACTTTATGGCAGCTTTGCCGTTTGCCGCGTCCATCTCCTCTGGGGTCTCTTTTTGAAGTTATCAAAAAGAGCCCCTCCATATAGAGGAAATTGACCAGTATTCATCCCCTGAGGTTTCTCGTCCCCAGAACATTTACATAAACTTAAAATTGTTTTTGGCCAGTCTCGTATGATGTTATTACATACTATAAACAATAAACTAGGTCGCGACGGATATAAAAATACCAAATTTGATAGAAAAATCAGAATTTTTCGTCGAAACTTTCGATTTTAAATTTCTTGCATCCATTTCTTTATTGTATTGGCTTTTTATCAAAGTACATAATATATTCGATCTATATTTTAGGACTATGTATGAATTGGTGACCTCAAATTTGTCACGATGCGGCGAGCAAAGGATCGCATATGGCATTGGGAAGGCCTATATCTAACAGTGGGTAAATACAGGCTAATAATGATGATAATTATAATGTTATAGGACTTGTTCTATGTTCCAATCTGCCAGTAGCCGTTGCCAGTAGCCGTTGCCACTAGCCGGTCTGCCATGTGATCTGATAGCGGCCAGTAATTAGCCACGTCGCTATATTTCACGGCTAACACCCGATACGGGCGAGTTATGCGACCACTATCGCCTTACAGCTCTCTAAGTCATAAGTAAAAGCGGAGATTAAAAAAATCCAATCCCTAATTGTTTAAACTAGTATTTTGTGAGCTACTGTTATCTGTATTTACATTTTTAGTTAGTTATTTGTAGTGTACAGATTGTTTGATGGACTTTCCTACTCCAAGTATAACGATAATGTAACTCACATAATATAACCAGCCTGGCGCAACTCAAGGTAAAAAAACGACTCTATGAATCGGAAGCGAATTTGGTACAAATTCTGATTGTTTTCGCTCCCATTTCATACATTTAGAATTTACGCTATTTGTATGGCACATCCGTCTCTTAGAACGTAGTGGTTACATTCTCTTTGATATAACCATCATTAAATGAATAAAATCCATTCAACGATCCGTACATTTACATTTATATTAACAGTAACTAAAAAAAGTAAATAATGATAACAGATCACTTTACATTATTTAGAAGTGTGTGCTTTCTTAAAAACTTTCGATGGACGAGCCCGGTGATCGAATGGCTAGCGATGGCTATTTTGACTCCAATGTTGCGGGTTCGAACCCGCATGTGGTGAACCCGGTGTACATGAACATGTCCTCATTTGTCTTTGTCTGAGTGATTTCTACATATTACATGTATGAATTTACAAAAAAAAATTTTAGTATGTTTATCAGTTGTCAACAAGTACAAGCTATGCATAGTTAGGGGTTAGATGGCGCTGTCCATTTGTCCTGAAATATATTTATTTATTTATATTTGAGTATATTCTATTTGTTAGAGATATAATTTTTTATTGATTAAGAAAGACTTGTTTGATAGTAATCAAAATATTTTAAAATCATTCAATACTAAAGCATAAATATATACTTAGGTAATACGAGTTTATATAAGTATGTCAGTTATAGTAAAAAAAAATGATTATGCTAAAATCAATTTGGCAATAAAGTTTTACGTTTAATCTAATGTAACTCCTGTCTATGATGGCTGTGTACGTAAACATGAACCTAAGAAGTTAGTTTTCTATTTTTATCGATTACACTAACAATATGATAAGTATAAGTACCGAAGGCAAGAGAGCACGTGGCCGTTCACCAACAAGATGGTCTGACCAGGTGAAGGGGGCCGCCTCCGTTTCTAAATTCTATCAGGCAGTGAGGGCCACTTCGGACAGGAATCGATGGAGACGACAGATTGTCCGTTCGCGAGGTTCCTGTGACCACGATCCTCAGCAATGAGGGACCGAGTGAAGAAGAAGATAAGTATAGGCGATCGGATAAGTCCGCATCCGACTGGATGCGGGTCGCAATACGCCAACCAATTGAGCCAAAATAATCTCTAATGACTTGGACCGAGGGGCAACGCTTCCGCTCGTTTGATCATATTAGATTATGTGAACTGATGCGATTGAATTGATTCATCGCCGGTAACGTCGGTAATGGCCGCCATTGCTCGTGGCTGGTCGCGCCTCGCTTGTGAATTGGGCCTCACCGCTTCCGCTGAGCTTGGATTTAGTTTCGTTTTTTATTTATATACGTTACTTGGAAAACCCGCATAATGTCCCTCCGTCGGAGAACGGACTACGTTTACTATAGTCTATTCTGGCTAGATTTGTTGTGATTTTTTTGCAACACGCTTGATTGAAGCGACGTTTGTAATGCAAGAGAGGAATACAATATAAAACAGACAATTTAAAATTTACTCTGCCTGCACGTGGAACACCCAGCCGACTAGCTAACGAGGCTCTAGCATGTCGATCACGACTGGTGAACCACTTCGTTGAAGACCACAGCGAAACATTGAGAATTTGTATGTTCCTGCGAGTGAGTGATGTCACCAGACGTAAACCTAATTAAAAAACGTATAAACCTAATACCGGTGGTATTATTAAAATAGATATATGGAATTAAGGATTTTTGAACGAAAGAAGGTATTATTTTTGTTTAAAAGACAAAAAGAAACCTACAGAACATTTCCGGGACAATAACAGGGTTTCAAACCCACCAACACTAATGGATAAAGTATACAAAGGGATATATGATTTTAAACTAGGTTTTTTTCTGTAGGTACGAAGTTTTATATATATTATGTTTTGTGAAACAGAATTTATATACTCACAACAGACCTCCATTTACATAGAAACTTACAAAATTTCTTAATAACTTATTTAATTCAAAAAAATATGTAACAACTTTAAATCAAGATATGTTATATAATTCTATATTATTTCTACAATAAAATTCTTTAACATATCTTGATAACACCAAAGTTAACGAACAGAATACGGACGCGTTGGTTACTTCGCAGAATAGGGATGTCGTGGGTGTAGTGTGTCGCGGTACATGGATATCGAACAACACGGGGGTAGATGAAGATTCATCGACTTCGGGAACGGAGGCCGGGCTAGCCACATCGCTGAGACAGTCAGCCTGCGACCACGGCCAGTGCAATCTGGTCGAAACGTCAGGCAATTATAGAGGTATGTAGATACTCTTAATTGTTATTTTTCATAACACCAAGGTGCTCTACAATCTCCTTTGAAACACCATGGGTTGCTAAAAATCCACTAATATTAAAATTCGATCACTCACAATCGAATTAAATGAATTAGAAGGAAGCCACGCGCACCGAATGCCGACATACCTCGCTTTTTGGGCACCATTAATTGGAAGCAAGGGCCGCCGGCTACGTGACCGGGAATCCACACCACTCAATAACGAACAGATATGATAATTCCTAGCGTTTTTAATAAATTGAATTGTTGATGGTTTAGTACTCGAGAGGGCTGACACGGGGAGGGTGTGAAGGATGCGTGCGGCGAGTGATCGAGAGCTAACGTCACCAAAGTTTGGATTGGAAATGTATGAGGACGTCGCGCTGATTTTCAGTGGGTATGATAAATTGGATGCTCGTGACGTTAATTCAATTTTGTCGGTAGATCTAATTTATTTTTATTCAGCATTGGTTTTCTACGAGCTCTAGAAAGCTCATGTTTTTCATTATTGACGCGACACTTTTCACTATGAAGTTTGCGGAGGAATGATGTTATAAATAGTATTCATCATTCTCGGAGAGACTTTGACTCTCTTTATGTGTTCTCCCGACTGTACACTGGGTAGTGTTCTACGATAACACTGCACTGGTATCTATCGGCAAGGGGTTCACCTCTCCGAAACCGAACAGCACGCAACCACTTCATTTTTAATGTGTGAGATTGAAAGTGAAATTGTTGCGTACTGTTCGGTTTCGGAGAGTTGGAATTAATTGTCTGTTGTAGTTTTACCAGTTTTACAAGGTTGGCAATCCGCACAGAATGCACTATGCAAATTATGAGCACTGATGCACCGAGAGTATTTTTACCAGAAATTACTTAGTACGGTGGATTGGTACGTCTACATACTTCGAATTAAAGATAAAGCCTTAGATTAAAGTGATCTAACGTATCGTAATAAGGTCGGCTTCCGTCGGCGTCCTCGCGTGTGAAAGTATCGGAAGTGTAATTAGGGCGGCGACACTCGGCCGATAGTGACGCGACCTGATTAGCGGCTTGTGTCTGTCAGTGTGCCACAGCGCCACGGAATACGTGATACATCAGTATTTAAATAACAAATAAATCTCGGAAAGGTAAAGATATATATTGTAAATAAATATCACAAGAAAATACTAAAACTAAGTTCTGTTGTGAATTATCAATAGGTTTATTTTTTATGTACTTATTTCCGCAAATACAGTAATGTCTGTATATGTCCTCCCATGACCTACGATAGAAAAACTTAGATTCTGGCCGTTGATATATCTCAAAGACTGGAAGTAGCACAGTAAGTGAGGGAGAGGGCTGTCCTCAGGGTGTCTTCTCAAACGAGGAATTTGGATGGAAAACTAATGTTGACTCTATAGGTCTCAGACTCCACAAATGGCAAGCGCCTGGTCACGTTAGATGGGGCAGCCAGAGGAACTGCGCGTGGGGCGACGGAAACTTTGAGTTGACTCGCAAATAAACCTCGCTTTTAAATTCGATTAAGGACTATGATTTATTATCCAGTAGCGACATGTCATTATCTAGTGGCAAATGGGGTGTGTTCAGAGGAGTTGTTTGACATGATCCCCACGGGCTCCTTCTACAGTCGCACCGCTCGCCATCGACAGGGAATTCATCTTCACACATTGAAGCCTAAGTGATCAGTGAAGTTTTCTCCAAGCTGAACAGCCCGTCGAGCTTTTTTCAGAAGACTACAGCATGAGGTTCACCAAAAAGGGCGTGAAGAGGATTTACGGGGTCGGCAACACGCGTGTGATACTCCTGGGTTACAGGCATTCATAGGCTACAGCAACTACTTACCCATCAGGTGGGCCGTATGCTTGTTTGTCACTTTAGTGGTATAAAAAAAACATTAGTTGAAAGTACCCTAACGGCAACAGTCACTGTCTAAGATCTAAACCGACAGCTCAACATGCTGTTCAGCGAAGAAACGTAATTAACTAGGTACTCAAAATGGCGTTTAGATGTCCAGCTCAAATTGCTACAATATACGCATGTCTCATATTTTGCAGCGAATCAAATAGTCAACTGGCATGTCATTTAAAATTGCATTTAAACTCATGACTTACAAGCAATAATCCTGCAGGAAGCGGTGTGTGAATGGGCAGCATGTAATACAAGTCGGGGATTAGCGAGCGGCCCGCAGTTACGAGCGCGGCAGCTGTCTCACGGAGATATTTAACACCTACTTAAACGCAGGTGCAGTGAGCGAGCGATACACAGTAAATTGAGGCAGCAGTAAGTAACTCGGCTCCATTGTAAGGTCGACTACATTTATGAGGTTACATGATTGATAATTGTCTAGACTGCAAAAGTGATTGAGTGATTGAATCCTATTTTTTCATACAACTCCGGTTACCAAGCTTGCATCATAACATTACTACACTACACGATATCTATCGTTGCCAAGGTATTATCATCATTTTCATTTCAGCCAAAGGACGTCCATAGACTTCCACAATGATTGGTTTTATGTCGATTGCGAATGCATAAAGGTTTGGTTGAAAAAATATTATTTAATAACGGTGCCTGAATATTGCAGACTATAATTTGCTGAAAATGACGGAAACAATTTTGCTTCTAAATTATAACTTTAATCAAACATCAATTATACTTAATAGAGTCTGGCTCACTAGGCATATTTTAAAATAAAATTATATCTGTTAAATTTGTCATATAATGACGTCACAGAATGCATAATAACACCACATTGCGTGACGTCCATTGCGTTTTCCACCAGTATACGGAAACTTGTATGTTCTCTACTTGGCAGACACGAACATGAATCGGACGATTGTAGTTAACTTACTGTCCCATCCTTTCAATTTGATAGACAGTGGCACAGCACTCGAAGTGGCATCTTTGTTACTCCGCACCAATCTGAAAAGGAATCGATCGAATCACCTGGCAGCTGCCGAGCGGCCTTTACGGCGGGTGTAAAGATGGCACGGAATTCGGTTCCATTCCGTCGCGGTTTCATATTAAAAATTTATTACAAAGCAATAAATAACCGGCGGCGGCGGGAGATAAAAAATGGAAAATATTCAAATCGGTTTCGGCGGCGCGTTGACAAATCGCACCGATAAACTTTTACAACTTTCCCCTGAATATTACTGGGAATAATTGTGATTCAGGCGGCGAACTATCTCGATAAATCGGAGCAGCCGCCGCGCGATTCCATATAATTCATTCATTTATATTCATATTCGTCGTGTGTAGAGCTGACACGTGTTGGCTTCGGTTTGTTTTGGAGTATCGACTTGTGTCGATCCAGGGTGGCGAATAGTGTTAGAAGTTTGGTATAATGGTTAAAAAATATGTTATTTAACTTTTTAGAAAAGCTTTTCGTCAGATAGGGCTTACCGAGCCGGACTGGAGAAGATCTCACATAAGACCGTAATACAACAATACTATTAATGATTTTTGTATTTCTGCAAGTGAGTAAGGTCCTCAGACGTAAGGAGATGCTGCGTTAGCAGCGGGGTACCAACGCGCAAGCACAATACAAGTTATATTGCAAGCATCCTTTTCAGTAACCCCTTCACATCAGGCATCCCTTTAAGTACACAATTTTGCTTGGCTTTGTAAATTGGTTATAACGTAAAAAGTAAAAATATTTCTAACTTACAGCCGATTTTACCGTTGTCGTCTACCAATCATGTCATGAGAAGGCTACAAAAATAGTACAGCCCCTTAACAACATCTCTTATTGCTTATTAGATGGTGGTAAGAGGGCAGTTTTTCACATAGATTACGCTTTGGCTAGATACCACAAGCCAAACATATTGGAGTAGTTAGTGCAATGCACAAATTTAGAGAACTATACGTAGTTCAAACGCGTGGATAGGATGCAATCGGCAAAAAAAATTACAAATTACACTTATTTGTGAAGTGAAAAAATTTGGAACAAATAAGTTTTTCATACATTTTGACAGGTGTTTGACATTTGAAGGTTATTTTATTGTCGTTTTCATATCGTTAGTGGCGCCGCCATTTAACTCACAAATAATTGATTTGTACTGTAGCTTACAAATTAAAATATTCTGTTGTTAAAGATGTTACTAAATAGCGCGTGATGTCGTGAAATCAGGAAAAAATATCACACTGGACTTTCATACTGTTCGTTTGTTTGTAAAACTTTATTACTAAACACATGATTTGCGTAAAATTTTATTGTAAATTCATACGACAGTCATACACACATACTGAACATGATTTCCTTCGTGAACCAACCGGTATCAATTTTTTATTTCTTTGGAAAATTAATAACTTCTAACCTCACTAGAAGCTAGTTCCATGACATTTATCGCCAATTTCCGCTTCTACTAATTTTACAGGCAGGAAATGCTGTGAGCATCAACACACAAGACTAAAGCTCCCAACTCACACATGTAATCAGTGTAATAACAGAAACGTGTTTGTTAAAAATATGGTTTTGTAAAATTACATAATTATTGAATAACGAACTATATAGTTATTAAACATCCTACCGCCTCACAGCCTGAGTTAAATAGATACAAATCAGTGATATTGCGGATGCAAACTTTTTCATATACTTGGATGCAGGTAATGACGCAGCCGCGGATTTTGATAGGTCACATTCACGAACGAGGATGCGGCTCTTAACGTTCGTTATAAGAAACACAATGGGTGCAGGAATAGAATAATGCCATCAAAAACATAACTTGTAAAAAAAATACGGCCGTGCCGCTTTTTGCTCGACTTGGTGGGGGCACTGCCGTGCCCCCAGATATGATAGTGATTTTTTTTCTATTAAATACTAGATGACCCAACATCGCCAAACATAGCTCAAATTAGACCAATAGGCTTTACCTGGACTGGCTCAGTTATATCTACATCCGCATTCATTTACATATTTTGGATGCAGATGCAGATGTCGAAATCACTATATTAAATTTATAAAGTAAGAAAATGGGAATATAATATCGATAATTAGGACATTATTATATGAAAAAGAGGCCACGGAGAATGCGTATTACCTGGCGGAAAGTAATCACCGCCTTCCATAGAAATCAGCAACAAGGAGTCGCCGAACCGTTGCCTGATTTTCAAGGGAAAAATTAACTACGCTGTGGTGTGTGAACACCTTTATATTTTATATTAGTATATAAGTCAAAACTTCAATGTATTAAAGGAGAGTAGTAATAAATCCGTTGCAATGAACACATCTTATTATTGACAAATTCCATACCTCATATGGCGACCGCTGCCATTTGAGATGCGGCGCGTGCATCTTCGAAATGTGTGATATAGAACAATTTGAAGTGCGGTGCAAACGAACACTTTCATACAGTGCAAATTTTTATATATCAAAAATAAAATAAATAATATGGGTTCGTCACAATCCGTCGAGGAAACCGTTGTTGCCCAAAATAGTGCCGGTGGAGGTACAAATAATGCGTCAATCGAGCAGTTAAAATCGCACTTGGACATTACTAATATTTTACTGGCGGTCCTCACCATCGTCGCCTTGGCGTTATTCATATTTGGTGGATGGTATTTGTACAAAAAGTGCCATAAACAATGGATAAGGAAAGAAGTCAACCAGGCGTTCCTGCGGCGAGTCTCGTGGAGGAGGAATCGCGAAAAGGTGATGTGTAACCACGATAGTGTACCATGTGAATAAAATGTGAGTAAAAATTTGTTAAATCAGTGAATTTGCGTGTGAAATCAGTAATCCATTTGCGGAACCATGAACATTTTGAACTATACTTTTTTTAATCCCACTGACAGCGCTTATGTTTATTTAGTTTTAATTAATTTCTATAATAAATGTATCAAGATAATTAAATAATGGGTATACTATAAATAAACCCAATCAAAAAAAAAAAAAAAAAATTAAATATGATAATTATAAGTTATAAGTAAGATTATTTCTTTAATGATATAAAGTTTATTTCAATTAATGGAGTCTATTTTAAAAGATTTTTATGAACGATTAAATAAAATTAAAGAATCTTTAATTAAAGCTGGTCCTAGCAGGCGAAGCTCGTCGAAGGCTTGCCAAGAGAAATATTTAGAATCTAAAAATATTTATGACGAATTTAATTGTATATTAAAAGATATTAAGGATAATGTTAAAAATTACAAATCAAAGGATTTAGAGACATTGAATATTTTATCTGATAATATTGAATCATTGTTTTTTAGTATTAAAAAATTGTATGACTCAGAAACTGAAACAATGGAAAAATTTGATTTAAAAACGGCTGTGGCCTTATTGCCGGTCATGAACGGTAAAGAAGAGGTCACTAAACAGCTGATCTCGGCAATAGAAATGTATGACTCTATGATAGGAGACGGTGATAAGAAGTTGCTGATCAATTTTATTCTTAAAACAAGACTCTCTGAGACAGCTACATTAAGGATGTCACAAAGTTATGACAATGTTAAATCATTAGTTGATGATATGAAAAAACATTTACTTGTCAAAAAATCATTTACGGCCTTGCAACAACAATTATTGCATGCTAGACAAAATCATAGGAGTATAGATAATTACGGAAAAGAAATAGAATCTTTATTCTCTGAATTGACTATTTCGCAAGCAGATGGCGATAGTAGTAAAATTGATATTTTGAAACCACTGAATGAGCAATTGGCGATTAAAAGGTTCGCCGACGGCCTGCAAAATAGTCATTTAAGAACAGTAATTGCAGCAAGAAATTATAGCACCCTAAAGGACGCTATAAGGGGTGCCAAGGACGAGGAATTATCGTGTGTGCCGGATGGTAGCATTATGAACTTTCAAAGAGGTAAGAGTAACAACCGCTTTTATTCACAGAAATTTACTGGAACTCGCCAGCCGTCTTCGTTTAACAGTTCGAGAGGTCATGGATTTCACGGTCGATTGTACTATAATAATAATAACAATGGAGGACGTGGATACCCTACTCGTGGGCCGCGTGGGTCTCCAACGCGTGGCTATACACCGCGTGGGCATTCTACGCGCGGACAATATTATAATACGAATAGCGGAAGAGGTTTTAATCGGGGTAATATGCAAATACATCATTATCAATCGGTACAGAATACAGAACAGGTAGAGGCTGAAAGTCAAAACATGCCTAATAGTAATAGTTCGGAAGCCCAGTTAAATCAGTTTTTTCGTGCCTAACAATAATTCTATTTGTCATTATAATAATTATAACTCAGTTCAGTTATATCTCAATGATACAAATTATACTTGGTTGGTAGATACGGGCGCATCACTCAGTGCAATCAAATATGATACGCTGATAAAGCATAACATTCCATTCCGTAATGAGCGTGTAAGAATATACGGAGTGTGTGGAGAACTTTACTCAGAAGGTTTTGTTTATCTAACTTTAACTTTTATGGGAAAGGAATTTCAAAACAAGTTTTATGTCTTTAAGAACCTATGTTGTGTGAGTGATGGAATATTAGGTCAAGATTTTTTAAGTAAATACAAAAGTATTTTAAACTTTGAGTTAAATACTTTACAGTTAAATTATTATGATGAGTCAGTTATTTTACCTTTGTTGATGGGAAAAAGTGGCAGTAACAATTATTTAATTATTCCGCCCCGTTCAGAGTCGATTCATTACGTATCAGTAGGAGCAAAAAATGATTGCGTAGTATATCCTAAACAGCTATGCGAGGGAGTTTTCGTAGCTGGAATGATATCTAGGCCGGATAAGGGCGTAATACCGATACAAATATTGAACACACGTGAAGATGAAGTACGGTTAAGCTATTTTAGCCCAGATTTAGGACAATTAAGCGATTACAATTTATTAACATTTCAACATGAAACTAACAACGCTAGTCGAGTACGAAAACTTTTTTCGGAACTTGATTTGAGTCAACTAAATAAAGAAGAACAAATAGAAATAGAAAAAATATGTGCTAAATTTAGTGATATATTTCATTTAGAGGGTGATAGGCTGACAACCACGAATATTTGCGAACAAAATATTTATTTGAAACCAAATTCGACACCCGCTTATACCAAACAATATCGTTTACCTAAAACGCAATTAGGAGAAATTAAAAAGCAAATAAATAAAATGATTGAAGACGATATCATTGAGGAGACCATCAGTGACTGGTCTAGCCCTATTCTTCTAGTTCCCAAAAAATCTGGAAAAGGCGAAAAACAGTTTAGGCTTGTGGTAGACTATAGGAAATTAAATAATAAAATTTCTGATGACCGATTTCCCTTACCGAATATTATTGAAATACTTGATTCACTTTCAGGCGCAGTTTATTTTAGCCACCTAGATCTTCAGTCGAGCTATTATCAAGTAAAATTAACTGAAGAAAGTAGAAAATGTACTGCTTTCACATTTGATAAACAATATCAAATGAAGCGCCTACCTATGGGGTTAAAAATTAGCCCGAGTGCCTTTTCAAGAGTAATGACAGTTGCACTTTCAGGTCTTAATTACGACAAGTGTTTCGTATACCTAGACGACCTAATCATTTTCGGCAGAAACTTAGATAATCACAATAAAAACTTAATAGACGTATTTTCTAGGCTCAGAAAAGTAAATTTAAAACTTAACCCGCGAAAATGCCATTTTCTGAAAAAAGAAATTTTATATTTAGGACATACGGTTACGGCTGATGGTATTAAACCGGATCCGGATAAAATAAAAGCAATTAAAGAATATCCAGTCCCAAAATCTGCTGACGAAGTCAAGCGATTTGTGGCTTTTTCAAATTATTATCGACGTTTCATACCAAATTTTGCAGAGAAAGTAATTGCATTGAATAATTTATGTAGGAAAAACGTACCATTTATATGGACGGATGAATGTCAAAAATCCTTTTTAATCTTAAAGCAATCACTCATGACCCCGCCCTTATTGCAGTTTCCCAATTTTTCATCGGAATTTCGACTTTATACGGACGCGTCTGGAAAATCAATCGGTTCTATATTATGCAATAGTGACAATAGGCCCGTTGCATACGCGAGTCGTAGCTTAAATAAAGCTGAGGTTAATTATCCTACTATCGAAAAAGAGTTACTTGCAATAGTATGGTCAATTAATTATTTTCGACCTTACTTATATGGCACAAAATTTAAAATATTTACAGATCATCGTCCATTGATTTATCTTTTTAATATGAGCAACCCATCTAGCCGCTTGACTAAGTTTAGGTTGAAATTGGAGGAATATGACTTTGAAATAAATTATATAAAAGGTAGAGATAACGTAGCTGCAGATGCGTTATCCAGAGTGATTCTGACGTCAGATGAGTTGAAAGGAATGAGAGAAAATATTGTGAATGTTATGACTAGAAAGCAGTATAAAAATAGTGAAAATCCAATAGATAACTCTTCTACTAGCGTTTCTAGCGATATACGGACTGATCACCCGAATATTGTGGAAATGTTAAGTAAGCCAAAGAAATCAGTCGAGTTAGTATTTATCGATAAGGAGGCAATGAAAAGTGTGAGGAATGAATGCAATGAGAGCAGTGATACCTTGTTTACTTTCTGTGATAAGGATTTGATAATATATACAAGTCCCGATTCCCGATCATGTTTAACGCGAGACGTTTTCGTGAGGGGTCTGGCAGATTTTTGTAAAGAAAAAAATATAGAAGAGATATATATCGTGAAAGATAATAATAATATGAAATACATACAATGGTTGTATGATATAATAAATAAAAATAAAATGTGGTCCGGGCCACGAGTTTGTTTATTAAATGGAAGACAAAGAATAATGAATGATGACGATAAAAAAGTAATTTTAAACGACTTTCATATTTTGCCGACTAGCGGCCATGCCGGCATAAGACGAATGACCAATAATATAAAGCGCTATTATTTTTGGTCAAAAATGGACAAGGATGTGGTGTGTGAACACCTTTATATTTTATATTAGTATATAAGTCAAAACTTCAATGTATTAAAGGAGAGTAGTAATAAATCCGTTGCAATGAACACATCTTATTATTGACAAATTCCATACCTCATAACGCTCTTGAAGGCTCCCATGTCGTAATTATTGCTTTTTAGAGGATAATTTTAAAGGATTTATAATTAATAGCTAATTAATAACTTTGAAAGATATTTCAGACAACAGATCCAGACCATTTTTGTATTAATAAAAGTCATTATGTATATTTATGATGGTCTTCTAGTTGACATGTTGCTGGTTATGGTCACATTATTGAGGGTAAACATCATATCCGCAATTTCACGTATCTATCTACCATTCTCAAAGTCCGTTGTTTCAAATATTGATGTGATACGATCTCATGTATGTTCTCCTTCATAATTCAAGTACCCGCGACACATCCCGCAATATCGCAGCAGATCGCGGGCCGAGCGATGCGATGCGATCTCCAATATTGATGTTAATCGGCTTACGTGAGTCGAAAAGGAAATAACCGACGTACTCGTGCCGAAACGATATCGCGCGACGTGTAATATGATACGCTTTGAATGTATCGAAGGGACTTGAATTAATAAACATTGCTTTCTTGTGACATTACTGTTGAGTACATAAAGAGCTTAGATTCCAAACGAGAAAAAAATAGGTAATTAACTTAATAGGACTGATGACTGTAAGTGGCTCACCAAGATCTTTAGAGCCAAAGCCAACCTCACCTACACGTTGTGCACCCTGCCGTCTAACGAAAGAGGCTCCTGGCAAACGATAGGTACCTAGACCTGTGGCCATGGCGTCTGCAACGTCGCCGATGATATATCAGAAAATATGAAAATTGATCGCGGTAAGCCGCGTTCATACAATAGTGAAACAACAATATTTTTAGTGTAGACTTATTGACCAAAATAGTAACATTTATATGTAAAAAAAATATTACCTTATAAATGGAGTTAGTTTCGAAGTAAATGTTTCCTTTTCTCAAATATAACGTAAGTTTACGACACACACCATCTAATAACATTGTTTCACGTCATCCACTTCGTCTTATCAAAACGAATAAATATTATTTTATTTTTCCAACGTGACGCGTGTGACGTCGCGTCACCGCCGCCCAATTGTTTTAGCTACCGCCAACGCCACACGACGTTGAGGAGAAGGGAAAATAGGGAAAAGTTGCCGCTGAATAAACTGTCGCCGACCATTCGTTTAAGTACGTGAAATAAAGTGAGGTGTGTGAAGTTTTACTGTTATTTCCGTAGAATCAATGTGATAGCAGAAGGGACTAGTAAAGCAACTACTACTTCTAAATTTATCTTCCTTCTCTAAATCTTTGGCAACGCGCGTGTGATGCCCCTGGTGTTACAGGCGTTCATAGACTACGGTAACTGCTTACCATCAGGCGGGTTTCGGTTCCATTCCATTTTGGGGGTGTATGTGGTTCATCTAAACTTTTGAACCAAAGCCATCTTCACCTGCACGCGGTGCACCCTGCTCACTGACAAACGAAGCTCTGGCGAAAAGAGAGGTAGGGAGCGTAATTATAAGCTACCCGATTGGGAAATGTACCTCCGCCTCACAGAATACCGCAGCCAAATAACAATTCCCTTAAGGGTATATTGTGTTCCTGCGAGTGAGTGAGGTCAACAGAAAGGAAGGAGATGCTGCATTGGCAGCAGGGGTGGCGGCGCGCGAGCGATATTTTATGTTGCCAGCGTTAATATTACTACGGTAACCGCTTCACATCAGTCGGGCCGGGCGGGACTCGGTATGCTTGTCTGCCACCCGACGTAGTATAAAAAAGAAAAAAAAGGCGGGCTGTATTCTTGTTTGCCACTTTAGTAGTATAAAAAAAACTTCAGTTATTTACATTTAACTTGCTTTTCTTCAACATCTCAGATTAATAACTGACTATCTTAAGCCCGTCGACGGAGATGCTTCGCCCCTACATTAGATATGAAGCGAACGAAAGCCAAGTAAACTTAAGTAAAGATACGCAGAAAGAGAAAATAAAGGAAGGGCATAGCGTATTTTTATGCTGCCAGACTGGGGAAGTACCTGGAGGTACCTCACAGAATACCGCAGCCAAATAACAATTCCCTTGAGGGTTGTTGTGTTCCTGCGAATGAGTGGGATCACCAGAAAGAGAGAAAGAAAGGAGTATAGGCTGACAACGGATCGGCGACCCATTGGTGTTGCTGATCTCCATGGGCGGTGGTAGTTGCTCTCCATCAGGTGACCCACATCCTCGTACTAAGTATGTTTGCATCATTTAATCACGCAAGATTTGGCAACAAGGGATTTGGCAACTTTTTTGCCGAGCTTCTTCACATCTGCGCTGTGCAATGTATAAACGTCCACATATTATTATGTTTGCTCAGGAACAAATTTTTTGTTAGCTTCACGTTTAGTATATATAGTCCGTGAGATATATTTCATAGAACTAAGCCTGACGGAGTTTCAGTTACGGCATTTACAGCATTTCTTTTACTTGTGTTTGATGTTCTTTGATGTAAGTATGTAAAGGAAAATCTTCCGTTATATATATATTTGTATAATGACGAGTCAAAGTGGCTATTGCTAACCCTTCGACCACCGAGTCGAATGGTTAGCAATGGCCACTTGACTCCGATGTCGCGGGTTCGATACCCACACAACAAGACAAACATTAGTGTGCATGAGCATGTCTGTTTGTCTTGGTCTGGGTGTTTTCTATGTATTAAAGTATGTATTTACAAAAAAAAAAAAAAAGTACATTTATCAGTTGTCTAGTACCCATAACACAAGCTTTGCACTTAATTTGGGACTAGAAGGCGCTGTGTAAAATTGTCCAGAAATATTTATTTATTATTTATTTCTTCATTATAATAATAGGGTGTCCGTCCGTCCATCCACTGGTACTGTCGGCATAAGCCAATGACATTAAATATAGACTTTTCGATGATTGGGTATGTACACATTGGCGTATGAACACCAGCGATGTTTAGTACTGTAGTACTGATTGATTGATTTAATTAACCTGTTCATTATGTTATTGTCATGAAAAGCGATTAGTTTGAACTCATAGGCATTTTCATCAGAGGAACTGTCCTCTCGTAGCTGCAGTTTCCTCCCAGCGCTGAGCACCGTTCATAAAACAATTTTGTGTTTTCTGGTAGTTACTACTAGTCATAAATAGTGATGAGAAACTTGGCGGCGGCGGCGTCCCGAGGTCCCGACACAAATCTGCAATTGACTCATTAATAAATCTACAAGCTTGTGTTGACTTGACAGGCTGTCATTGTCGAACAATTGTGGTTCAGTGCTTATTTTTCAGCACGTAGTACTTATTACATTATACTGTGCCTAGTGTAATGTTCATGTCGATTAAAATCTGCTACTATGTTTATGTGTAATAAGAAAGAACTCTATCGTCTTCTATAGATAGATTTCATGTAAATACTCTGATTTTATTACTCACGATTATTTCCCGCTCGCTTACATCAAAGTCTCATAATTGCACAAACGCAATATTTGTTAATTGCCCCCCCTCCCCCCTCCCGCTCTCGTACACCGCTTACGTCTATTTAAACAATTGCTTCACTCGCGAAACACGCACCAAAGTTATGATAAAGCTGCGTTAATCACGATAATGATGCTCCTCCATTTCGGCGGCGGAGCCTTTATCCGGCGTCGTCGTAATTCGTCGTAATTCCGCCGAATGGCTGCCACTCTTTGTGTCTCGATTGTACAGTAAATAATTTAATAATTAAATCCTTGCCGAGCCGACATCACTACAATGGGACGCGACGTAAGCCAATTCGTGTGCGGCCCAAACACAGCTTTGATCACAACTTGCCTCTCGTGTCCAGGCTTCCTGCACACGCATTCGCGTCTCTTCTGTTGTGTTTACACAGGAGGAAACATTACGACCATAAAATGATATTCCTTCTTTTCTTACAAACATTCTTTACTAGAGTATAAACTTCCTTTCGTTTACTTTTTATTATACACCATATTACGGAGCAAGTCTTTATTAGTATTAGCTCATTGAGGACATTAATTACTTGTTTTTAATTGTTCTTTATCAACCTACTCCGTTTATTATGTTCTGCCTTTAAATCATCTAAATATACAAAATTAAGGACTGATCGGTCAAAGCACAGTTCAAACCACTGGATAGATTAGGCTGAATTTTAGTAGTGTGATAGATTATGACGTAAGCATCCATGATAGTATGTTTAAATGTTTTCAAGAGATACCTGGTTGCGAAGTTGCGGGAGAAAGATGGCCTGGTTTCGTTCACGGCCAATCATTAGCGGCTGCAGAAATAGAAAAGTTTGGAAAAGAATGCCATTAGCCAATAGCTCCGTTTATTACAAGGGGAGGAACTTTAAAGAAAAAGGAACGCACAGTTTGAGCTGTGAATTAAGTGCCTGGGTCAAGTCACTTGAAAGTTTGCATAAAGGTGCTTAAGAACATTCTTACACTAATCGCTTCTATGTAGGTGTAATAAATGGTAGCAAATTCGTCTTTGTATCGATATATAAACGGAGATTTAGCGTACATTATACAGTCATCATCATCATCATCATCAGATCATTTTAGTCTCCACTACAGGAGCACGATCCTCTCTCGTCCGTCCCAGACAGAAGGAGGATTTGGCCTACACTCCCCACGCTGGCCCGACGGGTCGGGGAGGCCTGATCGATGTTTTATAATGTATTCCCTTAGTCACCTTTTACGACATCCACGGGAAGAGACGGAGTGATTCTATTCTAGTCTGCCGGAAACCACACGGCCAACATTATACAGTAGCGTTATAAAAATTTTGTAATCCAGATACCAGATTCGTTTATTTATTGGTATATATTACTTCGCTTCTTCTATACTTCCCCTTGCTTCTATGTGATAGCTATTATTCTGTGCCTAGCCCACATCTTTCACTGCCCGCTACCGCTTATGACTCGCGTCTACGAGCAGCCGTCATAATCGAGTGAAAACCACGTCTTTTGTCCGTCGCTGCTTATTATCAAGTGCCGCTTTTCACAGCAATTAAGTGCAGGGCCTGTCGGGAGCTCGAGAGCGCTAAGCCTCGTACACAACGTGCGGCCGCGCCCTCGGGCTGGAGATACGCTCGGGAGCAGCCCCTTGGAAATTATTATGTTTTATTAAATGAACAAACACATTTCTGTGCTCGGTAATAAACATGTGCTATGTTTTTGTAGAAAAGTTCTTGTAAAAGTAATTAATTTATAAATTATTTCATGCTACATTTATTAAAGATGGAATCTAATAAATTAACCTTGTCTCGAATAAAACTGTCTAACGAAAGGTCCAAAATTACGTATTTATGACTTCTTCATTTCAACATGTATCGTTAAATCGAACACTATGTTTATCGCACCGGACACTTGTAATATGATTAAAACTCCTATATCGTCTGGCATAACAAGGACTCTAAAGTTATACAATCAAACTTGGCATGTTCTCTAGCTGTACTACTAAATTTCATTTAATTAATGTTTCAAAAATATGTTGTTGTTGATCAAGGAAAACTGTCATAAAACAATTTTCATAGATTTCTTGATATAAATGCTAATAACGTTTGAGCTTTGAAAATTGCAATAAATCCCATACCATCGACGCTAATACCAGCATACAGATTAGAGAGACCGAGAGACCGAGAGACCGTAGTAAATTTATCAGAGATTACAACACGAGTGATTAATACAATTTATCAGAATCCCTACAATAAAGCAAGCCAACTTGCACCACTAGATGTCGCACATACATTTCCTTGTGAAATCTTTAAATGCGTCATTTGAGAAGCTTACTCCTTGTAATATTGCCGTCATCAACTGAACCTTTACTATTTATTTAAGATATTCTTTGAGACTAGTCAACGTTTATAATTCAACGTTTCTTGAGATTTTTTTTTGTTTCAATTCACGTGTCCCTGCGGATATTATAAAATTCAATTTCAATTATCCCTTTTGTGTTGTCTAAATTTAACGCAGTTTTGAAGGTCAAAATGAGGAAATTAAAGAAATGTTGATTGCTATACCTACCATGTAAACATATCACATGAATCGAAAGTCTTAGATTATTACCCACTTAGTAAAAATAAATAAATATATTCTTTAGACAATTTACACAGCGCCATCTAGTCCCAAATTAAGCGCAAAGCTTGTGTTATGGGTACTAGACATCTGATAAATGTACTTAAATACATTTTTTTTTTGTAAATACATACTTATAATACATAGAAAACACCCAGACCAAGACAAACAGACATGTTTATGCACACAAAATGTTTGTTTTGTGCGGGAATCGAACCCGCGACCCCGGAGTCAAAGTGGCTATTGCTAACCATTTGATCACCGAGCTCGTCAAAAATCGAAAAAATCTTAGACTTGCTAAAGTAGAAATCTATCACATAACACACAATGCTATTACGCATAAGCAGTGATCATCAAATCGTTCTAACATTGGGTTCATGTCGAAGTTACAAAAGATAACTAAGTGATTAACTCAGATCGCAAATTACCAATGATAAATATTGGCGGAGGTCAAGTGAGTCGCAAATCTAATGTGTTCCCGTCCTAACGTGGTCGCGGCGTCGCCGTAAGTCAGAGTAATGGTCAATTTAGTCACGGGCAAGAAGCGAGATATTCGCATTTAAACTGCAATTTGTGCCCGTCCGCTCCACTCACAGCCAGATTAGGGGATCTAATATAATAGCAGAGCTAATTTACATGATTTCTATAAATTGCATAACCTCTTTAAAACTAAAGGATTAAACACCATCGTTTTTGTAAAAATGTTACAAATTGTTCATTGGATGTGCATATTTTATTTGATAACAAAGTTCATTGTAACTTCTTTTATGGCCATGGAAATACTTTTAAATCAAAATTTTGTTACTTTGTCATTGACTGGTTATTCGATTATTGTTTTTTGATCCACTTGTGTGAAAGAAGTTATTTAAATATTGTCAATAAAATATTTCTTGCATTACTTATATACTTTTTAAGCAGTTGTCTAAATAAAAGAAACTCTCATTGAAAATATTCTAACACCAAGAAATATTGTCATGAACGAAATGAAACATTCGATACGCATGGTGCACACTACGCCATAAACAAAATTTCAAACGGTATATTTATTTCATACTTAATCGTAATAACTATAAATAACAACACCAATGTTATAAATATAAACGAGCGCAGTTTAATAGGCAACCCTTCACATCAACGTAATGAACAAAGAATTGTGATTGCCGGAGTGGGCCGGCGGCGGGTGTCGCACCCACATCTAATCTCCAGTTAAATAGCATAATTGTGACGAAGTGGCGGAGGACAAACAACGCTAACTAACGCTCAATGGCAATAAATAACAGTAATCTTGAGGATTACTCCGGGTGCGGGCAAAGCCGCGTGAAATTAACTAGCTGAGCAACTCTCTTTACTACGTGCAGCTTTATATCTCATATTTTTATTGGTGTCAAATTAACGAAGTCGTTATTGTGACGCCGGATTTATTAGAGATGAAATACTGAGTCCCGCGCGAGGCGACGCAGGCCCTAGTTATACGCATCGTGTTTTAACAATAAATTATTTCACTGTTTTATGTGTTTTGGTTGGTTGACAAATGTTGACGTTACAGAAGTCTTTCTGAATCCCGCTGGCATCATTAAGATTAAGTCCCGAAATATATTGTGGAGAATATTTCAAAATATTTTCGTCGTAATTTTGAGGAGTTGTACAAGCTATAAGTTATAATTTTATACTACACAACTGCCGTCGTTTCAAAATAAAATTTTCGTCTCTAAGAATAAAGGATTACTTCTGGAAATATCTCCAAATTTGTATCAGTTTCCAAACTTCTGTCAGTAGGTAAATGTTAGGTATTCAAAAGTTATGCAAAGATTGTTAATCGCAAATACCCATTATATATGAGGCATCTTTGATACATACGCACAAATTGACCGAACCAAAGTACCGTTGAAAATCGAGTTGGTGTTAAGACACATTTTGTGGGTTTGTCTCGCAATATTTAAGGTATAATAATATTTTAATATAATAGGGCATTAAAATAGGTTAAGTTGCGATATAAATTTTGGGCTATTACTCTCGACCCGTACATTCAAATTTCTTGAAATTTGTTGAGCAAGTCAAGCAATCAGTATAGTGATCGAAGGAGCAAGTAAATAATAATTATATACAAAATTCACAGGTTCAGTGAGCATGCTCATTATTTCACAACTCGTAGTTTTGCAACTATCCAAATGAAATCCAATAAGAAAAACAACCGCGAGGTTCACCAATCACGGAAAATCTTATGAACAGTTTTAATACTCGAGAGACATTTCTGATAGGGGGACTGAAACGACAGTGTGGCATATTCTTCTCGGATATAGCTTGAAATAAACTCCAATATGGCTAAAAAGAAATAACTAAGTGACATCGAGACAGACAGTAAAACAATGCGACTATAAAGTCTACACTAACAGACTAGACTGGAACGTCTTATCTTCCACTTAACGTTTCCTCTCCCCTTTTTTCCATACAGGGGGTTGCTGGCGAGTCAAGCCGGGGTTTATACCCCTGCGAGGAATACATTTCAACGACCATTAAACTTTATGGCATCAACTTTTCAGCCACCGGCGATAAAATCATTTGCGTTATTTATGCGGACCATATTATTGTACCCGTAAACTCGTAACGTTGATATCTGCACGTTCAGCTTCTGTTTCATAGCTACGTGTGTTCTTTGTAGTATTATTATGCATATTCCCTTGATTATAGTTATGGTTTCGACGTGATATGTTCTTTAACCGAGTAATGCACGGGTCGGTTTTTATTTACTACCTCTGGGTTTTGTACCTTTTTTACTTGTTTTTCAAATGCGTCCGTAACCATAAACATATTTGTTATAACTATTAATGCCTTGATCACGTTAGAGAAACACCAGGTATGTTATTTATTGAAAAATGTGGTCACGTGATTTGAACTTGCCTACTTCATCAGTTGTATTTTGTATTTGATAATCAAATTCTTGACGTAGTCTTGGCAATATACTTATCAATCACGGGGAGAAACACCTGGGGCCCTACCGCCTAAGCTGAAGCCCATTCATTTCTAATAATTTGTTTCCACATTTGGTCTTAAGTCATCATTAACAGTTCTACAAATTAGTCTTCCTTTAAGTTATGGGCAGACATTTCCAGCTTTAATATAATATATATAATATGAAGCTCTACCGACTAATAGTCGGTAGAGCTTTATATTATATAAATTATATTATATTATTATATTATATTCATGAAACTATGAATATAAGCATATACAATTACCACTAATCTAAGCTGAAATTTGAGTTTCGCAATCAAACAATCATCATTTTAAATTCATATTGTTATGCTCAATGCACTGCATGATATTATATTTTATTTTTATTTTTAAATATTCTATTGATAATTCAGTTAGTAAAACAAGCATGAAATAATTTTACTGCCCACCAGCATTTACCCGAGATATTTTTAATATCGCCGGCAGAATATGAATTTAATTGCTCCTAGAAGCTCCGAACATTAAGAAGCCATCTCAGCGATAGGACCATTTGCGAGGAATGGACTTTGCGCTGCTGCAATTAAAGTATGAATTCGAATGGCAGGTCTGACTGGTGAATGCACATTTTAATCTAGACCGGAGATACTTTTTGCCGGGTGCAATTAGGGGCCCAGCGACAAAGCGGCAAAAGAGATTTCAAAGGATTAAATGTTTCCATTACACACGGAGTCTGTGAATAGAATGTTCGCAAATGTTTCGTTTGCAATCAGTACCTATTTCCTCCTTAGAATCTTATTGAGAGAATCCTTCCTTTTTCCTACTTTGAGCTCAGTATCTGTCTTAGTATCGTTTCCTCTCGACGGAACTTCGTGTAGTTTTCTGGTTTCTTGTTCGGTGTAGTTATCGGGCATGGCTCGGTGCTATGTTAGCTTCGGTCGGTTACTTTATCTTGTTGTGGAGTCTGTACCTCTGTAACTTCAGATGTACTTATAACGCGGCCTTTACACTTATTTACTGTACACGATGTGAAAACGATAATGTGATAAAGTAGGAATTTTATCTAACGTGAGACATATAGAGATTGATGCTTAAATATTTATAAAGTAGATATCTATCGCAGATATTAATGTTTCATAAAAAATATAACATATTAAAATATACCTTGCTTTTTCAAACTTACATATTTATCTGTAGTTCATATTAATATTAAAAATGAAATTTGGCATACACAATCGAACAAGATCTGAATTATCACAGGAGTGTATTTTTGTCCCGAACACAATATACACACGCGGGACAAAACCGCCCGTAGACGTTAGTAAATTTAATTATTGACGCGTCATTTGCAATGCGCACAAAGCCTTATATGTATACTGCATTTTCGTTGGAATTATATTTGTATTTTACTCATTCAACAGCAACTTACTATTGTTAAAAGTTTTCCTTAAAATACCATCAACCATAAGAATGCTGTAACGCATAAGCGTTAGAGCGATCCTATATGCACAGCATAGTAAACTGGTAAATGGGTTTCTATACCAAGAATAAAAAAAACAAATGTGTTTTAGTGCACACGACTGAAGTAAACTTCGTTAGCTCTACTAACTTATATCTCACTCTCAACTTCCGTTCGACTCACCCGATCACACTTTTCGTAACGCTCTCGTCACGCGTTCACCAGCTTACTCCACAAGTCAAGCGTGCATAAAGAAGTTTTACTTCAAAAAGTGCGTTTGGATCTGTTGAAATTATCATCGTCAATTTTTCTTGAACCAGAAATCATGCTGTAGTTGATATTCGGATCGTGTCGTATGCTGTAGAGGCGATCGTGACAGCATGTAATGGGATCGCAGGAGTGAACGGCGTTGCTTCCGATCACAACTAACGAACCCGTGATATCGCGTCCAGAAGCGACCGATAATTTTCTATTCGAAGCACAGCAGTAGTACTGAGCACGTAAATGACATAGATACTCGTAACTTTATATTCTCCTAGTAATTTAATTTCTTATTTCATTATTGAAACTGCATTATAACCTTAGATTATCTATAAAAGACCGTCACTGATCTATCAACGTACAGCTCTAAGAAAGGATTTTTGAAAATTCCTATGGGACACCGGGTGTGGACGGGTTTGTGGTGTAAGTGGTTCATCAACATCTTTGAACCAAAGCCAACCTTACCTGCACGTGGCGCACCCTGCTGACTGACAAACGAGGCTCTGGCGAAAAGAGAGTTAGGGCATAGAGTATTTTTTAGGCTGCCCGACTGGGGAAACCGCCGTCTCACAGAATACCGCAGCCTAATATCAATTTCATTGCCCTCAATGGAATTGTTATTTGGCTCATGTTTAGTTATGTTCCTGCGAGTGAGTGAGGTCACCAGAAAGAAAGAAAAGAAGGAGTATATGCCGGCAACGGATCAGCGACCCCTTGGTATTGCTGATCTCCATGGGCGGTGGTGATTGCTTTCCATCAAGCGACCCACATGCTCGTTTGCCTCCCTCTCACATAAAAAAAAAACACCGCGTTACGCGCATACGAAGTCGCAAGCAAGTAACTTTATAAATGGTTTTAACTTTAATCGCAGCAAGCGTATTTAAATTTCATTCATGGGTTACTGAAAAAAATGGTACGTATCAGTCCCGTGGCTTCGCTTCAACGTAATGAACTAACGGCATATTATTATTTCAGGTAAGAACGTGTTCAACACTTCAACTGAAAGTGGGAAGGTAAGACTGGGGAGTGGGCTCGAAGACAAATGGCGCCAGAGCTAGCGGCGACCATTGTGGATTATGTTTTATAGCGACATACTATCAGATAAAATTACTACAATATTTCGTTCACTAGCTGCATGTTTTTGAGTTTTTGATACTTATATCAAAACTTTAACAAACTCAAAAATTTCAAATTTCGTACCTTTACATTTACATCTTAGTTTTGCTCGAGCAATGTCTTATACCAAAATTTTTTTTATGTTTTCTGGTGTTTTTGACTTACTGCCATCTTTGAGACAAAGTCACTGCCTAAGCGGCAGTGACTTTGTACTAAAGAGACGTTTGGCGCATTCATCGAATTAGAAGCCTCATCAGTCATAACACTACACTACAACTCACCTCCTCACCAAGACTGTAACCAAATAATATATTTCTACTACATAACTGCGTCCAACGTTCGTGCGAGTCACTGAAAACTCCTAAATAAGTGCTGTGTTAGTTGGGTAGCAGAAGGAAACGTATAACGTATATCTTTCTGGGGTGTTGGTGGTCCATTATCAACTTTGAGTCAAAGTCAACTGCACCTGCACGTGGTGCAACCCGCTAATCTATCTAAACATCCGGCAGCTCTAGGCTAGCCGTAGTTTATTCTTTTTCCTTTTGTGAATTGTATCATTACGTAATGTGAAATACGAAAAATAAACCACAATAAATCTTTTTTTATACTTAAAGAGGATATTGTAATAAGCAAAATGTATCGCACCTTCACCATCATCTAACTAAACCGTGATCGTGACGTGAGATCGCACCTCGAACTCATTATATTGAGAAATCCCAGTTCTCGTATTCTCCCATTTCCTGAATCGATTGCTATAAAGAATACTCTTGACATCACAAAGAATCGTACTACTCGCCTATGATCTGATTTTGCTGAGCAACGTGGTGGAGTACGCTCTAAATAACTTCGACTATGGGAAGACCGGTATGCCAGGAGTGACATGAATAAATGTTAACGATGAAGACATTAAATCGTGTTATGGCGCCTGTTCTAACTAAAATCTCAATGATATTAATTTAACATTAGCAGAAGTTGAGAATAATGTATAAAAAAATGTCATGTAATAGCAGGTCGGGGTGCAATGCATCAGGGCGGGCGGCTGCAGCGGCAATCTATTTACTTTTTTAATAAACCGGCACACTAGCGCCGCGCGCTGCTCTCGCCGCGCCGCCCTCGATCCATCACGACGGATGTCGGGATCTTTTGCATACACGGACGACAATGCGATTAGTCGCTATTAGGTACTCAAAAGCTACCAAATTAATAGTGGTTATAAACGTAATTTTTAGCCTGACAAATCTGTCTGTATGCCCGTTTACGGTTACGTTTTTCCAACAAGAACCATTTATTTATCCATTTTACATATATATTTTTTTTCTTATTGAACCATTTTGTCTAGCCCAGTTTTTTCTCTGTATGCAATAACGTATTGGTTTACTTTAACATTACTTTAACGTGTAGTTTGGCTATGTGTTCCATTTATTTTTCAGGCAATATGTTCAATTAAATTAACTTGAAAGTTAATAAAGAAATCTTATCACAATTATTTAAAATTTAAGTCAGTCGATTAATCGCAGCAGAGTAGTCAAGTAAAGGTCACATTGTATATATTTGTCGCGATTAATCGTCCGTGTGTAAGAGTTCGCGACACCTTCGATTTTTGAAACATCTATCCGCCCTGAGACAGGTAGTTAGGCGGCATGATAGAATGATTCAATTTCGGTCTCGCCGCGAGATTACCGACGTGTCAAGTGTCTCGCGCGGTGGAGCCGGCGAGCGAGTATGACATTCATTTACCGTACATTTTTATTCAATGTATCGGTTATTTGTATATCGCGCTTGTAATAGTTTGGATAGCAGTGTTACGTTGCCGCGCTTGCTGCCTGTAAAGATCTTACTTTAAGAAACGTTACCGATCTTAGTAACTCGATAGAACGGTTCTTTACCAACAGACCGCTAATTAACGAGGTACTTCCCCAGTTGCCTCAACCGATATAAATAGCGATGGCGGCTTAACTTACCAACAACTAACAACGCCGCTTGCACGAGCTTGATCCATCTATAGACAGGCTACGACCGATGTTACTTAACTTGATTGATTACACTGACACGCGCAACGTCGTCGATTTTTTCATTTTCAGGTGCTAACAAACCTATTAAAATATTGACAGTTGGGACGGCACTTAATCAGCACTAAGTGAATTATCTCCACGGCATTAACCCATAATTGGGATGATTATGGGTTAATGCTGTTGGGATAAACTGTTGATACGGGTCTCCCCTTAATTGAGCTTACAGCTCAAGTTTAGAGCATACTCTACCACGCTGCCAAACTGTGGGTTGGTGGAATCAGCTCCACGTTTTCATACTGTTATTAAATTCGAGTTCTGTCTTTCCAACAACTACGAGTAACAAGAGATTTATTTAGTCAATTACTTAGACTGTCTAATAACGTTTAGTGATGTCATTAGTTGTTACTACGAAATAATCCTGTTATTTATGTAGGCTGTTAGCGCAGACTAATGCTTGCGTATGAAATAATGTTTGGTATTTATTTACTTTGTATTACTGTTGAATATTAATTACATTATTCAGTTAAGCAACTACTGCGCTTAGAAAATATCTTTAACGCTGCAGAGAAATTATATTAAGTAATTCATGTTGTAATTATTGCTAAAACTTATTTAGCAGGGCATCGAGATTGGAGATTGGTATTGGTATTATACAGTCTACACTGTATAATCATAGGTTGTATGTTAATTGTAAAAGAATTATATCGTCGTATTTATTTTAGAGAATATTCTATTTATTTTATTTTTAAATAAAAAACATTCCATTAAAAAAAACTGATTTCAATAGACTTTCCAAAAACTGTGAGTTTCTTCACTTACACTGTTAACTCGGGTTTAGAAAATATTTTATAGGTAGACTCCGAGCTCGCTGGTTCGATCCCCGCACAAAATAAATATTTGTGTGCATGAATGTTCATGTGTATGTGTATATACATACATATACATATGTATGTTTGTCTTGGTCTGGGTGTTTTCTATGTATTATAAGTATGTATTTACAAAAAAAATGTATTTAAGTACATTTATCATTTGTATAATACCCATAGTACAAGCTTTTCGCTTAATTTGCGACTAAATGACTCTGGCCATTAGAAACCCACACGGCGGCGGGTCAAACCGTGAAGCATAGCTAATAGGTAATAAGGAATAAATATCGGTGAAACTGTGTGTATAAAATCAAAAGGTGCTTTAAATGTGCTTTAGTATTTGTTTAGTTGCAGTTCTCAACCATATCCATAGTCAGGTTGTTTAGTTGGCGTATTCGCTGGCAGGTGCAGTCGTGGAATAAAACTTCGACCACCTCACGCCATCTTACTCCTCACAGTGCACTCCATCAACGCTCACCACCAACTGCCTCCATCGTGTAATTTTCGAAGTAATTGATCAACTTCCCCTTCGCTCGTGGTCCGCGTTATTTATTCTCTGTGGCGGCGGCAGCGGAGCAGTGATTGGGTGCTAATAGTGACCGACGTGCAGTAATCAGCGCGCCTCGCCGTAATGTGACCCATCAATATGACAGAGTCCCGGGGGACCGGACCCTGCATGCCTAGGGTTGCTAGATGTGTTTAAAAACCTGCCAAAATAAAATAAAAAATTCTGTAAAAATTACTGTAAGACATGAAATTCACGAAGTACTTTATATATGCGTTTTTTATACTACATCGGGTGGGAAACAAGCATTCGGCCCCCTTGATGTGAAGCGGTTACCACAGCCATATGTACGCTCACATCAAATATTGCCCGCGCGTCACCAGTCCCGCTGCCAACGCAACAACTGCTTCCTTTCTTTCTGGTGACCTCACTCACTCGCAGGAACACAAATGGATTTAAGGGAAATTGAGGATTCAAGGGAACTGTTATTTAGCTGCGGTATTGTATGCGGTGGAAGTACTTCCCCAGTCGGACAGTTTACGTAGTAGTACACTGTATCCTACCTCTCTTTTGCTAGAGCCCCCTTCGATAGTCGGCAGGTTGCACCATGTGCAGGTGAGGTTGGCTTTAGCTCTTAAGAGCCCCTTACATCCTAAAACCATTTTAGCACACAGTTTTGCCTTGAGTGAAGAAAGTACCAGTAGGATGAAAAGTATCCTCTGTCAATACAGAATATTTTTTTTTTTTTTTTTTTTTTTTATACTACGTCGGGTGGTAGACAAGCATACGGTCCGCCTGATGTGAAGCGGTTACCGTAGCCATATTAACGCTCGCAACATAAATATCGCTCGCGCGCCGCCACCCCCGCTGCCATCGCAGCATCTCCTTTCTTTCTGGTGACCTCACTCACTCGCAGGAACACAACAGCCCTCAAGGGAACCGTTATTTGGCTGCGGTATTCTGTGAGGTGGAGGTACATTCCCCAGTCGGGTAGCTTACAATTACGCTCCCTACCTCTCTTTTCGCCAGAGCTTCGTTTGTCAGTCAGCAGGGTGCACCGCGTGCAGGTGAAGTTGGCTTTGGTTCAAAGATGTCGATGAACCACTTACACCCCAAAATATTCTACTTGTATGCCAAATTTTATCAAAATCCGTTCAGGCTTGTTCGTGTGAAAGAATAATAAACTTCGATAGATCCTCATACATATATACATACTTTCATTTTTACAATATCCTACTAATCTATATATATAAAAGAAAGTCGTGTTTGTTACAACACTTATAACTCGAGAACGGCTGAACCGATTGCCATGGTTTTTGATTTGTTGGATTTGTTTCCGTCCCGAATAGCAGAATAACTCTTAAAAACATTGGAAAATTCTCGAAAAAATAAAATAAAAGAAAAAACATTTTCCCATACAAATGAAAGTGTCAGTTGAAAAAGGGATTACGATATTTATTGGTTGTCAAATATCAAAACGTCAAATCGATTGGTGTCACTTTTATGTCGCGAAAGTTGTCTGTGATTTGTTATGAAAATTTAAAAATGTCAAATCGATAGGGGTGAAAACGCTTTTCCCATGGGGTTCGAGCGCAAGAATCAAATCAGAGTAAACATCAAAAGAAATGACAATTACAAATCACCAAAATGATAAAACCTATTTCAAAACTAAAAAAATAAAACAAAACGTTATTTTTTTTTTTAAATTAAAATAAGGAAATCTTTATTTTTATGAAATCTTCAGTTTTTATGGATACGGGTCTTCCCTCAACCGAAGGGGTTTAGAGCGTACTCCAACACGCTGCTCAACTGCGGGTTGGCGGAGGCCAGTGTTTTCGAACCGCCTAAAGGTCACTGACTTAACTTAACGACTGTCATTAAATGATAACAACCGGGACCGACAGCTTAACGTGCCTTCCGAAGCACGGAGGAGCTCAAGATGAGCTAATGATAACAACCGGGAACGACGGCTTAACGTGCCTTCCGAAGCACGGAGGAGCTCAAGATGAGCTAATGATAACAACCGGGAACGACGGCTTAACGTGCCTTCCGAAGCACGGAGGAGCTCAAGATGAGCTAATGATAACAACCGGGACCGACGGCTTAACGTGCCTTCCGAAGCACGGAGGAGCTCAAGATGAGCTAATGATAACAACCGGGACCGACGGCTTAACGTGCCTTCCGAAGCACGGAGGAGCTCAAGATGAGCTAATGATAACAACCGGGACCGACGGCTTAACGTGCCTTCCGAAGCACGGAGGAGCTCAAGATGAGCTAATGATAACAACCGGGACCGACGGCTTAACGTGCCTTCCGAAGCACGGAGGAGCTCAAGATGAGCTAATGATAACAACCGGGACCGACGGCTTAACGTGCCTTCCGAAGCACGGAGGAGCTCAAGCTGAGCTAATGATAACAACCGGGACCGACGGCTTAACGTGCCTTCCGAAGCACGGAGGAGCTCAAGATGAGCTAATGATAACAACCGGGACCGACGGCTTAACGTGTCTTTCGAATCACGGAGGAGCTCGAGGTAATATAAACCCATCCGTGTACAGGCTACGGTCGACGTTGCTTAACTTGCGTGTTCAATTAGACTGACACGCGCAATGACGCCATCGAGCTTCTCTATTATTTTCTACTATTCATTGTTTTAATTCCATAAAATCATAAATTTAGTTCAGCTAATATGTACCACGACATTCATTGATTGTTAGGCGGTACGAAGTTCGCCGGGACAGCTAGTAAGTAATAAATAACTATTCCTTGACAAATTATACACTGCCATCTGGTCTCAAACTAAGCAAAGCTTGTACTATGGGTACTACATAACTGATACATGTTGGTACTTAAATACATATATATAATACATAGAAAACACCCAGATCAAGACTAACAGAATGGACTCAAATGTTTGTCATGTGCGGGAATCGAACCCGCGACCTCGGAGCCACATCGATCACCGGGCTTGTCAATAAGTAACACGGATTTTTTATCGATCACATATCGATAAAAAATCCGACTCTATCACACATCTATCAAGCCCTCACCATCGCCATTATCACCTACATCTACCATTGCCAGATATAATCCTTCCCGAAGGCTTTCTACCACAAGCCATACTCCGCTTTCCCTATCGACTTCTACATATGAAGACACTTTCGGCAGCTTTTTGAGTACCTCTAGATAGAGGACGCCTACAGTTTCATACATTATAAAAATTGTGGATTTGAGAATCTCATATTTAAAAAAAAACTGTATACATTATACGTATCTAAATCTGACATTAGTATTTACGCCGGCGGGAGCATACGGGTTAGCAATTTGTCGCGCCGCGCTGGGATCGTCGGTAATTGCCTGCCGCCCGCCTCGCCAACTGACGCTTTATTCCGTCCGGGAGAAGAGCGGCGTTTTGTTTTATCTCTAAAATCCCGGAAGAGTTCCGTTATTACGCCGTACACCTCCCGTAGCTTGATCGCATATCAGCAATGCAGCGTTAGGCAAATGCGTTTCATTACTGCGTTGTGGAATAACATTCTGTTTTACAACCTAAACTTTAGGATTACCGGGGCACGTATCAGTGACGTGTGGTATTATAAGGCTTCGCACTTATCAATGGGTAAGACTAGGCATCCTGAATTATAAATTTTGTGTCTAATAACTTCATCATTACTACTACTATACTCGTACCAATCCCTGAAGAATAGTAAGACTCGCTTCTTGAAGTCTTCCATATCCTGAATGTTCGGAAATACAGCTGAGGGAAGCTGATTACACAGTTTCACCGTTTGTGGTATATAATGTCTTAGGAAACGTACATCGCCAATTACTATGATGATACGGATGGAATTTTAATTGAATATCGAGTTGTACTCGTACGATAGTGGAACCCAGCGACGAGTATCAAATCTCAAACAGCAGTAATGAACTCCCTGCCAAGGTTTTCCCCGGAGACTACTGTAAGGAGTTCTTCCAAAAAGGCGAGTTTTTATAGGGTCGGCAAGACGTGAATGATGCCTCTCTGATGATCTGGAGTCGCAAGTGTCTAGGCTGTTTATTAGTCGTATAAAAAGACTTCTATTTCACCAGAGCCCCTTTTGCGCAACGGCTGAGTGCGCCAGATGCAGGCGAGATTAGCTTTGGCTTTAAATATCGTAATGAGCCACTCAAACCTCAAATCAATTAAAGAAAATGTAACATTAAAGCAACCAAGCACTATCATAATCCTTTCGTTTTGAAGCCCGACATGTAAGATTGTTCTCGGCGGGAGGTCGCCAGCGAGTGCGGGCGGCCGTCGGCGTCGTGCGAGTGCACGTTACAACTGCATTAACTCACGACGCACGACATGTAATTGTTGCAGTGAGACCGCTCAGACAAGCTCGCGAGCCACTTATGGAACTAACTGTTTTATTGAGCGATTACTGTTGGTAAATAATACAGCTTAAAACAATATCATTTTATTACGTTCGTAGGTCAATTTAATATTAATCTCTGGGAGTCAGTTCTTTGATAAAAATATACTTTCCAAAATTCTGTTTCCATCTAATCTCGATCTCGCTAAACCTCCTGCGAGTGAAACATTGAAAATTAACTGCAATGTGACTTTACCGAATATCATCGGAAGTTAAACAAATTAATAATGGTATTCGGCTAGAAAAAAATATGAACGAAAACATATCTCTTCAGTCAATTTATAATTCAAATTTTCAACGAGAATTAGCTGCTTCTGTTCTTTTCTGATATGTCTTCGACAGAAATATTTCTTTTTACATTGTTAATAATAACTATATTTTAAATATATATTTTTTGAACAATTTACACGCCATCCATCCCAAATTAAGCGCAAAGCTTGTACTGTGGGTACTAGATAACTAATATTATACTTAAATATATATTTTTTTGTAAATATATACATATAATAGAAAAGACCCAGACCAAGATAAACAGAATTGTTCATGCGTACAAATATTTGTCTTATGTGGGAATCGAACCCGCGACCTCGGAGTCAAAATAGCCAAACATTGCTAATCATCAATTATTCGACCACCGAGCCCGTCAAGCTAGAGCGAGCTATCATATTATATTGTGAATAATAAATAGCTAACGTGACGTGTATATAAATAAGAAAAGATGCGACTACTCCTGAATATTTTAATTCAAAGCTTCTGCCCGCTGCCGCGCGGTCACTCTCGGTTTCGTTAGCACCAGGCACCAGCTGGTGGTCGCGCGTTCGCGGCAATTCGCTAAATGTACTCTGTCTCTGCACTTTCTTTTTACGTATATAAAAATCTCTTATAGCATATATGTTATTACTAGCTGTGCACCGCGGATTTATCTGCCGTTTCAACTTCTAATACTCTTAACGTGATGTTAATTTAGTCTAGTTAAATATCTAAAGATTAGCATATATAACTGTTTTTTAAGTATGTACAATTGTACATACCTATAGATGTAATATATTTTTTTATACGTCGTAACATAATTTTTGCAATAAAAATCCTGATACATGTATAATTATTTTATGTTTGTTCGTCATCCACCGCTAGCCTGTTGAATAAGTGAATTTGAGGAAAATTGTAAATATAACTTAAACTTGAAGAAGGAAAACCGACGATTATTTTCTTAACTCCATACAAACATCCCATAGTGCAGAATACACATACTAACAAAAAAATTAGTAGAACGTTGGTGATATACCAATAGTATGATTATCATTTATATCTCTGTGTCACCTACAAAAATAACACAGGCGTAAAGCAAGTCAAACACACAATCTATTAGATTGGGGAGGTCAGCGGTGTGGGCCTGTCCCCCGCGGGCGAGTCTCCGCTGCAGCACACGCTTTGATGTGTTCTGTACGCCTACAGGCTTTACACTAAACCCGCGTACACTCCTCGTTACAAAGGATAATGCAAAAGGCAAATCCGCTTCATTAGAGTCATCAAAACCCTCTCAGCTTAAGCGAGTAACTTGCCGAGAGCCGTCAAAGTGAAGACAAAGAGGTAAGGGCGCAAACGCTACCCGCCCAAGTACAATACGCTTCCATTAAAAGTTGGCCATTCAAAGAGTTACACTTGCGGAAGAACAACTCGTTAGTGAGAGATTCCATTAACATTGAAGTACTGAGGTGAAACAAACGTGACGAGTTCGAGGACTTATAAGAATACTTCTAGGATTGTAGCCAGGCTATTGATAGTGTTTCCTTGAAGTTTAAACATGGTGGTTTAATAAATTAACAAGTTTATTAATTTATTTATCAACATACAGCATATTATTGGCATATGATACATAATGCGACAGTGTAGCATAATTTTTAATTAAATTACAAAATCATAAAAATATGTCAAACATCTAATAACTAAATAGGAGCAACGATCATAATACAAATATGCAATATTATTATGTCATTTGTAACAATAAATTAGGAATACAAGAATTATACATTAGAAATAATCAATAAATGACGATTATAAAATGTCAAAAATGAAATATCAATCATTAAAATTAATATACTTTGTAAGGCTACGATAATTTTAGATTCAACTTCATGATCCCGGAATTCGTTTTGATATTTAGGTAACAACTCACAGTAACTTCACAATAACAATATCATATAAACCATGATGCACTACTGTTGACTAACAATTTCTATTGAATTACTCATGAGGAAATCAAATTTCAAAGCTTCATTTCCTGCTAATTTCATCTGATTAAATTCATTGCGAGTTCCTCGGCAGCCGTAGTTTTTCCCCTGGGAGTTGGGAGTGAGGTTAATTTGTAGGAAAAAGACCAACTATTTCTATTTCATACAAAACTGCAGTACGCTTATTAAATGTTGCACCAGCTCATTTTTACTGTGATATCATATTGCGCCTCATTGTTAATTTTGAGGACAATAACATAAAATTTATTTGCCAATCTTAATTTCATCATTTAAGTTATGTTTACTCGCACACTTAACTGTACGTCTCCATATAAAATATTTAACTCATTTAATTATGGAGATGTCGAAATGTAACGGAGCGATGTCGGAACAGTTTCATTAGAATTATGTGAAAACGTACCTCATAATTATCGAGCGGTTTCAGCGGTAATTTTACGAGTGGTTAAATGCTACGGGTGATAAATGGCAGCGGATGTTTATGCGTCTTTAATTTGTAATCAGATTTGCGCAACGCGTGTGTACAACTGTAATTTAATTGAACGAGCTTATTAAATAATGCTTGAATACAAAAATTAATGGTATACCTACACGAGTTGTACATTTATTTCCTGATTAACATTCCTGTGGAGGATCGCCGACAGTCGAATTTAGAATATAAATTCCAGTAATCGACATCTTGCTCCAGTTTTCAGGTGTAGAGATATTTCCACTAGATTTATTATTTTTCTAATAATGGTAGTAGTTTGACTCCACTGACTCTACTTCCATCTTGTCTCATAGTATCTCCTACCGGCTAGTCATATTGAACCACTGGTCCCTAAGCTGATCCCGGTTCGTATCGAATATTTTGCTTCCAAAAATACGTCATAGGATTGACAAAAGTTTTCAGCTCAGTCCGTTTGATTTTCACATCATCACACACAGGATTTCAAAAAAGCCGATGGGCATCGGGTTCAGCTTAGGAGGTAGGGCCCATGATTAACCTATGTATCTGTACAAAGTGGCAGTATACATTGATCATGCTGTACTCGACTGTACATCGTATTGCGACTAGGTACGGAAAGCGGAGGATCGTACTTGATGGTAAGCATTAGAGAAGGCAGCAGTGGACATATTATGCCTAATAGAACACGAACTATATGAGACATCAACCCAAGTTTCCATTTTTGTTATCACATTCTTAGTTTGCAATAAACTGTGTACATTTGCAAGATTATTTCTAGACGGCGCGGTCGAGTTTGCGAGGGGTACGCAGACGGACGATTTACAAGCAATAAAGTGTCGCCGGCGGCGGGACACGCACGACTCCACCGCCGTCGTGCGGCGTGCTGGGGACGACATTAATATAGTGAATCACTCAAGTAATTACACGTAGTGTTTAGAAAATACCACATACGAAGTAAAATCCATTGAGTATAGCTAAGGACACCAAGTTGGAATCATTATCGGTTTTGGCAATAACACGGTTTGTAATTTTTGTACTTAATAAAATCTCAGCCTAATGACCTTTAATACCACGAACCTGATACAATTTCTGGCACCGTGAGAAGTTCCTGCACGGTATCCTCCCTCGCTCACTCACTCTCCAGAGAATTGTTATTCGGCTGCGGCCGCGGCCTTCCACGTGGTGATGGTGCCCTACACTTCACCAGCCAAATTATAACTATTTAGACTGCTATCTCTCAATGGTCCGAGTCACTTTTACCAATTGCACCACATAAAGGTGAGCTGGATCAAAAGACACCTAAGTCCCAAGACCAAGGCGTAACATAGTAAGGGACAGACAAACATTAAATTGACGATTGCGGTCCGATCTGTGTTTCACTTCGCCGTAATTGCCCCCGTCATTATGGGAATTAATACTTTTTACGAATGGTGATTTACAAGTTGGTTTGGTGCATAAGGTGCGATGGGCATTTATCCCGTTATATATATACTTTCCTTCTTTTTGATGTACCCAAAATAAAAGTTTGATACTTTTATTTTGGGTTTACTAACGTTTCTATATCATCATCATCATCAGCCTGTATCTACCCACTGCTGGATATATAGGCCTTTCCTAATGTTTTCCACCATATGCGATAAAATTTATTAAAACTAAAATCTATTAAAAGTTTACCAATATCTGAGTTTTATCCATTCTATATTCACGTTTCCCACTGAGCTATGCCCTTTTGTATTGCTGCACCACATACCTAAAATCAGCAAAGTGTATCAATTGTATCAGCTTATAAATGTTTGTGTCTGTAACTGCTGTAATACGAATAAACTATCTATTTATCTATCTATCTAACGTCACGCCGCGCCGTTGAGACAGAGTGAAAACACGGTATAGTTGTATTTGAACTTGTAAACAAATATCTACATTTTTAGGGTTCCGAACCTCAAAAGGAAAAACGGAACCCTTATAAGATCACTTTGTTGTCCGTCTGTCTGTCTGTCTGTCTGTCTGTCTGTCTGTCTGTCAAGAATTTCTATGTCGAGAATGCGTGGAGGTATCAAGTTGAAATTTGAACTGTATACTCAGGTCTACGCTCCCATGAAGTTAAAAAAAAATCAAACTGCTAAGTTTACGTAGAAAAAAGTTACGGCCGTTTATTCAGCAAAAAACGCAAATTTCGACACACTCAAGGGAATCAAAACCTATAGGGTACTTCCCGTTGACCTAGAATTATGAAATTTGGCAAGTAACATCGTTATAGACTACAAGTACAGGAATAAATCTCAAAACTATACATTTGTAAACAGATCTTAAAAAATAGGGGGTCTATATTTTTATAGGGTGTCGAAATTTCAAATTGAAACTACTAGTTCAAATGGGGTATCATATGAAAGGGCTTGATGTACACATTGCAAAATATATTTTATTTATTTTTTGCGACACATTATTTCTTATTTATAATGAAAAATATAAAATTTAATAATGATACTACGTACCTACGGAACCCTCGGTGGGCGAGTCCGACTCGCACTTGTCCGGTTTTTTTTGGTTAGGAATTTATGGAGCAAAAGAAATATTAGTTTAGGCTAATAATATATGATTTACCTCACTCAAGTTTCCGCTGTAAACTTCCTTGACCAACCCAACGGTATTTAACAACATCAGAAATGTATTCGATACAAATAGGTACTATTCTTGTCTTTTTATATTACCAATAATATTTTTAAATACGGTGCTGAACACAACCCTTGAAGTACTAATTTATGATTTGCCTAATTTAACGATAACTATACAGTTTAGGTTATAATAACTCAGGCAAGCACTTACTCAACGCAGTAGGCCAGGTGTTCAATCTGTAAACTTCAATCTGAACTATTTAAATTAATGATTTTATTGTTAAAGTTAAATAGATTACTGCAAGTAATTACTTGGTCTGTAAATATGAGTCGCGAGTAACAGCTCGCTTGTTAATAAATACCCATAAATCTACGTTTACATATTATTATGCACTATGTTTTCGAATATTTTATTTAGGACTTTAAAATGAAGTGGCTATTAAATCGAAAAGCAACGTTATGTCTGTGGCCCTAAGCTGATATGTCAAATGTTTCCTTTACGATCCGTTGACGGACGGACAGGTAGATAAACGAGCATGAGGTGATCCTAAAGCGATTAGGTTTTACGTTTCGATTCATGGAACACGGGCCTCGTTGGCACGGCCTGGTTGTGCGTAAACTTTTTGTATATATGTTTCTTTTTCTTTGATTTATTTGACTTTTTGATTATTTGACTTCTATTGCTTCTATTCAAAAATGTTTGTTGTCATTTAAGCTCTATTACACAAAACGTTGTAAAACTAACATATCATTTTATTATAGTATTGTTCTATTCATTTTGGCTTCAAATTGTTCATTCGTCATCGTTAACAGGCCTTATTAAAGTTATACCAGGGTAAGGTTATGATGTCACCATCAGTTTGTCTTCATGGAATACATATTGCAACCTAGTAGGTATTCCGTATATTAAAAGAATAATTAATTTGTTTTGTTTGATATTGCTAACAAAGAAACTAATGCAGCGAGCAAATCATTTAGTGAGATATTCAATGAACTTGTCTAGCAAATGTAATATTTTATGTAGTGCTGCAATTGCAACGATTTCACACAGTAAAATAAATACGGAGATTGTAGATCTTAACTATGTAATTTGAAAAATAATAGACATGGATGTATAATCTGAACATTAACATACCTATATAAAACAACATTCAAAAATATCTGAGGAGCAAAATTGTGAAAATTTCCACTTAACATAGTGAATTAATAGTCATAGTAAATAAATATTTGCAATAATTTGCGGTATTTATTTATTAACATCAATCCTTAATTCCTCGTATGAAAATTACGACCGATTCCGATTCCGATACAACGTCGTATAAACAATTGAATTAAAAACATTAACAGAGATTAACTGATTGACGGGTCGCATGTGTCAAGTACCCTTCGGTCATTAATACCAGCAAGTACCGCGACTAACGACTGGTGGCCGGCGATTGGTGACTGGCGACTCGCCGGAGTCCGTCGCCAGTCACGATTTACCGCCGTCTGACTCCTCCTGAACTTGTGTCAGAGGACCACTAATCGAATGTCAAACCGTAATTACATCCAGCACTCGTAGGGTTATTCGACTTACAATTGCATATTCTTTTTATACCAGTGATTTTTTTTTCAATTCTGTAAATGCTTATTTTATGACAACAAATTTATTTTAGTTGATGTATAGTCAGATAAATTTGTGGCAAACAAGCTGGTAATTCTTTAGCATTATGTTCGTCTTTTGTTATCTGTAAGATTGTGTGTACTATTAATACAGTACTAAAGTTTTAAATTTGAAAACAAAAGTTTATTTTGAATTCAATGTCAATAATATATCTAATAATAATGTACCGTCACATATGTAATATCTATGTAGTTGTTATTAGAACTCAGCCAAACTGCAATATCATAACTTCACGTAGCTCTAATGCCGACTCAAACTAATAATGTCACTCTCCTCCATGCACAGCTATAGTGACATTAACTTATCAAATGTTCTGCTGAAATATACCATATAAAACCACGGCATATGAGTAGATATTTTTTTTTATTGGGAAACGGCATGTGACATTCAGGGCCTGCCTGTTGAGCTTCAGGTCATTGGAGTGGAAACGGAAGCGATGAAATCACACGTATTTCATGCCATCTCGTCACGTCCACTATGCCGGCTTAGAAGGTGCCTCTTCATGTTCCTTTTGAAGGGTCTAATATCGTGCACATGTGGAGCAGGAAATACAGACCGGGCAGCATCAGGCAGTATATTCCATCAGTCAACGGTTCGGTTATATGACACAGCAATAGATAAAGAATACAATTTTATGTGCTCTTCCAAACGGTTATTTGTTGGCAAAATTAGACATATTAAAATTATCTCAAATTATTTAATAAGCAAGGCAACTGGAATATGTAAACAGGATGAAACATTAAAAAATGTCGAATAACCCTGTGAGAGTAATAAAGAACAGGCAACAGGCATGTCCCAACTAACAAGAGTTAGTGAATGTCAAAGATCAAGTAATTAGATTTAAACAGAATATCACGGCCCGCGGCGACCTCTGTCACACCTTGTACATTTAGTCACAACATCGTAATTTAATACTATGTTACAAGTGTTTACAACCATTGTTAATTCGTTTGGGCCATAAATTGATCTATTCAAATTAAATCGAGACGCGAGAGTCGGTAATAAGCGTCTATTGAAAGAGAAATCAAATTGTCTGTCATTCATGACAATTTAAGTGAAATGTTTACTTACAGTAAATCTAGTATTTCTCTGCCAAGTAATTGTTTATGGTGCGATACCAAGAATGTCAAGTATGAGACAAAAGGAAAACCTTTAAACAAAATTAGACTATATCAAAATTGTATTATCTATTCAGCAGCGGTGGGCATGTCTACAACTTATGATATTTATAAATAAATAGCTTATACTTACGACTCCGCTCACAAGGAGATTAATAGTGTGGCCTATTCTAGCTATATCCACGTCAATTTGATTAAACATCAAAAATTCAAAGCAGCAAAGGTCAGGTCCCATTTGATAAAAAGGCAGCTTTTATTTTATTTGGCACATAGATACTTTATAAACTGGATTAACATACAAGATACAATTTATTTCGTGTATAATGTGTTCATGTGAGCAAGGCCGCGGGCGGAACTAGTATGGAGTATGAAGACAGAATATAAAAATAATGAAATCATCATTTAAAGTTCTATAAGTAAATTGAATATCTATCATTTATAAACTACATAAATGATTAAAAGAAGTTAACACTAACAGTGGACTATATCTAAAAATTATGCTGTCTTAAATTCTAAATCTCCGTCAATAGTTGCAGTGGAGTATGCTCTAAACCTCTTCGATTGAGTGGAAGTCTCCGCTCAATCGAAGGGGTTTAGAGCGTATCTCAGCAGTGGGATGAATAAGGGTTGACGTCGAATATCTAAAAATTGCAGTATAATAATAATAATAACTATATTATTATTATACTATCGGTATAATATAATAATAACCTACACAATAGTGCATAATAAGTCTAAATGACAATGCAACAGAAATATAAATAGCACCTGTGGAAGGACAGGGCGGCAAGGGTCGAGACGGCGTTAAAACAATTATCTCCGAACAGACCAGCTCTACGGTAAACGCATTAGCAGCGACTGCGCGGCCAATTGCCACTGCCTCACACCTGACGCAGCTCGCGTGTGCCCTGAATGTTTATATGCGAGGGGTCTGCACTGATAAACGCATTATGGTTTAAGCCAAGTATAGACCAGAGAAGATTAAATGTTTCGACCAAAACAAGATGCATCTATGTTTATGATTTGAATAAAATTCTGGTGTACCCATCTTCCTGCACTTATGTTTTTTGGTAACAAAAATCGCATTAAATCAGAGACTGTCTTCGAACTATGTTCTGGAATAAGACACTAAAAGTTCTATTCATTGCCATAATTTTACACTAATTGTACTGCTGAAAAATGAATCGCTTATTTACATTGCATGTTGTGAACATCCGTATTATCATGCCACAAAAATACCTCTGACTAGACTTATTTTTTGTCTACATCATGAATTCTCCCGCAACTTTCAACTTTTCAGCTAAAAGAAGGCCACGCCGTTATTTAATTAATAGCAGCTCGTTCAAAACATCGATAAAATTACAATTCCCAAGAGAGTGTTTTGCTCTCAAGATTTAGACTTGAGATTTACTGCTTTTCTTTATTAGTTGTTTACTTATTTATTAATATGTTGTCTCCGAATACTTCATTTATAGGAGTTGGTACCAGAGGCATTACAATTTGGTTTTGCTCTTTAAGAAGTTTCAAAATACAATCCTTGCACTTCGAGGAGAATGCATTTTACTTCCATTTTACTTCCATTTTAGAGACCTAATTGTCTTCCAACCCGACTGCAATTGTGCCCAATTTTGTGTCTGACTTATTCTATTGAAGCTCTTCGTGCAGCGGGCAGGTGTCGAGACAGCGCTAAAACAATTAGCGTCGGGGGCTGCGATAAACGCATTACCCTTTGACTGTACCGAATGTGACACTACCTGCCTAATTTGCATCAGTATCACACGTTACGTATGACGTATTGTTTGTGCGTTAATTTATAATCCGTATAATACCGTATAATGTCATTTTAATTAGGTTCACTCTTCGTACCAAATGAGGTTCAATCAATTTGACATTTGGCTCCTATTCTGCCACTACACTGTTGTTTGGATTAGGTTCACTTGCGTTTTTTTCACCAACTTCGAAGTTGTTTCGTTCATTTAGTAAGAAAATCCTCAGCGCGTACTAAATGGAACAAAAGTATGTAATATCATATTTATTAGAATCGGCTAGCTCTTATTGTTATTGCTCTTGTTGCCAAAGTCAAATACATTTTGTTGTTGTTTGTTATCGAAGTAAATTCAAGTGGGTTTAGTTGATTGTTTGTGCCCAATTGAGTCTTATTTGTTATTCCTACAGTTTGATCCTCAAACTAACCATAATATTGTTAAATAATTGATGATTTTAGATACCTAGATAAACACCTTTGAGGATTGTTGTATACCTATGAATAAGCGAGATCACCAGACATGAGATAGTATGTTAGAAGCAGCGGTGGCACCGCGCGAACAATGCCTTTTAAATTGCAACCATCTATTTATAGGTTAGATTAACTTCAACACATCAGGCAAGTTAAAAATATAAATGAACTCGTGCAATGCTTATTTTATATTAAAAATACTTGCTGAAATAAACGAGTGTAGTAATCGTGCGTTGACTCACGAGGTCTCACTAGAGCCACACGCGGTGATAGCACAGCAACTCTCTGTGCGGCGCAGTCGGGGGCCCTCGCGTCTTTATTAACACCTCCGATACGAGCCGGGAACAAAGCGGCAACTCCACCGGTGCACGTCTTACACTTACAGCGTTTTATGAAGATAGATAATAATATTAAAATTGGTGTTGGATGAAAACGCCGAAATATTTTGAACTAGCTGTTACCCGCGGCTTCCCTTGCGGGGTCATTAATTTAATAAATCTTTTTTCCGTAGGTATAAGGTGTGAATAAGAGATCGGAATAAAAAGTAGCCTATGTGCCTCTCCAGACCCTAAACCAACTCCCGTTAAAAGAATCGTGCCAATCAATTAGTTCTTTTCGACGTGAAAGAAGTACTAACAAACAAAAAAAATACACTTTTACGTTTACAATATTATTATACGCCTAATTCCAGCGGATATCCACTGGAATTAGGCGTATTCTCTGATGCTTCCAGACATACGAAGTCCTCCACTTTTCACATTTAAAAAGTTTATATTAAAAATGCAAAATTGTTTCCGAATGGTTACGGGTACTGGTAGGTATGTAGCACAAACATTGTAATAAACAAAACAAAACCAATTGCTGCAACATTAAATAAATTACTGCTTAACTCTCCGCCCACATCGATTACGTTGTTTGTAACGATCACAAAATTTAATTGCCAGCGTCGATTACTCGCGCCACTCCGAGGCCGCCTCGTGTCGTGCTCGTGGTGTTGTCTAGGACGGTATCGCTCGCTCGCCGCTTATGAAGCGAGCTGCTAATCCCCATCTTAATAACCCCGAGCCACTTCATTATCCACATCTCGGGACAAAGTCTCATCTTCTCGCACCGACTGCAATAGTTGGCAGAAACACGGAATCGTATTTCGTACAAATATCAATTGTAAAAATCGCATTTAATTCTCTTATATTGCCATGTATTGTTTGAGAACAGAAATCACACTCATAATTTCTATCATAATCCTCTACTTCCTATTATGCCAAATTTCCGCCAACATTCACTTCATCAAAAGTTTTATTTTGTGTTCAATTGTTTTCTATGGCTTTTTAAGGGTGTAGGTAATTATTTTTGATCAATATTGTTCTGGTCTTTATTGCTATATATGGAAAATAATTTATTATACTTATTGTTACCGATACAATACGACACACGTGAGAAAACACAATCGCAATCTCACCCGTAATCGCAGTCATTTGTGACAATCATAAACGTAATGGATTGTAGCGCGATTATATCATTCATTGAATGAACGTTCACATGTCTTCCGCTGGTCTCATTCCTATGATCTCAGCTCCAACGTGCGATCTCGTTTAGTGTAATGATAAAAACAGCATGGTGCCTTTTACGGTTCTCCGACGAAATATAAATAATTTTGCTTTTGTCACGACTGAAGAAGAAAAGCAAAATTAGTTTTAAGAAAGTATCGTAACACATTTTGATTTGTACATATTCTTTTACTATTGTGTATTATTTATGACATGTTCACAACACAATTGTGTATTATTTATGACATGTTCACAACACAATTGTGTATTATTTATGACATGTTCACAACACAATTGTGTATTATTTATGACATGTTCACAACACAATTGTGTATTATTTATGACATGTTCACAACACAATTGTGTATTATTTATGACATGTTCACAACACAATTGTGTATTACTATTGTGTATTATTTATGACATGTTCACAACACAATTGTGTATTATTTATGACATGTTCACAACACAATTGTGTATTACTATTGTGTATTATTTATGACATGTTCACAACACAATTGCAAGTTACTATACAAAAAGTCATAACAAAAATGAAGGTACAATACAGTTGGAAGTAAAAGACGCCATGCAAAAAAATATTAATTTATGCATTATTGGCTTTTACGTCTGCATTTAATAGCTTTCTGTTTGAAATATGGCGAAGAAAATGAGTTTTATAATAGCACTGGTTGGTCCTTTAAAGTATTGCACACATATTGTGGTATTATCCTTTAGACGGTGAAAATATTTAGTGGATTTTGCATGTGGGTGTGATTTTCAGAAGAAGAATTAAATCCGTTTGTTCAAAGCCAAGTGCCTTGACTTTTAATAAGTATCAAAGCACAAAGCAAACCTCTGGGTTTAAGAACTAGAAATTTGCCACACAGCTTCTACGAATGACGTGTAGAGGTGTTCTAAGAAGTGGAAGGTAACCCGCTAAAGAGTTAAAATCTTAATACTAATTTAACTAATCGGAAAATTGATATACTAATTATTTAATATTCATTCAAAATTAAATTTTTAATAGCTACAAAAAACAAACCCCAATTCTTTATTTATTTATTATTTCGGTGTTTTGCAGCAAAATATTTGTAAAGTAGATAACATTTATAAGTAGAGTCAGGCAATTACAAGTCTCCGCGAATTTAATTATCTACCAGTAACTTTCTGGAAGGTTTTACTCGTATTTCTCAGTATATCGTATCGTTATACTAAGGCTTCTTTACGATTGAAATTATAAGTATGAATGCTGAATACAATGTTCGACAGTTACCGTCTATTAGAGGACTAACAAGCTGGACATCCTCCGCCCACCTCGCGCAGGTCACGGCCCAGACAACCTATGAGCCTGGAATAGTCTAATTGAGAATGCAGACACTCCGCCGACACGAAACCGCATTACGGGATACATCGCACGATATCCATTGCAAGGTTTAATCAGACCAGGTGTAGGGATGGTAGGGCAGGACAAGTAATGTATATAGTACGTTATATAAGACGACTTTATAGGAATATACATTCCACCGTCGAATCGTCGTACGTCGTAGCAGATAACGAAATTGGAGACGGTGAACGAGGATTGATGGCAGCTGCCAGATCTTCAGACAACGTATACTTGCTTTCAATAATTACTAGATCCCTTCATAAATAAGTACATTATTTCTAATTCTTGTAATTAGGATGGTAATTTTAATCATGGTTAATATATTGTATTATATAAGTTAGTTTAGTTAACGTTAATCAATAATGTTACAAATACTATAGAAGCGTCAAAAACGCACACCCAAAAAGTGAGCCAACTGCCTCCTCATCTAGCATTTAGTTCGCACAAGCAAGCCGACGCAACTGACATTGGTGACACTTGGTTACAATAGGCAAAAATGGCGTCTAACGAAATGCTGTTTAACGAAAATGTACAATTTATGTTGAAAAAGTAAATAGAGTCAAAGGGGTCATTGATATTAAATAAATAAATGTTCCTGGACAAAGTAAACGCTGCCATCTAGTCCCAAACTAAGCAAAGCTTGTACTATGGGTAATTAGGTAACTGATATAAATAAACTAACCGCGCGCTTGCAAAATTATTGAATTTTATTTAGTAATAAGAATGAAAATACTATTGTTACTTATTACTTACATATTCATAGTCGCATTTACATATTTTCTCATAGAGAGCGATAAAAGTAGAGTGTCCACCTCGGGAGCAACCTATTTTAATGATCGAGCGACGTACATTGAATTCCTCGCTTCGCTCAGGTTTCTATTTTAGTCTAGAATCCTTCACTCCGTTCTCGATTCAAAAAACGCTCTCGCATTTTAAATAGTTCTTTGGTCCCTTAGTAAAAAAAATGTCAGAGGAAACAAAGTATGTATTTTGTATCTTCATACTGTTTTACCGAAACTGAACTGAAGGTAGAAATTGTTATATTGGAAAATTGTAAAACGTAGAATATTATACAATTTCTTCTCAATGAAAAACTCAATGCTCGAGGCCCGACGGGCACCTAACACCTGTATTTCAGTTATGCGGGACCGGCACCTTTATAATCCTGTGAATTTTATTCATTGACATTAAAGAACCTTTATAAATAACGTGGGGCAATTCGAGTTAATGGCGGCCATTACGTTATTTCACACGTTGCGTTAAATATCGACGATTAAAATCAGATAAACGCAGCGCGGACGAGACGAGGCCACCGGCGGCGGGTCACACCGGCCTCGTCAAAACATTACGGCGTGCTAATTGCGAGTGATTATTACCAGCGTTATAATTTGGGCGGTGGTCCGCTGGGGAGTGGGAACAAATGATCGAGTCCTCGGTTCTCAAGAGGTATCTCGAGTCAAGTATGTTTTGTTTTATCCGTTTTATCGGATTCGACGCTGGTTGTCACAAACGTATTTCGTCACTTACGCATTATGTCACATTACGCCGTTCGCCATAAACGGGATTCGTCATAAACGTTATTATATGTACAATTACTTATTATATGTACAAGTTTTTGTACAATACGTACAGGATAAAACAAAGAACTTACCTTGTGTTTACAAGGTCAGTTAAGTGACAGGTGTCATCGCGTGATTTGAACTTTTCTACGTCATTAGCTGTATGTCTATACGTCAATGCAATTTTGCATAGAACATATCGATGCCTTACAGCCGAAAAATGATAAGCGCCATTTTTTGGAGAATGGACTTATATATATGGCCAGAATCGTCTTTTTTTTCTGCGTCGTTTGGTCTGGGTTACATGTTTCTAAGTGACACTTTATGTCGCTTAGGCGGTAGTAATAATAGGGTCATGAGCTAAATTTATTCGCTGTAAACGACAGAAATTTTGAAGTTTTTTTTTTTTTGGTTGTTGATCAAAGAATATTTGAAAACAAAATAACTTATGCTTTTTGGGCTCTCTGTAATATTCAATCACTAGAACCTTAACCTATTTTTGCTGGAAGCAAACATTCAGAAACATACGTTTATGATATTTTGCTTATAAATAATTATTTGTTAAATTCGGGTTAGTATTTTATGCCTGTTCCTTTATAAAATACTAGCAAAGTACCCGTGCTTCGCTACGGGATCACTCCTGATTTGCGTCTATTTTTGTTAAGTTTCCAGATATTTCCAATTTTTCCCTTAAAGGACTGTTTCGTATTGACCATTATTACAAACATGCACCATTTAGGTTGAGACGTCCCGGTAAACAATATTTTTGGCATTCGCACCAGGAGCCAAAATTGCAAGGCTTCCAGGAGAACTTACCTGAGCAAGCTACATACAACTGATCATGAGAGAAACAGTCCTGTCTCAAGTCAACCCCAGCTACCTTTAGAGACTGCCCACTGAGCTTTGTTAATGGTCATAGCAAAACACCTTTATGGGAAATTTAAGTCTCTTAAATTGAACGGGGAGGTCTGATGAAATAATGGGAAGGCGGGGTATAAAGAGAGATTCCTCAATAGCACACCCTTACTGTCCTCACTCAATAACTCATCGTTCCAGTTGTTTAGTACGTGAACAATGGTGGCACGACCCTTCTGATGATACACCTCCGTTCCATGCAAGTGGTAGGAGATGGATCGGAACAGGTCAGCTCCATCACCTTCCACAGCTATAATGGTATGGGGCATCATCACACCTTCCACAAGTATAAATTTAGTCAATCTTGACGTCATTGTTCAAAAATACCGAAATTCTTATATTAAGTAGGTGTACCCCATAAAGTCGGTACTTAGAATAGGTTTTTAATTAGTTTTCGGCACCAGATGTAGCTTCATTTGATGGACGCAGTTTTTTTACGCAACGCAACCACCTTCAAGTAGTACCTTTAATTGTACTAAATACGGATGCAAGAACGCCGCGCCGGTCGCCCGCGATTGTACATATAAGCACTGATTAACGCTAAATACAAATTTAAAAACCTATTAGGATAACACTTCAGTCAACACACAAGTCTTATTCCATCAGCCTAAAAAGGATAAATCAAAGTTTACAAAAACTACATGATGATGGTCACGTTAGCCACGTTGAATTTTAAAATCGTTGTTGTTTTCGTAATCAGCGACCCGATAAAATATAAAAACAATAATATCCTTGATGATTTTCAGACTTTTTGACCCCATTTTACTCCTTTTTTTGGGTTCAATTTCGAAAAATCTTGAAACTCGTGTTCACTCATTTATCTATAGAAATACTCGTGTAAAGTTTGGGATAAAATAGTTGGACCTCTGTTTCACCCTCTTAGGGGTAAAATTTGAAAAATCGTGTCCACTATGTTATATTTTCAAATCGATGCCATTTTCATAATTGACGTCCCAGAAAACCATATAATCAACACCCATATTGATATTATGACATTTCAACCCCATCGCACCCCCATCGCACCCCCATAGGGATTATTTTATGTCACGTCGGCTATGTTGAATTATAAAATAGTTGTTGTTTTCGTAATCAGCGACCCGATAAACCATAAAAACAATACCCATGACGATTTTCAGACTTTTTTTACTCAATTTGACCCCTTTAGGGGTTGAATTTTGAAAAATTCTGAAACACGTGTTTACTCATTTATCTATAGAAGTACTCGTGGAAAGTTTCGGATAAAATAGTCCAACTAATCTTGTTTCCCCATACAAACTTTGGACCCCCGTTTCACCCCCTTAGGGGATGAATTTTGAAAAATCCTTTTTTAGTGCACCCCTAGACGTCATAAGGAACCTACTTGCCAAATTTGGAATCTCTAGACCCAGCGGTTTGGACTGTGCGTTGATTAGTGAGTCAGTCAGTCAGTCAGTCAGTCAGTCAGTGAGGACAAAGCCTTTTATTATTATAGATATTGGTCGTTTATTGTAATTATGCCACATTTTTGAGACTTTATTTGGCGTTTAGTATATTTTTCCCGTTTCATAAATAGAAAGCAAAAAGGAGGTTATTACATATAGCCCCTGTAAATATTTAGAATTAGTTTGTCGCTTATCCTTTTTTTTCCCTCACAATAATTAAACTATTCCGGCGGTTAAATAAAAAGGTAGAACTAAAAGTTATCCTTATACCAGTCCATTCTCAACGTCTTTGTCGTTTACCTGTTCAATAATAATTTTCAAATGTCAGTTGTCGGTATCGTTTTATTGAAACTACGGGTCCAAGCGACAACAAGACGAACCTTCAATTATGATAATTCTATAAAGATCAAGTTATATTTTTGTTACACTCCTATAGTTGATACTTTAAAATATTTTATGAATAAAACAAAGACTTGAGACAAACAATAGTGATATTAACAGTGTACTAATCTTAAGAATACTTGTATATACTTAAATTAACGTTGTAAACTTCAATTTCATAATTAACTAGCTTTCGCCCGCGACTTTGCTCGCGTGACATTCGGGGCAAACACATGTTTACTCATTAATCAATAGAACCATACAATACCCATGACAATTTTCAGACTTTTTGACCCCCATTTTACCCTTTTAGGAGTTGATATTTTCAAATCGATGCCATTTTTGTAATTGACGTCCCAGAAAACCATACAATCAACACCCATATTGATATTATGACATTTTAACCCCACCGTACTCTCACAGGGGTGATTTTATGTCATGTCGGCTAAGTTCGATTATAAAATAGTTGTTGTTTTCGTAATCAGCGACCCGATAAACCATAAAAACAATACCCATGACGATTTTCAGACTTTTTCACCCTATTTTACCGCTTTAGGGGTTGAATTTTGAAAAATCCTGAAACATGTGTTTACTAATTTGTCTATAGAAGTACTCGTGTAAAGTTTCGGATAAAATAGTCCAATTAATCTTGTTTCCCCATACAAACTTTGGACCCCCGTTTCACCCCCTTAGGGGATGAATTTTGAAAAATCTTTTCTTAGTGCACCCCTAGACATCATAAGGAACCTACGTGCCAAATTTTGAAGCTTTAGACCCAGCAGTTTGGGCTGTGCGTTGATATATATCATCAGTCACTCAGTTTCTTCTTTTACATATTTCAACCCCATCGCATCCCCACAGGAGTGATTTTATGTCACGTCGGCTATGTTACATCATAAAATAGTTGTTGTTTTCGTAATCAGCGACCCGATAAACCCATATGATTAATACAATACCCATGATGATTTTCAGACTCATACAACCCTTTTTACCCTTTTAGGGGTTGAATTTTGAAAAATCCTGAAACACGTATTTACTCATTTCTCAATAGAAGTACTCATGTAAAGTTTCGGATAAAATAGTCCAACTAATCTTGTTTCCCCATACAAGCTTTGGAACCTCGTTTCACCCCCTTAGGGGTAGAATTTTGAAAAATCCTTTCTTAGTGCACCCCTAGACGTCATAAGGAACCTACTTGCCAAATTTGGAATCTCTAGACCCAGCGGCTTGGGCTGTGCGTTGATATATAAGTCAGTCAGTCAGTTGCTTCTTTTATAGATTTAGATAGATAAATGAAAATTGATTTCGACTAGATATTTCAATTGTGATAATTCTAAGTTGATTTGATCTCGGGTACTTATGACCGTAATAAGAGCGTTTATTACAAACAATTGTTATTAAGTATTACCTATTACATTTTAGTATGTGGCATTCATTTCTGTGTCAATTAAAGACTGATTTGATTCATTTTTTTTTCATTTTAGTACCCCTAGGGCGAACATGAAATCTTTTCTAAACGAAAAAATATTTTTTAAGAAGAAACACATCGAAAGAGTATTCTAATATGCAAATTATTCCTATTAAAAAAATCTACTTAATACAATTTCGCATTCAGTAAATTTTCATTTGATAGCTGGTTAAACCATATTTCCTCAATTTTATTTCCAATAATCACACACTTGTGCTATTTTAGTTCAATTATAATGAAAGATGAGGTGTAGTTATATCATTTTTGCTGGAAGCGAATAATTCTTGTATTTTCATTTACGACATTTTGCCTGTTTGTGAAATGAGATCATTTGAGGATTACCGACAGTAAATAGGGGTTGCAAGTTGAATTATAAAAAAATAACACTGTAATTCAATAGATAGTATGTTAAATACAACATAAACAAATTTCCAGCCTCTCGGGAACTAAACTATAGTTTTTATGAATTTTTTTCATAAAATTTTAACTTTAAATCACTCTCCTGTAAAGTTTGAAATATGTCGCTTATCCCTTTTCGGCTGTAAGGCATCGATATCAAAAATAATTAACAGGATACCTTTCATTCCAATAATTTTAACAAAAAAAACCGACTCCAAACATTACTCTACATTTATGTATCTACAGGCTGATGATGAAAAAAATATGGGTCCAACCTGGAAGTATACCTACTCTTTCAAATAAAAAAAACATTGAAATCGGTTTATAGACCACGGAGTAATTAAGTAACAAACATTTAAAAAAATATATAGTCGAATTGGAACCTCCTCCTTTTTTGGAGTCGTTTAAAAAATGAGCTGTTGCCGAGTGATGACGCTATAACAGACATTCACGTAGGTGAACGCGACGAAAGTATTAATATCTAAAATATTGTACGGCAACAATCATAAACATCAATTTAATTTGCAATAGCAAGCACAAGCGAGGGAAATACATGACGCTAGCTGTCAACAGAGCTGTCGCGACGACATTTCTAACGGGAACCTGTCATTTTACCTGCAGTGTGGATTCTTTATCTGCAGTGGACACATCCTCCTTGTAATATCCTTGTTAATACGTGTATGGTAATTGGCACCGACGCGGCGTGGACATACACTCACTACCATCAGTATGGTAGATAACTGCCCAGGGAAATTTCCAACTAGTTTGTATATACCTACTGCTGTATATTATCCTGTAAAGATAAATTGAAATCGTTATCTTTATCATCGACTTTCTCGGACTTTTAGTTCTTTGCACATATCTTCAGGATTTGTTTGTAGGTTTTTAGTCAAGTTTACAAAAACAAGTCTGTTGCACCCAATAACAATATTAGCAATTTCACGTCAGAATTGCTATCGGAAGGTAAAATGTTTTTACCCGTTGATGCGTTCTATCTGCATCAATTGTGGTAAGAAGAAAGCCAGGTAATTGCCTGGTCTTCTCTCAGTTCCCCACCGTTTACCGTCATGGCTAGACGTTAGCACCAATAAAAAACAATGATGGAAAATTTGTAGATAAAATGCCTTCCTGTGGTCACGTTTTTTTTTTTCTTTCTTTGCGTACTACATGTACTAGATCATCTTTCTTTGCGTAGATATTGAGTAAGTGCTTTGAAACCAATTTTTACAGCCGTGATATTCGCCTATGGTCTGTCTACTTACATCATAGATCGTAAACGTCCAATTCGCTTTTAACAATTCTAAAATGCGTCTCATCGTCATCATTTTATGTTAAGATGGCCCACGCCTGAATATGTATTATAAAAATAACCTAGGTCCCTAATCTACGACTCTCTCCTACAAATTCTACTAAACATTTATGCCCAGTTTAGCGGTATATAAATATGATATTTGCCTCTAATTTGAAGTCGCTATTTTGATAAGTTTAACGCTTCTACTTATAATAATATGGTGGACGCACATTTAAATTCAAACATTACGTAAAAAACACCGTGTCCATGTATGTGTTTAGATTTTTGAAAGTCATGAACTCATGTTTCATATTATTACTAGTAAAGATATAATATGGTCAAATTTAATGAGTAATTTGATTATGTTCTAGGATTATACTTCGAATAGACATCTATGAATGAAGGAAATGTTTAACCGGATACATCGTAACATGTGTAAGTAACGTAGAAAAAGGGTGACCACGTGAAATTAAATGTCAGGAATTATAGTCCGGGTAATAGGCAAAATTAGAAATAGAGGATTAGATATTCAAATCAAAAGTGGAATCTATACAAACATGCGTTTGCATGCGTACTAATTGCAAGCTACAAAACTTGCTCACTCTTTGAAGAACTCCATGCTATGGCTTTCTGGGAAAACCTTAATGGGGAGTTGTTTCCACAATTTACTGTGCGTAGAAAAAGTCAGTTCCAAAGTGTTTCTTTAAAAGCAGGTTGATTAGGAATTTTACAGGAGACTGCCGTCAAATTATAATACACTATCGCTTAATTGGCGATCCTGCCCGGCTCGCGGCGCTTGTTTACTGTTCCTCAATATCCGAATATACAAATATATATACCACATATGAAATGCTGGAAAATGTATTATATATTTTGAGTGTAAGTCAACATCGTTGAATCAAAGCCAACCTCACCCGTACGTGGTGCACGCTGCCGACTCGCTACTAGTTGCTACGTTGGCCGCGGGGTGGCGGCGCGCGAGCTATAATGCATGTTTTTTTTATACCACTAAAATGGCAATCAAACATACGGCCCGCGTGATGGAAAGCAGTTACTACTATATATATAGATAGTAAGCATGTTGCAAGCGTTAAAATGGCTACGGTAACCGATTCACATCAGGCAGGCTGTTGACTGCCACCCGACGCAATAAAAAATGTTTAATATTTGGTAACCGTAGAAATAAGATGTGATGGTAACCCTACACAAGTGATGTCTTCGAGTCTGTGGCCACTCGTGGAGTTTATGGTCGATATCTAAGACTGCTCATTGAATATGCATTGAAGTTGCGAGGTCGGGGCCTGTCTTATCATCTTTGTTGCCGAGACCTCTGCACCCTGGACTTTGGCCTGGCGCCTTGATAGTCAAGTCCTTTGTCACCTAAGATGTTTTTACCTATATATGCCTGTGTTATTCACTCAGTCCCGCGCCACCCCAAACCGTCACAAGCTGACTACTACTATAACATGTTCCGGCGGTTGATGAGTGAAATCCCAAACATAATCACATGATGTGTGTTCACGTGTATACAGTAGGTACACAGAGCCTTAAGTTAATATAAATATTTACTATATTATAAATATAACTTATTGCTATGTCAACAACATTCGTCAATGTTGCTGCGAATCGGACATAGAAATGGGATCGAGTAGAATCAAGAGTTGAAATGAAACTCACTTACTGCCAGACATAATCCCCGACGTCTGTGGGATATGGGATACATAATGAGAGAAACAATTATCATAACAAGTCATTTAGTTATTCGCGGTCACGCGCCCGTTCATTACCACGATACTGCCTCTCATCGAGACCATCATAATGTGTCCGTCTATTTGTGCGGCCCTCGAAATTTGTCGTTCATGATCAATTCCGTTATTTATACCTTGCAGTGTTGTAATGTTTGAAAAAATGTCATAGTAACATATCATAAGAAACTAATTTGTCTAAGATGCTACTTTCCCCATTGGTATCCTTTAAGAAATATAAATTTAGTTATTTATCTATTGCCTATGTTTCATCCAAATTTGTTCATCCTTTTACGCATAAAAACGTAACAGACATTCATTCATCTATCCCAAACTTCGCGCAGGTATCTAAACGCAATTTTTCGTTTATAATATTAGTGGGATTCAAACTATACTCGTATAGGCGTCAATTTTATAAATATGAAAGTGAACAAAAATCCAAGGAATAAATAGTTTTGATATTTTTAATAAATCCAGGCCCTTGTTTCCAGAATCCATTTAAATCAGCTCTCAGCGACCCAGAGCCCCGCGTCGGTGTATGTGCACATCACACGCGCGCATTAAGTATTCTCCTTCAAGATTCCCGAAATCAGTAAAAGAGCAGCGTTTGGAGTTGTTTAAAATTCTGGGATCAGCCGCGCGCAATCCTGGAACATTTCTTTTTATGGGGGTCACTCGGGTAAATAACGCGTCTTCATTTTGGGGTGAGATTCGTCTGCATTCGCCGCACGTACTCCCCGCCCCCGCCCCGCCCCCGCCTCGTCCGCGACCCCGGGACGTACTGGACACTTTGAATGTAATAATGCCCTTTAATTTACTTTCACTGCTCGTGTACACGTGAGGACATTAAATGCGAGGCGCCGGCGGCGGCCGGTCGTTTGATTTTATTTTTAATGTAAAATAAACACATATTGTCTACCTATAGCAGATTGTCTTTGAATTTACTTTAGAGAATGACAACAATAGAATTTGACCGTCATTCGCAACGGAGATGGCTATGTGCTAGTGATCTTGTCTTGCATCTTTATAAAAGCTTGATGAATTAAAAGAGTGGATTGTATATTTATGTCGAATGAATTAATACTAAATATTAATAATCTGCCAAGTGAGCGATGGCAGATGGGAGAGGAGAGTCCTAAAGTGGAGGTCACGTATGGGGCGACGAAGTTTTGGGCGCTCCCTCTCTAGATGGACCGACGACTTAAAAAAGTGGCTGAAAGCATATAGTCGCATATAGTCGAAAGCATTGGGAAAGGCCTATATCATAGTAAAAATATTATGCCTATATCCAGCAGTGCGTAGATACAGGCTGATAATGAAATATGAATAAAATAATATTAGGTATTATGTGGAGTGTGGAGCTGACCTAAGTATAATTTATACCAAACTAGCGGCCCGACCACGCTTCGCTGTGGCTCAATCTTTTAGTTTCCATCCATTTCCTTAGAGATGGCGCTGTATGTGAAAAAAGATTTTCCCGCTTTTCTTTTCAAATTTTTCCAGAATTTTCTTTGCTATAAACCTCACGGAGCCCGAGACCTTTCCAACGAAAGCAAAACCGTGGAAATCGGTTCGTGCGTTCTGGAGTTATAGCGTCAGGAAGGAAAACCCGACTTATTTTTATATAGTAGATAGAAACAGAAAAAATTACCAATTTTATTTGCATATGAACGTAGTGCAGCAGCAAAAACAATTTTATATTGCCAAGTTCTTTAGTTAAGTCGCATTTGAATTGTATGGATTTAGTCATTTTTGAAACGCAAATAAAGTTATTAATTTGTCCGCCGTTACATATAGGCACTGTAAAATAAGGATTTTTATAATATATATAGGCGTAACTCTATACAACCAGTCTAATGTTAAGCCGGTACCATAGCTTATGCGTATTTACAATACATATAATACTTATGAGTTTGTAGCCTTTAAACTCTTGCAGCATCCATACTTATGAGTACACCGCAAAACATGGCGCATCGATATCTTCGCGGTTACTTACAGAATATACTCGTACAATCTTGACATTTTGTTATAGTCTGGTATAGCGCGGCTAAATTGAGACTGTCGCAAACGATAACCGCAGATTGCGATTGAGAACCGTCATTATCCCCGGGTTATATACTCGTACCATCTAAAGAGCAGCAATTGTAGTTGGCGAGTGATCAGGACTTGTGGTTAGTCTTTGTATCATCATGCGCCACACAGTCATGTTGTTAACATTGCAATGTTATACTTATTGTCAGTCATAGCTAGGGTTGCCACATAGAAACTTATTAAATCCGGGACAATTCTAGGACAACGGTGTCGGCTCATGGTCATAGTAAAAAGTATCTTGTTTTTATTTATATTTTCAAAGGATTTATATTTGTATTTGAAAAGGAAAATACCATTTATTTTAAAATACTTACTTTTACTTGATAGGTATCTACATACTTAGTAGGTAATTAATGCCAGTTATAAATTTTAAAGTTAAAAACTAGTAGGTTTTCTGAATCCGGGACAATAAGGTCTAATTACTGGACACGGGACAAGATGCAAAATTCCGGGACAATCCCGGATTTCCCGGCCATCTGGCAAGCCTAGTCATAGCCCATTGCATGTTACACAACAAAAAATTACTGCGTAATATGCCAACCGGATTTCTAAAGGCCTAAATACGTTATATTGTAAACGTTTGTATTCTTCGGTAACCGCTTTACATTAGGCGGGCTTATGCTTCTGCGTATGCTATTCTGTTAACCGACGTAGTATAACGGGATGGGTCCACCACGTTCCAATCATTGTATCTCCTGTATTGTCAGAATTACCAGCGGCGACCACCAAAAAAGGCAATGAACAATGAAGTCCACTGCAGTCTCGGGCGTAATACTACGTTTGCCTTAGAACTCACAGCAAATTTATGTAGAATAAATAGCCATACTGAACAGAAATACGTACTGTTGTTCATCACAAACGCGTGAATTGTTGACGTGGAAGAAAAAATATATAATGGACTAAAACTAGTTCCACCAACACCCTCACCCGTTCCAGCCGACGTGACCAGTTGTCCAGAGTTTACTTTTTGCGGCGGCGACGACAAAACCTCCTCATTCTGATTCCCGCGACGTCGGCCGTTTCGTCGTCGACCTCCGCCCGCATTCACGAGAGTTCCTTCACCCTTCAAATTGTTCAGATGGGCTAATTTCGAGGCTTGCGTTCTTCAAGAATTTTCTCTGAATTTGCTATCGAGAAGCTTGATGGAGTTGTGTTTGTCACCCTCAAACGTAAAATAATGTGGACCGTAACCTGAGTGAGTGGGTATACCTCGAGCTATCTGGGCTTTATTCATGAGGCGCGTGAAGCCGTCGGTACCAGTTTTGTCATCAGGTGATAATCGTAAAGCTAAATCAGCGGCTTGATAACACTCACCCACCGCGCAACTGGCATAAATTAGCTTGACCAACTTTGCTTTTAATCCCTTGTTTAAAATGGAAAACTGCATCCCAGCGATGAGTATACTTTGATGACCATTTGAAAAGACTTTTAAATTGCTAATGAATCAAAGTCAAAAATCGTGCTTTTGTCAGTCTCAGCACAATTTAATTTCTACAAAAGAATAACGGCGCAGCTTACAGACGCTGCGACACCGTATCTGTGAAGTCATAAATCAGAAAAACTTTTTCATACTTTAGATCTATGCACTGGATTTTAAAAAAATAAAAGAATCGAAGTTATCGACACAGATCTTAAAGCCAGCGAGCTGAAACGGCCATAGGCAACTATCGAATTAGAAACAGAAGATGGGAGAGGGCAATCCTGAAGTCGAGGCCGTATATGAAACAATGAAACATTGGATATCCATGGGTGATTGGGTAATTAGACCGATAACTTTAAAAGATCAGCGGGAAGTGGGTGGATTGGATACGGAAAGTGGACAATGTGGATACGAAGAATATATTAGGGAAGGTTGTACGTATAGCAGAGCAGAGCAAGGACACAGGCCGATGATAGCTTAGGTTCTTCGAGATGCTTCTCTAATATTCAGTCGAATCAATCCACATAAACTTCACTGCACGATATCTCGATTGACTGGTAGCAGGCGCACTCTTACCCTTGAGTATTTTCGCTACAAATAATTCGGGTCGACAATCTCGACACGAAGACTAATGGATCGCATTCAAACCGATTATATATCACCGCGTTCCCTAACGAATTCATCGCTCACGAGCTCTTTTACTTATTTTCTCAAACCTTTATTTTTGGCGGGCGATACTAACGTCAAATGTATGGCCCATCTCTCTGGAAACAGATGAACTCGAAGAATATTGCAATAAATTACGAGTGGCGGCAGAAAACAACGACGCCTACTTTTACGATTGAATTTCTGAAAACATTTCGGTCATAAAGTGCGACGGGCGCGCGGCGTTTTGAGCACTGATATATGTCTTTTGTACGCATGTCTGTCTGCGGAGATAAAACAATGATCCCTTTATTGTTATAATGGCGCGGTGTAAATCAGCACTGCGGACGCGCGATACGATGGCCGGCAGTCGACACTCGACATGAATACTCACCCGGGCCGGGAAGTATGCGTTTTATGTGAGACATCGTCTCAACGCTACGAATTGTTGGATCGCATCATACAATATGTCACATACATTTCTAGGTCACGAAGGCACACGCCTAACTATCTATACACACATCTCGTTATGCATGTTTAACATACTGTACGGGCTGTTGTAGTTAAGGAGTCTTAAACTGAGGCAGAGAAGACACTATACTCCACAAAAGCGGAACAGCGTATAGTCTAAACGTTTTCAATTATAAAAATATTAAATGCAACTATATATGCATTTACAAAACGTTTAGACTATACGCTGTGCCGGTTAGTTCATTTTTTATAAATCGAGTTTCGCTTTTGTAGAATGTATGTTCTGCCTTTTTCGGACCGGTTCGGATTAGTATGCGTGTGAGTGACGGTTGATGCAGTTTCTACTTTCTGCCTTCCCGGTTTCAATTTTGTTCTTAAAAACATAATTTGGTTGATATGCCTAACGAGGCGTTAATATACCTACCAGCTATAAGTTTAGTATATGTTACTTTAAGGCGCGACAGCGAATAGGCATACTGTACAGAAGATTTACGTCCGTACTGTGCCACACGGGCTCCGGCCTGCTCCGATCATATGGCATACACATTAAAGCGCATCGCACACATTGCACCGCGCAATAAAAACGCGTGGCGCGCGTCTGGCCGGCCGCCAATGCGCGCGCACGGTCAGTGTCAGACGAGTCATTCCTGGATATTTTCATGCAGTTGTTATCTTACTAATCCAGTTTCACTTGTGCCTCACGCAGATGTACAAATGTTACTTATCTGCTCTAAGTACACTATCTTTGGTAGCATTTTTAAAATTATATTGTCTACAATTTTTAACTGTGATGGCAGTAATATATCAAATGGGTCATATTAAACAGTAATAGGTATCCCACATAGACTTTCGTCATACGCGGAAGTAATTTTCTTATTGCTACATTTTTAATAAGTTTTAGTAGCTGAGCTCAGTCGCAAAAACCCAAAAAAAGAGTTTACAAACACAACTAAATATATACCTGAATCGAAAAGAAAGATAATTCAAAAAGAACACTTGAACGAACCCGGAATGGATAATTTCATTTTAATAATGGTTTAAATAAATGCAACTTCAGAATGATAATGGGGAAATAAACTCCCGGAAGAGAATACTAGAGGAGACAGGGGGCAGGGCGATAACACCCGGTCTATTGCTTTATAATAAAGCTAGCAGTAAGTTAGTCTTAACAAACGGCCGATTGGAATGCTGAGTTGTCCGCTGTCTGATAGTTTTGAAAACGATCAAATAAGCAGCCTTCTAACCATCAAGCTTTCAATGTCATCAAGTGGTTGCAATCAACCACAAAGGTAGGAAAAACACAATTTTACGATTTCTAAATTTTCTGGTAAACTTTCTCATATCATAATTTAGTGATTTAACATTCTTTCTAACTCACCCCTTATAAACAAAATACGAGTGTGTAATCACTTTTGCATTGCCGAGTACATTGGTTAACTAATATATAATATTGCGAAAAACGCATTACTAGTATAACATGCGCACAAAACGTTTCTCATGATTGACGTTGCTTGTTCTTATTAGTTTCCAATTCACATTTCATCTGAACTCGCGTAAAACCGATCATTAGTATGAGCTTATGGTACTGTTTAATCGGTATATTTGTCACGGTGGTAGTGTAAACGTAAATAAGTGAAGCGGCAAATTGTCCATTTAAATGGTAGGAAAAGCTTTGGATTTGGTTGGTTTTTACATAACGGCTTGAGGTTCGATGCGACGTTCAGTACTTCCATCCTGCTGTGGTCTGATGACTCATGAATTACGAACTGATTGTGCACACTACGCTTTGGATGCGGTTTTGGATAATATAAAAGAGTACTCTGTGGACTGTACCAAGCTAACATACTCTATCAAGTTCGGTACTAGATATATATGACTACCAAATGACTGTTTTTATTAGATTGGTAAAAAAACAATACATTTGTAATAAATAGCTGTATTTTTGTTTTTGCAGAGTAAATGCATTAGGTTTTATGTTTATTCATAGGTCTTCAACAACATTATTTGATACGGAAAAGATATAATTTCCTCATAATGCGGCGCTTCTAAAAAGTAAATGGAGTTTATCTCGGCATTAGAGCCCAAGCGGCCCATTTACATGGCGGCGGCAAATCTCCCGAAATTTACGAAACAAGTCATGTTTCCACAATTTAGCATAAAACCTCACGTTTTCACGACATAAGCTGTCGTTATCTGCGGCGGCGCGCCATTTTTCTGGCTCAGTGTGCGTCGCGAAATATTGTCCGCTGCTTGCCGCATCGCCCCTCGCATTTGCATACATTTACATTGTAATCCTTGTTGTTTTCCGTTCTCGGCGTTTGGTGGGATTCGTATAGATTGGTGAGTTGTTCCGTTCGTACCCATCCTTGGGATGACTGTGGTAACTACTGTTCTTTCCTTACTTGTATGCAAAGGGGATTACAGTTTCTCTTCTACAGTCAAGCTACCAACATCATCTTGCTTCTTACTTTCCCAGAGCCTTGTTTGCTAATGAACGGGATGTACATACACCACGCAAGTTCAATTCAGTAACATTAATATTATACTTTCTTTAATGCCACGTTGGGTGCCAAAATCAAACAGGGTACCGTAGCCTCTAACTGCTTACAATACGAGGAAAGTGTCAGGTGCTAGCATTCGCTTGTAATGCAGCATGTCCCAACGATCAGAGGCTAAGTTTCTGCACCGTATGTCATGGTTTGTTGTTAGTAAGTGTTTCGTATTAGTCAAACAGTACTTGAAGCTATCTGAATGTAAAAACTCACATTCATTAATGTAACAGGGAATGTTCTTTGTTATTTATACTCCAGCATTTGTCTAGTGCAGCGACTTCCTCGGTCTCCTTCGAATGTGAATGATTGATGCGTTTCTCGGCAGCCGGGAGCATCTCTCCGTTTGTTGAATGAGCTGCGTTTCGGAATTAATTGTGTAATGTGGTAACTAACGAGTAGGTCGCCTCTCCCTCATTAATATAAAAAAAATATCTTACTATTCCATAGCTATGAAATTAAAAATACACAAACGATTTTAACACAGGTTGAAATCTGATGGAACTTTGTCAACATTTTGTAGAAACAATAACCGACATGTTCATACACACAAATGTTTGTCTTGTGCGGGGATCGAACCTGCAAACTCGGAGTCAAAGTAGCATTTACTTGCCATTTGACCAGCGGGCTCGTCAAATTACAGCTTTATTATATTTTATTTTTTTGGACCTGGTCAGTCCATGGTCAGTATGTATATGAGCGTGAAGAGTAATTACCAGAAGAGCGTTTTTATCATTCCGTCAAGAGCCATGTTTGATACTATTAATATCCATCTGAGTATGACCCTTATAAAATTGAAATTGTTATTATTATTATTTCCATTTTAATTGACATAATTTGACATATTATTAATCTAATATGATTATAATATTTGCATGCCTAAATATTTCTGTGAAATATGATAGATCAAACTGCTAATGTTATTTGTACACCTGTATACTCACATTTTAGCAAATAAAGGATTCTACTTCTATTCTTCTACAAAAAGAGTACCGATAGAGTACCGATGAACAATTTGTTGCAATATTTTAGTAATTTTTATGTTTCAAGTTCCAAATAATTTGCATGGTAGCATATGTTGTGTTGTGTGCAATGTTACTCCGGGATTACACATCCAGCTGCGTGAGCCGGCGTCATCGCACGGCTTACCGGACGTCAGCCGGATCAGGCCGTCATCCGGCTCGGCGGCGCGTGCGGCAGCGTGCACAAACGGACTAGTAATATGTGCACATATTAGGAAATACGCCGCCCTAAATGTCACTATCAACATTTGAATTGTGGTAGTGTGATCAAACTGACAATAATTAGGGTGTATTAGTACCTAATCCCCATATTTGAGCCAAAGCTAACAGAACCTACACGTGGTGCATCTTGCTATTTAGTTAACAAAGTTTTGGCAAAAAGCGTACAGGGTAATAATAAACTGAATGGAGAGCTACCTCCTACTCACAGAAGACCGCAGTCAATTAATAATTTCCTACAAGCCTGTAGAGTAGCTGTGTAGCGAGGAAGTAGCGTCATCAGGAAAATCGGTGCACGATGGCAACGGGGACGGTCGTGAACAAGTGATATTTTATGTTGCAAGTATTTATAAGATGATCAAAGGCTTCACATCAGGTGGGTCGTATTCTTGTTTGGCAAAAAAACGTAATTGAATAACCGTAAACGGTTCCTGAAATATAAGAACGGAAATTAACGCGATCATGCATAAGGGTATTTACATACCTTTATTATTGCCTGACGTTTCGACCAGGTCGCACCGGCCGTGGTCACAGCCTGTGAACGCGAAAGTTTAAAAGTTATCGTAAACGATTCAGTTTTACGCACAAGAGTGAGGTCGAGAATGGCAACAGTAGTATCATCATCATGTCATCTCGTAAGATTGAGACGTGGAACTCTGAGATGTGGATATGTAGAAAAAAGACGGTTGCTAGACTTTTATATAGACTTGTAACCTTAATATATACAACAGTATATAGATAACAGTCTATATTAAGGCACTGCACTAATACGAGAGTGCAATTTCTATGAATTGAGCTGGTCCACGGACCGTGATTTATTGTATTAAATATTTTGTTTTTGATAAATTAAAATTGGAACAAGACCACAACCACAAAGAAGAAAGTGAAGAAGTACAAGACCACGGGGCCGATCCCCCATGCGTTGGACCGATCAGGTGAAGGCGGCAGAGGGCGCACTGGTACTTGAATGTACTCGATTGACGACCAGAGGTGGCGAGACGTCGTCGTGAGGCGAGCTGCTGCCTCAGCATGATAACCACGACCACTCTGGCAAGAGTGAAGCGACAAAGAAGAAGAAAAATGGAACAGAAAAATAATTATTAGATTTTTTTATTCATATAATAAAGTCTGTATTTACTGTCAGCAACAAACTACGGAGCCTTCTACAAGTATATACCGGACTGAGCTCCGTCCGCTGCGTGCCAAGAGTCGCACTGATTATTCATGGCAGGTCGGCGCGTGAATTTCACATGTAGATATATTGGCCGCGCTGGCAGTCTTCGTAACACGTCCTAATCCGGCACCGGATTACCTCGGACGGTATCGCTCAATTTGTCTACACGAAACCTCGTCAAATACAATTGATCTTTGTTTTAAACTAAGTTTAGTACAAAGAGATAAAAAATATAATAACTTTATTACAGGGTATTTTTGTTTATGCTTAAATATAAAGATTGTTTCTTTGTGAACGATAATCCTAGAACACACTGTCTCGTGATTTTGTTCAATGTTTTTAGCCAATCATGTTATAAATACTATAGATATGGCCCACTACTATAGATAAATAAATAATAATAAATAAATAAATATTGTCGGACAAATTACACAGTGCCATCTAGTAGTCCCAAAGTAAGCGAAGCTTGTGTTATGGGTGCTAGACAACTGATAAACATACGTAAATACATTTTTTTTTTGTAAATACATACTTATGATAGATAGAAAACACCCAGACTAAGACAAACAGACATGTTCATGCACACAAATGTTTGTCCTATGTGGGAATCGAACCCACGAGCGTTGGTGTCGAAGCCGCCTCATTGACCGCTACGCCACCGAGCTCATCAATACCCAAACAATAGTATAATAGTCCAACTTACAGTATGGCCTCTCCCTGCCGCTCTCACAAGGCGACCTCAGCTCCTCTCTGAGTCGAATATGAAACCGATCACAAGGACTGCCACGCAGCGCCGCGTATTACGAAAGTTCGTTCGTAGTATATAATTTATTCCCAAAGTAACTTTTAAATGGAAAAAAATATTTATTTCATAATACCTATATATTCATTACAAATAAAAAAACAAATAATAATATTTGTATTTTTTATTACAAAATTAGAACAAAGATTTTTACATAATTGTATCGCTGAATCAACAGTTCGACGTTTTTTGAATTGATATTTATTCCACATTTACAACCACCACAATAGATTGTATGAAGCCCAATTACACACATTTTATATTGTCGTCAGTAAAGGTAGTAGTATATCTAATGTAGTAACATCTCACATGAGGTGAACTTCATAACTATATTAACAGAGTTTGCGCAGCGCAGCTAGCGCTAATCCGTCGGCCGGATTAGCGCCGGACGGCCGCTCAATTTGTCACACGCCGTCACGCCGACCGGACAGGTGGTTAGTATGCGTCGCGCCGCCGGCGAGTGATCGCGTCACGATGATGAGGCTACTTCATGTCATAAATCACTTTCACCTTTCACACGAGGACATGCGACCCCGCACGTTCTGGAATATTTACTCGGATGATGTTTGATGAAAAAATCTTTTATTTATTTGTTAGCATACACGACCGATTTTTTTTTTTATATGTGAGGGGGCAAACGAGCATGTGGGTCACCTGATGGAAAGCAATCACCACCGCCCATGGAGACCAGCAACACCAAAGGATCGCCGATCCGTTGCCAGCCTTTTAAGGGAATTAAATACTCTATTCTTGAAGGCTCCAATCAATAAATTACAATCGACATGTGTACAGCATATTATTAGTACAGAGCTAGATTATAACATTTATAAGCCAAAATTATGTATGCCTAGCAGATTTTTAATTATTAGAATTAATAGCGCGCGCTGCTCATATGGAACTGCAATAAAAAATATGTTAATTAAAATAAAAATACAAGTAAGGAAAAGATGAAATTACGAAAAAGAATGAAAGAATCACAAATACTATCCTCTCTCGTCCGGTAGTAGTGGATCCTCAGTTGGCTCCGAAATTAACCATTTTTTTTTTTTACTACGTCGGGTGGCAGACAAGCATACGGCCCGCCTGATGTGAAGCGGTTACCGCAGCCATATTAACGCTCGCAACATTAAAAATATCGCTCGCGCGCCGCCACCCCTACTGCCAATGCAGCATCTCCTTCCTTTCTGGTGACCTCACTCACTCGCAGGAACACAACAGTCCTCAAGGGAATTGTTATTTGGCTGCGGTTTTCTTTGAGGTGGAGGTACATTCCCCAGTCGGGTAGCTTACAATTACGCTCCCTCCTACCTCTCTTTTCGCCAGAGCATCGTTTGTCAGTCAGCAGGGTGCACCGCGTGCAGGTGAAGTTGGCTTTGGTTCGCACATGTTGATGAACCACATACACCCTAAAAATTTATAATATTTATATTTTACTTTACAGTTTACTGTCAAAGGAAATACCTATATTCATTCACATACGCATCTCGATACGTATCGATAAATAATATAGAAATAGAAGATTGTGTACAGGAACCGGCCATCTGTGGGGTTGCAGAAGCTCACTGTCTTTGGTCACTTAATGATCTAGAAAAGATGGAAGAAGATCGTAAAGTGAAGAAAGCGTACTTCAGGCAAAGTAATCGGACGCTTTACATACTTTGCTTTAGGCGATCGATTGGACGTTACCGGGTTGATCGTCCAAGGTATCTCTGAAATGACAAAGTGAAAGATGACCAGCGCGAGCTTCAAATCACATAATATATAAATTATACAATCTATTTATAGATTTATGTTGCAGCATGTAGTAGCAATCGACAGCCGTGAAATCATGCTGGCAACGGCAAAAAAGGTTGTAATGGATCGATCAGTCAAACTATGCGTTGGACAAGGCACAAAGGGTTTTAATCACATTTTTGGCACAACTATTCTATTATGTGGGACAGCGAAATGTCTCGTAAAATGCTTGCATTTTAGATTTCACTTCAATTTTATTCAGTTTAACGATGCGTGGCTAACTGCCGTCCGATCGGATATCGTGTTGGATGTGACGTCACGCCCGGACGCCGACTGTGACGTCACATTGTGCGACATAGTATTCTAACTAGTTAATTTTAAAATGTTGAATCAAAAGAGAGAGTCAGGTTTAGACTAGGCAGCTGAAAGTTTTCAGTCAATGCTGTCGCGTATTTTTATATCAAAATTCTTATATACAATTATGGTAAACTCCTTAAACCAGTTTGCTCGTTTTGTCAATTATGTGGGCTACCGACTAACAATTATGTGGGCTACCGGTAAGTTCACCTTGCAAATTCTTGTTTAAAATTCTTAGGCTGTGGTAATTGAATGAAAGCCTCTAAGTTAGCGATGTAACGACTCGACTTTTTAAACCGATTCAAACCGATTTGAGCATAAACCGAGTTGAGTCGATTAGCGCATCTACTAAACCGATTTGGCCGAGTCGAAAGCAATGTAACGACTCGACTTTTTAAACCGATTCAAACCGATTTGAACATAAACCGAGTTGCGTCGATTAGCGCGTCTACTAAACCGATTTGGCCGAGTCGAAAGCAATGTAACGACTCGACTTTTTAAACCGATTCAAACCGATTTGAACATAAACCGAGTTGCGTCGATTAGCGCGTCTACTAAACCGATTTGGCCGAGTCGAAAGCAATGTAACGACTCGACTTTTTAAACCGATTCAAACCGATTTGAGCATAAACCGAGTTGAGTCGATTAGCGCGTCTACTAAACCGATTTGGCCGAGTCGAAAGCAATGTAACGACTCGACTTTTTAAACCGATTCAAACCGATTTGAACATAAACCGAGTTGCGTCGATTAGCGCGTCTACTAAACCGATTTGGCCGAGTCGAAAGCAATGTAACGACTCGACTTTTTAAACCGATTCAAACCGATTTGAACATAAACCGAGTTGCGTCGATTAGCGCGTCTACTAAACCGATTTGGCCGAGTCGAAAGCAATGTAACGACTCGACTTTTTAAACCGATTCAAACCGATTTGAGCATAAACCGAGTTGAGTCGATTAGCGCGTCTACTAAACCGATTTGGCCGAGTCGAAAGCAATGTAACGACTCGACTTTTTAAACCGATTTGAACATAAACCGAGTTGCGTCGATTAGCGCGTCTACTAAACCGATTTGGCCGAGTCGAAAGCAATGTAACGACTCGACTTTTTAAACCGATTTGAGCATAAACCGAGTTGCGTCGATTAGCGCGTCAGCGCGTCTTGCGTCTACTAAACCGATTTGGCTGAGTCGAATTTACTTACGCATCTCGCTCGCGTCGCTCTGCGCGCATTCGCCCGTTTGGCCGTTTGACCGTTTGCTTGTTTGGCCGTTTGCCCGTTTGGCCGTTTGCCCGTTTGGCCGTTTGCCCGTTTGGCCGTTTGCCCGTTTGACCGTTTGGCTGTTTGCTCGTTTGGCCGTTTGCCCGTTTAGCTGTTTGCGCGTTTGCCCGTTTGGCCGTTTGCTCGTTGGCCGTTTGGCCGTTTGGTCATTTGCCCGTTTGGCCGTTTGCTCGTTTGGCCGTTTGCCCATTTGGCTGTTTGCGCGTTTGCCCGTTTGGCCGTTTGCCCGTTTGGCCGTTTGCTCGTTTGCCGTTTGGCCGTTTGCTCGTTTGGTCGTTTGCCCGTTTGGCCGTTTGCTCGTTTGGCCGTTTGGCTGTTTGCTAGTTTGCTCATTTGGCCAAACGGGCAAGTTTGGCCGTTTGGCTGTTTGCTCGTTTGCCCGTTTGCCCGTTTGGCCGTTTGACCGTTTGGCCGGTTGGCCGTTTGGCTGTTTGCTCGTTTGCCCGTTAGCCCGCTTGCTCGTTTGGCCGTTTGACCGTTTGGCCGGTTGGCCGTTTGGCAAACGAGCAAACAGCCAAACGGCCAAACGGGCAAACGGCCAAATGAGCAAACTAGCAAACAGCCAAACGGCCAAACGGGCAAACGACCAAACGAGCAAACGGCCAAACGGCAAACGAGCAAACGGCCAAACGGGCAAACGGCCAAACGGGCAAACGCGCAAACAGCCAAATGGGCAAACGGCCAAACGAGCAAACGAGCAAACGGCCAAACGGGCAAATGACCAAACGGCCAAACGGCCAACGAGCAAACGGCCAAACGGGCAAACGCGCAAACAGCCAAACGGCCAAACGGGCAAACGGTCAAACGGGCAAACGGCCAAACAAGCAAACGGTCAAACGGCCAAACGAGCAAACGGCCAAACGGGCGAATGCGCGCAGAGCGACGCGAGCGAGATGCGTAAGTAAGTTCGACTCAGCCAAATCGGTTTAGTAGACGCAAGACGCGCTGACGCGCTAATCGACGCAACTCGGTTTATGCTCAAATCGGTTTAAAAAGTCGAGTCGTTACATCGCTTTCGACTCGGCCAAATCGGTTTAGTAAAGGCGCTAATCGACGCAACTCGGTTTATGCTCAAATCGGTTTGAATCGGTTTAAAAAGTCGAGTAACGACTCGACTTTTTAATCGGTTTAAAAAGTCGAGCAACGACTCGACTTTTTAATCGGTTTACAAAGTCAAGTAACGACTCGACTTTTTAATCGGTTTAAAAAGTCGTGTAACGACTCGACTTTTTAATCGGTTCAAAAAGTCGAGTAACGACTCGACTTTTTAATCGGTTTAAACAGTCGAGTAACGACTCGACTTTTTAAACCGATCATCGCTATCAAACCGATTCAAATCGGTTCAAACCGATTCAAATCGCGATTTCGTCGATTCGGTTTGGAATCGACTTGCATGAATTGTCTAACCGATTCAACTCGGTTTGACAAAATTCCAGATCGTAACATCACTACTCTAAGTTATGTAAGTATCTTGAAAAAGCGAGTAGAGTAACGTGACAGAATACGCTCTAAACGGAATACGGCTATCGCCTCAATCCAAGGAGAATTGAAGCGACTCTCGTACTCCAGCAATGGGACGAATACGGATCGATGACGACACTTATCTATACGAATCAATGTAAACGTCGATTGTTGACTATCCCAAGCTAACCCGTCCAGTTCGTTCGTAAGTAGGAGTATATGTGCGTCAAATATGTGGCGACGGCGTCGTGTAATCACGCGTGCGGTCACCGACGCGACGTCGCGTCTGCCTGCGATCAAACGCGACGCGACGCGACCACCGCACCGCACGGTACACACCGGGCTAATGCGCGGTGCAAACAGACAGACGGGGCTGTGGGCTGTGTGACCAATCACAGTCCTAGTTTTGCACTGGTAGAACTCAGGGTTGCCAAATTGATCGATTTGTCACCGATTGGGCTACTTGAGGCCCCGTAACGGCGGCAAAAAATTTCAATTGGCGACTTGTCACCGATTGGGCTACTTCATATTCAAGATCAAGATTCAAACGACTTGAAACCTTGACACCTAGGGTTCTTCTAAGTTTGGGCGATTCAAATTTCAAATTCTCTGCGAATATCTGGCAATCCTTATTTGTTTTTGTTGTTTTTTGACGTGACAACGTCTTATAATTCGATGGAGCCGGCTGCACGCACGAAGAAACATGACTCATGCGGCGTTACCTCGCTCTGAGGCTTTAAAATTTTCTTTTGAAAAATGTAAACATTCCATCAGTATTTTCATAATGACGTTGTCACGTTCAACTATCGTCAGTAAACCGACTTTACAGACAACCGATTTTTTTTATACTACATCGGGTGGCAGCAAGCATACAGCCCGCCTGATGTGTAGCGGTTACTGTAGCCATATTAACGCTCGCAACATAAAATATCGCTCGCGCGCGTGAGGTGGCGGTACATTCCCTCTTTTCGCCAGAGCTTCGTTTGTCAGTTAGCCTCGCAGGTAAAGTTGGCTTTGGTTCAAAGATGTTGTTGAACCATTTATAACCCAATTTTTTTTTCAGTTTTTTTTTTCGCCTTCTTGAACAGTCATCGTCATGTTTCAGCCAATACGCAGAAAACCCTAATTATTATATACGCAAATATCGTCATGAATCACTTCGTCCGTTGCTGAAAACCGTATGACAATCCGTTTAATAGTTTATGAGTTAGGAGAACTCTTCAGAGAGACATACGTACTTTATTTATATGTGCAGTGATGATCATATTTGTAAAAAATATGTATCTATATAAAAAAAAATATAACCCTTACGATGTTCATTGAAATTATAACATGTAAAGGAAATTTTTTGGTTTGTTCTTAATTTGTGTTTATTTCGTTGCAGGTAAGACGCCGAGAATGCTTTAGGCACAGTCTTCAGGTACACCAGTCGCTGTTACTGGTGAGTGATCATAAACGGCCCCATCCATGTTCATGAAAAAAAAACATCACAATCCATTGAATCCTTTCGACACATTTTATCACGAAAAAACATCTTAGTTCCCTACGCGGTTGATACTTTATGACTTTCTCCCTACTGGATTGTCACTCAGGCATCTAAACTAATCTAAACGATATATTTTCGATATTTCACTTATCCTTAGTCGTGCCTCATTTGTATTATTTTTAACTGTTGTCGTAGAGACGAGTATTTACTTATTTTACAGCAGCCAGCACAAACAAGGTCTCATCCAGTTTTTTCAATATCCCTTAGACATTTCCTTATTCAGTGAGTCGCGATAAGCAGCTGCAGAAATAGTAGCGTGGACTGCTTTTTGTTCGTGTGCCGAGTGGCGCGGTGGCTCGGCCATTTATCACCGGCCCGGCGGCCGGCGACGGCTCATACGTTCCTGTCCGCCTCTTTCAATCTCCATATCTTAACTCACAATATATTAACAGATTTAGGATAACACACGCGATGACAAAAAAGTTATAACTCAAAAAGTTAATTTGAAATTTATCATTTCATTAATTAAACCGTTTCCTAGATAATTTAATAAATTTCCGGTTATACCGGATATCACATATTTCCTGTGTATGACATAGTCTATTATTCAAGTTACAAACTCGAATAAAACTCCTCGCAATAGAGATGTAGACAGCTTAATCACCTTATGTTGAATAAAAAATACTGAAATGGAACATATGACACCACTGTTTCCCGTGCTCTGTTGAAGTATTTTATAATAATAATTCGTACCAGTATTAAATATCTAACCGAGATGTTGTTCAAAGATGTTTTGTGTTACTTATTTTTATAGATTTAATACCATAATTTACATTTTATAAAGTCCAACATGTTTTTGCAAATCAATTTCGTTTCAATATTTCAAAAACTGCCCATCGAATTTGTTGCCCAACGAATTTGAAAAATATATTTACATTTGCATCATACTCACCAAAGTTTATTAAAATTGGAGAACTGCCTCTAGAGTTCGCGACACAAACATTCAAAAACGTTTTTCACCTCAACTCGTTTTCGCGAACCGGCAGGCATAAGATAATACATTATAAATTGAGATTTTTTTAAAAATAAAACGACATGTACCTGGGTAAAGTTGTGCAGTGGTCGCGTGTGACGCGGCGGAGCGGGCGCCGGGCGGCTGCGGCACGTTGCAGTAATTGGCGCGTTATGTAGTTTAGAGTTGGTAATCTGCCGACGACTCGGCGCGGCTTTGCGCTATCATGCCCGTATAGGGGTGCCAGCCTGCCCAAATTTTATCTTTGGAAACGTCTTTCGTGAACACGATTCAAGTTGATTTGCAAATAAGCTTGCCGTCTACTTGGTCTAAATAAGAAGCGATACCCTTGGAACACAAAGAGTGTCATGTCACTCCCGCTGTTAAAGCAGCATATTTTTATTCCTGGCGACCTTACTTACGTAGTCGCAAAAGTTTGAAATCTCTTTTGGGAATTATAATTTGTGTGCGATCTTTTGCGAAATGCAGGTACTTCCTCAGTTGGGCTGCTGCTAATTAAATAATTTTAAGTGCTTTTCAAACTGGGGAAGGTGTAGTGTGGCAGGTTGATGATTGCCCCATGACTGTGCTATGAATAAATTGTAAAGAGAGCCACCCATCACGAGTTGCCGACCCAGTACAAAATCTTTACGCCCTCTTTGGACAACTCCATGCCATAGTCTCCAGAGAAAACCTTTACTGAAAATTAATTTCCGCAACCCGAGAACTCGCAATAGAAATCTTTTGTTGCAAATTGCTAAAGCGAAATATACTTTTCCTGTACTTCGTATGAATTATTATGTTATTTACAAATAATTACATTCGGTATTCACTGTTCCACCCCTAGTAGTGTCGATGTGCGCTGCAAATTGTGCCGCCCCGATGTAACCCGGTTAGCGTTCACCAGACATGCCCCCTGATTATCGAATCATTAGTAGGGCATGTAATATCGAAAAGTTTTCAATTCCGATACTGATTTCCGATATTACATCTCAATATCGGAATTCCGATATTAATATCGGAATTTCTCAAAGCGTTATAAATCCTCATAAAGTTGGGTTCGATGCAGTAAAAATAATATTTTAATTTGATTTAAAACGGCTACGTTTGATTATAAATTTTTTTCGTAATCAGCGACCCGATAAACCATAAAAACCCATGACGATTTTCAGACTTTTTCACCCCATGTACACATTTCAACCCCATAGCACCCCAATAGGGGATGATGGTTAGGTTAGCCACGTAAAATTTCAAAATCGTTGTTGTTTTCGTAGTCAGCGACCCGATAAACCATAAAAACAATACCCATGACGTTTTCAGACATTTTGGCCCCCTTGTTACCCTGTTAGGGGTTGAATTTTGAAAAATCCTGAAATACGTGTTTACTCATTTATCTATAGAAGTACTCGTGTAAAGTTTCGGATAAAATAGTCCAACTAATCTTGTTTCCCCAGACAAACTTTGGATCCCCGTTTCACCCCCTTAGGGGATGAACTTTGAAAAATCATTTCTTAGTGTACCCCTAGACGTCATAAGGAACCTACTTGCCAGATTTGGAATCTCTAGACACAGCGGTTTGGGCTGTGCGTTGATATATCAGTCAGTCAGTCAGGACTTTGAATTTATATAGATAACCGGCCGACGAAAAACACGCTCACTTTCAACACTGGTCGGCAAAACTCATGTAAGGTAAGTGTAGGCCTGCGTTAGATAAACTCCTCTTTCACCTCTGTTCTCGTATATTACTTTTTTAGTCATTACAAATCCCAAAAGATCAAATTTGTGTGACGAAGATACGATTCACTTCTTTTCTTTGCACTTTTCCAGTTCCTTCTCAAGTTCTTGTTGCAGGGTTAACTTACTCGTTCTAGCGAGACGAGCTAAGGGTTCATTATCTTTATCGGAAGATAATAAAGCAGTTGTCGTAGATTCCATCTCTGTTTCTGTGACGGCGATAGTGCTAGTTGGATTTTCTTTATATCTAAGGCGTTTCAACATGTTTACAACAACTTCCCATATTGGCTCACTTGTAGGTTTCGGAAATTTATCATCTTTGCTGCGCTGTTGCTTGTGGCGCGCTTATTAACTTTATTTAAAAACAAAAAAAAACTAAATTTGTCTGACTTCGATATTACGATATTGGGTCACTCAGTATCGGAATTTATAATATCGGAAATCGGTTCCGAGATTCCGATATTACGATATTCCGAGATTCCGAGATTCATGCCCTAATCATTAGCAAATGAGTGCCAGCCGTACGTGTTCATGGGATCGATTCCCAATGTATCCTGGGATCGAGCGAAATTTTATGAACTACCAGTGGTGCATAAAATATTAGCTATTAGCAGTCAGCATTAGCGATGAGAAGTTGCAGCATGTCTCATTGTAAAGTATTTATTGATACTAACTTGTATAAAGTATATATTGATTTATTTTATTGCAATGAAACTAGCTGACTCGGAGATACCACCGTGTCCAATTGTATATCAAATTTCCAAATTTTTCAATTTTCTATGCAATCTACTTCTTTTTTCTGTATTTTTTTTCTTTCCCTAAAAGCCTTGTACGGACTATTACATGAAGAACATTAAAAATAACTGAGGGTACAGATAGCATTACCACCACTGTAGGAGCTACTATACTCTTTGGAATAAAATTATTACGGATTATTTTCAAATGTAACTTCTGCCTGAGACTATGCCTGCGTGAACATTAGCGTATTAAAAATATAGCTACTAAATAATAATCTAAAATATTCAAATTTGAACGTCACGTCGCAAACTGTAGCTGTTACAATATCAGTGTAACAAACTGGAACACTGTCCCACTGTTACGATATTTTGAAATGAACCGCCTGTTGTCAGAGAGCTGGCTTTATAACGTTGCACTGGAACGTTTTATGGTTATTAGAAATTTATACAACTCTAACTCTAGTTTGCTAGTCGTTTTCATTACATTAAAGTTGCCTCGCGAGTCTCTTTTTGTGTCCACAATTTAGTTTAAGATAGTTCGTGGGAAGTTACACTACACTGACATGGAATAGTATACCTTCAGTTTTATGCTAAATCCCTTTCTTACTTTCAGTGTTGGCAATCCATTCTAATAAATTAAATAAATAAATATTTTTGTACAAATTACACAGTTCCATCTACTAAGTACCTACTACTAGTACTAAACTACTGATAGCTTGTACTAAAGGTCCTAGATAACTGATATATGTATGATATATAACAGTTATAAACGTTCAGACCAAGACATACAAATATGCCACGCATACAAATGTTTGTCTTGTACGGGGATCCAACCCGCTACCTCGGAGTCAAAGTGACCATTGCTAAGCCATTCGACCACCGGGCTCGTGATCCGAAGATTATTGTGAATAATCTAACTGTAAGCACCCTCATTACTACTCACAGAAAAAAATTCTATTGCAAAAAAATATTATTACATTACATAAAATTCCTCCATCAATTTACTCGATATATTTGCACATGAGTCGATCTCTATAAAAAATATATCAATTTAATATTTCTCTGTAGGTCTCAGCGCACGTACTCCAAGTTCGGAAATACCCACGAAAGTTTATATTCCAATATTACCTTTCAAAACAAAGTGCGTTCGATTTCACTTGATATCGTGTATCGAGTAGCGCAGGGTTAACTAGCGACGAGGCGGCTCGTAACGTAATTACTCAAGATATATTTAACTAACATTCCATTCGTCACGCTATCGGTAACAGCACCTCACGTATCGTATCAGATATCATATCATATTATTAGTATTAGTTTGATATTATATGTGTATTCTGTGAAATACACTTTATCCATAATATTTATGGTGATATGATTTCTCTTGTACCACACTGATAAATGAAATACTGTTTTATGTCTTTCATTGACTACGATGTATTCTACATTCTCCTATCCTACTAATATCATGAACATGAAAGTTTGTGAAGACGTATGTGTAGGTGTATGTTTGTTGCACTTCGACAGGGCAACGGTTGAATGGATTTGGATGAGATTTGGAATACATATGGGATATGTTCTGGATTAATATATAGGTTACTTATAGGTTGTACCTATTCATGTGCTGTATTCACATTGGGCGAAGCAGCATGTAGAAGCTACTATGATATAAAACTACGATATGTCGGCATCAAACCATAATCATCTCACTGTTGGGATACGGGTCCCCCCTCAATCGAAGGGGTTTAGAGCATACTCCACCACGTGGCTCAACTGCGGGTTGGTGGTCAACTACGATATGATAATTATAAGAAAAAATGACTTTTTAGAAGTTCAAAGTAATATTTATATTCTTTTACAGAAAATAACTACATGACTGTTATAATGATATTTGTATTCAAAATACAGTTATTTTATTAAGATCTTGGTTGTTAAATATCATATTGAAATTAGCGGACCACCCACGCTTCGCTGTTGCTCAATCTTTCCGTTCCCATCTTATTTCTGTTCCAGTAGATTTGCCATACAAACCTTATCCTGACAATTTCGTCAAAGTTTTGCTAATATATAAATATTCTGCCGTTCTGGATGGAGACAAATCCAACAAGTCAAATATCTTAAAAACCTATCCTGCTATTCTAGAGTTATAAACTATGTATCTAACCCGACTTTGTAGTATATAAATACATACAGATAACGCATGATATAATAACTTTAACGAGAGCAGATCATCGTGTAGGTGATGCAGATTTTTACAAGCTTTAATAAAAAGTCAGGGCGCCTGTGAATGATTGGAGCGATTACTTATAACGTCTCCCAGAGCAGATCTATGTAGTTAGCATCGACCGCGGGTGGCCTATTAAGGCTGCCTATAAATGTTATCACAGATTGGCCATTCCCAGCGATTATGAATATACAAGTAGTGCGGCGCGTAACGATCGCCTGTTAGGCGCGGGTTATATACGGCGGAATAAACGTCGCCTGCTTCTATTTTTTGAGCCCGCCCTAATGACAAACAGAATTATGTACTTTTTGACGAGCTCGGTGGTCAAATGGTTAGCAATGGCCACTTTGACTCCGAAGTCGCGGGTTCGATTCTCGCACAAGACAAACGTTTGTGTGCATGAACATGTCTGTTTGTCTTGGTGTTTAAGTACTTATTTACAACAAGTTAAGTTAATTAAAAAAATCAAAAACCCGACTGCACCTACAACAGATTTATTAATCACGCGCAACAATAATATAATTCCACACAAGCAAAGCCGCAGGCAAAAACTAATATATCAAATATATACTTGAAATCAGGTCATCGAGACCTTTATTTTGATACCCATATCGATATATTTAGAAGAAAAAAATATTACTGCAACGACAATTTTGCGGCTCACAGCCGCCATATTGTTTTTTTTTTATATTTGATGTAGCCTACGTCACTCTCACAGCAAATACGAATCTAACGACACCTCTCAAGCTAAAATCCATCCAGCCGTTCAGGCTCCAGGGCGTGCCAAACAATTGTACATACATACATACTCTCGAAAAACATAACCCTCCTTCTGTCGCAGTGGGTAAAAAAAAAAGTATTTAAGTACATTTATCAGTTGTCTAGTACCCATAACACAAGCTTTGCGCTTAATTTGAGACTAGATGACGCTGTGTAAATTGTCCAGAAATATTTTATTATTATTATCTAGCGGATATCTGTATTCTACCTGTTATTGTATAGCTTATAAATGATTGAAAAACTAAAGATAACAGTCGCGCTTTGGCCGCGGCCTTCTGAAAGCAGCCCTGTATTCCAGCAATTAGAACAAGTATCGACACGGTGCGTGCATCAGAGCACGTGAGTATAAAACCATGAGAGTACGTGTTTCTCGTTAGTTATAAGTCGCGGCTTACGTGCAATCTAAATCGGTGCACAATAAAATGAACGTCGCATCCATCATTGCCGCCGCCGGCCGCTGCACGCCGCTTCTCGGTAAGGAGTGTTTAGTCTACTGCTCCACAACAAAACATGCGCAGAAGGTTTGTCACTGCATATTAATTAGGAGAAGTAATGCGAGTGACTCATCGTCACGATTAGAACCAAAACCAACCTGAGCTGTCCCATTGCGAGGCACAGGAATCTTACAAGCACTCCGTCCACTTGGATCCACAGCCTCGATCCACATGTGGATTCACGGATACTTTTTAGGGTTCCGAACCTCAAAAGGAAAAACGGAACCCTTATAAGATCACTTTGTTGTCCGTCTGTCTGTCTGTCTGTCTGTCTGTCTGTCAAGAATTTCTATTTCGAGAATGCGTGGAGGTATCAAGCTGAAATTTGAACTGTATACTCAGGTCTACGGTCCCATGAAGTTAAAAAAAATCAAACTGCTAGGTTTACGTAGAAAAAAGCTACGGCCGTTTATTCAGCAAAAAACGCATATTTCGACACACTCAAGGGAATCAAAACCTATAGGGTACTTCCCGTTGACCTAGAACTATGAAATTTGGCAAGTAACATCGTTATAGACTACAAGTACAGGAATAAATCTCAAAACTATACATTTGTAAATAGATCTTAAAAAATAGGGGGTCTATATTTTTTATAGGGTGTCGAAATTTCACTAGTTCAAATGGGGTATCATATGAAAGGGCTTGATGTACACATTGCAAAATATATTTTATTTATTTTTTTCGACGCATTATTTCTTATTTATAATGAAAAATATCAAATTTAATAATGATACTACGTACCTACGGAACCCTCGGTGGGCGAGTCCGACTCGCACTTGTCCGGTTTTTTTCTCTTCTTGAATCCACCAGCAGCAAGCAGTACTTAGTTGCTGTTGTCCAGAACTGCAGAATTCTGTCACTTTAGCCCAGAACAAGAGATCTCTGCATGGTATAGCATAAGAGGTAAATAATAATATCATAAAAAATCAGTATCCTTGTAATCCACACAGCCTTCAACTTCGCTTAAGTCCCACTTTTTCGTTAGGGTAAATATTTTGAAATTCTTTTGCTCTTCAAGCTAGCCTGCTCTGGAATACTCTACCTGAATCTATTCGACAATCTCCCAACCAATTTGCCCGTGGTTATCTATTAGACAGTTTAGCAAAGCAGTAAGTAATCTTCATCAATCTCTGTATTTGATATATTTACTATGTGTGTGTGTATGTGTGTGTGCGGGTATATGTTTGGGTGTCTTGTGCATTTGTGTGTGCGTAGTGATATCATCAATACATATAATAAAATCGTAACTGGCCGCTGTCTGTACATTGAAGATATATAAGAAAAACTAATATAGGGGGGTTTTATGAACGCAATAGTACCCAAAACAATGATTTTTAGAATTTTTGTCTGTTTGTCTGTTTGTCCGTACGTTTGTGCACGCTAATCTCATAAACGGCTTAACCTATTTGAATACGGTTTTCACTAATGCGTTAAGGTTTGCTCAACTTAACATTTAGTGTTTGTTTCATTTCAATCGGTTCATAAATAAAAAAGTTATATCAATCTAAAGAATCACATATAAAATGGAACAAAATAACCAATCAGTTGAATTGACTGAAACTTTATGAAGGTATTATGTTATCAACGTTAAAGTAAATAATACAATGAGAGAGATGCTTAGAGGTCGTAGCGCTAACGCAAGTTAAGCAACCCCTGTCGTGGTTCCAACTAGGATAGGTGACCACAAATGACACAAAGAATATATAGGTGTTGATTCTATGGTTTTCTGAGACGTCAATTACGAAAATGACGTCGATATGAAAATATAACACAGTGGACACGAAATTATTTCAAAGGATTTTTTAAATTTTACCTCTAAGAGGGTGAAACGCAGGTCAAAAGTTTGTATAGGGCAACGAGATTAGTTGGACTATTTTATCCTAAACTTTACACGAGTACTTCTATAGATAAATGAGTAAACATGTATTACCCCAAATTTCACGCGAGCGAAGCCGCGGGCGAAAGCTAGTATAATATATGTTGTAAGTTGGGTAGTAATTTTAGTGTATAGTATTTTAATAACCTACATATATATATATATATGGTTGTACCATAAATTGAAAAAAACAGCAATACGTGATGTTCTGTACTCCTAATGGTTGCATGGTAGGGAATGCGTTTAGTATTAAGTCCATCTAATGTACCGAGATGTTATGGTCAATAAAGACATCAATAAATAAATAAATAATCCAATACATATATTAAGGAGCGCTTCTGCATGTAGCACGATAGAAGTGGGTTCTTTGGTTTACGCTGAACAGCTCGGCTTAATGCACTAAATCAAAACTGATTTATACCCTGATCAATACTTCGGAAATAGACTTTAGCGATCCGTACTACGGCTTGTACCAGTAGCGACACGGTCATGCCATTTTCTTCTTTAAAATGTAAACGTATAAGAAAATAACATTACTTTTTTTTTATAATATGTTAATTTCACTTTTGATCTTTTAACAGCACATCTTCGTGTTATGAAACCGTACTACTTTGTTCTCATGACCAACACAATGTTAATTCAAATTTAGCATATTTACATGGACTTTTTTAATGTTATATGAACGAACTTTAAATTGTCCACGATAGAGTGGATCTAAACAAAAAATATTAGAATTACAAAATATTAATGCAGTTTATATATCCTTGATTTGACTTAGCTATTAAAATACCTTATCCACATCGGGAACCTCAAAGTACGAGTTGAATGATGTGAATATTAGGACCCATCGATGCTTTCTTCGTAGAATTCTCCGTGAAACAGGACGTCAGTGGCCTGTTTAATATAAGAGGTGATGCGACCACACTTGGCGACATGCCGCGGTAATGCCGCAGCGTGTAACGTCTGTAATTGAATTACCATACGCTACATGACACATCACCAAGTAACAAATAAGGCGGTCCAATTCAGGTAACATAGGGTTTCAAACAAGTTTGTTGAAACCTTCAAATGTCTTTTTTGCAGGCGATGATGTCAAACCTAGTAATTTCCATATAATAAGAATCTTTTTGTTCAATATTCATAACTAAAACGTTATCACATTTCAGCTCACCTCATAGAAACGAGCTTTTAAAAATAATTCTTATCTTATAAAAATCCCAGCAACAATATTCGTATTACCGTCTCTACGGGCGGCGCGTGTGGGCGGCCTTATCTATTAGGGGGTAATCACACGTGCGCATACAAATTGATGCATTAAAGATGTGCGCCGCGATTACAATCTTAATAGCTTCTCGAATGAAGCTATATTGAAAATTTAACCTATAAGCGGACATGGATTGTTCAGGTGTCCGTCCGTCGGTGAGGCAACACGACTATGGCAGAGGCACGAGCTTCTTGATTACTGTTTATTTGTTCGCTATGATTTATTTGACGTCGGAAGCTACTAGAGGGCCAATAACTTTAAGATGTTGTCATGTTATTTTGTAAATATTACTATTGGAAATCACTTATGTCGTAACGTATTCCCTAGAGGTTTGTAAATATAATATAGTTAGTTTCATTATTATACGGTTATAAATATAAAATGTACTTTTTGTACCTCTATAGATATTCTTTTGTTTCAAAGTTTAAAACTTCAAAATCACCCAGAGTAATATGGATAGTGTTTTTCTTTCAAAGATTAGGAGTAACATTAGAAAAACAGTCATCGTTTGTTAATGTAGTAATCGTAAACATTCCTATATCTTACACTTATTTTACATCATAATCGACAGCTATCGATTTATGAACAAACTCAAGGTAATAAACCATCTTAAAGAAGTCCTCTAAAACAAACTACATTCTGAAACAGCCCTGTAAATCAAGTCTTGTCGTGAAGTTACCGCCATCGAAAGTTTCGTACTTTATAGAAAGTTTAAACGTTTTGCACAGATCAAAGAGTCGCGGGCAGAATCAATAACGTGGGTGTTGATGCACTGAAACTAATTTAATTTGGTGTGCAAAAGTGGATTGAGTTGGACATATCGGCGATCGGTGCTGCGGCCGGTGGTCAAGTAATTGAAAAAGTTTTTGTCGCACGCACGACGAGGGTCGCGCCGCGCGGTCGCCCGCTGTGGACGCGCCTTTATTGAACGCTTAATACTGTAATGTGTAGTTTGGTGTCTAAATAATGATAGACAAAACTGTTGAAGTAAGTTTTAAATGACAATTTCCTTAATGATATGTAAATTTTATTATTTCGTAAGAATGATTGGCTGGCTTATTGTATTTTTTTTAATTAAAAACTTAGCTGTATGTAACATTATCGGTACCCTACTGGTTTTGAAATAATATAAGAAATAATTACGCGAATGTATTCTGCAGCAATGGAAAATGATCGCTATTACAATGTCTTTATTCAATTATCGAGGAAAATAAATGATGTAACGAGAGAAAAAAACAAGTACGCATGGAGGTGATCTGAAAGATGAAAGAGTCATACTTATAAATAAAATTTTGATATACGAAGTTATTTTATAATATTAGCAAAACTACATTTTATTACATTTATCCCTACATATATAATATTATATATGTATAATAATATTATTGTAAAACTGATAGGAAACAGATTGGAGTGGATGTTTTGTTTGTGTGCCCACCCTCGTGTTATACCACAGGTATACTTCACATCGCACCCCAAATTATTGGCACGTCGAGATTTTAGGGTTCCCTCCCTGCTCTAGAGCGATATCGCAAACTCAGAATTGAAAACAGTTTTCACTAGGGTTAACTCCCGAAAATTTTTGATATTTATGATTATATTTTCCAAAAAGACTTTTCCAAAAATCTGGAAACTTAATTTTTCTAGCAAAAATTACCGTAATCGCAGTTTTAGTTATTTCTGTATCTCATTTTACTTTTATTTTATATTTATACCTATATAGATAGTGGTTCAAGAAATTTTAAACGATTTTTCTCTTTTAAAAAGATCTTTTGAAAATTCTTGATGTAAACGTCTAATGAGAGTCAGGTCGGTTCCTAACTTGGCGATGCGTCGCCAGGTGTTCGTATCTATGAGGCATATTTTCTATACAAAATAGTTTTGATATTTCGTTCATCTGTCAGACATCCCACGACGGCTCAATTTATTTTTTACCCAATGTTAGGTGGAAAAACAAGCATATGACCAGTTTTGACGCGTCTCCACTTCAGCTGCAGCCAAGGTGGAACGAAACATAACTCAGCTGATTGCTAATAACCTTACTCACTTGTAAAAATACAAGAACACTTTCAGGCATTAGGTAATATTTGGTTGCGGTCGTCTGAAAGGTGCAGGTACTTCCCCAAACGGACTGCTCTGATGGATGCTCCATGCAGTACATCAGTTTTGAATCTAAAAACGATAGTAAGTTACCACAAACATTCAGAACTGTACCACAGCTCTCTTTCATTGTATTGAAACTCAACGAAACCCTGAATACAAATGAGACATACACTTATCCGATTTTGAATCGGGCCCATTTTAAACCACGTCGCTTTATTGGAATCGCGATATCGTGCGTCCAGCTGCCGCCCCCAGACGAAGCGCGGCTATCTAAATATCTGAATAATCTAAGATCGACGGTCTACAGCGACAGTTACCGTTGAGATGGTCGCCAATATCCCGAGGGTGTGTTTTGTTTTGTGCAGCTCGATATCGTCGTCACGGGCATCAGATTGATCGAAGATAAGTTAAGCTTTCTCAACCCCGACCTCTGTGTTGTCAGCTATTTTTGTTACATGACAGTTACCTAAGCTAAGCCGCTGGACGGTTAGAAGCTTATAACCCGTTAGCTTCTAACAACCCGCAGTTGAACAATGTGAAGTTCGCTTTAAATCCCTTTAATTGAGAGGAGACTCGTGTTCCAGCAGTGAGATGAATGTGAGTTGTGATGAGATGACGCTCTTTGTCTATCATTCCAGCTTCCTTAGCATCCAGTTTTTCACACGTCGCATCAATTTCTCCAGTGAGGCTGAGCGACCCTCAGTCGCCTCTAATGAGCAAATTGCTGTCCTCCAAGAATTTAATATACCGCGGGAGACGTCTGCCGTGCACTCGCTCGCTCGCCCAGCGAACTAAAATATTGCTCTAATTTCTTTGTGCCCCTGCATCGAGCCTCGCCGAGATAAACGAGCCACCATTGTAGTCCTTGTATAAAAAAGTCATGCGAAACATTTGGTGGTCGTTGCTTACAAGACATCGTCTCATGAATTAAATGTAGTTCTTAGCCCACATTTAGTAGGTTGATGATGTATTCACTTATTTTATCATTTTGCAATATTTTGCTTCCGTATAGGTTGTGGTTAGTTGAGCTTTAAAATGAACGAACAACTGCCATCCTTCAAGGTTGTCCAAGCATATACAAATCCAAGCAAGCATCTTTTACGTCTAAATTTACCTGATTCAATCTCACAACCACATCGTTACTATTGAAGCCATCAGTTAAGATAAAGCGTGCTGTAAATACTATTTTTTAAAAAGTGCGTTTTCATTTAATTGAAAAAAACAAATGCCTTTTTTTTAATACGAAAACGTTACATATCTATTCGCAAATAACTATATTAGAGCTAGATAATTAAATAAAGTAGATAAATAAATAATTATATTTATTTGTCTACGACAGCAGCTAATATAGTTATTTGCGTATAGAGAGCACTTAGATCATTAGATCTAAGTGTTCCCTGTTCTCATACGAGTGTTTATGTCTGCGCAGAGTGAAGTGTAAGCTGGGTCCTTATCACCGCCGCCGCACAGCTTTGGTAACTATAAAGTTCTCTACGCATGCACCTGTGCATCAACAGGGAGTTTATAATAAATAAATAAATATTCAAACTAGCTAAACTGATAGATATACTAAAATATTTTCTTTTTTGTAAATACATACATAGAAAACACCCAAACCAAGACAAACTGATACGTTCATGAACACAAAAGTTTGTCATGAGCCCGCGACCTCGGAGACAAAGTGGCCTTCACTAGACATTCTGCCGCCGGGTTCGTAAAAAATCTGCAAATAAGCTTATTTATATGTATAAAATAAATACAAGTTTAAAAACAGATTAAAAAAAATAAGCTAATTGTGTAGGAGCTGTCTTTTTAACACATATTATGTAATTAGATATCTATAATTCCAGTTCCTTTATTAAAATTCGCTAAAAATACCCTGATGTATATTTATGACTTTCCAAATCCATCCAACAAGTGTCAATCGTAACAAAGCTTGGATATTAAGTAACTGATAAATACGTACGATAAAGCCTGTTTGGCTTTATCGTACGTACAGACAAGTCCATACACAAATGTTAATTTACTTCAAGACACGAACCCGCGATCTTGGACGTCGAAGTACAGCCACTCGACCACCGAAGTCGCATAAAGCTAGCTTGATAAATGTGTGCCGTCGCAGAGCTATTTAATACAGAGTGCCAGTGAACCGGGCCGTATCTCAAGCTGTCTCTGGCGACGACTGCGCCGCGCCGGCCGCCTCCCGGACACAACACCAGACACACAGCACCACGCAGCCCGCCGCGCCGGCCGCCTCCCGGACACAACACCAGACATACAGCACCACGCAGCCGCCGCGCCGGCCGCCCGCTGCACACACTTTTTGTCGCGTATATCTCGCTCACTCGCCCTGTTGAGGGTGTTTAATCGTTTTCGAAATCTGCGCGCGTTTGCAAAAACTTTTTAATGTTTCATATAATAAGTATGCTATTTTTTTAATAATACGACGGGTGGGAGACAAGCATACGGCCCGCCTGATGTGAAGCGGTTACCATATTAACGATCGCAACATAAAATATCGCTCGCTCGCTGCCACCCCCGCTGCCAACGCAGCATCTCCTTAATTTCTGGTGACCTCACTCACTCGCAGGAACACAACAAACCTCAAGGGAATTGTTATTTGGCTGCGGTATTCTGTGAAGTGGAGGTACATTCCTCAGTCGGGTAGCTTACAATTACGCTCCCTACCTGTCTTTTCGCCAAAGCTTCGTTTGTCAGTCAGCAGGGTGCACCGCAGGCGAAGTTGGCTTTGGTTCAAAGATGTCGATGAACCACTTACACAAAAATTTAATTGCTCACCCCATAAATTGCTGTTAAGTAATTCTATATTATTTTGCTCTGTCTTATTGATGTGACTCTCTTCGTGTGTAATATGGCATTAAGTTATTCAGAACCACAAAAAAATCATAACGGACATAAGAAATATTTTCCAGTCAATAATAGAAAACATGACAAGACAAAGACGACATAGGTTTTATGTTCGATAATAAGAACATGAAAGCAATAGAATGTTTAAAATAAAGGAAACTACTTAGGTATATAACACATAGGTCGACATACAATCAAAGTACAAACGCAACTCAATCCATAATGAAATACCTATATTGTTTGGCGTGTATATAGAGAATATTTTCTAACCATTTCTTGCGCTCGTCGCGTCGCGCGATGTTCTGGAGCGGCCGGTGTTATTTCAGATCTAAATTTACATTTAATGTGATTTAATTTCACCGCAGTCCGTCGAGCTGTTTGGTTTATTGATTCCGATATTATTTTGCTGCATCGCGTGCCTTCGAAACCAATTTTAGTAGCAGAATTGCCGTTTAGTTAAGAAGGATAAACACACTTTCACATAAAATTAGTTAGGAATGTTGGGATTAAATAAAATACATTGCGTACCGACCAGTACGCTAAGAATAGAAACAATGAAACCAGCAGCCAGTGTAACGATACTCTACTCATTTTACTCTACCCTTGTCCAAAAGGCTTATAATTTAATTCAGGGTTCGTTGCTCTATTCGGTAATTATTTAAAATCTGTTTTGTTCAGCGTGATAATCATATTTAATTTGTATATATGTGACAAGATGTTGACGTTACACAGTGTGTGTCACGCAACTATGCGCAAACGGTGTGTAAGTCAACCAAGGCCGATAGTAGGCATCTCGGTACAAAATCCATGTGTACATCCCTGACACGCAGGGTCCGGGTAAGCGCCAACAGCGTCATGAGGCCCTACCGCCTAACCTGAAGCCCGTTCGGATTTTCGGACCGGAAAAATCAAACTACAGCTTAGATCATTGGTAATTGTGTTAACCTAAGCGGGCACGGGCAGTAACTGTAGACCTCTACCGTCTAAGTAAGCTAATCTTGATGACCACTAATCTAAGCTAAAGTAAATTTTTTGCATTAAAAAATCTGCTTTAACTTAGGCGGTGGTGCCCCTGAACGTGTTTGATAAATTTGATCTTCGGCATGCGAATCACTGCTCAATAGTTCATATGCTGGGGAACAAACAAATGTCGTCTGGTTTGTTTTGTTTTTTTTTTAATGTTACAATGATCTTTTGTTGGTCAAAATAAACGCATTTTATTTATTCACATTTTTGGTCAAAATTGTACGAAAACATAAATTATAGAAGAGATTTTGTTTTGATAGTGTTGTCTAATACATTTATATTAAAATCTCTTACGATACCAATGTAATTTTTATTATCATTTACTATAAGAATTCATCAAATTTCTTAAGCAATTGAAGAATGTATCGGAGTCTCTACCGCTACTCGGCCAGTATATAACTACGTTAGTACTATTACTTATACTGTGATATAACTATAATATAATGAGTCAATTATTTACGATACAAATATTGGTAGCGCATACTTGAAACACGAATTCCTCGGACATGTTGGCTGTATCCCTTCGCCCGCAGGATTCGATTCTATCTTTTACAATTACACACACCCCACCGCCCCAATAACTTCAAATCAACCGAATATTTAAAAGACATATCTTGGCTTTTTTAACGAAAATGTTATTTGCTAATTTATGCAATTAACAAATCCAAGCATAAATTTAAAGATTTAGTGAAAAGGTTCACGATCGATCCATTATATCATATGATATCAGCATAAATTTGCCCTCGTGTGCAAATTAATTAAAACATACAACATCCTCAAAATAAATTTATTTTGATTCATTGCACCACAAATTAGTGAATACGGATGTAAAGTCAGATTCTCGAGCAGCGTGTCGCTCCGGTTGAGACACGACACTCGCTAATAAGCCGTCGTCGTTTTGATGCACGCGCGGACGCAACCAATGCACGTCTCGTAAAATGTAAGCGCGTGACGTGCACTTTCATGCGGAGATCTCTACCGAGTGGCACAGTATCTTTTTGTTCGTTTAGTGCTGGCTGATATTCGACTTTGTTAAGATTTAATTTATGTTGGGGGTTCGGCGACAAATGTTCTTATTAAAAGTACTTTACTGTTAACATTGTTGTATTGTTGTCAATTAATAAATAAATAATAAATATAGTGCATTGTGTACTGCACAAGATTTCGCCCGCGCCTTCTTACGCATATACTCCAGTCTCTCGTGAGAAATGTGTGTCTGATATCTTTCAAAAATCCCATTTTTAATGTCTACACACTAACAGCAAAGTATATGACGCTGTACGTACTTTGCTAATAGATTTAGAAATACATTTTCGAAAGACATTTTAAAGTTGACTATATTTTCGTTTACGAGCTGGTAGTTTCTTAGTAGTAAATTAGAATCCAGATGTGTACACAGGTACAAATAACGAAATGGACAATAACAATAAATACCTAGCTATTGTCCATTTCGTATATCTTTAATTTAAGAACTCATAAAGGGGATTAGTTCCTGAAGTCGACATGTTTTTGGCCGATTGTTTACGGTCGCCATGTATCTTTTACAACACAGTTACCTACAGCAAAAAGTAGTGTCAGTTTCGACAAGCACCGTCGAGTAGCCGTTCACAAAGGCTCTTGCTCTCAGCGGAACCCGATACGCTCCTTGTTCGGATGCCGCCCGCCGCCAACAGTGTCATGTCGAGCTGGACAGAATCGAACCGAGAACCGTGAAATTAATAATGCAAGTATGCAAGAGTAATACTTCTGGTGTTGCCAGTCTACTACGATGAATATTATTTATACTCGTGGAATTAGTTTGCTTGGGAATTCGTTGTCTTATTGCTATCATCAATGATGATGACAGCACTAAGAACCATATATGACCGATCTGAATCTCTGCTGGATATGTATTCAGCAGTAGGCAGATTTCTTCTTCTTTTATATCAATAACTATGCCTACGTCACTTATTGATGTAAAAGAAGTTAATTGCACGTAGATATTTTAATCATATGAAGCTGGTGTTGACTGTATCCATCGACAACAGAACTACCTATATCGAAGGCATGTACATAACATTATTGAAGTGAAAACTTCTTTGGCCGCGCTATGCAAATTTTATGGCTAGCTCTGCTTTGTGTAACGTACGTTCGGGTACAGGGAGGGAGTGAGACGGAGCGAGAGATTAAGTTGTGACTTCTGTCGTTTAGCACACGTCGTTTTTTTTAATACACTGCCAGATGCCAAACAAGCATACGGCCCGTCTGAGACAAAGCGGTTGCCAACACAGCTATGTCTCGTTGCTACACTTAGAAACACAACAATTTTCCAGGGTATTGTATTTAGCTGTCGTCTCTATAAGGTGGAAGTAGTTCCCCAGTCAGGTTTGACATGCCCTACCTCACCCGACAGAGCCTCGTTTGCTAGACACCTATCACCTGATATAAAATATAAAGATATTTGACTGAAGGTTTTATTTATGTTAGGGTTAGTCTGGTGCTCCGGCCGTGTTGAAGCCTTGGGCCTTGGTAATGGAGGCAAAGCGCCCCGATGATAGGAGTCGTTACGGAGACGGACTCACGATTAATATTCCCGGCTTGTTGGTGGATTCTCCGTACTGCGTCGCAGACGCTATTCATGTCGTAATCAGTGAGCAAAGTTTAAACAAGCAATTGATTGGATAAACATTTTATCGGCTTTATAGCCAAATCCAACCTCACCTGCATGTAGTACAATCTGTCGATTCGCACACGAGGCGTGAGAGTGGGGCATATGAATCACACACTCGTGAATAAACTTCACAATTTGAAATAGTTGTTTCTTCTCTCAAATTTTGTACGTCAAAACATGAGAGGCCTATAATTGTATACCTACGTTTGTAATATCAATTTGCTTGCAATTTACCTATCAATGGTACTGATCTGGGGCCCTACCACCGAAGCTGAAGCCGATTATCGAATATTTTTTGACTCGAAAAACTTTTAGTTATGGACAAACAGCTTCAGTATAGTCAGTCAGTCAGCCGACTGAGAGCACCGGGGTTTCCACCAGCTAAGCTAAACACAGGTATGTGACACCGTAAGCTTAAGTTTGATATTTGCAATCGAAAAATCAGATGGGAATCGCCTTTAGCTTAGCCGATGGGGCCCCTGGGTGAAGACTGTATACGAGTAAATAATTTCATTTTACTGTTATGTAATGTTTAGATACTGCTGTATCGTATTTGACGCTGCAGTTGTAAATAAGGGGTGCGTGCAGTAATGTCAAGTGCAATTATCTCCGGCAATGCTGAGATGTCGCGGGGAGCGAGGGGGACACGAAGGGGGAGGGGGGTGGTGTTGTTTCCAACAGTTTAAGAAAATGTAAATGTATGCTAATAAGTCTGTTTGCAGCGGCGCAGCGCCCTACCTCGCCACGCGCCGCGTGTTCACTGTCACTCGTAATAGTCGCGTTATATTGACACTACTGCCGAAAATACATATATTTTGTATTGTGTTATTTCATTCTTGAATTTTGTGTATACTTTTAAACACAATTACTATGAAATACTATTTTATTAACAAGATTATGAACAAATCAGTTAAGTTGAAGATTTGATTTAGTAGAAAATGTGTGCGATCATCTAGAAATGTAATTGGTTCAACATCATCTTTGAGCGAAAGCCAACTTCACCTGCACGGGGTGAACTCTGATGATGATGAGAACCGAAGCTCTGGCAAAAGAAGTAGAACATACGGTATTTATAAGCTTCCTCAACGAATGACCTCAACAGAAAGGAAGTAGTTGTTGTGGTGGCGGGCGGAGGTAGAGGTGCTGGAGCGATACTTCATGTAGCGAGCATTTTATCCATATAAACTGATAACCGCTTCGCATCAGGCGTACGCTTGTTTGACAGATAGATAGAAAAAAATATTTGCTCGATAATTGTACACAAATTAAATGAGAGTAAATATAAATCACATCAGATACATAAAGTAACAATATACATATTATACATGCTGTAGCAACGCAAATGGGCCATTGCTCGTAGTTAAAAAAAAAGATCACATCATCGTGCGTGCGCAGCAGCCTAAGCCCGGAGTTAGGGAAGGCTGTGGAGAGATGGTATTAAGATTCCTCCGCCGCCGCGGCGTCCCCGGCATCCCCGGAACGCAATTTTTACGAATACTTTATGTTAATGTTTACCGATACCGTATTAAGCCCCGTTCATTATGTGCGCGACGGCGCTCCGATAAATTTCAATTGAATTTTCACCGAAAACAATCTGTTTGGACAAATTGGGAAGTTCGAAGGCGCTCATTTACATAAAATAATACTCGCGGACGAAGAAGACCGCTCGCCGCCCGCCGCCGCCCGCCCGCGCGCGTGGGCGGCGGCGACAAGCAGGAAGTTAGTATAATAGCGAGCAAATATTTTTAACAAAGTTATGTGTAGCTGTAAGATGGATTACTTTTACTTACGAGTAAGTTTGTCTGCCAATTTTAGGCAGGCTATAAATATTCAAATCCAATTAAGGCGAGGTGAGCCAGCGCTAGAAACAATATGACAATTCCGCAAGACACTTGCGACTATGGCGAGCGCCCTACTCATCGAAAATCAATTGAATAATCGATTGAAAATTTTAAAGATGTAATAAAAATAATCAATCGGGTTACCTCCATGCCTCCAGTTATTTATGACCTTTTTTTTAATACATGATTTATAATGTCAAATTACTTATTTTAAGAATAAAACCGAAAAGAAAAAGAGGTAACTTTGTGAATTTATTTTATCGAGTCAACTTCATCAAATCATGTTTCCATCGGATATATTCCCTAGTACATATCCTCAACAATATCAATATAATTTTCCTAGATTTTAATTCTCTGTTTATTACTTCAAAGATGAATACTAAATTGTGGATTTTGCAGTACCACTGGTACCACCCCGCCTTAAGTAACGTAATAAACATTTTCTACTTGCCTCTGGGGCCTTGTTGGCATTTAGATACCTACGCCTTATGTTTTTTTTTTACAATTATAATGAAATATTTTTAAGTTTAAAGTATTTGCAAATCTTTTTCTCCCATATTCTATTTCCGTTACACGTCTCTGTTGATATTTTCTTAGATGGAGCGATATTTCCGACCCCAACCATTCATCAAATTTTATTGCCCCTTGTGCAAACAGAACACGGCTCGTCCATAACTCCTTCACAATTACATTAGACGCAGATTATTTGATAAGAAACTGAAGCCGCGTTTATGTAAATTCTGTTTATCCTCACCGGGAGTTCGCACCGAGCGGCGGCGCGCGCCCCGCGACGCCGTCCTGGCGGCCGACCGCGAGCGCCTAGTGAACAACTGTTCGCCGACAGATCTGCGTACTTACCAGGAAATTACGAGAACTTACATTATACAGGTTTTGGAATGGTAAATGCAGCGTAGGACATCCTACCAGAAAAAACGGTGTGGTAAAGATTGCAGGGAGCCGATGGATGCGAACGGCACAAAATGGATTCTCGTAGAAGTTCACGGGACAAGTCTATGTTCAGCAGTGGACATCCTTGAACTAAAATGATGATGATGATGGTTCATGGACATAAGATCTTGCAAAACCTATAACCGAGCAACAGTTAAGAGACCAGAATTTACAATCAAAAGTTAGTAGACTCCCGACTTGGGCTTAGACTAAAACTTAGAAAGAGCAAAGAGACGAAGCTCTACATATAGCATTGATGACATGTAGTTGTAATTTTTTTGTCATGTCACATAATCATGCAAAACTTCTATCTCTAACTTTCCTATGTCATTAAGATTTCAAAAACGACAACAAAATCTTTTAACATTGCTAACCCAGCGAAAACCCCCGTATTGCTTTCTCAACAAACTTTTCTAATGAGAAACCTCGAGCAGAATTATGAGGAGCTAACGCCGATTTCGATTTCAAAATAAGACTTATTTTTAAGAGTTCTATCTGGTATTGTGCCGATTTTGTAAAAAAAATTTGCTCAACTTTTGCCCTTCGTTTTCCAGAAAGTATACTATAGTATACGTAGTAATGTCCCAGTATAAGTAATAGTGCTACGGTAACATATAAGTACATAAACACTATAATTAGTCTTATTCGTCCGAATTGGAATGCTATTTCATAATATATACTCAAATACAGTGTAGTATGTACAACAAAGGGGAAAAGTTGAGCAATTTTTGTACAAAATCAGCGCAATATTAGATGATGGTGACAAAGAACTTCAGTTTAGTTAGTAGAAAGAAAAAGGTAGAAATAAATTAATTTTATTTCACGTCACTTATGTAGTTAGGTTAGTAGTACGTGTGATGCCAAAATAGCGCAGCCCTCGCGATGATTTGCAGGTAGGGTTCCAGTGTCCGTACCGGCTAAGCTATACATAGTTACCATGATTTTCACGATGAAAAATCCGATCTCAATTATATTTAGTGTATCCGCTAGGGCCGCTAGACTGTGCTGAAAACTATTCACATCGATTACATTTTTTTTTTTTTTGTTTTTGTGTTATAATGTCAGCTATTTTTGCCATAAAAATTGCAAATTTACAGACCGTCCCTGTTTAGTTTTTATTGCACACGATATCTAAAGAGTCTGCTCAGGCACCTTCAGTTATTGAGAACTGTCATTACAATAGAAAGTTCCCAAGTAGCAGCGGTACAAGTTTGTTGGTGAATTTTTGAAATTACCTATAAGCGTCGGCTGTTTCCGTTTCAGCTGCCAACGTTCAATTTGTGCCTTATTCGTTTTCCGTTAGACCGAAAATGGCGAAACGGCGGGATGCAAACAAAACGTAAGGAACGTTACTCGCTAATAGACAACGCAGCGGTTATTTGAAAAGTTTACCAATCGCACCGTCCGCCCGCGCCCGCGCCCGCCGCCCGGGTCGCGGGCGGGAACACCTCTCGTTAGAACACATTTTGTAATATACCTCGGTTGCGGAGGATGTATTGTTTGTAATTGGAGTGTATTTGGATTGGTTAGGAGTGCAAAGACCATGCTTAATAGTAATACTGTAAGATATAGTTCTTTCAGCAATAAATAAACGAACCATAAGCCAATGGTCCAGCCATTGGCTTATGGTTGCTTTCCTTTACAATAAATAAATACGGCAACGTGCGTGTGATGCCCCTGGTGTTACAGCCGTGCATAGGCTACGGTAACTGCTTTCCATTAGGCGGGCCGTATGCTTGTTTGCCACTTTAGTGGTTTAAAAAAAAACTGATAATGTTACTGTATTTAGATTGCTGACTTTATTATTATGTTCATAATCATTTATTTACGTATCTATTGATTTACTTATTAAACATTGAATTCTAATTACTACAGGAATACACACACTTTGATATTCTTTTGTGATCTTTGAGATTCTTTCATAATCATTTCAGCTGAAGGACGACTTAGACTTCCACAAGATGGGGGAATCTTAATATTTTATATACTTTCCGGTCCGTGAGCGCCACTTAAGAAATTTTCAGCCCCAACGGTCATCATTAATACCTATTACATAGAGATATTAACTCCGAGCAACCAACACTGGTCGAAAACTTTCATCCTGTGACATTGAGGCGTATCGGACGAGACGATATTTCTTAATTTCCCAAACGCTGCCCATCCGAATGGGATTTGATGGCAGACATCTCTCTCGAAGTTGGACCTATAAACTGGACAGTTTGAATAACATTACATGGGAGACATAATTACGTAGGTATTAACAATTGCAAAAACGGGTGTGTGCGTGAAATTCTCGATAACACTCAACATTTACAATCTTGAATATTTTACATAATACACGACATACAATCATAACTGAAGTGGACGAGTCATATTTCCTCCGCAGCCAGTCACGTGAGTGTGCGTCGTAACTTTCATAGATGTTGAATGGCTCCTCTTGTAACTCGCGAGGCGGCGGTCGCGGCCGCAGACGAAGTTTAACTCCATTAAAGGAATGAAACTCCAGTGACGGATAAAGCGGAAAAACTACACTTACTGATACGTACACAGATATATCTCTGCACACGCATACAGCACAATCTCGCAGTTTATTTGAAAAGGAAGTGTTTACATTTCGCCGTAGACGTCATGACTAAAAAATGCTGGGACATGTCCGCCATTGTACACATTATTCTATTAATATTTTTAATTGTATTTTATTTATTCTGTCATCGGATGGCAAACAAGCATACGGACCCCCGATGTGAAGTGCTTACCGTAGCCACATTAACGCACGCAACATAAAATATCGATCGCGCACTGCCACCCCCGCGGCCAAAGCAGCAACTCGTTCCTTTCTGGTGACCTCGCTCACTCGCAGGAATACAACAACCTTCAAGGGAATTATTAATAAAGTTTTACAAACAAACAAAAATGAATATCTTGTATTTTCTTTAGTCTTAAGAGACCTCACGGCTCACATGCACGAAAGAGAAAGTAAACAATTGAAGCATATCAATGGTGTCTCAAAATTAACTCAAATCGCCGAAATGTTGAAATTGCATTCAGTATCATTCCCGTCACGTCACGTCACGTCCTTATTACCAGCTAACAGTTTCGAAATGCTTAAACAAAATATCGTCATCTCCGGGTCCCCGGGCCGGCCGGCGGCGGCCCGAGTCGGGACAAAGCGGCATGTTTAATATTCGCGGCGGCTGCGTTTTTCCAACTTGTTCAATAAACGGCTCTCAACTCAACACTCGTTAAATCAAAAGTTGTGAAGCGCGTGCTTTCCGCAAGTCACGGCCGCAACTTCGGCCGTTGGGAACTGTGCGGGTCTCAATACGCTTTTTTGTTTATAGTTAATTTGGTTAATGCTAATGAGTTTTGTATACCAATAGAGTGGCAACCGAGCATACGATATGCCTGATGGTAAGCAGTCATAAGGACGCTTGTGATACCAGAGGCATCACACACGCGTTGCAGTAACAACCCCTTCCGACATTCTTGAAGTACCCCTTACTGTAGTCTACTGGAAAAACCTTGGCAGAATTTATACGTTCTTAGCCTTACATTAATAACGATATTGGCATCAACCCATAATCTTAATCTATACTAATATTATAAAGCTGAAGAGTTTGTTTGTTTGTTTGTTTGTTTGAACGCGCTAATCTCAGGAACTACTGGTTCGAATTGAAAAATTATTTTTGTGTTAGGTAGCCTATATTTCAAGGAAGGCTATAGGCTATATAGCATCACGCTACGACTCATAGGAGCGGAGCACCAGTGAAAAATAGGAAAAAAATATTCCTTTTGAGGGCTTACGTCGCGTGCGCTGCGTAAACGGTTGAAGTTACGCAAAAATCATGTATGACGAAATTGTTCCTCTTTAAAAGTTCTAAAAAAAAGTCCGCGACAGCATATGTCTATCTTTTAAGATTAACTCACTATAACCTTTTTTTACCTACTTTCTCCTATTGATTACCATGAAAAAACGTTATAGTGTGTCAATCTTAAAAGATAGACATATACTGTCGCGGACTTTTTTTTAGAACTTTTAAAGAGGAACAATTCCGTCATACATGATTTTTGCGTAACTTCAACCGTTTACGCACCGCACGCGACGTAAGCCCTCAAAAGGAATATTTTTTTCCTATTTTTCACTGGTGCTCCGCTCCTATGAGTCGTAGCGTGATGCTATATAGCCTATAGCCTTCCTTGAAATATAGGCTAAGTATCTAACACTAAAATATTTTTTCAACAGTAGTTCCTGAGATTAGCGCGTTCAACCAAACACACTCTTCAGCTTTATAATATTAGTATAGAATTAGATAGTATAGATTAATTTTATATATAAAACTAGCTGTTACCCGCGGCTTCGCCCGCGTGGTCCAGGGAAGCCTGCTGCCATTGATTTGTGTATATTTTTCTTTTGTTGTATTTTTTTTTTACTTCGTGAGATAAAAAGTAGTATATATTACTATATATATGTATATATAATATATAGTAATATATACTACTTTTTATCTATATAGTATTGTATTACTATTTATATAATATTGATAAATACTATTTAAGGAACGTTTGTTTTTACTATTTATATCTCACGAAGTAAAAAAAATACAACAAAAGAAAAATAGGTACAAAGTTTAATGATGATCGGCTACATAGAGCGTTAAGAAATAACAAACAAACGAATACTTACTTTAACACTTACAATATTAGTATGGATCAAGACAAAAAAAAATTGTTCACCACGTAAATGATTGCACTCTGCGTGGATCGAATTATTTTTTCCGAGGGAATAAAATGTTTTTTCCTGGATAAAAAGTAGCCTATGTTACTATCCAGATCGGAAACTATCCCCTGTTAAAAAAATCATGTCGGTACTTATGTTCCTTTCGACATGATAGAATGCCAAATGATTACAAAGTTTATTTTTTCCCATGGGATTAAGATGTTTTTGCGGGATAAAAGGTAGCCTATGTCACTTTCCAAACAGTAAACTATCCCCATTTCAAAAAGTCATGTCCGTACTCTACTACGTAACTATCCCGTTAAAAAAAAATCATGTGGGTAGTTAGGTTCCTTTCGACTTAAAAGAAGGACAAATGATTACAAAGTATGTATTTTCCCGTAGAAATAAGATGTTTTTCCTGGATAAAAAGTAGCCTATGCCACTCTCCATACCGTAAACGTACGTTATTAAAAAATAAAGTTCATTTGTCCTACTTTCACGTCAAAAGAAACCTAAGTACAGACATGAATTTTTAATAGGGTAATCTAGAGAGTGACATAAGCTACTTTTTATCCCGTAAAAACAATTTAATCCCATGGGAAAAAATAAACTTTGTAATCATTTGTCCTTCTATCACGTCGAAAGTAACGTAAGTACTGATGTGATGTTTTAACAGGGGATAGTTTCCGGTCTGGAGAGTGACATAGGTTACTTTTTATCCAGGAAAAATATTTTATTCGAAGGAAAAATAAAGAGGGCAAACATTTATGTGGTGAACAATTATTTTCTCTTGAGTGTGGGCGTTTCATCCATACAAATATTATAAGTGTTAAAGTAAATTCGTTTGTTTGTTATTTCTTCATGCCTTAACTATGCAGCCAATCATCAATAAAATTTGTACATACTGTTACTACTTTTTATTCCACGAAGTAAAAAAAAATACAACAAAAGAAAAATATACACAAATCAATGGCAGCAGGCTTCCCTGGACCACGCGGGCGAAGCCGCGGGTAACAGCCAGTAAATAATAAATCGAGTTTAGAGCATACTCCACCATGCTGCTCTGCGGGTTGGTGGAGGCCAGTGTTTTCCAACTGCCCTAAGACACTTACTAAGATCATTGACTTGGCTTAACGACTGTCGTCTAAAGCCAACAACCGGGACCGACAGCTTAACAACGTGCCCTCCGAAGCACAGAAGAGCTCAAGATAAATAAACCCATCCAAAGACAGGCTACGGTCAACGTTGCTTAACTTGCGTGATCGATTAAATTGACACTGATGAGGGATTGGGTAGGTTAGATAAATGCAGATTTCGACGAGATGATTTTTTATTCCTTGTGGAATTAATATCCAAGTAATTACCTACTATCATCTTACGGTTTCTTTTACACTTCCTATGAACATTAAGATTTCTTTTAAGACACTCATAAATTTGTTAACGTTAAGTAGCCGCTTCAGAGGAATTAAATGTGTACGATATGCACGCAACAACCACTGCTTTGACTTAATATTATCAAGTCTAGGTAACGGTAGACTGAAAACTACTTCTTATTTAGTACGCGTGCTGTTTGTTTACAACAAGACTTTTTACGTGAACTTAACAAATTGCAAAAACTCCTGTACCACGTTTGGAGTGACAGCTTGCTATACATAGCCCACGTGTAGAGTGTTCATCACGTGTCGTCGCGACACGCAGCCACCGTCTCGAGTGCATCACGGTAAAAACTCCCGTCAACACGCCTAAACGAAGTTATCTCTTTGGGAGGGAAGCGGCGGTATTTATTTGCAATCAGCGCGCGAGGGCGAGGACCCCCGTGGGGAAGTAATTCCATTTCGGATTTTAACCATATTTTTTTTTCACATTTACTCTGTCATGTAGTGTATAATTTTATGTTGAAAATTTACATACAAAGTTTTAATCTGATTAGAGAGTAGCGACATGTATACGAGCTTATCTTGACTTTATCTTAATTCTTTTCTTGATAATTACAAAGAAAATATTTCTGTAATATTATAAAAACGAATTTTTCATAGGCAAGACGTAGTAGCTTAAAGTTGAGGGTAAAAAGTAGATTTGGAATAAAAGCAACAATAACTAGTTATTATGTAAGACTAGATAGACGTCTACAATAGGTCGATTGCGAGTTATGCGGCTAACAAGCACAATATCAGTCCCTCCAATCAAAGTACTATACGCAATAGAAAATCAATTGCTATTAGAAATTGTTGTTTCTTTCCGTACTTACAAGCCGAAGATTGTACCAGCGGCGACAGATGATCTGTTAGTTTTTAGGATTGTTTCATTGCAATAATTAAACTTATTAGACAAAATGTTTAAAATGTGGCTTTGCTCTGTGGATATTAGCAAATAGAAATCAAATTTTAATTTCAACAATCGCTGGTCGTGTTATCGCTTTCCCAAAGCAACTTCTAGTCGTGTTACTACGAACGGACTTAATCATCATAAGGTCGTCTTCTTTGGTTCGAGTTGATCTCGCTCGTCGTAAACGTCGCTCTAAATCTACCAAATTGAGTAGCGATCCGCACCACCGCTGTCTGCCGCCGGCACCCTCAGCAAATATAGCTGAGCGGGTGATATCACCGGGTGATAACCTGCTGATGCAAATGTATGCAGACGCAACGACCGGCAAACACACCGTGAAGTGCTCCCACTTAACCCTGCCATTGCATGTTTCATGCAGTATCTCAACACCAAATAAACGTTTTTTATTTAATAGGTTGCTAGAATTTATCTATAAATATATTAATCCACCCTCCAACGGCTACTTGCAGTGAAGTTTTCCATTATAAAAATAATTAGATGACATTTTTTTTTGTCTTCATATTTTTAACACCACAAACACGAAATTAAAAATTATGACGAGAATTTACGTGTATGTTTACTATGCTCTGCCTGAAGGTGTGCAACTAGATATTTTTGATTATAGACGTTTGCTGTTGTTTATGGGTTGTTTACCCATAGCATAATTTTAAATTTTCACGGTCATTTACAAAAATATTTTAAAAATCTTCACATCAGGCGGGCCGTATGCTTGTCTGCCACTTGACGTAGTATATACAAAAAAATCTTAGTGTCCAATGTCCGCAAAATATTCGAAACAGAAAAATAAATCACTGCAAGCCCCGTTCTTACAAGTAGGGAACGTTTTAGACGCATGGAAAAAATCTGGGCTGTGAACTCATATACATTCTCGGTTTCTCAATATGTCTCATTTTATTCATAACTAGCTGATGCCTGCGACTTCGTTCGCGTGGACTTAATGATTCCGGCGTATTAATAAAAATACATCTAGATACATAAGAAAATATTTTTTTTATTTAACATTGTAACCATAGTTTAAAAATATATATAAAATAAATTAAGGGAGTCTTTCCTTCGAGAGCTAATATAAAAAGATCTGAAGCGTTACAACTCTCGAGAAAGCCATGTAAAGTTGGCCATGCGAAAAACGACCAGTCCTAAGCTTGACCAGCGAATTTTAGTGATTTCTTTATTGTCATAGCAAAGCAAGTGGTCACAGAGAACTGTGTTTTACGTTTAAAATTAAAATGGATTTTTTTTTAGAAGAGTGGTATACGCGGAATTAATACAGTTTCACCGGCACCACTCCCAGTGAGAATCTCAACTTCAATTATATTTCGCTGCCAAGCATTGACTTTACTTCAGGAAGGAGATCTTCCCCAAATTTTTTAATATTCTTGGAAACTCTTGGGCACGTAAAATTATATCTACAGCTTCTAGTGCCTTACTGTTGGCCATTTCGCATTCATCTCAAACGATTAGACAGAAATCCTGAAACACCTTCGCTTTGTCACAGTTTCGTTTCACAGAGCATGTCGGTGTTTCAATTCTGTTTAAATCGAGTATGATATTGAACATTGTATTTGCGTCCTTCCGCCTAGTAATAATGTGGCTGCAATGCCTGGCGATGCTGCTGCGAGATCTTATTTTGGCGCCTGATTTCAGCGTGGATTGCTCTCGTCAGGTATGTTTTCCAGTCCCTCCTGGAGCATATAAGAGAAACAGTTTCCGCTCGTTACTTAAAACACTTTCCACCACCAAATCAAATAAACTCTGATCTTGCTACATAGCGTCCCGCAAATGCACATATTCTTCTGGTTTGTGCGAATATATACCAATCGTTCCATTTCAATTTTAGCGTACATGTCTATAATAAACTAAATAGACCACGCTACCTTTGTAAATAAAATAAAATGATTGCGTCTAACTTGTAGCAGGTAAGAATAAAAGTAGCAGCTCGCGGTTTTTTTTTTACGATACATTCAATATTTTGTTAATCTATTTATTGTTATTTTAAGTAACTTTTTTAGTTCTATTTGCTATTATAGCGTGTTTTTTTTTACTTTTTTTTTAAACTATAATTTATTGTAAACACGTGTTGTTTATGCAAATAAATTTAACTTTGTTCTGCATCATGTGTTCCAAATTTTGGATTTTTATACCTCAACAAAAAATCCTCATCAGGCTGAACAACTTTTGCTAAGGAGTCATTTTTAATTTTTTTATAGTTTACCTGAACCATTATGGTTCTGCATCAGGTGTTCCAAATCTTGGATTTTTATACCTCAATAAAAAATGGTCATCAGATTGAACAACTTTTGCTAAGGCGTCATTTTTATATTTCTTATAGTTTACCTGAACCATTAAGGTTCTGCATCATTTGTTCCAAATCTTGGATTTTTATACCTCAACAGAAAATGCTCATCAGGCTGAACAACTTTTGCTAAGGCGTCATTTTTATATTTCTTATAGTTTACCTGAACCATTAAGGTTCTGCATCAGGTGTTCCAAATCTTTGATTTTTATACCTCAACAGAAAATACTCATCAGGCTGAACAACTTTTGCTAAGGCGTCATTTTTATATCTGTTAAAGTTTACCTGAACCATTATGGTGCTGCATCAGGTGTTCCAATTTCCAGAATCAATTATACCCTATATTTTGCCCAGGCTTAACAGCTATATAACAAAAAAAGTTTCATTCGAATCCGTCCAGTACTTCCAGAGATTAGCGTGTACAAACAGACAAACAGACATACAGACATACAGACATACAGACATACAGACAAACAGACAAACAGACAGACATTTTTTTTTAAATTCTTACTCTATTACTATATCTCCATCGCCTCCAATAGTTTTTTTGTAAATATCTTCAATGTACAGACACATTATTTTTACTGTTTTATTATATGTATAGATAATGCTCGCTTAATCATATCTATTTTAGATAATTTAGTAATATTAATGCTGTCCCATATAGGCATCACTTTATATTAGTTTAATTAAATTAATATACGAATAGAAATTAACATACTGCTCAATGTATTTACTGATGAACCACTCCTCAGAACACACACATTGAGCTCGACTTTAAATCGTTGCAATAAAGTCCACACTTTTGTATTGTTTGCACGGAACGTGCCGTTGACAGGTGGCTTCGATTCGCCGACAATGTGCGGTCGCGGTGGTGTATATCGCGGAAATAACAACGTGGGAACTGAACGTTACACCTCGGGAGTAGGGTTACTATATCACCGAAATTTTCCGGACAAGTCAGAAATTTTGGTTTTTTAAAATATAAGTGTTATTCACATTAAAACCGTCGTCAAAGCGCGTGTGATGCCACTAGTGTTACAGGAGTTCATAGGCTACGCTAACTGTTTACCATCAGATCAAAGGTTGATCTGATGGTAAACAGTTACCGTAGCCTATGAAGTCTTCTAAGCTTTTTTAAGTTTGTTTTCCATTCCAAAAATAAGTCATTAAATAAACTTAATATAAAAAATTCTAAAGGTCAAGTGACTTAGATTTTTTCAAATAAACCGCTAGGATTAATTTAGTGAGAATATATTTTTAAAATTTTAATGTCAGTAACAAGAAATGTCCTGAAATAAATATATTACCTACATTATTGTATTAGGCACTAACATTTTCACGATACTTCAGAATTTTAATAAAAAAATCACATTCAATATTTTTTTTAAAACTAGCTCTGCCAATGATCTTTTTTCCTCTGTATCTTTCTAAGTTCGTGACGCCGGGCACTATTTGTCAAGAATTTTCGAAAGTGCACTAAAAAAACTCTAAACCACAATTCTTATCAAATAACTGCCTACTACTATGTAATCTACCATAAAAAATATTACCAAATTTATACATATAAAATAATAGAAAACTGAAAACATATCAGGAAATTTCATTTTTGGTAACCCTACTCAGAAGTGCTCTCATGCAGTGTGCTGGTTACAGTCGATGAAAGTGTTGTATGTAACGAAATGTTGAGATTTGTTAGAATGTTTTTCGATCCTTCGATAAACTGTTGATTTTGAAGTTACTTAACTGTGTTCTAAGTATGCTGGTCTATTTTGTTAGACATTCTATGACCGACAAGACGGGAAGGCTCGGGCGCGACAGCAGACTCATAAGGAGTGCGAAAACTTTTATTTAATAACAATAACTTGAAGACATTTTGACGTGACAACGTCTTATAAATTGGTTAGCCGGGTGACACTTCAAGAAACTGGGTCACGTTATGCGCTTACAATGAGAGCGAGTGAAAGGCGCGTGCCTTTCACTCGCTCTCATTGTAAGAGCGTCCCTTCTAAGAGCGAGAGAGACAGACATAAAAAGTGAAAGGCATGCGTCCCTTCCACTCGAAAACATTTTACCACTCAAAGTCGTTGTCACGTAAAACTTTCGCCCGTATACCGACTTTACAGGCAACCAATTTTTTCATCAGTCTGGCGTTGTTGGCTAGCCTGCCGCTGTAGCGACGCACAAAAACCAGTCTAGATCTTGTCTGCGCCACATCACTTGCTTATTGAAGACTGTGAACGTTTTTATAATAGTTATGTACATTACTTTAGCTTATAAAGCATATTAAATTTGACGTATAGGAATACGACAATCTACCAGGGAATTGATATTTGGCTGCGGTACTCTGTGAGGTGGAGGTACTTACCTAATCGGGCAGCTTAAAATTACGCTGTGCCCTACATCTCTTTCGCCAGAGTCTCGTTAATATATCTGCAGGTTGCACCACCTGCAGGTGCTTGTGAGGTTTCTTTTGCTCAAAGATGGCGGCGAGCCACTTTCACCCAAAATTTCCTTTGACTATATTATGAGACATGTTATATAGACAAGCTATAGGCACTATAGGTATACAAGTCACAAAAATTAAATAAACATTGAACGTAACCCTAGACCTGACCTGTGACTGTGACCAATTTCCACTCAATATCATGATTTAGAAATTGCACTGTGAACAGAGTATAAATACAAAATAATCCACACAGCCGCTAGCAGTTAGGACCACTGTCAGGCCGCATTATATCTAAAAGTATTTCCTTTGTGTTATGGAGATAACTTTTTATTATGGATGTTAACCTAAACCTTCAGCTAGGTGTGGAATGAGATAACAGGGCAATTATTATTCCGTTCGGTTCCTGTATTAGATATCTGGGAATCCTCGGATATTAGGGGCGGCGCAAGTTCGCGCCGGATGAGCGCGAATAAGAGGCGCTCGTGACCGGCTGCCAGATGGCGCTTAACTACGTTCGCACAACTTGCGCTGACACGTCGTCGCTGCGTACTTGCCCGAAGATTAGCTGTGATTTACTTTCGTCAACTTATGTTGTAACTTTAGTGTGGCTTCGGTACCTAGATCTCGCATATAACAGACACCTTGAAGATACGAAATGAGTATAAAACCAAATAGATATGAGTAAAAGCATTGTGTATTAGCACTCATAATAAAATACTGAAATGCCAGTACGTGCAATAAGAGAAGAGAAGTCAAATACTTGTATATTTGCAAATGTAATGATCAAACAAGTTAACTTATTTAAAAAAATCAAAAAACCCAACTGCACCTACTACAGATTTTTTTATCACGCGCAACAATAATATAATTCCATACAAGCAAAGCCGCAGGCAAAAACTAATGTACCAAATATATATTTGAAATCAGGTCATCGAGACCATACGCTCGAAAAACATAACCCTCCTTCGACGGTCGGGTAAAAATCTTCTTGTATCAATACCAGCTTGTAGAAATAAACTTTGTGTAAAAGCTTGCAAGGTGAACTTACCCACTTTAAAAGATATCTTGTAGATCTGGGATTAAAGGTTAACTAATCCCAGATCTATTTTATTTTATATTTTTTACAAATAACTAATTTTTTGTCAAGTCTATGACAGACGAGTCTATATTGTTTTCCTTTATATATTCTGTAAAAAATTGCAAATGTTTCGAAAAAATCTATTTACTAAATAAGAGAATGATGGACGAACGTACGAAAGCATAATTAACTCCCTTTTATACTAAAGGTGAATTAGTAAGTACATCTGAAGTAATAAAGTTATCACAGACCCTCAGAATACAGAACAAACCACAGATCCACAGATTGTCTGTTTCTTAATTGACATTTATATCTTTACTGGTGTCGTTCAAGTATACACACTTACCGTAAAGTTGGCAAGTGCTGTAGGAGCGGGGATTACCGCGACGTCATCGCCAACCCCTCGTAATAATCTCGATGAGTGTTGTATTAGAACGAAGGCGAGATATTATGCGGGGTCTTATAGCGGGATGTATCTACTTGGTAGCCGTCACACGTAACGCGAGAATCGGAATCGACTTGAAAACAAGAACTTTACCAATGCATGTGATATTTGCTGTGTATGTAATGCTAAGAACTAGATTATTTATATGTATAGCTACCACTTAGAAAAATATATGGTTTATGTGGTGCCATTAGTGTTCCAGTGACGTAGCTAACTTTTGTTTTGTCTTTATCACAACAAGAGAAGAAAACAATTAGCGCTGAAGAACCAAAGAAAATACACTAAGTACTGATTTACCTAAGCCTGATGATGTACTTATATTAAAAATAAAAACAAATCTTTATTCCTTGGACTTTATAAAGCATTTAGAAACGTCTTACAAATTAAATATAAGAACATGTATAAATCATTTCTACTCTAAATTCGCAGACCTTAGATTCACTTTCATCACACTACCTTGAATGTGAAAGTGAATTTAAGTGCCAGTTCCGGCGACGGGGCTTCTTGAGAAGAACTGACAAGAAACTCAAGGCAGACTCTTTTAATTGCCAATATCGTTACATTAAATACAAATGCAATCATTAACATAACATAACAAGAGCAATTCATTTCCAAATACTTTTATCATTTATGTAATCTGAGATACAATACTTTTGACATAGACTAGTTTTGATATATTTCTTAAATTTACCCATGGACGCGTTGCGTCGTTTGGAAGTTTATTGTAGAAGCGTATACATTGACCTGGGAATGAGTTAGAGATTCTATGGAGGCTAGTAATATGCACAGCGAGTTTGTTTTTAAATGTAAGCGGATGTGTATATTTCTAATACTGTGTATATTATATAAACTAAACTATAACCAATTATTAACTATCAATCCTCTACACCAGATTAAGTATTTCTAATTATGTACCTCTACCTGAAGTTCTAAATAAAGGCATGTGGTCATTTTAGCATTTTATTTATTACAATTTTTTTGTTTAAAATTGTGTGCAAGAAGAAGTGTGTTGATTGAAGGTTCATGTTACTCAATCTGGTCGAGTTATTTGTCTTTCTTCGTGCCTGGTATCCCCGTAAGATAATTCAGCTCGATCCAATGCACCATTTTCTGCTCTAGAATTCGTACGCGTCGTGTCGTTGCGAGCGCCGGCGGTGCGGTGTCAGCGATTTGCACATTTGGCGCCATTCGTATGCGAATTGTATTCACTTCCGCAATCATGACACCTGCCACCTGCCACCTGCCACCTTGTCTTTTGCCAGAGATGTCGAAACATAATCTACAAAAGACATATTTGACTCTAAATCAGACATTCGATTCACGTGCCTATAATGAGTTTCCTTAACTAATGGACGCACACACAAAAGATAAAGGAGCTGTCTCTCTAAAAAAAATAAAACAACTGAGATTTAGGGCATTACTAATTGAAACTACATTATAGTCTATCTGATAAGTGAAACATTGGTACCTATTATTCTAGCTGTCTATGTGTTTAACTTTCTGATCATAATTTCGGAGAATCCTACGAGCATACTCTTTAAGCAAGTTGGCATTATCAATATAACTTACCAATATAACTCTTGCAAATAGTATCGACTCCTTTCAATAACTCTCATTTTATTCTTTACCCACTACATTGTTCGAAGTATACATTCGCCCTGCCCGTGTACGTTACAATGGCGGACACTCGACACTGGCGCATTCATTTACATGTTTATCTTCGGTTTTCGGTATTTTCGTATCGCGATCACAATATCAACTGGATTTGAATCGACGCTTTGAATGTGTATGCAGTGTGGGTGGGCGCGCGCTCGTCGCCGCCGCTCGGCTACCTATGGGCTTTACAATCCGATATGATTTGAAATCAATATTATCTCTCCTACGCACTTTCAACTTTCGTGAAATAAATAGAATGAATATTGTTTCAATTATTTCACTTCATTGGTTGCTCCGATGTCAGCATTTTTATATACCACTTATGTTACCAAGAAAGACACGATCTGCTTAACGATATGCAGTCATTGTACTCTAGGGAGGCAAAGACAAAATTCATGCGTTGCCAACCCTGTAAAAACAACTTTAAGCCTTTATAATGACTTCAATGCCGAATATGGTTTACCTCAAAAAATGATGAATATGATCCAATAAATTTACTTTAAGTGGGTACCAATTTAATAACGCTACATTTATTGTGCAATTTAGTTACAACAAGTTCTATTTACCAAATTGATATCTACAACAGTAAATTATACGAATAATACCTTTTACGACTCTAACAGACTAAAGTACACACTGCATTGTTTATAGAGGTAATGAGCGATTTAAACGGCGCCGAAACAAGTGTCGTAAATGTAGTATTATATACTTTTCATAGTTTGACTATGGTATCGATTTATAATTAAAATATATGACACTTCATGTCTAGCAATCGTAATGGTGGTTTCATTTAATTTTTATATTTATTAATATCACAACATGGCGCAGTCGAAGGTAGAAAATATTAGCGTAGGAGTCATTAATCTACCAAATCCGTTGTCCTGGGATGGAAATATGGCAGACAACTGGAAATTTTTTGAACAGAAGTTTCGTATATTTTTGCTTGCATCGGGAAGTCAAGGTAAGGACGCAGAAATAAAGAATGCTCTATTACTAAGTTCTATTGGAGATCGTGCTCTTAAGTTATATAATACGTTCATTTTCGAAAAGAAAGAACATAAAACAGATATCGATAGAGTCCTGAAAAAATTTGAAGAGCATTTTAGTCCGGAGAAAAATGTAACTTTCGAGAGGTACAAATTTTTTACACGTAACCAAAAACAAGGAGAATCTTATGAAGATTATGTGGTTGAACTAAGAGATATGAGTTCCACTTGCGAATTCGGTTCTTTGACAGAAAGTCTCATTAAAGATAGGCTTGTGTATGGAATTTTGGATGTAGCAGTCAAAGATCGTTTATTGAGGTCAAAAGATCTTTCTCTTGCCACAGCTGTTGAGATTTGTTGTACGTCGCAACGTACTAAACAACAAATGGGGGCCATATGCTCATCTTCAGGTGGAATTTGTAATCAGACTCAGTATAGTGAACTTAATCAGATAAATCAGAAAAGAGGTAATGATGCTGCCAATAATAGCTGCAAAAAGCATTTTAGTTCAAACAGTTCAACGATGTCTAAAAATTCAAGCGCTAAACGTCAATCTGTTTCGAATCAGCTGCCATCAATGTCAAGTGATAATAAAACTAATCGTCAATTTTCTTGTGGACGTTGTGGATATAATCATCTTCGTGATAGATGTCCTGCATATGGAAAGAAATGCTCTAAATGCGGAAAAATTAATCATTTTTCACTCAAATGCAAAAGCACTTGGGTTCGACATGTGAACGAATTTGAAGAAGGAAGTGATTCTGAAGAAGTTAATGAAATATTTATGGGTGCGATCTTGGTAGACTCTATAAATAGTCTTCGTGACTGGACAATAACTTTAGGAATTGATAATGTTCCTTTACAGGTTAAAGTAGATACAGGAGCCCAGGGAAATATTTTAACAGAAAGCATGCTGTCCTCTTTACATTTAGATAGAAACAATTTAAAGCCAGCAAAAATAAAATTAACAACTTATACCGGTGAGCTAATTCCTTGTATAGGTAAGTATTCTCTACCATGTAAATACAATGGCAAAATTTATAACATTGAATTTTTTGTCGTTTCTGCTCGATCCTCAAATATACTAGGTTTACAGTCTGCTACAGCCATGGGAATAGTAACACCTTTGCGTAGTATTGAACAAAATAAAGACATTTGCCTGCAATACCAAGACTTATTCAAAGGTTTAGGTTGTATTAAAGGTGAATATAATATTAAATTAAAAGATAATGCCACGCCTGTCATACATGCTAGTAGACGTGTTCCATTAGCTGTGCTACCTCGTCTTAAGGAAAAGTTGGATGAAATGGAAAAAATTAACGTGATATGCAAAGTTACACATCCGACTGATTGGGTCAATTCTTTAGTTATTGTTTATAAACCTAATGGCGATCTGAGATTATGCATCGATCCGAAAGACCTTAATCATGCCATAATGAGACAACATTTCAGTTTGCCAACTTTTGATGAAATTACAAGTAAATTGTCAGGTGCGGTTGTTTTTAGTACACTCGATGTCAAAAATGGATTTTGGAATGTTAAATTATCCAATAACAGCTCAGATTTGTGTTGTTTTAACACACCTTTTGGCAGATATAAATTTTTGAGAATGCCTTTTGGTATATGTAGTGCATCGGAAGTTTTCCAGCAGAAAATGCGAGAAATTCTGGAAAATTTAGAGGGTACAGAAGTTTTCATTGATGATGTTTTAATTTGGGGTCGTTCTCAAGAAGAACATGACATGAGGTTAAAAACTGTTTTACAGAGACTAAGACAAGAGAATGTCAAATTAAACAAAGATAAATGTAAGTTTAATTTGTCAAAAGTCAAATATTTAGGTCATGTTATAAGCAAAGATGGTTTAAAATTAGACAATAGTAGAATTAAAACTATTATTTCTATGAAAAGTCCCAGAGACAGGAAGGAATTAGAACGATTCTTGGGTATTATTAATTACGTTTCAAAATTTGTACCTAATTTTGCTGTAGTTAACTCTCCATTGAGAGATTTGTTAAAGAAAAATGTCGAGTTTCAATGGTCTGATGCTCATGAAAATATTTTTAAAAGTTTAAAGGAAAAGCTTGCTTCAGAGCCTGTCTTACAATTTTTCGATGAAAATCTTCCAACTACGTTATCCGTTGACGCTTCTAAAGAAGGTTTAGGTGCAGTTCTATTGCAAAATAATCTTCCTATCGCATATGCTTCAAAAGCTTTAAACGATTGTCAGAAACGATATGCTCAGATAGAAAAAGAACTACTTGCTATTCTGTTTGGCTGTGAGAGATTTAATCAGTATATTTTTGGTCGGAAAATAACTATAGAAACGGATCATTCACCACTTGTAAGTATTGTTAAAAAGTCGTTAAACTCTTGCACACCACGAATTCAAAGAATGTTATTAAAATTGCAAAAATATGACTTCGATTTAATTTACAAGCGAGGAAAAGAATTGTACTTAGCTGATACTTTATCTAGATCATTTAATGAAAACGATTCCGTAGAAATCTGCCTAGATTCTGATGAAATAGAAGCTCAAATAGATTTTGTCATAAATAATATTAACGCTAGCGAACAGCAATTAAATAATATAAAGGAATTAACCAGTCAAGACGAAGAGTTAAAACTTGTCAAAAAGTTTATTCTTGAAGGTTGGCCGTCTCATAAAAAAAATGTACCTGATATGATTAGGAAATATTGGCATGTTAAAGATGATTTAACAATAAAATCTGATATCATTTTTAGAAACCAGTCTATTGTCGTTCCCTTTAAGTTAAGACGGGAAATGTTATATCGTTTGCATTATCCACATCTAGGCGTAACAAAGACATTGCTTAGGGCGCGTAATGCTCTTTATTGGCCAGGAATTAGTAATGATATCCAAAATGCGGTTTCTAATTGTGAAACGTGTAAAATTTACAGCAATAACAACAAACATGAAACTTTAATACCGCATGAGCTTCCTACTCATGTTTGGCAAAAAATTGCAGCTGACTTGTTCGAATTAGAAGGGAAATCATATTTACTTGTAATTGATTATTTATCAAAGTTTCCGGAATTAGCCTTATTGTCAAGTATAACTAGTGAGTGCATTATTAATAATTTAAAGCGAATTTTCAGCAGAAATGGTATTCCGTGTATCTTTGTGAGTGATGGCGGTCCACAATTTACAAGCGATAAGTTTTCGTCATTTTCTAAAGAGTGGAATTTCGACCACAAATTTTCTAGTCCTGAATATCCACAATCAAACGGTATGATAGAAAGGACTGTTCAAACAATTAAAAATTTACTGAAAAAAGCCATACATGAAAAACGAGATCCTTATTTGGCCATGTTAGAGTTTAGAAATACGCCAATATCTCCCGAAATTCCATCACCTGCTGAAAATTTTTACAATAGGAGACTAAGAGGAATATTACCAGAGATATTTATCAGACAATCTAATCCTAGAATTAACCGTTTGAGAGAAAATTTTAAGCACATTCAGCTCAAGACAAAAAGCAATTATGATAGAAATAAGAGGGATATGAGACCTTTAGATTTAGGTGAAAAAGTTTTGTTCAAAATTGGGAAGCAATGGAGAAAAGGAGAAGTTAAGCTAAGATTAGACGAGAGAACATATAAAATTGATTCTAATGGTAGAATGTTTACGCGTAATAGATTTCTTATAAAACCGATATCTTTAGTTCCATTTTACATTCCTGATGCGGTTCCACTTCCACGTCCTTCTCTTCCTTTTGCTTCGCGACTTTCCTTACCTGACCAAGCTAGGGACGAGTCAGTGCTGCATCGAAATGCAGAAGGATGCCTTGTGACCTCATCCGGTAGAGTAGTACATCCTCCTAATCGGTTTTGTTGTCAGTAATTAGAGCTAAGTATTAGAAGTTAATTTTTAATTTTGTAAAGCTACGAGAATATATTCTTAATTAATTAATTTGTTTTGTTAAGAAGGGGCATGTAGTATTATATACTTTTCATAGTTTGACTATGGTATCGATTTATAATTAAAATATATGACACTTCATGTCTAGCAATCGTAATGGTGGTTTCATTTAATTTTTATATTTATTAATATCACAACAGTAAATATTTGAGGGCTCGTGTGATGTATTCGGTAGTGATGTTACGATCTGGAATTTTGTCAAACCGAGTTGAATCGGTTAGACAATTCATGCAAGTCGATTCCAAACCGAATCGACGAAATCGCGATTTGAATCGGTTTGAACCGATTTGAATCGGTTTGATAGCGATGATCGGTTTAAAAAGTCGAGTCGTTACTCGACTTTTTAAACCGATTAAAAAGTCGAGTCGTTACTCGACTTTTTAAACCGATTAAAAAGTCGAGTCGTTACTCGATTTTTTAAACGATGAATCGGTTTAAAAAGTCAAGTAACGACTCGACTTTTTAAGTCGAGTCGTTACTTGACTTTGTAAACCGATTAAAAAGTCGAGTCGTTGCTCGACTTTTTAAACCGATTAAAAAGTCGAGTCGTTACTCGACTTTTTAAACCGATTCAAACCGATTTGAGCATAAACCGAGTTGCGTCGATTAGCGCCTTTACTAAACCGATTTGGCCGAGTCGAAAGCGATGTAACGACTCGACTTTTTAAACCGATTTGAGCATAAACCGAGTTGCGTCGATTAGCGCGTCAGCGCGTCTTGCGTCTACTAAACCGATTTGGCTGAGTCGAACTTACTTACGCATCTCGCTCGCGTCGCTCTGCGCGCATTCGCCCGTTTGCTCGGTTGGCCGTTTGACCGTTTGCTTGTTTGGCCGTTTGCCCGTTTGCCCGTTTGGCCGTTTGCCCGATTGACCGTTTGGCTGTTTGCTCGTTTGGCCGTTTGCCCGTTTGGCTGTTTGCGCGTTTGCCCGTTTGGCCGTTTGCTCGTTGGCCGTTTGGCCGTTTGGTCATTTGCCCGTTTGGCTATTTGCTCGTTTGGCCGTTTGCCCATTTGGCTGTTTGCGCGTTTGCCCGTTTGGCCGTTTGCCCGTTTGGCCGTTTGCTCGTTTGCCGTTTGGCCGTTTGCTCGTTTGGTCGTTTGCCCGTTTGGCTGTTTGCTCGTTTGGCCGTTTGGCTGTTTGCTAGTTTGCTCATTTGGCCGTTTGCCCGTTTGGCTGTTTGCTCGTTTGCCAAACGGCCAACCGGCCAAACGGTCAAACGGCCAAACGAGCAAGCGGGCTAACGGGCAAACGAGCAAACAGCCAAACGGCCAACCGGCCAAACGGTCAAACGGCCAAACGGCCAAACGGGCAAACGGGCAAACGAGCAAACAGCCAAACGGCCAAACGGGCAAACGGCCAAATGAGCAAACTAGCAAACAGCCAAACGGCCAAACGAGCAAACGGCCAAACGGGCAAACGACCAAACGAGCAAACGGCCAAACGGCAAACGAGCAAACGGCCAAACGGGCAAACGGTCAAAATGGCAAACGCGCAAACAGCCAAATGGGCAAACGGCCAAACGAGCAAACGGCCAAACGGGCAAATGACCAAACGGCCAAACGGCCAAACGGCCAACGAGCAAACGGCCAAACGGGCAAACGCGCAAACAGCCAAACGGGCAAACGGCCAAACGAGCAAACAGCCAAACGGTCAAACGGGCAAACGGCCAAACGGGCAAACGGCCAAACAAGCAAACGGTCAAACGGCCAACCGAGCAAACGGGCGAATGCGCGCAGAGCGACGCGAGCGAGATGCGTAAGTAAGTTCGACTCAGCCAAATCGGTTTAGTAGACGCAAGACGCGCTGACGCGCTAATCGACGCAACTCGGTTTATGCTCAAATCGGTTTAAAAAGTCGAGTCGTTACATCGCTTTCGACTCGGCCAAATCGGTTTAGTAAAGGCGCTAATCGACGCAACTCGGTTTATGCTCAAATCGGTTAGAATCGGTTTAAAAAGTCGAGTAACGACTCGACTTTTTAATCGGTTTAAAAAGTCGAGCAACGACTCGACTTTTTAATCGGTTTACAAAGTCAAGTAACGACTCGACTTTTTAATCGGTTTAAAAAGTCGAGTCGTTACATTGCTTTCGACTCGGCCAAATCGGTTTAGTAGACGCGCTAATCGACTCAACTCGGTTTATGCTCAAATCGGTTTGAATCGGTTTAAAAAGTCGAGTCGTTACATCGCTAGTATTCGGTCGCCGCGGCGGGCGGTGCGGCTGCCTTTCATAAAGGGGTTGGTTGCATTGTCGCCAAGTGGAAACGGCCTGGCGAAATCTAAACCGATAGTGCGAAAAGATTTTTTAAAGAAAATGCAAAGTGGCTCGGCAAAAAAGTCATTAGTATGTTTTATAGTTTCTTTTATTATACAAAACTGTTATTTGTAAAATTTTGAGTCTGAACGTCAATTTGAATAACTGTAACTATATGATCAACTTCAAAGTTACTTAATTGTTCGACTAGCTAATAATTTTCTCAAGGAAAAGATACTTTTCTTTGCGATTTCGTTATAACTGTGTCTCATGATACATCCCAAATTTGCTGTTTACTCCTTTACTACTCCGAACTCCACAAGAGCAGAGCCGCGGGCGAAACCTATACGGAGCCGTGACATGAGCCAAGTGGTCTCAATCGCGGCATGTCGAGCGTGTCGTGGACATAGCGGGCCGGCGTCCGTCCGTCCGTTTGTTATCATATGGGCGGGCGGGCGGCGGGCGGCGGCGGCCGTATGCCGATGATGTCGGGCTCGAGCTCGAGGGTCGTGTTAGAGCCTCGTTTACGCCACTCACCCGCTCCTGATTTGAGTGACTGAATTCCATTAAACGACCCGCGATATTGCGTACTAAGCTATGTCCTAAATTACTATGTCTAGGTAAATTTGTGTAAATTCTAGAAATTATAAATAAAAGTGAATGAGGGAACATAAAAATAAATCTATGCATATAAATCAAAGCCAGGTTAGTTACACCATTTAAAACTTTTAAAACTCAAGAGCAGCTGGATCGGTTTTTTTTTTGGTTTGTTGGATTTGTCTCCATCCCAACAGCATAGTTATTCATATAACATAAAAATTAACAAAAAAAAATATGAGGAAATTGGCTGTATGGAAAATCCACTGAAATGAGATAGAAGTCATTCCAGCGAATTTCCTACACATACAAGTTTACCTTTACTTTAATGTTTACCTTTGTAAACATACCACTTGTAGTCGTCAATGCTTATTTATCCGACTGCTAGGCTAGAACTGCGGGTTGTCGGTGGCCATCGTTATCAAGTAGCCTAAAGGCCACTGCCTTGGCTTAACGACAGTCATCTATAATGACAACAGCCGGGTCCGGCGGCTTAACGTGCCCTCAGAAGCACAGAGGAGCTCGAGACAAATAAACCCATCCATGGACAGACTACAGTCGACATTGCTTAACTCGCGTGTTCGATTAGATTGACACACGCATCGGCGCCACCGAGCTCCTCATTTGTTGTACACAAGGAACATAAAACACGATAGTCGAATCTGCTTATTTCGCTTCGTATATTTCCTTCCCTAATTTGTGATCTGTACTCCACAAAACAAATACGTCCCAAAGGTCTCAAAATACATAGATCCCAAATACTTCCTTAATTACAGATATTACAAGTTTCTTGATTGTACCTAGTCATATTTTGGACTCTACGGTACTTGCTATATATAAGAAAAATGTACATTCAAGCTGCTCTCGGGATGCTCTCGGGCTAACATTTGCAATCTTACTTCTTAGATATTTAATTTGTGCTTGCAAAATATTCTTGTTTCTCAAAATCACGATTAATCGCGTCAGTGCAAACCTGTCGCGAGGCATGTAGGCGGTCATCGTCGGCCGTTATTCGACGAACATCGGCGAGACGCGCCGTCTGCTATACGTATCGCACTTTTGTGTCATTGTCAATACTCATGATTTTATTTGTTGTTACAGGTAAACCTTCAACACTAACTCGCAGGTGCACGGCGGTAAGTATGTTGTGTTGTGAAGCAGGAACACTGCCACTAACACTCTGACGCGGGGCTCGGTCGACTGAATTTATAAATGCTATGAAGTGCTAATAAAATTATTTCATTTGGTATAATTACCAAATGAAATTATTTTATGAACATTCTAATAAATACGAGATAAACTTGTGCTCAACCATTGATCTTTAAAATGCGACAAATCCTAACCTGATTCCGAGAGATTTATTTTTTATAAAGCTGTACTTTTCTTGGAAGCGTAGAACAACTACTAGTAGTAGGCACTAGTACCTACTAGTAGTTACTCTATTTTGACGAGACAACGTCTTATAATTCGATGGAGCCGGCTGCACGCACGAAAAAACATGACTCATGCGGCGTTACCTCGCTCTGAGGCGATCTATTAAAATTTTCTTTTGAAAAATGCAAACATTCCATCAGTATTTTCTTATGACGATGTCACGTTCAACTATCGTCAGTAAACCGACTTTACAGACAACCGATTTTTTCTATAATTCGATGGATATCATAACTGTACCAGGCTGCTACTGAGCAGTCTGCTGTATTGACCATGCATTTTTGTTCGGATATAAAGAACCAGATTATAATTCAATTATTTGTGTAGGTATTTTATTTATTTATTTGTTTGCAAGTTACCTTTTCTCATTTATTACTCGATGTTCTACTTGCCAATCGCTGTAGTGTCCACTCCACGCAGTTCCTCTAAGGTTGACTGGAAGAGATCCCCGTGTGGGATAAGCCCGCCTTGTACCGCTTTATTTTCATGTACTCATTCGTTGTAATTTGAACAATTAAGATAATACAAACAAACAAACCAGCCAACGCGCAATGCGAAATTTTGTATAAATAGAGTGTACACTGACGCGGAGAAGAACAAACTTGTTTTTAGGGTTCCGAACCTCAAAAGGAAAAACGGAACCCTTATAAGATCACTTTGTTGTCCGTCTGTCTGTCTGTCTGTCTGTCTGTCTGTCTGTCTGTCTGTCTGTCAAGAATTTCTATGTCGAGAATGCGTGGAGGTATCAAGCTGAAATTTGAACTGTATACTCAGGTCTACGGTCCCATGAAGTTAAAAAAAAATCAAACTGCTAAGTTTACGTAGAAAAAAGTTACGGCCGTTTATTCAGCAAAAAACGCATATTTCGACACACTCAAGGGAATCAAAACCTATAGGGTACTTCCCGTTGACCTAGAACTATGAAATTTGGCAAGTAACATCGTTATAGATTACAAGTACAGGAATAAATCTCAAAACTATACATTTGTAAATAGATCTTAAAAAATAGGGGGTCTATATTTTTTATAGGGTGTCGAAATTTCAAATTGAAACTACTAGTTCAAATGGGGTATCATATGAAAGGGCTTGATGTACACATTGCAAAATATATTTTATTTATTTTTTTCGACGCATTATTTCTTATTTATAATGAAAAATATCAAATTTAATAATGATACTTCGTACCTACGGAACCCTCGGTGGGCGAGTCCGACTCGCACTTGTCCGGTTTTTTTATATACATTTCAATACAACACGTCACGTGCACGTCATATACACATATGTCACATGAAAATACATCTCTTCTCTACCTTGAAATTTCTTTTTTACGACATTAAATAAATTTTCCTTATAGGTAAATAAGTAGTCTTCAATTTGTAATTTTATCGTTTACCGATCGATAACAACGTCACCTAACGAGATCTATCGACGTTTCTGCGAACCCTTCCAAATAAAACATATTTGACGAGTCGCGTGGAGCTACACGCTTATTATGTAAACATTAGGTATATTATTGTACACGCTCCAACTAAAATGAAAATCTTTATATAAACTTTCGTTCGTTTTAGGACCTAATCTTCATGATCCAACAGGACGTGACGCTTTAGTAACTGCTAATTGAGCATCCAGGCCTCCCCTACAATTAGAAATGGAAGAAAGGAATTGGACGATTTGCGATAAATAAATCAAAAATAGTTAATATCTCTTGGAGATATATAATAAATAAAATAATAAATAAATATTCCTGGACAATTTACACAACGCCATCTAGTCCCAAATTAAGCGAAAAGCTTGTACTGTGGGTACTAGACAACTGGTATAATACTTAAATACATTTTTTTTAAATATATATTTACATAGAAAACGCCCAGACCAAGACAAACAGACGTGTTCATGCACACAAATGTTTGACTTGTGCGGGGAACGAACCCGCGACCTCGGAGTCAAAGTGGCCATTGCTAACCATTCGACCACCGAGCTCGTCAATATTTACTCGTACATAGTATTTATTTATTTCTTCAAGCACGTACAAGAGTTTGCTAACTTAAATAGAACAAGTACATATACATACATTATTAGCATATTCAAGAAAAAGCACACCGTGTATGTATTGCATTTTTTAATTTATTCGTAAAATATATGGAATAGTATACCGCGCAGATGACGGCTGTGCGGACAGAATGTGCTCTTTTGTCGTATTTGCATAACTGTTTTTCAAATACTGCTGAATTGTTACAGCACTTAAATCTTTAAATAGGTGGACTGTCGTATACTTCATCATAACTGCCAAAATATAACTCCAACAGTGGTAAAACTCAATATTAGGGAACCAATTCTGGTCACCAAAACGACATATCACACAACCTGAAAGAAAACTTGTAAACAATTCAATTCATTTCACTTCAATCATTTATTTGCATGAAACACGGTAGTTTAGGTGACATTGTAAATAATAGTAGCTGTACATCATGTTCCGCTTAATATAATAAGCATGCAACTTAATTAATTGCGGGTCAATATTAAAAAAAAAAAAACATTCTAACAACAACTATTCTAAAAGTTATTTAATTGCATAGTATTTTTTATCATTAAGCCATTTATACAATTTTTTCTTGAATTCTTTGGTGGGCATTTTCTTTATGTCACAACAACACTGAAAACACGTTGCTTTTCATATAGTTTCAAGGATACCTCATCAATGAACGTCGACTTCAGCGGAGTTAGTTTTCCTCTTTACTTAACAGATTCTATTTATCTTTGTTTAAGATCGCATATCTGCAAATTCCGGAGAGTTGTCTATTCAGCGTCTCTGTAGTTCTGACTGTCTGTATCGCACGTGTTTGTCGCAGTTATGATCGACTCCTCCGAAACGCACCCGCGATGAGACGGAGTATTATCAGGGTGCTCACTGAGTAACTGCTCGTCACTTGGTATACCCGCTCAAGTAAGCTGTAAACAAATTACTTTAACAAGTGTTATAATAGCCATTAAGGAAGTGTACAATGGCATCAACCCATATTCATCCCACTGTTGGGATACGGGTCTCCCCTCAATCGAAGGGGTATAGAGCGTACTCCACCACGCTGCTCAACTGCGGGTTGGCGGAGGCTTCCACCCAAAGGCCACTTGGCTTAATGATTGCCGTCTAAAGAACAACCTGTACCGACGGCTTAACGTGCCCTCCGAAGCACGGAGAAGCTCGAGATGAGTAAACCCATCCATAGAGAGGCTACGGTCAACGTTACTTAACTTTCGTGATCGATTTGACTGACGCCGTTGTGCATGTTTTGGGATGGGTAAAACATGTTAAACTCGCGTCAGGACACGTGGCCTGATCAAAAATTCGTAAGACGGAGGGAGAGTAGACCGCCGGCGCGGCGTAGGAGAGGAAGTGATATCCCCCTCTCTTTCTACCGCGCGGCGAAATGTATGCCTGCTCCTGCTGTTTATTTTTAATGTAAAATATATTGTCATGTAAATGAATATTGTATTTTATCACATAAATGATAGTACTTTTATACTGATAAAGAAGACAATTCGTGCGAAATTATTCCCTAACCATTCCAAAATATAAAAAAAAACCGGACAAGTGCGAGTCGGACTCGCCCACCGAGGGTTCCGTAGGTACGTAGTATCATTATTAAATTTGATATTTTTCATTATAAATAAGAAATAATGCGTCGAAAAAAATAAATAAAATATATTTTGCAATGTGTACATCAAGCCCTTTCATATGATACCCCATTTGAACTAGTAGTTTCAATTTGTAATTTCGACACTCTATAAAAAATATAGACCCCCTATTTTTTAAGATCTATTTACAAATGTATAGTTTTGAGATTTATTCCTGTACTTGTAGTCTATAACGATGTTACTTGCCAAATTTCATAGTTCTAGGTCAACGGGAAGTACCCTATAGGTTTTGATTCCCTTGAGTGTGTCGAAATATGCGTTTTTTGCTGAATAAACGGCCGTAACTTTTTTCTACGTAAACTTAGCAGTTTGATTTTTTTTTAACTTCATGGGACCGTAGACCTGAGTATACAGTTCAAATTTCAGCTTGATACCTCCACGCATTCTCGACATAGAAATTCTTGACAGACAGACAGACAGACAGACGGACAACAAAGTGATCTTATAAGGGTTCCGTTTTTCCTTTTGAGGTTCGGAACCCTAAAAAAATGTTCAAAGTTAATGTTCAAGTTTTCACTTCTGCCGGAGTGCAACCCACACCACTATTTAACCATTTTATTTGTAGTCACGTCGCAGCTTTAGTACAATCTCACCAGATAATATTCACAAATTAGAACAACTACGTGAATATTATTCCTGTTATATGGCGTGTGTGGGGGAGTGTTAAAAGAAATACATCACTAAGAATTATATTTACCTAAGTATATTACTAATTACTCTGATATAAGAATATTTAGCAAAAAATACGTTGTAGTTAATATTAGTACGTTAGTACTATTACTTATACTGTGATAATAATTGGTTTTCCAAATATATAACGGGCGCGGAGGCGGGTCTCCTTATTGTACGGGTGTATCACGAGGTCGAGATAGATATGTTGCCCTTATCAACTATTATTTAGTTTCTCAGAATCTGCTGTGATTTTTGTTATTTATGTAATATTTTCCTTGCGAGATTTATATAAAAACTAATTGCAACTCGCGGTTTCCCCCGCGTATCCAAATTCAGTCGTTCACCCGTGAAAAAGAACCAACATCCAAATACACATCCTCAAAAACTTTCACATTTATAATATAATTAGAAAGTAATATAAAATCTACACAACTTTGGCTTAAGGAGGATGACTCCCGAGAAGGCTCAGCGTTAGTAGTGGAACTGACAATGACGGGTAATTTTTGCACAGATAAAGGTAACTCTTTCACGTAAGGTGACTCGAAGTCTTTTATCCACATGAAATGGAAATAGGAAACGTCTGCGATGCAGGGTTATGTCATATGTAGACCGTAGAATAAGTAATAACTGGAAGCTGTTTTGTAATGAGATGGCTACACCAGATGACCAGTGGCCGATGGCACTTTTCTCCTCACCGTGCCTCCCAGAATGGCTGGGCGCTTATGCGAAACAGCTTACATGTAGAAACCCACCCACCAAGGCGGTGAAGATGAATTTTTCCAGTTTTAAAAACTATTTATAATTTAAAAGCCTTTATCGATTTCAGAACAAAATGATCAAATGTTGGTTGGATGAGATCCCACTATGGGATAAGGTCGCCTTTGTACAAATTTGTGTAATCATTTTATTTCTACCTTGTTCTGCAACTTTTGTATAATAAAGATAATTACAAGAACAACAACAAATGATACACATTTATTGTCTACCTATATTTTGGACACATCGAGTTGATTCCTGCAAATAATATCATATCAATTAAGGTATAACAAAGTCTCGACTGGTTCGGCCAGGTCGACCAGAGATAAGCGGAGTATTAGCAGAGTATCTAGCTGTTAACCGGGTGGACGGCTTCCTATAGGTCAACCTATAATTTAGAAACTAAAAAAAATATCAATGATCTACTGATCCGTCGCCATTCCGCCATCCGCACGTGCGTTTGGACATGAACCCTCATAACGAACTACATTTTTGTAATGAACGCTATATCTCACGGGCGGCGCTGGCGTCGCCGCCTCGATCGGCGACTTATTGCCGGATACAGCTGATTTAATGACATTATTGTCGCTTCCGACATCCACCGATTTGTCAGCGCCCCTCGCGCGGGCGGCGGCACTCGCTCCTTCCGACTCGCACACCACGTGTACACTTCATAACTTCAGCATCTCAACTTCATGTTAATCCATGATTAAATCGAAAATTATGTAATTGGTGAGAGATTATTTCTAATTATAAGATTATTGGCCAACACAAAAATAATAATGTTGTCTTATTTTATTGTCAAAATTTCACATAAATATTAAATAAACGAAAGACCTTTTTTCATATTAAATTAAAAATTAAAACGCGAGCACCACAGCACAGCGCAAATACCGCAATGTACAAATTTATTAACCTATTTACATACGATTTTTTTTAATTATGATCTGTGCTATCCAATGATGTTATAAATACGTACTAAGCCGCCGAATCGAACACCCGGCAGGTGGCCTCATGCTCATTAGTCATTTCATTACATGTAGTATAAAAAATTTCAGTAGTCAAAAATTATTTATATAATTGTTTTGTAATTGTTGAGAAAAAAATAGGAATCGGAATCGAAATCAAAATAGGCAACGGAATCAGAATCAGAACGGGAGTTGATCGATAGGAGATGATAGTGGTTGCATATCTATAGTAATATCATTGATGCTAACTGACCAGGGCCCTACCTACGAATATTTTGATTCGAAAATTAGGTCTCACGTTTAAGTTATTGTCAAACATCTTCAGCTTTGTCGATAGACCTCCAGGGTTACTATCAGTTAAACTAAAGACAGGTAGTATATATCTAAGTTGATGTTTGGTTTTTGCAATAAAAAAATCTGATGGCAATCGACTTCAGCTCTAGCGGTAGAGCGCCAGGTTACATCTATATCTTGCTTGATACATTGTGGTTACGTACAAAATAAGCCGTGGACATAGATCGTTCAATATTCAATTGTAAAGTGTTCGACGCTGTTCACATCAAACTATCAATCGACCATTGAATCGAGCATCGAGAAGAAGAAGCTCGTCTGCTATTTCACCACATGGATTGACGCTGCAGCGACGTTGGCCAATATTCAATCAGATATAAACCGTATAAGTAAACGAATACTTCTGATAAATATCCACCAACAATGGAGTATGACGTTTGCGCACTACTGTGACACATATACTTGGAATTCGTTTCTTATGGACCGAATTATAATTTTAAATCTGGCTGGCGCGGCGGGCCGGCGCGAGAATGGAGGTGACCTGCGACGGGCCGCCTTGTGACGAGTGAGTAATGGTTGCAGCGAGTAATTAGATGCAGATGCCTCACGCACGTAATTAATATAATTTATTAATGCTTTGTGCGAGCCATGGCTGCGGAGCGTGAGAGGCAGAGCAAGTCGCTCGGTCGACTGTCCGCAGATGGGTGGTGTGCTGTTCATTATATTGTGATGTAGAGCTATTTATCTGTCGCTTATTCTTTTCATGCATATGTTCCTTTAGACTGTCAGTGGTATAGTTACGAAATAAATGTTTAGTTTCAAACGACTCGAGTGGCACGGTTGTCCTTGGTGGAAAAGAGCTGCGTGAGGACTGCAGGTTATGTAGCTTATAGTACAGTACAGCGGCGTTATACCCTTTAACACTTTCACCCCTGGAGCATATAACTCTAACGCTTCCTCTCTGGACGCCCATGAAGGCAAGCCAGAGCTAGGAGTCCTGCGGGCATTCTTGTGTTTACACTCCGACCAACGAAGACACTTCGGAGACGAAGGCCCTGACCGTCTGTCTGTTAACTGAGCTGTTGGTGAGCAACGACACCACGGACCCGAGTCTCCAGAACTCTCTGGAAACTCGGGTCCGTGGTGTCGTTGCTCACCAACAACTCGCCACAAGCTGCCCTGCGGGCTTATTATTATAGTTTTGTGCAGTAACTAATTTAAACTTTGGTAACTGCTAAAGGAAGAGATAGTACCTAGTAATCCAATTGACCTATTTCTAGTATTGTACTAATTTTGCATCAAGCATATTGTCAGGCACTTTCTGGACCTCTTCGAAAGTATGTGACCATAGTCGCGAAGGAAACTATGCAAATCCAACCAAGACGCCCGTCCATGTTTTCTGTAACTTTTTTACTTTATGTAAAATTATTTTCGACAGAGAAAATATGAGATGCTATAGACCTGTCGCCTTAATACCTGTAGTTTCAAAGGTATTTGAAAAAGTTATTTACGAGGCACTTATTACTTTTTTTGAAAAACAAAATTTATTTTCAGAAGAACAAAGAGGATTCAGGATGGAGGAGGAGGATTCTTCTTAGTCGTGCACTCTTGACAGAGTGGTCGTGGTCACAACTCGGTCGATTCATGTGTAACCGCTGTTCTTGCGATTCGCCGCCGTGCAGTTCTATGTTTAGCGGAACTAGAGCAATCGTTGATAGTGGAGTGCGTCAGAGATTTAATCAGATCGGTCCATCGTGTTGGAGAACGCCCACGTGATCTCCTGCCCTCCACTTTCCCCTGCACCACCAAGCGTTCCATTGAGTCCTCGTTGCGGGTTACGTGTCCAAAGAACTTGAGGATTCGTAATTGCACAGTCGACGATAATCTCTCTTTGATGTTGAGTTCTTTCAGGATGGAAACGTTGGTTCGGTGCGCGGTCCATGGGATTCTGAGCATGCGTCTCCAACACCACATTTCCAATGCGTCAATCTTACGACGGTCCTGCATCCTCAGCGTCCACGTCTCGGCTCCGTATAGGAAGATAGGAAAGACCAGGCATCGCATCAGACGAACCTTTGTGTTTCTGGTTATTCTGCGATCCTTCCAAATTTTTGCGAGTTTTTCTACTGAGGATCTAGTCATGGCGCAACGTCTTCGAATTTCATCCTCGCAGCCCCCAGCATTGGTGATAGTGGAGCCCAAATATACGTAGCTCTCGACTACCTGGCATCCTGCTATATTTTGAATATCGGGCTGATTGCCAGCACGGTCTACAATCATCACTTTGGTCTTGTCGCGATTGATTGCGAGTCCAAAATCCAACACTGTGGTCTCTAGTCATTGAAGAAGATTTTCGATTTCGTCTCTGGTTGACCCCAGGAGGGTAGTATCATCGGCGTATCTTAAATTAGATATTTTTCGACCTCCCACGGATATTCCCTTGTCCCAATCTTCGAGAACTATCCGCATTATGTACTCTGAATATATATTAAATAGTAAGGGAGATAATATACAGCCCTGTCTAACGCCGGCTTGTGTTTTAAAACGTGTACTAGGGCCTCTTTTGTTCCTTATATACATTAATGATCTTCCAAATTCGACTGACCGTCCAATGGTGTTATTTGCGGATGATAGTACTATAATTTTTGAATTTGAAAATGTACATACATATGAATCTCAAATAAATCAAACTCAATGTTTGATATATTCAAGAAATACAGTGCTTGCAAAATAATAATTTAATCGTAAATCTAGACAAAACTAAATCAATAACATTCACACAGAGACCACGGAAAAATATAATTAATCTTGACATCAAATACTTAGGACATTCAATTGAAGAGACAAATGTGGCAAAGTTTCTTGGACTATATATAGATAATAAAATGAGTTGGGAATCAGATATTGACCACATCTGTAAAAGACTAAATCAATTCTCCTATGATTTATACATGCTAAATAAGGTAGGCAGCACTGCTCACAGCGTATCATGGATATGTTGCGTCCACCTTACGATATGGTCTCATTTTCTGGGGCAACTCAACTGGGAAAGTGAAAGTATTTAAAGCACAAAAAAAGTGCATAAGGGCAATATTTAGACTTGACTCCACAGAATCATGTGCACCATATTTCAAGCGATTGAATATGCTTACATTACCTGCAATGTACATATACGAGTTGTCAGTTTTTGTGAAATCAAATTTACATAAATTCGATTTTATAAGTTCCCAACGAAATAAGGATAAAATCCGGCACACGTCACACAACACAGCCGTGTTTGGTGGGAGCGTCTGTGGAATGGCTCCTAAAATATATATATTATTACTATTTTCAAACTACCAAAAAATATTTTTGGCATTGTTTTTGACACTTAAATGTTATTATTCTGTAAATGATTTTTTAAATGACATTCTATGATTGTACGGACTATTTTATAATATTTTTTTTTGTGTAACTAGATTCTAAGTTTTATTTTATGTTTTGTATAATTTGCATGTCTCAGAGAAGACAAAATGTATATGGGAAAATAATATATGTCATCTTATGTACCTACATTTTGCGCAAATAAAATGATTGATTGATTGATTTTACCACACAAAGGACTACACCAAAAGCGATAAAATCCATAGAAACTGATTAATAATTGAAGTTATTATAACCACGGAAATTAACGCGATCATGCATCGAAGGTATTTTCACATACCTCTATTATTGCCTGATGTTTGACCAGGTTGCATCGTCTTAGGCCATTGTTAGTATAACCACAGAACAGTTATGAGTGTAGCAAGCTTGTAGCCTGTCCATCAACGTTGTTCGATAGATCTGATAACGGCAACGGGCCGGCGATGTCGACCGCGATTGCACGCGCGGGGCGGTCGCGCTGGCCACGCCGCGCCGCCTCAACAGATATTAATTTTGGATGTTTAGAATCAATTATAATACTACCACCTACCCATTATTTCGAACCGATCTCACCTGCACGCGGTGCATCCTGATTGAGCAATGAGGCTTTGGGCGAAAGTAAGGGAAATCACAGCGAAAGCTAGGTTAGTAGGTACCTTGGAAATATCTTTCCAGATACTCCAAGGTTTGCTGGAAGAGATCCCTTACAGGGATAAGTCCGCCTATGTACTTTTCTTTTATTATGTTATGATGTAAGGGTTGTTTAAAGTACAATAGAAATATTACTAACATACCCAAAATTCCATTAATACTAGAGGGTTGTATTCGTGCGAGTAAGTGAGATTACCAGACAGGAAGGAGCTGCGGCCGTAGCGGGGTGAGCGGCGTCTGTAATCTACGGTAACCACTACAACCGGTAACAACAGGCAGAGTGTGTGTTCACCATCCGACATAGTATTAAAACATGGTACAAACTAAAAAAATAACAATAACAATACGAACTCTTTATTTAAGGTTTGTCACCGTCTGATGCTTCTGATTACATGCTCGTGTGCCCTCCTCATATAAAAAAATAAACCCTCTCATTTGGTTTTCGTGGCAATGCACGATTACCACCACAAAATGGCGTTTTATAGTTTTAATATGATATGCCTATCAAATGACATGACAAGAGATAAGCAAGCACACAGCAGTGCGTAAACATTTTAGTTCATGGTTTATTAATTAAAAGTAAAAGCTTTTGAATTTTTCCTTTCCTCCAAATCCTTTTAAGTAATTTCGTGTCCACTATGTTATATTTTCAAATCGATGCCATTTTCGTAATAAACGTCCCAGAAAACCATAGAATCAACACCCATATTGATATTATGACATTTCCACCCCATCGCACCCCCATAGGGGTGATTTTATGTCACGTCGGCTATGTTGGATTATAAAATAGTTGTTATTTTCGTAATCAGCTACCCGATAAACTATAAAAACAATACCCCATGACGATTTTCAGACTTTTTCACTCCATTTCACCCCTTTTGGGGAAATGGAGTGAAAAATGAATTTTGAAAAATCCTTTCTTAGCGCACCCCTAGACGTCATAAAGAACCTACGTGCCAAATTTGGAATCTCTAGACCCAGCGGTTTGGGCTGTGCGTTGATTAGTGAGTCAGTCAGTCAGTCAGTCAGTCAGTGAGGACAAAGCCTTTTATTAATATAGATTATACAGAGTGAAAAGCGATGGAAATTATCTATGTGTGTATAGTTATACCGCTCTGTCAACAAACATTATTCAATGTTATGCAAACGCCGATGACAAATGCTCGCACCGGGCGACACTTGGAGCGACGGGCGACAAGTTCATCGTCGCCGAGGCGTGTCGTACGTTTCGTCACGCCGCTCGGCATGACTCCTGACCGTCACAGACAGATGTTTGTGTCCGCAGCCGCACGTCCGCGTCGTCACAGCACGCACGACCACTTCTGCCCTCGAGCAATGCAGTGGTTCCGAGCTATAGCATTTTCATAATTAGTTTTATTTGAGAATCACATATTATGACATACCCAAAACCAATAATATAAGCAAGTTGTCACGTTCTCGTTCATACATTACACATCATTATGTGAGTGCATCACTTATATTGTAATGTTTTAAAAATTTTAAGTAGGTTGGAAAGAAAAGTAAGTAGATAGATAAATTGAAGAGTAGAATGAAAATAAAGGTAGAGAGAGAGTAAGTAAAGTAATAGTACTGAAACCTGAAATTGGAAGTATAAGTAACAGTAAGGTAAGAGACCCGCTTATGGTAAGCGCTCTCTCAGTATAAGTTTAGTACACAATTCTGAGGGTGGGAGGTAAATGAAAGTTACAAATCGCCAGACAGAGTTTATTCCTGTGGTTCAAAGCCTCTCCATTGTCTCCCACATACAAATTCACATTTCATATATATTAAAAGCTAATTTTACAATTTTCAGTTAACAAAATATCTAATGGGCGCCAGACCTGTTTATGCCAGGTCAAAAATACAGTAATTAAAAGCAGCGGCAGAGCAAGTTACAATTTAGTTTCTCAGGGCGATGAGTCGGAAAGCCTACATTCCTATTGCGATCATAATATAAATGGTTTGGTACAGAAATTCACTATTACGGCAAAAGTCCACATAAATTGCTCGATCGGTAACACCACTTAGCTGTATGCAAGCGATACGGTCTTGAAGCCGCGGTATCAAGCTGACCCGAGTGTCGGAGTGGCTCGGACTGCGTGCCACGTCACCACTGCGCAGTCAGTCTCACGACCGGAGGGGAGAGGAAGAAGAAGAAGGTATATTAAAAAACCTCCCTGTGGACAATAGGTCCGCCATTAGCACAGGGAATCACTTGTGCGCCTAATCTAACACTGCCCTAAGCAATTAACAAAATTTACATACCGACTGGAGGTTCGATCCACGGCCTGGGGAATAGCGCGGCCGAATGGCGCCGCAGAAAGCGCGTTGATGCCCGCGCTGCAGGTTGCGCGAGGAGCACCGTCAAGGGGAACGCGACAGGATATGCACGTCGAACCCGGAGTGACGTAGTCCACGGTTCTATCGAACGAGGTTATGTGGACCGTCCCGGGCGGGCTGATTCGTCAGGCGCTTCGGGCTGACGTCCAATTCGGGTGCCCGGAATCACAGTCTTCGACGTGTCCTGCCGACGTTCAGCGGGTCTGGTGACTACTACTAGGGTGCTCTCAACGGCAGAAAAAGGCCGCCCCGAGCGCGCGGACCCGTTTTGTCATTGCCACCAATCCCCACTCCACAATGTATATGGAATCTTCCAGAACATTAAAGATACCTCCTTTTAACAATAACAAAATTATTTTTTTTAGAATTTCAATAAATCTATTGCACGCTTCCGCCACCGACAATACGTTAGTCTAGTGTCAACGCCAACGCGTCTTTTCGTAAACTTGGCAACCACCTTCAACAAATCACATATTACTGAAACTAACAGAAGCGACCATCACAACTTGAATTCGGAAGCCGAATCACGCACTCCATTCACGAATGGAACTCTCCAGGCTTCTTGCCTTCCGTCACAAAGCACGACAGCTAACAAACACGAGTAGAAAAATCAAAACTACTTTAAGATTAAGATTAGAACAATAGGCTAGATTATTCCATTCGTAAACGAAAATCTCCCAAATGGTTTCCTTTCAAGGGAAAATCCAACTCGCGCGTCAATTCCTCTCAGCAACTCCAATATCCCTTTAAAAAAAATGATTAACGAATATCTAAATCTACGAATGAGAAACAAAAGTTTCGAGCCGACTATCAACAAGTACGGGCTTCCAGGGTCCGCAATCCTGCAAAAGCCAAAATTAGATCAGCTGTCGGAACAGCAGACTGTCAAACGAAAAGTCAACATCTCTCTTCGTAAACAAGAAATGTTTACACATTCCCAAAACAATGTAATATGTATTTAAGCCTGAAATTAGTGCCACAATTTAAAATTCACGCGTTACAATATCCCCCAAGCCAGGAAAAATTTGCTCCTGCAAATTTCCTGCTGTCCCCAGCAGTATACTCCTGAAACAATACTGCCATCCATGAAACGAAAAAACCAATGAACAATACTCTGCCTTTACGAATATTATAAAAAAACTAAAACTATGCGACGATTTGGTAGAAAGATAGGTAGGTCGGATATGATATATGACATGGGATGAATATAAATAAAATAAGTAACTGGGCTATTGTTGTCTGAAATAAATACTTTATAATACTATAATATAATCTCGAACCAAATTCATACTCCTATCATACATGGTCTGTGTCATGGTTAGAGAAATCAGGAAAATAAAATTAAAGTGTTTAAAGTAGACCCCTGAAGAAAAAATAGTATACACTGACTCGCTACCCAATCCACAACAACTACAAACTTCCTTTTCATACTTTCTCTTAATCAAATCAATCAATCACACTGTCTCTCTATCATTCTTACCTCTAATCACCAGCATACCTGCATCCATAAATATTAAAATGACATAAATAAGTTTGTATATATGGGAATAAATTATAAAATTTGTTAACTCCTTATTAGATAATTTACCCACTTAAGATGTATTGAGTTACTCTATTCAATTTTAGAGATAACTCGTAGTCTAAAAGCTTCCCCTTATTAACCAATAAGTTATGAGTGAAAACCCCAAAAAAAGTTGTAAATGTAGTTAATGTTCATCTAGTATCCTAAATATTAAGGCTTATTTAATGAGTTATGACACCGCTCTGATATAGATGCACATTAAGTATGAAGGAATAACCTGAGTCATTGTTTACAAATTACAAGGACTCACTCTCTTGAGTTAAAGTTATTCATGAAAAAGGTTAAAGTCTGTATACTAAGGCTTATGGCTTTATTTTATAAGTAGCCTGCACCGCTTGTACTATTGCAATCATGACAATTAAAATAAATAAAATATTTTTCAATGTAAATAAATAAATATTGGTATTTTAATATATACTGAACATATAAATAATAAATATACATGTCTTTTAACTTTCCTCGCTCAGTCTACCAAATCCACCTGATGGTAAGCTTCCCTCCACCTAAAATAATTTAAACTCAAAATATAAAAAAATCAAGTCAGTGCAAGTCCTTTGTACTGACTTGTTTGCCTAATTCTTCCAGTGATCATTCCTAAAATATTCCAACAACCAGGACCAATCTTTTCCTAACCATAATTAATCTCTACACGTCCGGGTAATTGGTTTGTTGAATATAAACCACCCGCACAAAGTGATGAAAGAGGCACCACTATACCCCTGTGGATCAATGAGTCCTAGGAGTTGCCGATAGACAGGTAAAAACATAAAAGAAAGAATTGTCTTTAAAACAAAGTAGACAACCCTATAAACACCAGCCTACCCAATGACAACTCAAGCTAGGTTAGTCTCTCAAGGAACCAAAAAGAAAAATAAGAAACGTTTTCGTAACGTCCCCTAAAAATAATTGCTTCATCTCTAAGATGACTCAATTAACAGAAAAAAAAATATATAAAGCCCCGTCGAAGAAAATCCTGTTGAAAACCTGGTCGCTGAAATAATGGAAAGAATACAATCGCCTATATGACGATAATAAAATGGAATGTACTGAATGGACACATGGAATAAAATGTACATTTTAGTTATGCACCATTAAAAAAATAGCAAACTACCAAATACCCAATAACATCATCTCAAAAAAAAACAAACAAATCTATCCGTCCCGGTAAAATTGGTTGACTAGATTAATCAAACTAATTCTGCCTGGTTGTTCAAACGCTGTCATAGCAAAAAAAAATTTTATAAGCTGAAGCACCCACTACACACACCTACTCAACAATGAATTTTTTTTTATTTATATATAAACTCCCAACAGTAACAATCTAAAAGAAATTTTAATGAAATATTGCACATTATTTAGTTAAACTAATTAATTACACTAACCAGTGAATTGAATTGCCTTATGTAATTTATGTTTAAATTACTATATCTCATATTATGAAGTTTACTCCTACATGACGACAAAACAAAACATGGAATGCTCAAATATTTATATTCATTAATTGTGAGCACATTCAAAATTATTATAATATTTTTCTCAAGGAATGTCAAATTAAATAATTTCACTGGTCATTAAATAGATTTAAGAAATTGGATTGTAAAAACCCTGCATTAATAAAATATTTCTTTTCCTGCAATAAATACTAACATGTATCTTATATACGCTTCACTTATGTCAAAATAGTGACAACAAAGATCACCTATAAATCAACATAAATGAGTATATGTAAGACAAAAGCCTTCCCCAGCAGCAAGTCAAAAGGGTGTCCTAACCGCATGCCTACCAATATTGTTGTCATAGTTATAACCAAAGAAAAAAAATTTTCTAACTTCATCACCACAAAAAAGTTCAAAACAATATAAGAACCAAACTCCAAGATTAGAAAAAGGAATATGGGACCAATCTGGAAGTACACTATTCAAAATAAAAAAAAATCTTCAAATCCGTTCACCAATGCCGGAAATGATGAAGTAATAAATATAAAAAATTACAACCAAATTTAGAACCATTATTTCTGAGTCGGTTAAAAATATCCTTTTGTACTAATGATGCTTTGTAAAAAAAATCCCTACCAAACTCATCAACTAATCAAGATAAAATCCAACTGTGAACTTTCTTAAGTGAATTTATCATGTAAATTTCAAGATAAACAACAAAAAAAAAGACAATTGTTTCATAATTTCCGAAAAAAAAAAAACCACCCTATCAATATTCATATACTTCTATACCAATACTATAGGTTGTGTAATAATATTGGCATGCGGCACTCACTTTCAACACTGTTTAAAAATTACCCCCGAGGACAACCACTTCCTGTACTATGGAAACTAAAATCTGCCATATAAAAATAAATTCCACCGACCGCACCAGAACTGACTCTGTATTAATAATATGAAATATAAAGAGTGTATTGCGAGCCATTCTTCAAATATTAAAATTTAAGTTTAACTTTTATGTAAATAATAAAAAATTATGATCGCAACAAGTTACACTTGAGTCTCACAATAAATATGCCGTTGATAAACAGGTATTCAAGTATTTCAGAAAAAAAATATTTGATCGCTACAAATACACACAAATTTCAAAACAGATATGCCCTCTATAAATTAAATTCACTTGAATTTCAACATAAGTATGCCCTGATAAAGTTAAAATTTAAAAGTTAAAAAAAACTTTTTTTTTAAAAAACTTAAGCGTTAAACAAAAAATATTTGTTCCCCTTGAGTACCTTGAATTTAAAAAAAATATACCCTCTCACTATAAAAAAATTAAATTTCAGTTAAAATTGTATTTGCCGCAATAAGTTACACCTGAATTTCAAAATAAGTAAGCTAAAATAGTGGTACACTGTTACACTGCTACAATAAGTTACACTGTTATACTAAAACGCAGGTAGTTACACAGTATGAAAAAAAATTTTCTAAAAAAATTCACAGTAAATGTTAAACACAGGTTAAACACAATAAATATTATGTTAAATCAATACAAAACCAATACACAATTGCATAAAATTAAGGTATGATCGCAATAAGATTTACCAGTTAAGCGCCACTGTAATGTTTTAAAATTTCAATTCTCGTGTCAATTCGGGTGCCCGGAATCACAGTCTTCGACGTGTCCTGCCGACGTTCAGCGGGTCTGGTGACTACTACTAGGGTGCTCTCAACGGCAGAAAAAGGCCGCCCCGAGCGCGCGGACCCGTTTTGTCATTGCCACCAATCCCCACTCCACAATGTATATGGAATCTTCCAGAACATTAAAGATACCTCCTTTTAACAATAACAAAATTATTTTTTTTAGAATTTCAATAAATCTATTGCACGCTTCCGCCACCGACAATACGTTAGTCTAGTGTCAACGCCAACGCGTCTTTTCGTAAACTTGGCAACCACCTTCAACAAATCACATATTACTGAAACTAACAGAAGCGACCATCACAACTTGAATTCGGAAGCCGAATCACGCACTCCATTCACGAATGGAACTCTCCAGGCTTCTTGCCTTCCGTCACAAAGCACGACAGCTAACAAACACGAGTAGAAAAATCAAAACTACTTTAAGATTAAGATTAGAACAATAGGCTAGATTATTCCATTCGTAAACGAAAATCTCCCAAATGGTTTCCTTTCAAGGGAAAATCCAACTCGCGCGTCAATTCCTCTCAGCAACTCCAATATCCCTTTAAAAAAAATGATTAACGAATATCTAAATCTACGAATGAGAAACAAAAGTTTCGAGCCGACTATCAACAAGTACGGGCTTCCAGGGTCCGCAATCCTGCAAAAGCCAAAATTAGATCAGCTGTCGGAACAGCAGACTGTCAAACGAAAAGTCAACATCTCTCTTCGTAAACAAGAAATGTTTACACATTCCCAAAACAATGTAATATGTATTTAAGCCTGAAATTAGTGCCACAATTTAAAATTCACGCGTTACAATATCATACTTATATTTAATTATACAAGTAATGTGCCCATTATTTGTATAACTTATAAATTAAAAGTCTCACGAGTATATAATTAGGAGTTATTTAAAATTAACTTAAACTCGATGTTGCTCTGGAGGGAGACCGTCTGCATCGAAACAAAGCGGAGAGTGGCTCGAAAAGTTAATTTGTAAGGAATACGAGGGGGCGCCATTACAAGTTGCGTCACGTTGAATGCGTTCGCTGATTGAGCGGGGATTAGGCATTTGTTGCAAAACTCGTAATGTATGCTAAATATTTCCGATTTGTCTGCAGCGGTTGCGGGGGAGGGGGGAGGGGGAGGGTGCGGGGGGGGGGGCGGCGACGTCGCCGGCTCTGCTGTTCCTCCCGGGGGATGATCCGCGCTACATAATTCACCGGAGAAAAATTGGAAGGTCCGAGTGGGAGCGACTTGAATTAAGCTGCGAACCTTGCTTTTTCATCTCTTTATTATCCTTTTAGACAGGCGGAGACGCGCGCCGCGCAGGGACCGTGTGGATTCTTTTATTTTTTCGCTTTTTACTTTTTTTGAATCCCGTACAAAAAGTGAATAAAGCCCTTATACAATTACTCATAACGTATGTTACCCGTAACTTAAACGGATTAGCATATTTTATGGTTTTATTTCAGTCAAGAAATAGTGAGTCATAATAATCATAAAAAATATTTCAGAATTTTCTCATTACACATCAAATCTCGTGTAACCAATAAGTGAGTTCTTCGGGAACGAATAATCTCGAGTCATTCGTCGAGCTGCTCAGTGCCTCTGGCCTATGTGTGGCAGTGGATAGATAGAGACTAATGATGAATAATATGCTGGTTATACTTGCGTAGTATATACGTAACGTCATCATAGTTATCAGCTACTACTGAATTCGCCTTCTCCGAGGCTTTCCACCAACGCGATCCTCCGCTTTCTGCATCCAGCCGCTTTTATTGAGATGAATGACTATTTAGTAGGTGTTATTCAGACGAAATTTTATTACTATCTCATTATAAATAATTGTACTTAGATGTACTACAGACCACGGATGCTCTCAGCCGCTCTCTCGAGCTAACGTCACCTCCGCCGAGACAAATCTATTCAACGTCGTCGACGTCAACATACACGCATTCATCCTTTGCAAAAATGACATTTATTTAGTAGTACTAACAACGTGGCACTTGTACGAATTGTGCCCTGACCCATAAAAGGTCAATGTCCAGGGTGTCATTGATCCATTAAGAGAAAAAATCAAATTGATCGGTTGCTTATGTAAAAAACTACAAGCAAACACCATTATTTTCGCTGTTCGAACATATTATTAAGTTGTGATTTGAGAGCAGTACGTAGACATGCAGTGTACTTAACGTAGTCATCTTATAAGTGTCCACTCAAACGAAGCTGACAATTACACCGCGTGTGACGTAACTTATTTGCTTTCTAAAACGGGATGAAACAGAAACCCTCGTCGCGAGTGGCCTCGAGGCAAGTGCACTGTGCGGCACTCGGAGACACTCGCGGCGCGGCGCGGAGGACGCGGCACCTTTTAACCCCGCGCCAAATAGGCATCAACAAAATTACCCGACATATTCCACAACTCTTTTGATACCTTTAAGAAGAAAAAATTACGAAATCCAAAATAGTAAACAATTTTGTTCCCAAATAGTAATAAATTGGGTACAATCTGTCGTAATATATGAAAATAATTTAAATGACCCAATGAATATGGTAGTGAAAATAAATAAATTCTACATAATAGTATGGATGCTTCGTTGCCCTTCGTGGGCATGAGACTGCGGCTGATTAGGACCTGCTGTATGGAGACGGTCTGATGATCTCAGACTGGGTCGAATATGGCTGAATGAGATTTCATAATCGTGTATCGATTCAATTCTGTGTGTCAGCGTCCGATCAACGTATTGTTGTCGGTTGAACTGCGCAATAGCTTAGCAATACCATTCTCTTGATTTTGTATGCTGCCACTTTATTTAAAAAATAGCCTACCTAATAATCTATGAATTTATCCGGAATAGCTTTCAGGGAGAATATTAGTGAAATAAACATTTATTTACCTAAAATGGACAAAGTACAGACATAATACATTCGTTAAATTAAAATGAAATTAATAAAATTAAAAATTTCATTGTTCTTATTCTAAAATCGCAACACATGACTATTAAAAGGTCTCTGGTCGGCACATACCGCAGCCTCGCGCTGGGCCAATTTTCAGATGAAACCTGGTGCAGGGACTGGCCCTGCTAGAGTAGCCGACTAAATAAATCGTTATACATACTAAGCAAATAAATTATTATATAGATCTAGAGTTTTCCTATTTATCACATTTTATATATTTTATGTAATTCTAGCTGACCATAGCTGGCAAACATTGCCATATCAATTTAGGGGTTGATGCCTTTGCCGTTGAATGCCACATTATAAACAAAATAAATTTATGTCCAAAAATTTAAAAAAATGTTAGAGGTGAATAACCTTTATCACTTAAGGGTATGAAAAATACATAGTACCCAGTTCTCAGACCTACTGAATATATATATAAAATTTCATAAAAATCAGTCAAGCCGTTTCGGTGGACTATGATAACTAACATTGTGACACGAGAATTTTATATGTATTAGATATCTCAGTATATTTACAAAAAATATCAGTTTTCTAGTACCCATAGTACAAGATATGCTTACTTTGGGACTAGACGGACGTGGGTAATTTGTCCAATAATATTTATTCATTTATTGTACTTTACCTTTCAATATATTGAAATATTCATATTGAAGTTATAAATACAACTGCTACAGAATAAATATAGTTAAATACGCTTACAATGCAGCTTACAGCGAATGCCAGATGACAGCGCGTCCAGAATAAATCGGTGCTCTGTCTGTTTCTTTGAATGATCGGACAAAATCGGCTCGACCGGACGGGCCGTGTTGGGGCGGAGTACCTACACCATGTGTAATGCCGCGCGACCGTGCTGGCCATCGTGATATATGCATCAGCAATACAGATCAGAGATCTATTAGGGAAAATAGGATATATTTGGACTTGCTTTAATGCTACGCAACGCTGCGCCACTCCACGCGTATTGCAATGCTACGCTACACAATACTCGAGCCAGCCCTCGGAGTGAATCGTTTTTTTTTTAATTTAAGGTACTCAGTAGACATCCAGTCAGAACTGCCACTGCTGTTAAATGTAATGTATGGGGGTACGTCGATAATTTGTATATTTCACGTCCACCATCTTTATATCAATAAATCAGTCTCGTTTGAACCTTCTCGTGTTTAACTGGATATCCTTCATTGGCGACGAATAAATTTGGATTTTCGCGATGCCGCTAGGAAAAGGGCACGAATTTGACCTCGATGGGTCCCGAGACCGGTCAGCATACGTACGTTTAGTGGAACAATTCATTAAATTAAACGATATTAAAACCGAACTACACGTGGCCACGTCGCTAACTCACGTCGGGGCGCCTGCGTACGCACTCATGTGTGGTGTGTGTGCTCCCAAGCGTCCGGAAACAAAAACTTTTGTAGAAGTAGGGAATATAATGAAAAATTATCTGGAACCCAAACGTTCCGAGATCGCCGGGCGTCCCACGTTTCGGCGACGACGACGAGCGGAGGGCGAATCGATCGGCGCGTTCTTACAAAATTTAAAACACTCGGCTACCTACCGCAACTTCGGCTGCAATCTCGAGGAGAACATACGCGATCAATTCGTATCGGGTCTGAGGAGCGAGGATATGCGATCCCGACTATTCGCCGAATCCTCGCTCGAGTACAAGAAGGCAGGGAGCCAGCGTCGGCGCTGGGGCGGCCGGGCGGCGCGCGGCGGAGGCTGTGGCCGGCGGCCGGCCGGCGTCGCGGGACTCGGAGCGGGCGAGGCGGCCGCGGGCGCCGGCGCCGCCGCGCGGCCGGAGCGAGCCCGCACGTCGCCGCGCCGCCGCCGCGGGCCGCGCGGACGAGCATCCTGCCGGCGCTGCGCCAGGGAGGGCCGTGCACCTAACGAGTGTCGGTACAAATCTTATGTGTGTGATAAGTGTCAAGTGAAAGGTCATTTAAGTGCTGCACGTCCAGAGGAAAGCGCCAGGAAATCCAGGTACCAAAATTTTATTGACAGGGACTCTGATTCGGACGGAGAGGGGTATAGTGGATTATACTAGGTATAACTCTAAATGTATATCGTATGTATAATAATAACAACGATAGACCCTATTTTTGTGAACTGTAGATTTAATAAAAAAATTTTTTGATATTGCTACAGGAAGCGAAGTATCGGTGATATCGGAGATGTTTACTGATTGTTATTTTTCTCGTTTGCCCATGGAAAGAGTTAAAACGAAATTGCAATCTTACACGGGATAACGCGATAGCGCATTATTATGCTGTGGCGATAGTGACATTAGGTTGTATCGAAGTGTGCGTGCGCGATACGAACACCGCTCGCACCGCTCCAGCTGATGTGAGCCCATCGGGCGGGCCGGACGTAACACTACCGCTGCGCTGTTTATTATAGAAACTGGAGTACACCGTCGGTCGGCCGACGATGGCTGCGAGAATTTAAATTATAATCGATTAATTTATTTCATATTAAACATGAGGTAAACCCTTTTATCTTCTATATATATAAAAGAAAGTCGTGTTTGTTACAACACTTATAACACGAGAACGGCTGAACCGATTGCCATGGTTTTTGATTTGTTGAATTTGTTTCCATCCCGAATAGCAGAATAACTATGAAAAACATTGGAAAATTGACGAAAGAATAAAATAAAAGGATAAACATTTTTCCATACAAATAAAAGTGTCAGTTGAAAAAGGATTGCGATATTTATTGGTTGTCAAATATCAAAATGTCAAATTGATTGGTGTCACTTTTATGTCGCGAAAGTTGTCTGTGATTTGTTTTGAAAATTGAAAAATGTCAAATGGATTGGGGTGAAAACGCTTGGCCCATGGAGTCCGAGCGCAAGAATCAAATCAGAGTAAACAACAAAAGAAATGACAATTACAAATCACCAAAACGATTAAACCGATTTCAAAACTAATAAATAAAACAAAACATTTTTTTATTTTTTTTTTGATTAAACCATAAGGAAATCTTTATTTTTACGAAATCTTCAGTTTTTATGGATACGGGTCTTCCCTTAACGAAGGGGTTTAGAGCATACTCCAACACGCTGCTCAACTGCGGGTTGGCGGAGGCCAGTGTTTTCGAACCGCGTAGAGGCCACTAACTTGGCTTAACGACTGTCATCTAATGATAACAACCAGGACCGACGGTTTAACGTGCCTTCCGAAGCACGGAGGAGTTCAAGATAATCTAATGATAACAACCGGGACCGACGGCTTAACGTGTCTTTCGAAGCACGGAGGAGCTCGAGGTAATATAAACCCATTCGTGTACGGGCTACGGTCGACGTTGCTTAACTTGCGTGTTCAATTAGACTGACACGCGCAATTATGCCATCGAGCTTCTCTATTATTTTCTATTTTTTTTATACTACGTCGGGTGGCAGACAAGCATACGGCCCGCCTGATGTGAAGCGGTTATCATAGCCATATTAAAGCTCGCAACATAAAATATCGCTCGCGCGCCGCTACCCCCGCTGCCATCGCAGCATCTCCTTCCTTTCCGGTGACCTCACTCACTCGCAGGAACACAACAGCCCTCAAGGGAGCCGTTATTTGCCTGCGGTATTCTGTGAGGTGGAGGTACATTCCCCAGTCGGGTAGCTTACAATTACGCTCTCTACCTCTCTTTTCGCAAGAGCTTCGTTTGTCAGTCAGCAGGGTGCACCGCGTGCAGGTGAAGTTGGCTTTGGTTCAAAGATGTTGATGAACCACTTACACCCAAATATCCATCATAATTATTATAAACCAAACTTAATCATTGTTTTAATTCCATAAAATCATAAATTTAGTTCAGCTAATATGTACCACGACATTCATTGATTGTTAGGCGGTACGAAGTTCGCCGGGACAGCTAGTTTTGGAATAAAAAAACGAATTTTCAGGAGTTTTTTTTCGGATAAGATAGGTACATTTCAACATAAAATTAAAGTGCATTTAAAAAGATAATACGCCGATATTTTGCAAAGCACGTCCGCTCCCCTTAGCGTTGCTTATACCTGCAGAACGAGAGTTAGAACGCCTGCAACAAGAACAGATTCTTTAGAAAGTGGAAAGGTCTGACTATGGGGCGCCCATAGTACCGGTCATTAAGCCGGACGGGTCAATTAGCTTATGCGGCGAGAATAAAGTGACAATAAATAAGCTTCTCAAAAAAAAAAGACGTGTGGCACTCGGGGACTGCCGCGGTAAAGCTATTGCATAGCATTTTGTATCAACTTATGCAATTATAATTTTATTTATTTATTTTATTCATGCAGTATTGCTTTTTCTTTGATATTAATTCAAGTTACACTTTTTGAACGTGGTGACCGATAAGAAAACAATTTTTTCTATCTATAATAATAAAACGCTTTGTCCTCACTGACTGACTGACTGACTGACTGACTGACTGACTCACTAATCAACGCACAGCCCAAACCGCTGGGTCTAGAGTTTCCAAATTTGGCAAGTAGGTTCCTTATGACGTCTAGGGGTGCACTAAGAAAGGATTTTTCAAAATTCATCCCCTAAGGGGGTGAAACGGGGGTCCAAAGTTTGTATGGGGAAACAAGCTTACTTGGACTATTTTATTCGAAACTTTACACGAGTACTTCTATAGATAAATGAGTAAACACGTGTTTCAGGATTTTTCAAAATTCAACCCCTAAAGGGATAAAATGGAGTGAAAAAATCTGAAAATCGTCATGGGTATATAATGTTTTTATGGTTTATCGGGTCGCTGATTACGAAAACAACAACTATTTTATAAACCAACATAGCCGACGTGACATAAAATCACCCCTATGGGGGTGCCATGGGGTTGAAATGTCATAATATCAATATGGGTGTTGATTATATGGTTTTCTGGGACGTAAATTATGAAAATGGAATCGATTTGAAAATATAACATAGTGGACACGAAATTACTTAAAAGGATTTTTCAAATTTTACCCCTAAGAGGGTGAAACAGAGGTCCACAGTTTGTGTAGGGAAATGAGATTAGTTAGACTATTTTATCCTAAACTTTACACGAGTACTTCTTTAGATAAATGTGGTTAAAGAGTCTGAAAATCATCAAGGATATTATTGTTTTTATATTTTATCGAGTCGCTGATTACGAAAACAACAACGATTTTAAAATTCAACGTGGCTAACTTGACCATCATCATGTATTTTTTTTAAACTTGATTTATCCTTTTTAGGCTGATGGAATAAGACTTGTGTGTTGACTGAAGTGTTATCCTAATATATTTTTAAATTTGTATTTGGCGTTAATCAGTGCTGTACAATCGCGGGCGGCCGGCGCAGCGTTCTTGCATCCGTATTTAGTTCAATTAAAGGTACTACTTGAAGGTGGTTGGGTTGTGTGTTGGACTTGACTTGGATAATCTAAAATGCGCGAATCTCACACGAGCGAAGCCGCGGGCAAAAGCTAGACAGTAAAAGGCTTTGTCCTCACTGACTAATTGACTGACTGACTCACTAATCATCGCACAGCCCAGATCACTGACTTTGGATATGTGTTCCATAAACAATATAAGCGCGCTCTAAGACGGAATTTTCCGAAATTTCACCCCTAAGATGTTGAAAAATATAAGAATTTCGGTATTTTCAAACAATGACGTCAAGATTTACTAAATTTATACTTGTGGAAAGAAGGATGATGGTGGTGGAAGGTGATGGAGCTGGCCTGTTCCGCTCCATCTCCTACCACTTGCATGGAACTGAGGTGTATCATCAGGAGGTTAGTGCCACCATTGTTCACGTATTAAACAACTGGAACGATGAGTTGTTGAGTGAGGACAGTAAGGGATGCGCTGTTGAGGAATCTCTATTTATACCCCGCCTTCCCATTATTCCATCAGACCACCCCGTTCAATTTAAGAGACTTAAATTTCCCATAAAGGTGTTTTGTTATGACCATTAACAAAGCTCAGGGGGCAGTATAAAGGTCGCTGGGGTTGACTTGAGACAGGACTGTTTCTCTCATGATCAGTTGCATGTAGCTTGCTCAGGAGTAAGTTCTCCTGGAAGCCTTGCAATTTCCTGGTGCGAATACCAAAAATATTGTTACCAGGACGTCTTAACCTAAATGGTTCATGTTTGTAATAATGGTCAATACGAAACCGTCCTTTAAGGGGAAAAAATGAAATATCTGGAATCTTAACAAAAATAGACACAAAACAGGAGTGATCCCGTAGCGAAGCACGGGTACTTTGCTAGTTATTAAATAAAAATCGACGAGTAACCCAGAAAAATAATTTATCATGGGGCACGTTTTGACGTCAAAAACGGCCGTTTTCTGAAAATTTTACTTCTACTACATGGTATTATATATTTCATCAAATTTCAAAGTTATAACAAAATTTTCAGCAGAGGGATGAAAACGCGATAATTCAAAACAGCGACATCTACGTCAAATATTTGAACTACAAATCGAAATATAGAAACATCTATGTGAAATTCTTAGAACTAAATCATTATGAAAGTATGCTGGGGAAGTATTTCAAAAGCAACTGGAAATAAAGCAAAGTTGCGACATCTATGTTACATATATTGCCCGTCGGAGTGGGGAGCGTGAGGTTTTTTCGTTACGGAATTTCTGGATTCGGTCCCCGCGCTCAAGGCCCGCGATAGAAGCTATGCAATAGGTTAAAAAAAAAAACAATATCCGTTGCCGCGTATAGAACAGCTGTTAGCAGCGTTAAGTGGGAGCGAACTTTACAGTAAGTTATATCTCAATACTGCCTAGTTACAACTGTTATTGACGGAAGAATCTCAACCATTGACAGCAATTACGACACATGTCGGCACTTTTGTTTACCGGACCTTTTGGTATGACCTGTCTACCAAAAATTTTTCATAAATTAATTGAGGAAACCCTGGCTGATCTTAATTGTTGTTGCTTTATTGATGATATTTGTGTAACTAGTAGGAACAAAACAGAACACTTAGAAAATTTAAGGGCCAGTCTATTCCGGTTAAAAGAGGCCGGTTAAACTATAAAATTTGATAAATGTGTAGTTCTGGCGGTGGACAGCAGTTCGTATGGTCCAGTGGCCGTGCTGTCGCATGTGTATCGTGGTGGCAGCGAGAGCCAAGAGCGATGGCAGCGTGTGCAGCGCCTCGCGGACGCTCAGTCGGGTTGGAGCGTGGCTACAGTCACATAGATAGGAGGCGCTCGCTACAGCCTGGCGTACGTAAGCGTCACCACCAGTACCTATTCGGTCGGCATTTCACATTACGAAGTGACCATTAATTAACTTATTTACACATTTTCGGTCCCAAGAAAGGTATTCCGCAAACATCAGCTAGTCTTTTGCAGCAGTACGCTGTACAGTTAGCAGCCTTTTAGCACTTTAGGATTAAATTAGTGGTAACAGAGAAAAATATAAATGCAGACGGGTTGTCATGAATACATTTGATGGGAAAAAATAGAATCAGAGTTAGACGAAGCGGCATTTTTACATTACGTGGAAGACACTTTCCCACTAAGTCATAAAGACGTGGCCGCTGAAAAATATTAAAAAAAAAAACATATTTAAAGTATATGGATATATAATGAGTGGATGGCCAAATGACGTGCTATCAGTTAACTCGATATCCTTCAGTAAAGAATAGTAACATGCGTGAGAAGGTAGCGACTTGGAGCGTATCAATTCCGGTGCATCGCTGATTCCTACATGTACCCGTTTGCAATACATTTAGCGTCATACACAACTATGTTTTAGTCAATAGAATTGAATTACCAGACCACACTTTTTAGTTTTGATACACAAAGTCAATCTCCCGAGTCTGTCTCGGTCCACTTTCACGAATCATGCACAAACGTTATCTAATTACGTAATACATACATATTATGCATTACCCACGCGGAGTTGTTGCCAAGTCCACCGTAGCTGATAATTATTTGTTACGGTCTCAATTAAGTTTAGGGTTCATTCCATTTTCGGCAACACTATTTACAGTCTGTAATTATGGTAAGAAAATTTTCCAGATTGAGTTCTATCGAACTATTAATACGTACGGACGTATAGCTGGGTGTGTTAATGACAGACTGCCGGCGGTAATTACCGCAACACGTCGTCTGTCCGAACTAAACTCCAATAAACGTTTAATAACAAAGGTATCGCCGGTAATGACGGCTCCCACAGGGCGCGGGCGGCGGCGGGCGGCGGCGGACGCGCGGAAAAAACAAAATTATATATCATTTCCGCCGCCTCCCAATTACTAGAACGATTGGGGCTTTTAACATAATTTTGTTAAATTTTATAGTGTTTTTAGAGTGTTCCAGATGAATTAATTTTATGATAACATGGGAGTGTGGTATTCTCAGAACAAACTCAATTTAATTAACCGAATGATCTAAATGTAGAAAATTTATATTATTCGGGATTATACCAATAATCCCAGAAGCGTATCTTATCTACCCGTAGTCTGCAAATATTTAATTACATCATAATATGTGTCCATATAATTTAAGTGATGTAGTTACCTTGTGAATCCGAAATAAGGCTCATAAGACATCCGTTAAAGCGACGGCGGCGATGTAAAGAGAACGCAAACAACACTTCAGCGGCTGCAACAACAACATTAGCATGCTTTACTTGTAACATTTGTGCCGGGAACATGTGCTGGTGCGTGCTAGTAATGTGATCTCAATCGCGAAAAGAAAAGTGCAAACGGTGGTTTTAAGTGTACGAACACTCCTCTGTCCGTGGCTTCGTGTATTAACGAACTGAGCGAAAAAAAACCTTGTATAGGTATTGCACACGTAATAGGTAGGGGAAAAAGTCTTTTCGCATTATAGTATGTATGAACTTGTAATAAAATCTCTTTGGTTATACCATTAGTATCTAGCAGGTTTTGATATCTATAAAAAGTTTAAATTTAAAAAAAGATAATTCCAAATTCAAATTAGGTAAATGTGTTTTCATTTGTTTTTTTTACTATCAAGATGAGTGAATCTAATGAAGAAATTCGATACATTTTAAAATTTTTCTACAAAAAAGGTAAAAATTCAACGTAAGCTGCGAAAAAAATTTGTGATTATTATGGACCTAGTGCAGTGTCTGTGAGAGTAGCACAAATTTGGTTTAAGCGTTTTCAATCCGGAAATTTTGATGTCAAAGATGCACGTCGCTCTGGTCGCCCTGTTACGGATAAAATGGATGCCATTTCTGAAAAAGTGGAGCAAGATCGGCATATCAGTAGTTACGACGTAGCTGAAGAACTAGGAATTGACCACATAACAGTTTTGGCGCATAAAAAGGTCGTGGTCAAAGACCGGCCAGGCTTCAGAGACTCTGGCGAAACCCGGGTTAACCCGCAACAAGGTGATGCTGTGTGTATGGTGGGATTGGAAGGGAAGATATTCATTATGAGCTGTTACCGCCAGGCAGGACTATCGATTCTGAACTCTACTGTGAACAACTGATGAGATTAAAGCAAAAAGTTGAGAGAAAGCGGCCGGAATTAATTAATAGAAGGGGTGTGATTTTTCATCATGATAACGCTAAACCATATTTAGCCACTCAGCAAAAATTAAGAGAGTTTGACTGGGAGGTGTTAATGCATCCGCCGTATAGTCCTGACCTTGCAGCTTCTGATTTTCACCTGTTTCGGTCTCTTAAGAATTCTTTAGGCAATGTCAGGTTAACATCACGAGAAGACTGCCAAAACCACTTGTCGCGGTTTTTTGAACAGAAGTCCCAAAATTTCTATAGTAATGGGATCATGTCTCTACCTACAAGATGACAAAAAGTTATCGAACATAATGGCACCTACATACTTTAGTTAAATGTAAATAAACTTTATTAAAAAATGTTTTTAATTTTCATATAAAATACGAAAAGACTTTTTCCCCAACCTAATATTACATTTATTTTTACTTCATTGCCTAAAATACTGAAACTGTTGCTTTGCACTGTATTGTCACTAGCTTTGAAATTTTACACTAGATTAACATAGTGATATATAGATATAGTGATAGTATACTATAAAATGCTGAACATTATTTGGAGGACAACTAAGCGTTTAGTATATGTCATATTAACATATGTTATATTGATCAATTCAAATAATTTTATTTACTATAATTTTAAAAAAATTGCTGACTTTCAATGGTCTACAAAATAATGTACAGAGGATATCAAATTATAGGAAATGAACGTTACGCCAAATGAAGTAATAATATATGTTATACTACGCACCGGTGGAAAATATACATACCGTCTCCGCCGCACTCGCCGGCAACTGGCGACCGGACGTCGCAGACAATCTGGCACGCGCCTTACGTCGGTGAGCGCGCCCCGCGAACACTTGTAAATCTCGCAAACATAATATTTTCATTACACTTTTTAGAGGACCCTCCGCAAAAACACAAGATTACTTTCTGAACTTTGGCGCTTAAACAAGGCTAACTCAATTTACTCTCGATTCCCTCCGTTCGGGAGGGGAGGACGCGTTACTTGTCCAAAACGTGGAGTAACTCGATTATCAAAACGGTGCTTGCTAATGGTACATAATGTGGTGTCGATTGGTATTGCGACCAGGGGGAATACCTACCCTGTTGATAACGATAAAGTAGGCGAGACTATAATAATTCAAGGTATATTCTTCCCGCGCGTCTAGTTAAATCGTACACCAGGATTTAAGATAGACCTCCAGTATTACAAATGTATTTCATTTCGTGCAATAGCCTGTGCAAGTTTTGCATCCAGGCAACCAGGTGGAAAAACAATTGATAAAAATATTAATAATTTCGTGGCTTGTATTGCTCCTATGAATACACCCCATATTAATATTTTTTTTAAACATCGGCCTTTCAAAACCTTCCTTCTAATATGTGTGTAGCTGTGCACCCGAGTCCGCTCGCACTGCACCTGTAGGTTATATTCCGGATTGAGTATACCCGATACTTAACCTGCTCCCAAACAAAACCGCGCCGCGAGTTGCAGCTCATATAAATTTATTCCATCACTAAGTCTCTCCGGCGGCGCGGTCATTAAAATTCGGCATGGAAAGGTGTTACTCTGAGAGCTTATAATTTCCTAAAATAACATTCCCCGTATAATGAACCGAAAGCCGCCGTTTGAACTATAAGTAGTGGTATTAACTGTAATATAAGTTACGACCACTTCTCTCCCATCCGTTAAATACAGCAGTTTGTACACTAACATAAAAATATTGAAATATCATCGGCTTTTAACTGCCTTTAAAACGGAGAAGATTCTCAATTCGACTGTATTTTTATGTGTTCCTAATAATATTATTCTACTTGAATCGATTGAAAAAAACCCAGCTCTCAAAAATATATTGTTTATTTGACTGGTCTCATTTAAATTTCATTAGGACCTGGTGTATTTAATTGACTCTAGCTACATTAATATCGTTCTCATTCTATTATTTGTCTATTTAATAAATTTAACAAACAGCAAAATAGAAGTAAGGCAGTGAAATTTTCGTTGCATTCGCTTATTTTTTTTTTTTTCTTATAAATGATATTTTTGGTATAGGCAGCCCTATCTCTCATCATCTCTTTGGGCAGCAACCCATGGATGCAATCTTACAATCAAACATACTCCTCGAAGAAGAGAGTCGTCATAGAGAAATATCAAGCTACAGCAGGGGCAGTGTCTCCATTTTATAGAAAACACAAATTAAATAATAATGCTCTAAGTTACGTTAGGCAGGTGTATCTCATCTACTGATGAGATACTGCTCTCGCTACTGCGAGAGCCTCTCCATTACGATAGTACATACAACCGTAAGACTATAATTATATTATTTCCCGGGCAAATAATATAAACAAAGTCTTTTACGAAAATTGTTACAGGTGTTAGCTCTATCGCAGTGATGCTTAGATAAAAATTAATGGCAGGAATTAATCTCGGAATTAAGAAAACGCCGAATCGAATTATCGTAACGGCGGGCGCAGGCCTTGTGACTGATGGTCGCAATAAAGGAATTCGCAAATGAGCATTTTGAAAAATGTCCAGCCATCCGCCGCGCGCCAATTATCAGGGGCAATCGGTCCGGTCTCGGGCTGACAGAGCGGTAACTAATATTAAATAGTCCGTTTTGATATTTCTGTAGCGGCTGTAGTTGTTATGGGAGAATTGCCTTAAGTATGATGCAATAATTAAATATGGAGAAAATAAAAAGTAAGTGGGTCATCGTCTCCTTTGAACAATCGCTATCGCTATGTACTAAAAGTACTTGAGCGTGACGACGTATCACCACGCAAAAATTCTGTCTCACCCTTCGCATTTGATATTTCCCACATCAAACATCAAATAGCGATTAATTTATTCACGCTCCAAAATTATGGAGGTTTGGCGGAGCACTGCCTGTGGCATATTCTACATAGTAGAGTCATCAATAGAACAAAGGACCAAGTATTGTAACGTTACAAAATATATAAGAAAAAATGTTGCGTCCCCCGTGTGACGTGCGGCACAAAGGCGGCCGCAAAAACAGCGACGTCGGCGCCGCGACGCGACCGCGGCCACACGACCGCCCACGGCGGCCGGGCGGCACACAATACAGCATCCGTCTCTTTGAACATACTCCCTGCAGTGTATGAAAAAAAAACCGTTCGTTCGTTAGTTTATTCTAGGACTATTTATTTAACTTTGTTATTTGCCTTTGTTCCCATCTGTTCTATTGAACAGTTCCATGATAGAACTAATGGTCATTTTTTTTCTCGCTAGTCCTATGATGCAATATAATAGAACAAGTGGAACTTTTTATTCCCAATTCTTCTACTTTCGTCTTTTCATTTCTTTTTCATGTCATTAGCACTTCGATTTGTTAAATTCCCAGAATAACACGTAGAACTAACGAAACGAATCTTTAATATCAAGTTGTTTTACGGTAAGAAGTACAAATATAATTATGCTAATAATATCATAATAATCGGGCTTAAAATGGATGCAAAATAAATCATCGTACACAGAAAACATTGTTTGTTTATTAAATAAAAGATTGATAGAAAATTAACGAATCATTTCCAAAAAATGACCAACGCCGATTTTACTACTGATAATTTTTTTTTTTTTTTACTTATTGTACAACACACCTCACTTCATACATTAACATCATTTATAAATTTTTATTTAATAAATCCTAATCTTTTAAAAATAAATATTTTTTAAATTTATATATATATAATCGAGTGTAAAAAAAAATCGGCGTTAGTCATTTTTTGGAAATGATTCGTTAATTTTCTATCAATCTTTTATTTAATAAACAAACAATGTTTTCTGTGTACGATGATTTATTTTGCATCCATTTTAAGCCCGATTATTATGATATTATTAGCATAATTAATTTTGTACTTCTTACCGTAAAACAACTTGATATTAAAGATTCGTTTCGTTAGTTCTACGTGTTATTCTGGGAATTTAACAAATCGAAGTGCTAATGACATGAAAAAGAAATGAAAAGACGAAAGTAGAAGAATTGAGAATAAAAAGTTCCACTTGTTCTATTATATTGCATCATAGGACTAGTGACAAAAAAAATTACCATTAGTTCTATCATGGAACTGTTCAATAGAACAGATGGGAACAAAGGGTTATTTGTACTACGTCGGGTGGTAGACGAGCATACGACCCGGCTGTGTAGAAGCTATGATTATATAGGTGCTTGCAACATAAAATATTGCTTGCACGCCCAAACCTCCGCTGCCGTTACAACAACTCGCCATTAGATCACCAGGTTGGAGTTCCAGTTCCTACGAGATAGTGAGGATCATTTAGGCTCCTAAGAAATTGTTATTTGACTGCAGTTGTCTGTAAGATGGAGATGCTTCCCCAGTAGGTAAGCTAATAATTACGGCCTGCTCTACGTCTCTTTTGAAAGAGCTTCATTAGTAAGTAAAAGGGATGCACCACGTCCAGGTGAGGTTGGCTTTGGCTATGGTACTGAGTTTCATACATCTCAATATATTATACTAGAAGTGTTAGAGCGTTTGTCCACTGACTGAGGAAGCGGCCTCTGTTCGGCTCGCCAAAACGTTAAAAGTTAGTGCCGGACAGCGGGACAGACAGAGAGTCTGTCGTACGTCCTTCTATATGTCGTCTGTGCAAGTGGTGCGTCAGCAAGTTAAGTTTAACCGAGTGTTTGGTGTGTTCCAGGTCCCCCCGGGCCGCCGGGCAAGAGAGGCAAGAAGGGCAAGAAGGGCGACCCCGGCGAGCCAGGGCCCTCCGTGAGTACACGCGCTTTTTATATTAACTTGACATATCGGCCGGGACGTACTCATTTCTGTATCTGTTTTTGAATCCATTCATACTCACGATGGATTTAAGCGAAACAATTGTCACGGAGCAATCCAAGAGATCCAGATGCACGAAGAGGAACGAAGCGTTCTTTGCGTCATTTTTTTTTTTTTGCAAAACTTTAAGTTTAGTGTGGCATGGGTGGCCCTATGCCATGCAGGGTTGTCTCGAGTTAAAATCAAAATTCTATGTTAAAACAAAAAAAGGCTTTAAAATAATGTTCCAAAGAACATACAAAGCTATTGCTAATAATGAAATAACTATTTGTTTTGTTAGCTATAATTTTGTACCTGGAGAATAAAAAGAAGTTTTTAATAGTATGTCAGGTGACAAACAAGTGACTCGCCTGAACAAGCGGTTACCATAGCCATAGCACGATCAGTTTGTGTGAGGCTACGACCATTAATACTGGATTCCAAATTTTAGCAGAGTTGCAGTCTGAGACACACATCATACTTATGAACTAACAGACATAACGTAGTTGCGACAGGGCGACTTATGCTAACCTGCCTATAAAAGCTGAAATTAAAATATATTTTGCGATTACTCATTTGCGACGTCGATGATATAACTCAGAAATTATAAATTTTAGAACACCAGTCATTTTAGATTTTACTACAAAAATATCGTATCTCTAAGAGATAAATAAATGAATATTCATGAACAAATTACACTGCGCCATCCAGGTCCAAACTGAGCAGAGCTTGTACTATGGCTACTAGATAACTGATAAATGTACATACATTATATAGAAAACACCCAGAACAAGGCAGGCGATGTTTATGCACACAAATGTTTATTTAGTGCGGGGACCGAACCTGCGACCTCGGAGTCAAAGTAGTCAATGCTAACCATTCGACCACCGTGCTCGTCGAAGTTAAGCCTAAGCAAAATATATTTGAGTCTCTAATCTCCATCTGATTCGTTTTCGTGATTCGCGAGTGCGACGTTTCTAGCGTCATTCAGATGTGTTTTGACATTGTCCGTGATGAGTTGATAACATGGGGATTTCTACTTGTGTCATCGTTGCAAATGTTGAGTATTATTAACGTTGTTTATTTGCCGCGAAATTTTATCGTCATATGTTATTTTTTCGTATTCGTGAATCACAGACGAAATTAGCAGTATTTATGTATCTATATACTAATATACAATTTTTTACACATATAATTTCCTTGCTGATTCCAATGTCAAAACACATGCGACTGATGCGACGGACGACGACGCACTCATTAATTCCTCCGATAGGTACTTTCACGAAATTCACAATACTGTTACATTTCTGCAAGTATTTTTAGTTATTTATTGCTTACTAATTAAATACGCAGACAGATAGCAAGCGAATTAAATAAAAACATATTTTCAAATTATTGATAGGTGATATGAAAAGTTTAATAAAATTAGTTCTTTTTCTCGCTCTCCCGTATTTAAGACTCGTTTGTGTATGAAAATTATATCGATACACAAATCAGTGAACAGATAAGGAAATCAAACACCATTTCCTACGTTTACTGCTCCACATAAGCTATCAAACGAAAAGCAACACAGTCCAACACTGACTTGATTCTCTACGAGTAAGATAGTATACATCTTGTGGCCAATCGGCGTACAGCTTGAAATAAAAATATATATTTTGGCATGCCTTATGTCACGCTACATATTTGCTCATTTGCGAAAAATAATGCAAAACGGTAATATATGATATTACACAAAAATATTACACTGAAATGGCCATATTACATGTACATGTACATGAACTTTTGAAATAAAAGCTCATATAGAAAGGTCTTGAAATTTATAATTTATGAGTTGTGCCTTTATTGTCCCAAGTGAGCGACGCGATATTATAATTTCAGTGCGCTTGTGTAACGGCAGCTTTATTTGGTTCGCTTTTTTTTTGCAGGGATTAACGGGAGCGCCCGGAAAAAATGGATTCCCGGTACTTACTTTTCTTGTATTTTAGTAACAAATAACAATTTCTCCTTTTCTTCTGTAAATACAAATACAAACTTCACTTGTAATCTCTCATTCTGTACCACGCCCTCTATAATGGAAACAGTAACTACTATTTCACAAGTTATTTTAGCCGACATTTTTGTAATATTCTGTATTTTAAATAATTAATTACACTGTTATTTAACAGACTTGATAAATCAAAACTTATTTTTGATTCTCAAGCAATTGGCGATACTATAGAGGGCGCCACCTGTTCTCACTTCAGCGATGCCTGCCTGAACTCCACATTTCCTTCTTTTTCATGTTTCCGGCGTTCTGTATTCGGCTGTCACGTTTTAGGCGAGCAAAGGCGAAAAAGGCGAGCGAGGCTTCATGGTAAGCACCGGGCGAGTCCGGGCGACCTCACTAGTCATTGTCCCCTCCCGCCCCTCGCCTGCCGGACCAAACGACCGTCACTCATTACAACATCTGGCTATTCACATGTCTAGTCGCACGCGACTCAAACTGCTTCAGAGTGAAGCTCGTTTGTACAAACTTATGGACCACAGTCAGAAAAGTCATTGAATGAATGAATTTATTTATTGTTATTAATTAACGGTGATAGTTCACAACAAAATATTTGGTAGGTGCTCGAATGTATTTTATTAATTGCGCAGATGAGACGTCTTATCTTGGATAACAAAAGATGGATAAAAAATTGAATAATGATCCTATAATATTAAACTAGGACATTGGTAATCGACAACGATATACATATCAGACATGTGTATCGTTTTGACGCGCAGTGCTAGGTCTGGCATGTGAATACTTAAATGTTGTAAACGTATTGTAAATAATATAACTCAATCTCAAAAACAATCGAAAAGTCATTGATGAGATGAATGCAGTTTTGTAGTAAAAAGTTTCTAACCCAATGTGTTACTGCTTCGTATTAGCTTGTGCCGTTGGCCCCGCTTCTTTGACATTCTTAAATGCTATATTGATAATAGTAAATGCAAATCCCAGGGTTTTAGTTTTGTACTTTAAACATTTATTAATATTTTATTCATATGACTACTGCTTGTACTTGCACGAGACTTGTAGCTCTATAGTAATAGCACTAGACAAAAAGAATCGGGCGCAGCGACATCAGCTCTCTCTATCGTAGATTTTTTATTGCGTTGATAGAATATCCTTTTGTAGTTCTCACACATGTGTACTTACAGAATCTAGTGTTTGCTTCCCGTCGCCGTTACATAGATGTCCCGCCTTATCCACTGCAGTATTTACAGTACGCAGCAGAACAATGGCTTTGCTTTACTGCGTTAACCAGTTTGTATAATTAGAATTATTCTCATTTGCTCGCTAATGATATTTAGTATATTTAGCAATCTATCTAATGCTTGTTACTCGTAGTTACCTATAACCTTAGGAAATCGAAGGCAGGAGATATTCTCCGACTCTTTATTTCATATTCAGTCCTGTCTCTACATGACCTCTGATGTTGATAGCATGATATCTATTTGACAAATGTTCTTGACCTATCTTTATGGTTTTTGTTGATCAACTTTGGATTCTTGTTAATGTTTTTTTAAAATATTATCAACTAGTGTATGGCTAGTGTATGAGTATTAGCTCTCAAATCTGTTTTATATCGATTTCAGGGGCCCATCGGACTGGACGGACCCAAGGGAGACCCGGTGAGTTAACATACTTCTTTACTAAATTAATATTTTCATACCACCGATAAAGAGACAGTACATCGGTCACGTAGCACGCAGAACTGATATAAGTGCAGAAAGATTCTGGAACGGCGACCGTGGACTGAGAGGGTCATACTTTTGATGAAATGTAATGACAACAAATTCTAAAATAAACACAAACGCTATACGTAACATCGTTGTTGACCCTTAGTTATTCGCGCGCAATGGCGTCCTCGAATTACGTGGAACATGTCTTGCAATTCTTGCAACGCAATATTAATATGAGTACCGTGTTCGTGTTCCAGGGCCGGCCCGGTGACAAGGGGCAGAAGGGAGAGCACGGCAGTCCAGGGTTCGACGTCTTCTCCGCCGTCAAGGTACGTCACTCTATAATTCGTATAAACTCGCGATAAGTCAACAGTGTTATTGGTTTAGACTGATTTTATTCTCAGTTATTAGAAAAAATAAATAATAATAAAATAATAATTAACCAAATGTTCTATATTTACTAAGTATAGTCTATAGACCTTGGATATTATTTTATCTAATGAAATCAACCAACTATCTGCTAGTTCTGGACCGCAAGCACTTCCGTGTTTAGACTTTTTCTAAACTACGAAAACAATTGTTATTTTACTAGTGAAATCTCAAACAGCGTTATGGAAATTATATTGTGGACATAAAACATTTTTGTAACTTAAGTACCTTGGCACACTTGCAGGGTGTCAAACGATCCGTGGACAACTTTAAAATAAGCCCGTACACGACAGCCGAGATCATTGCTGTTAAGGTTTGCGAGCATCTTTACGAGTATATGAGTGTCGACGTCGTTACAGCTTACTTTACTTTGCAGCCGTTGTGGTTTACGCTCGCATTGTAGTTCCCGACTCTGTAGGCAGTTGAAACGATTTTAAGCTTTACAACGATTATGTTGCACGGATAAGGTGAATTTTTATCTATAACAATGTTTCTTTAAACTGGAAATGCAAGATTTTTTCCAGAATAAAATTATAAATTCAATTCAAAGTAACTAAGCAAACGAAGCAAGGACATCAATTGCCCTAACTGTCACAATGAATCTTGAATAATTTTAGGAACATACCTATTTGAATCATCCTAACGTTCATTTGTTAATACCCAGCTATTATAATGAAAATGTATGTTCATAACAATAGATTCAGATTTTTAGTTCAACAAGTTTCTTCGGTAGAAATGATTGATACACGATGAGGTTTGAGTAGCTTGAAGTCTTACCTATAATTAATAGTCTTGGTTTGACTATTTAATAGTTTGTCATATGTACCATTTAAAATTTATTAGTGTTGATAAAACTTCACCTTACATTTATTACTGCGTTGTTTTCTATGTATTTGTTTCATATAATTTATCTCTTTAATGTTTAGCCATTTCAGTGAATATGATTAAATATACATTTATACTACACTTGCATTGCAATCTCTAGTTACTGACATAAAATATAGAAGGGAGAGACCATCATTATTTCTTCTAAAAATTTTTGGGCCATACAATTGTGCGAAAACACATTACGTATCTAATAATCGGGGAAGTGAAAATACATAAAAAGCTATTACTAGAAACGCGACACAAAGTCAAGAAAAAACTGAAGAGCCATCTATAGATTTCACTTATGGATACAAATTTTCTGTATGTTGCGACAGATGTTTATGCAATTATTTTTATTGTAAATGATATACCTAAGTAATGTCTTGTTTATATAGTGGTAGAAATATGGTCAATAGCCCTGAAAATTGCTGGTCTCTAGAAAATTTTATTGCTTATTTATTTTTGACGGCTAGGGTTATCATCCCAAACGTCAAAAAAAATATAAAAAAAATAAATTTTTATTTTTTGGAAGTGTAGTATAAAGTGTATACCTCGAGAGTAAATACAAACTGCATCACTCATGTGCCGGCTAGGACCCTGGCCTCGCGGCTCGAGCTCCTATTGTGTACACTCGTGATGTTTGTTCTTAGCTCTACTTGGTGAATAAACATTTTTTTTTCTATCCATTGAGCTTCATGTAGAACCATAGAACGCTTTCAAATTAGGTGACAGAAAAATTGATGCAATTCCATACCTGTGAGTTTTTTATTAGTTTGTACATGACATTGTATGAAATAAGTTTCATGCAATTTTCATCCGATGCGAACAATTTAATGACTCCTAATTTGTAAGCGTTTAGAAGTAAAGTGCACGTGTATGCGTGTGTGTGTATCCGGAGTGACGGTGTATGTGTGCAGGGCCTCGCGGCGGCCGGACACAACGTCTCGGCCCACACCGTCATACAGCTCAAGGTGAGTGCGCCTTAATACAGCTTCGTTCGTATCCTGGAAGGAACAAAATGATAAAGGCTTCCCTCACAAGTTACGTTATAATCGATTGACAATTTCGGAGGCGATACAATGTGCCCTGCGATATTTCCATCATTCCTCAACGTACATTTGTGGTAGAGCGTTAAGTGATGGCCAATAAAGTTAATATACCTAGCGGAATACAGGAACAAACGGAAGCTGTCAAATGAAAACGAAACTGAATTACATGTGTGTAAATTTATTTACGTGTTGTGTCAAAGATGTATCTCAGTTCTGTCGCAATGACAGTCGACAAAATACCGATAGCCAATTCAACCCTAGTGTAAAAGAAAATTATTTTCTTATGAATATTTTCGTAAATTCCTTAGCTTAATAAAGTTAGGCGACGTCGATTTAGAATATTTTATATTATCTGTCAAATGATAATTTTTCGAGATTATTGCGCTATGTTGTACAACAATCAATTATTTAACACGTCGCCGTCATTCTGGAACTCTATTGCACAAAATTGTCCACAAGTTCACCTTAGATTCCCAAATTAATAAATACGTCCAATTTTGTCTGTCAAGCTGTGTCCGGAAACGGTTTCCTTCAGCCACTGCTACGTATCTGCTTCTACCATACAGTGATACTGTTGGTGATATAATCTCGCTCAGCCGTCTGTTCCTCTATTCCGCTAGGCATATTATTATTAACTATAAGGAGTTGGCATCTACGTTGCTACAACAAGCCTACAGCTGCTACGTAGCATAGACACCGTAGGCAGTGCCTACGGCGTAGCTACGCTTGCTACGACTATGTATCTACTACGACTAGGATTCCAGTTGTGAGTTTACTTCACGCTTTTTATGTAACACGCCTTTTTTTGTTCAGTGGAAGCGAAGTTGCACTAATTAGACATTCTAATCTAAATAGACTTATTATCGTATCATTGGACACTGGGTGCTTAAATTCAGGTATGTAGTTGAATTGTACACTGCATGTAATGTTGAAAACTAAGGAAATGCCATAATATGTAATTTAAATTATACAAGAGTTTAAAGCAGGCTAGATACCGCTCATTCATTATATTTCTTTAATTAAACCGTAGTATAAGCTGTATGAAAATATTTATGTCGGTGGAGACTTTTTTGTATGTTTTCATAACACGTTATTTTGATAACGTTTTTGTCTTTTTATACTACGTCGGGTGGCAGACAAGCATACGGACCGCCTGATGTGAAGCAGTTACCGTAGCCATATTAACGTTCGCAACATAAAATATCGCTCGCGCGCCGCCACCCCCGCTGCCATCGCAGCATCTCCTTCCTTTCTGGTGACCTCACTCACTCGCAGGAACACAACAGTCCTCAAGGAAACCGTTATTTGGCTGCGGTATTTTGTGAGGTGGAGGTACATTCCCCAGTCGGGTAGCTTACAATTACGTTCCCTACCTCTCTTTACGCCAGAGCTTCGTTTGTCAGTCAGCAGGGTGCACCGCGTGCAGGTGAAGTTGGCTTTGGTTCAAAGATGTTGATGAAGAAGCGGTGAGTTTTACGTTTTTATTTTTGTTACGTGGAGTTTTAAGCTAGCAAATGGCGGGTATCGTTGGCTCATTAAGCACTTCGATATGACACGCCTTGACACGTCTATCGGCGAGGCGTGTCACCCGCAAGAGAGGTCGACTTTGGCTCTATAGATACCGATTCGCTCGAGCTCTGTATGGACGAGACCCGTCACCGCCGCGTTTAAACGGCCCGGGCTGCGAATAGTACTGTTTTCTTAAAAATGCATGAACGAATTAATATGATTTAAAAAATGGTAATCTGTAATCCTACCGTATTAACTATATAACTACAGTCTCTCAATAATGCGTAAATTATTTCTTAACATTATCTCTATTCGAATTCTCGACATCCCGTCGGCTGTAGGTATGGTATCTAGCCTAGTTTAAACGTGGAACAAATAACAAGAGCGTGTCGTCCCGCAGGGGGAGCCTGGCGAGCCGGGGCCGCCGGGCGCGGCGGGCCCCGCGGGCCCCGAGGGGCTGCCGGGCCACGACGGGCGGCCGGGGCCCGCGGGCCCGCCCGGCGCCGGCGGCGCGCTCGGCCCGCCCGGCGCGCCCGGGCCCGTGGGGCCGGCCGGGCCCGCGGGGCCGCCCGGACACAAGGTACCTTCATCTATAAATACTACAGTACGATTCCGAGGATATGTCGCGATCATAATAAGCTATTTACAAAATCGCAAGTGGACATATTTTCGGTTTCCTTGACTGGTATCAAAAGACCGGTCGCTCGACTTAACGACTGATACATACTTCTTTACCACCTATTATTATTCTTAATTGTACTCCGATTTTAATAGTTTTCAACTTATATAGTTAAATTACACATATGCTGTGTTTGCCTGGATCTACATCCTAATTTTTGTTATTATCTTGTTTCTTATCTTAGTCATATGATGTATGTCTGTTGGCAAACCTTTAATAAATAAATAAATACTACATCGGGTGGCTTACGAGCGTACGGCCCGCCCGATGTGAAGCGGTCACCGTAGCCATATTAGTGCTCCCAACATAAAATATCGCTCGCGCGCCGCCATACCCGCTACCGACGTAGCGTCCTTCCTTTCTGGTGACCTCACTCACTCGCAGGAACACAACAACCCTCAATGGAATTATTATTTGGCTGCGGTTACCTGTGAGGTGAAAGTACATTACACAGTCAGGTAGCTTACGATTACGCTCCCTACCTCTCTTTTCGTCAGAGCTTCGTTTGTCAGTCAGCAGCGTGCACCTCGCGCGGGTGAAGTTGACTTTGGTTCAAAGATGTTGATGAATCACTAACACCCCAAAATGCATGCTATATGTCCGGCCACAGCCGTTTCCGGTTGTTGATCCCTAGAGCTATACCGATAACTCTGGTTAGGTAACACTCATTCTCATCTCGTAGAGACACTCCGAACGCAGCTCTCTCCATCGCTCGCCGCGTAACCTAGAGTTTTCGATTGGGACCCATGAAAAATCATGTCTGTATGTCATCTCTCTCGTACCTGTAGTTTAGACGAGATCTTTCGCAAGAATTCCTAATTGTAACTGGAATGGATAATGGGATACATTTTAATAGAAAACATTACGGATATATCTAGCGGAGAGTGGACACAGGCCGATTATGACGTTGAAGTTGTCACAAAACATGAATGCCATATAGGTGAAATGACCGTATTAAAACTTATCATACTTGTGTTTCCTCCCGCCGCGGCGCAGGGCGACAAGGGCGACAAGGGCGAGCGCGGCTTCACGACGACGCTGAAGGGCGACGCGTTCCCCACCGGCATCATCGAGGGCCCGCCCGGCCCGCCCGGCCCGCCCGGTACGCGCTCTCACCACCAAGGCCAAGCAATAGCTCTTATGTCTTTTAAATACTTACAAAAACAATATTTTATTTCACATAAGGACAAAAACATTTTTTACAAACGATTCAGTTTACTTACCTTTTAAATTAACTTTACGAAATGTCCAAAATTTTAACGCGAGGTTTAATTTACATATATGTATTACTGTGAATGAATCGACTACCGTCCCGGTGACTCGTACGTAAATCGCGTCATCGTACGGGTGTGTTTCACGGATGCCTGATCGACAAAAATGTCTGAACATAATTCAACAATTTAGTAACAAATTGTCTAAATTTAATATTTCATTATTTAAATTATAACTAGTCCCAAACTAAGCAAAGTTTGTACTGATGGGTATTAGATAACTGCTATTACACTTAAATACATTTTTATTTTTAAATACGCGCATATTAATATATAGAAAACACCTACACCGGACAAACAAACATGTTCATGAACACGAGCATTTGTCTTGTACGTGGATCGAACCCGCGCCCTCGGAGTCTATAACGATATTTTCAACGTATATAATTATCGTTAGTATTACAAGTACAAGGAATATATCAAAGCGTAGCCCTTCCACGACCCGTTTTCTTCACAGATCAACTATGGACGCACAACTAGTCATTGGTAGTACTTCGTTATAATTGCAAAGTTGATGAATTAATAAGACAATGTAAATTTCAATTGTTGTAATAATTTCTATTTTTAATAATACATAAGAGCTATTGCTTATTTGCTATTATTTATCGATAAGTGTGATAAAGTAGTGTTTGTAATTGTAGTGGCTTCTTTTTACTCATACTACTAAGTAATCTTATAATTTGCCTAACTGCAAAATAAGTAGAATATTGATTTAACCTTTAATAATTTGAAGCTTTGACTAAAATATACGTAGATTCGACGAACCTCCCTTTATCCTCGATTATTTATTTCTTGCACGACGATTTTATGGTATTTATGTAATTCATGTTGCGATAATACTTTCAAAGCGAGGTTCGTCGATGACCACGGGCACACTAGAGTTTAAACGATCGACGTCGAACAGCGACATCGGCGACGCATCGTCGGCATTATTATCTCCGATCGATGATCATAAATATACCCCCATATGAAATCGAAAGGCAGACTTTTACGAGACACTCTACTTTTATTTGGAGAAAATAAATAACTCCCGCACTGTCGTCTTAGATATAATATACTGTTAAACGGTCGCTCACCTTGCAGACTTCAATTATGTCGTGTAGTTCGGTAACAAGTGTAGTGTCGGCGATCCGTCCGGCGCAGAGAGTAGCGGCTGTGTGTGTTGAAGGCGCGGAGGGCGCGCGCGGCGAGCGCGGCGAGGCGGGCGCGGCGGGCCCGGCGGGCCCCGCGGGCGACAAGGGCGCGCGCGGCAAGCGCGGCAAGCGGGTACGGCGCACGTCTCCGCTCGTCTCTCTCTGTTTCTTTCCGCCCGAGGGGCCCTCCCGTTGCGATCCGCTCGTCGCTCTGTCTTCTCTGTCGACTTTGAACTCTTCGCGCGGCATGTTCGCTCGCTTGACGATTGCCCGATTGCACGCTCTTTTCGTCTGCGACTATTTCTGTCGGTATACTATGTGGACGGTTATGGTACAAATGACGCCGCGATAGCTTCGCCGCGATGTGTAGCGGGTTTCGAGTGTAATTTCGACCGGGACGCCCCGGTATCGACGACACGGTGTGCTTCGCATCCGCCTTGGAGTTCGACGCGGACGACTAATATGCCACGCAGCGTAGAGGTAAATCGCACTTTTAACATATTAATTCAGTACTCGCATATTCTTTAGACGCTTATTGATGCTTTCGGTAGTTTATCTAAGTAGTATTTTATTATTTCTTCACAGTAGATTTCAGAATTATTTAAATGCCTTCACAATGTTTCCTTGTCATCCTTAAAAGTGAAGGTGTACCCGTTTCGTTAGAACTCTGTCATTAAATATGAGTCTAGCGTTTGTCTATTTCTTCCTTACTAAAATGATTACTATCCTAAGGCCGTATGCTCTTTTACCGTCACAGTGGTATAAATCCACAATATCGAGTAACAAGAGAGTAAATAGTTAAACTTCCTTCTTTTTGCATACACTTGTCTCTATTTGTCACGCAACGAGAACTGTAATGGAGCCATGATATACCCGCGCAGGCAAGGCGGGCGAGCCGGGGCCGCGCGGGCCGGCCGGCCTGGACGGCGCGCCGGGTGCGGGGGGCGTGCAGGGCCCGCCGGGGAAGCCGGTGAGTGACGAGATGAATGAGCTCCGACGACGGACTCCAGTCCGACCGCGACGGCTGACCGCGCGCGTGTTGCAGGGCGAGGCGGGGCCGAAGGGCGCCAAGGGCGAGTACGGCGACATCGGGTCGCCGGGCATGCTGGGCGCGCCGGGGCTGCCGGGCCCGCCCGGGTACCCCGGCGTCAAGGGCGAGAAGGGCGACAAGGGAGACTCGGTGAGACTCGCCTTACGGCGCTGCTGGCCGCCGAGCGGTGGCCTATTGTTACTGTAACTGCAAAGTTTAAATTTAAAGTTTTACTTTTTCACTGTTGTTTTACTTTTTTTAAATTAACATCGTTATCTTTTTTTTCCGATAAGTTATAATCGATCCGAATAATTATGTTTTGTAACATATCGCTATTGTTGCATGTGTGGCGGGTGCACTAGAAGTACAGGAAGTTGAGGCGGAGACAGGTAACTACCGACTCTTTATATGCAGCACATCGATATAATGTTACATATGCTACTATAAAAAAAAAGAATTCAATAATCAAAATCGAATAATCAAAGTTTTTATAATACCGACAGACCATGGGGTATTTGGGTAGTCTTTCTGATATTAAAACCAATTTTCACATAATTTATAATTCACTAGGCTTCGTATGAGATATACATTTTCTGTTATTGTATTCTTAAGAATAAGGTCCGGTCCATTCTAGCAACTTAAAGTATGTAATGTCTGTATTCTACCATAAAAAATACAAAAGAAAAGTAGTAAATTAAACAATGTAAAGGCGGGCTTATCTTTGTCAGATATCTCTTCCAGTCAGCCTCATAGTGTTTGGAATGATTCATAATATTAAGTAATGATTTCAATACATATAACCCTGCAACTCTGCAATAAAATGTAAGCATGAAGTGTTAAAACCTATAGTGCTTCAGAGATGGAAGTTATTTTGAGATATAATCATGCAAATATTTCAATTCTTGAAATTTATGCAAATAATTCGTTTACACTCAGCAAGCCAGCTTCATGTCACTAACAAGATGTAATCTATCTAAGGAGTAAAAGTAAGAACTAGCGAACTGTTAATCTTTATGCCCACTGTTGAACTTGCAGGGGGACGGTACCGGATACGAGCTATACGGGCACGAAATTGTAAGTATTGTTCATTGGCAAATGTAGGATTTGAAATCCTATGTTTTCCAAAATTGTCCAAAATAGACTTGCCTTTATTATTTAAGTGTCTTCGTTACTATAGCGTAATATTTTAATTTTTTTTTTTGTTCACTTTTAGTTATAAACAATTTATACAATTACATATGATAAAAGAAACAGAAGAGTATTATAGTATAAATGTTATTAAAAATGCTTTTTGCTATTTTTTATCACAATTAATAAAATGATATTTTAAAACAAGAATAATCATTTTTTTAATGCACGCTTTTATTGTGAATAAAAAGAGAACCAGATAATTTAGGTACCGGATTTCTCTCATCGAGCCCTTTCATCGGTACCATATCGAAGGGTTTAATGTGAAAATTATAAATCGTCATTTTATAGTGGCAGACATATCGGTTTTAAAATGATAATCGTGCATTTTCACGGGAACCAAACGAGTCATCGAATTTCAGCCCATTCGGACAGCGGGAAGCGGGTCAAATTAAACTCAATAAAAGCTTGCAAAAATAGTGGCTAGTCTGTTTCTTTTATGACACTGCGAGCGGTGCGTGTGTCCGCTCGCTGACGGCGTGTGCGTGTGTGTCGTGTTGCAGCTGGCGGGGCCGCCGGGCGCGCCGGGGCCGGCGGGCGCGCCGGGCGTGGCGGGCCCGCCCGGCATCAAGGGCGACAAGGGCGAGCCGGGCCCGCGCGGGAAGGCGGTACGCTGCTGCATGCCTATATTGTAACATTACTACTGACAAACTTTCAGTTAGAGGTGTCGCCCGCGGCCGTTCGGTCGTTGCGATTATCGAAAACCCAACTCGCTCTTCGATTTGATAGCTGTAAAAAATTGCGTCAATAAAGTTACCTCTAGTTAAAATAAAATAAGAATAAACAAAGAAATTATTTATAAATTTCAGGGGGAAAGAGGTGAAAAGGGCGACGCCGGTCCCATGGGGCTTCCGGTGAGTAGACTAGTAGATCGTCATAGTTGACGTCGTGTACGGAACTAAAGCTAAACGCATCGTTGTGCATGCCACATACACAGTTGAAAGCGCATGTAGTTCAACTAATCAATTAAACTCGGTTCACGCATATACAGCAGAGGACGAAGTGCCAAAAGAAAAGTGATTTGTATTAAATTTATTAATAACAACCACAACCCTATATACTGGGAAGACAAAACAAACATATTTAACAAATGATATCAACGTGTCTGCTTTTGTTTGTTGCATACCGAAAAATGTTAATTACTATTTATTCTAATTACAAATATTTTTTGTAAAATAACGATTATCTATGAAATGTAACTCCATCATCTGCTCGAGATAAAAGATTTTTTTCTACACCACATAATTACACGACGAGGCTTTTTGAATCACTTTTTTTCTAATTTTTCGAGGAGTCAATGGCCTGCGTTATGTTACAATAGCGCGTGTTTGTATGATCTGGTCACACCCGCAAGTTCAGATAAAGGACAAAGGACTTTCTTGGGCCAATACCAAAATAAGCGGCCTCTTCATGAATGTTACTACGATGATAGTGGTATCCTGCCTTTTCGCCGAAAACTGTTTGGCTTGATTTGGTTTGATTATCCTACTAGCCTACGGCAAAACTAATCGACTAATTTAAAGCGGTTATCGCAGCTATTAACCGCTTTAAATAGACGTGCCGTAGGCTTGTCTGCCACTCTTAAAAATTACCCAAAGGGATGTTCTGTTGAGATCTTCGAGCATTGTGTGCAGATCCATCAGCGTCTCCGCCATGACCATTATATCATCTACTACTAATTAATAAGACTACTGATATACTCGCCGCCTGTTAATGCCGTATTCTTTACAGTCCAGAAGCTTCCAATCCAGCCGTGAACAATTTCGGGGAAATAAATATCCCTGTCTCACTCCCCCTCCTCGCATTGTCACCTCATTATTGAGAGTCGTGATTACCTTGGCTCTAACGAACTTCTCCTACAATGGCGATCTTTACCACCGGGAGGGCATTGTGGAGATTCGAGTCCAGACATAGTTGGATTTGGTCAGGTCATCTCATAGGGCTGCGTTCTCTTAATCGCCTGCCGTCTACCTTGCCGGTTACTACTCGTATCATCTGTTTGAAGTTATGCCTTTTTTTCGGGCGATGTGCGATATCCACAATTTGGGCAAGGAGATTTACCATTGCAGTTTCATTAGCAGATAAAAGCATATATTGCCATCTGTAATAATAGAGATATTTTACTTTGGTACCATTTATCGTGACATTTCCTTCAATCTTCACTTGCCTTTCTGATAAAGTATTGTCTATCCTATTCCTGTGTCACGCACCTTTGCAATTGGATGGTTTTGTAATCGGACCGACGTAGTGGCGTTTTCGTATTTACTCCTATACACTTCGATATACCTATAATCAATGCGGCACCGCTGTACAAATTGAAGCACTACCCCCGATCTCGATCATATCAAAGGCTTTCTCATAGTCCACATAGCAACGCTAAGCATCGTGATTGGTTGTACTCTTCGATTTTCTTTATAATCTACCGCAAAGCATGTATGTGGTGTATGGTTAAAAAGCATTTACGAAACTCTACTTATTTCGATATTCCGGCTGAAATTGTGGTGACTGGGATTCGTGATGTATCTTGAAAACAGCTTGTAGACGTGGCTCAGAAGCGAGATGGGTCTGTACTTTTAGGATCTTATTATCTTTACTTAAAAAAGAAAACCACCACTTTCTTGTACCAAGGCTGTGGCACTTTGCTCTTAACGATGATGGAATTTAAAAACTTCTGAAGGACATATCGTTCTACCACTCGTTTTTAAAAATACAAATATAATTCCGTCATGGCCAGATGCCATGTTATTCTTAAATTGTTTGAGAGTTATCCTAATCTCGTACAGACAGACATACGGACTATCCTTGGTGAAGTGTCGGGCTACTTTCGCTCTTGGGTCAGATGGTGGACAAGAAGTGAAATCTGTAGATTTGATATACAGCTATCCATAAAAACTTTGAATCTCACTCAAGACCTCTGGTTTGGACGAGACAATGTCTGTTATATAGCGTGATGGAGTATGCACTAAACGCCTTCGATTGAGGGGCGACCCGTAATGCCAGCAGTGAGATGAATAAAGATTGTCGACTACCACAACATGCACATCCTTTTCGACTAAGTGACATGCCAGATTGAATTGTTTTAGTCATATAAAATTTATTGTCACAGGGACCAGTGGGCCTGCCGGGTGAACAGGGACGGCCAGGCGATATCGGACCGAGGGTGAGACGATACCAGATTCGAACTGTTTATTTTCTAGAAACAAGATTATATGTGTGTGACCTAAATAATACCCTAACCGACTAATTATTAACAGGTCGTTTACGACCAATAGATTAGTGCATGCACTAACCGTATACACAGCGAGTGTCGGAGTCGCTGTCGTCGATAGTTGTTGAATGACGTAGTAGTAACTAACACGGGCGTGGTGTGGGCACAGGAGAACCGCTGGCCACCGGACTTCGCTTTCACGTAGTGACTCCGTCGGTCCGCGTCCAGCTCGGCCCGGCTTCACCGCGGGCCCGGCCCCTCGCCCGGCCCCGGGCCCGGCCCTGAGCCCGGCCCTGAGCCCGGCCCCGGGCCCGGCCCGGCCCTGAGCCCGGCCCGCCCCGGCGCGCCCCGGGCCCCGACCTAGTCTGGTCCGGACGCGACCAGCTTCGAATGCGGCCATCCGTGACCGCGCTGTATCGCCGATCGATTTGTAAAGTGTATATTTGTACGAAACGCGCTTAAGAGCGATATAAAATTAAGAACTTCACAGTGTTAAAGTGAGATGTTACCGGTTCTAGCCTTAAGTGTTACAGATTTTGTAAAGATAATATTTTTCATTAATCTAGGATAGGATTATAAGTTTGTGATGTCGGGGAAAACTTCGGTCGTTCCGTTCCGAAAGGGTTACATTTTATGATTGTACATTATAAGGAAGAGTTTTTATACTGTCGACGAATACTGTCTTAGACTGTACTGTAGGTGTACACGCTCGTGACATCACACGAGCACGTGTCGTAACCGTGTTACTAGCTTGCTGCACGCCTCCCACCGGACTCTCCCCCGGTAGGATTTGTGATGCGAGAAGAACCAACGACAATTTTTTCAGCGATCGACTCTATCTGTGGAAGTCCTGTTAATATTAGACTATGTATATAATTATTAAACCTGTATAATATATTCACTATACATACATTTTGTACCTTATAATAATAATTATGATCATCGATGTAAGAGCAACAATCAGAGCGACTATTTTTGAACGGAACAAGTAAGTACATATTTGCATATTTGGCCAGGGATGCTCGGTGCCAAGTACTATAAGTGATACCTCAGTAGGTACGTATTCTTAGTTCATATATCATACACGTCGTGTAGGTACATCGTATGTGATACCGTAGCGTAACAAACTGTATAGTATTATCGTCTATTATGTAAATCAGTCTCGTCATATCTTTCAATATTGTATTCTATATATAGTATGTATGATATCGTCCAAATCGTTAGATTTACTCGCCTGGTTACTATTATATTCATGAAGTGTATCTCCTATCCCGTAAGTGTAAGTCTCGAGCCCGCGCTCGCTCCGGTGTTACCGTCCGAGGGGTCCTCCCCTAGCTGTATCGAGTAGTCCTAGTGTGCCGCGGCACGCGACCAGCGGGGCCGACACTCGCTTGTCTCTGCACCTCTCACCGCTCCAACTATGTATCAGTTTGGTACGATTTGAAAATAAATTATTGGATAACAAAATGAAAAGATCGTTAAATAAAACATTTAATAATGATATTTAATAATGATATCATATCAAAATAATTTCTCTCCGTTAAAACTTTACGTTGCAGTGGTAATATTATATGTTCCAGGTATTTATATTTATTTATTTTGGTGATAATGGAATATAAATAATCAAACGGCGGAGTGTCGGCCCGCGCGACTCGCATACTTATTCATGTACAAATTACTATTGACGATCGTTACATTATTAAGGCCGGCGTCGAGCCCCGTCGATGGGGCTCCTGCGCTATTATTTTGTAGCGGAGATCCGTCAATGTTATTATAATATAACTCGTAAGATAATATTCCAATTCGTTTAAGGCTCCTCGACATTCCTTCGTTCGCGAGTTTCTGTCGACGTTTATCATTCAATATTCGCTTCGATGAATGTTTTGAAATGTGAAACAAAATCTTTGTATAATAAATATCGAGGAAGGAAAGGGACGTTTAGCTCGTAGGTAGCTTTTCTATCCACCAGAGTTAATACGTACCGGAAATTATCGATAAGGAAGATAGTGCGCGAGACCAATGTGCGCCGGCAGGTCGTCCGTGGCCAGTGTGGCGTCCAGGGCCCCGCGCCCCGGGCCCGGGCCCGGCCGGCCTGGCCCGGGGCCGGGGCGGCCGGGCCCGGCGGACGCCCGCTCCGACCGACCGCTCGTACACTAATCGTTAAGGGATTTAATTTTTTATGAATATCGAAAGTTGTCATTTGTACCATACGTCACGAGAGCATAAAATAATATTGTTGTTTACAAATTATTTTGGAAAAAATAAATGTTTGCATGCCGTGCATATGCGTCTTTCTGTCTCTCTGTCTCTCTGCCCCTCTCCCCCGTGACCGCGCCCTGACCGCCGCCTTGTTGCAGGGCCCGCCCGGACTCGACGGCATGAAGGTGAGAGCGGCCGGCGGCGCCCGCGGCACGCGCATACTTTTGCGATACCATTTTTTCCTGCAAAGTTCGACGGGACTTCGTAATGTTATTGTGTGCTTTCCCGTTTCGATAATTTCGGTCCGGCGACCGTATGCAAAATATGGACCGGCTGATTGATGACTTCCTTCTAGTTTTTCATCGTCGAAAATTATTCGACGACGGATACTTCCCGAGAATATTCTATCGAAGAGATGAACTCGTATTCCCCTAATAGAGATTTAGATACGATTTACTTATATATCGCTGTAAAGAATTACTTTATGTTAGTTTTATATTTTTTTGCTAAATCAAAACTAATCCACCCGTATAACTTGAATGCGATACATTGACAGTATGTATGAGTAGTACTGAGTGTCCGCGCGGCCGCGGCCGGCTCTTGTGCAGGGCGCGCAGGGCGAGCCGGGCGGCAAGGGCGAGCGCGGCGACCCCGGACTGCCCGTACGTCTCTCACTACTCGCTTGTCCACTTCTCGCCCACCGCTAACATACTAATCGCATCCGAACGCTCTTTCAGGGCACCGACGGCATTCCCGGACAAGAGGTCAGTGTGGCTCTTAGCGAGCGTCGTTCGTACTCTCGACGGCGCCGGTCTCCCGCCGGAGACCGCCTCCGTCGCGATTAATAACCGATTCGTTTCGTTCGATAGGGTCCGAAGGGCGACAAGGGCTACAAGGGAGAACCGGTGAGTGGTGCCGAGGGCCCGCCTCTCCGACTGTCGCTTCGTCGTGTCCGCTTTTCGCATGCTCCTAATTTTCCGATCGCTCGCTCCGTCCGCGCGTGACCGACTCTCTGACGCGGCGTTGTGTGCAGGGCCCGCTCGGCAAGCGCGGGCGCAAGGGCGACAAGGGCGCGCGCGGCGAGCAGGGCGTGCCGGGGCTGGACGCGCCGTGCCCGCTCGGGCCCGACGGCCTGCCGCTGCCCGGCTGCGGCTGGCGGCCCACCAAGGTGCGTTGACCCCGGCCTCGCCCCGGCCCGACCGGCCTACCCTCGGTGGCGGTACTAACCCGGCGTGCGCAGGAGGCGGCGGCGGGGCGCGAGGCGGCCGGCCGCGGCTCCGACGAGGAGCCCGAGGCGGAGGGCGAGGCGGACGACGACGCGGCCGACGAGTACGACGCGCGCGACGACGAGCTGGACGCGACGCGCGACTACGACGACTACAACGACAACGCGCAGCCGTCGCCGCCGCGCGACTGACGCCCCCGCCGCGACCACCCGCTGCCTCCTCGCTCTCTCGCCTCGCTTCGCTTGCGCTCCGCTCTGTCCCGCTTCCCCTACGCCGTTCCTGCGATTCGGACGAATGTACTGTACTTATTTCTACGATACGAAACGCTAGCCTGTCGCTGACGCTATTTTTCCCGAAAACTTGCGCCTCCGTGGACCGCTCGCTTCGGTCTCCCTTCTTTCGTGATTTCTGGAAGGCCGCGGTGGTGGGCGGTGGAACTAGCGGTAGCGGAGGTATGTGGAGGAACTTCCGCCGGGTATCTATATTGCACGACGTAGTATGCCTAAAATATGGGTTATTAAGGTTAGAAATTATATAATAAGATTTACAGCACGAGTAATTTTACAATCGCTTCTTTACACATTATATGAACCCTCAACGCGTCATGTAATTTCCCTGCTTAGCGATGTGAGAGACGGCAATACGGCAAAATAGTCATTAAAAGCCTAAAGCTAGTCGAGTAAAGCTCGACTGCCGTGCACCACAGATTTTAAATATCTATCACTATTGGGGACCTAAAACAAATTTGTTACAAAATAGAATTGCAAAATCGTCTGAACGCTTGGTAATTCTCTCTTGTTACTACTAAATCAGAAAGTATACTACAAAATAGTATACAGTACCATGCGCAATACATGAATTCCAGAAGAGGAATTCTCTAGCCTCTGGCACTCCAACTCCACTCTCACCTTCTCGCGGTGAACCCCGTTAAGCTGAGCAACCTTGAGGAAGATTAGGTGAGAATCGCAGTGAAAATCAAGGTCAGTAAACAAACAAGAGACAGGAGGGATCAACGTGGCACCAATGACGTGACTCGCTGGTTTGGTGATCTTCAGGGATGGAGGAATCAACTAGGGATGGTAGCGAATGAGTTTAATATAAACCAACGGTAGCACTCAAAATCCTAGTTAGATGGACTACTCCCCGCTCATCAAGACGTTGTGGGTAAACGGATGAGTTTCATTGCCTAATCCCTTCAAAATGAAAAGACTACAAGATAGATGGCCCCGAGTTCCCAGCGGACGAGTAGTACTCAGCAATAGCAGCAGCGTGACTGCGAGCACGTCCAGGGGTGCTAGAAATCTCTGGGAGTATAAAAGCTGCTGCGAAAAACACGCCAACCAAACAATATTCCAAGTAGGAGCATATATCATCCGCTCGCTTTTATCTGATGATAGAATGAAAGAATTGCACCACGAACTCTATAAAATCAAATGAGACGTTTTTAGGTCTATCAGAGTTGAGAAGACCAGGTGAGATATATACACAATTGCAATCAGGCTATTTCCTATTCTACCAGAGAGAACGAGACGACGGTAACGGAACGGACGGAACACGGTCTCGGTGTTTTAATTCACAAGAGAATAGAGCAACAAATAATATCAATCGACTCAGTGTCGCAAAGAGTTCTGTGCGTGATACTTAGTATAAACAAAAGCACTAATGTCAAGATTGTCGTAGCATATGCAACAACATGCAATGAAAAAGATGACCTAAAAGTGGAGGCTTTTTATGAGGACATAGAACGAGCCCTGACAGTGACTCCTACTCCTTAATAATTGGTGACTTTAACGCCAAAACCGGAATTAAGCAGATCCACAACGAACGGCTCTTTTGGCTATGGCAACAGAAATCTTCGAGGTACTATGCTCACCAATTTCCTGCAGTCACATATCTTCCACATGAGTTCCTTTTACAACAAGAGGCCAGAGAGAAAATGGAGTTGACTTTCACCAGGCTCTAGAGTCAAAAATGAGATTGACTATATATTCTCTACCCACAAACATATTGTACAAGATGTGCTGAAAAACTTTTACTCTGGACTACCAGAGTTATAGACCACAGACTGATTCGAGCCAAAATAAAAAGAAGATGGGATTCTACCAGAAATGTTGAAAGAAGGAGATCAGTTGTTGCTACATAATCTCAGTGTTTTATTCAACAAATGCTTGCCACAAGGGAATATCCCGACGAACTGGGAAAATGCAATAGTTATCCTGCTGTATAAAAAAGCTTACTTGGCTGACTTAAACAACTACAGACCAATTAACAAAAAGAAGATGGGATTCTACCAAAAAAGAATAATAATAGAAAAAGTAAAAATATTTCTAGTTACTAGGTAAGTAGATATTTGAAAATTAAATTTGTTGCCACATACTAAATTTGTTTGTAAAAAAATTATCACTACATACCTACAGAGTTTAAATTACATTGAAACTGAAAACCTATTGTTGCCAGTAAAGTAGCTATACACACACATAAACTCATACTCCCACGCACGGTCACACCCACACAAACACAGGCACACACACCCACACAAACTCCTGCACTCACACCCACACAAACTCATGCACACACACCCACATACAAACACACTATTATGGTGTCACACCCATACACTACACATACTTCAAATTTTAGCTAATCTATAATGTGTATTGCAATTGTCTATCGCTTTTTTGTTACTGTTTCTTGGTACTTTGTGCCATCCACATTTCGCGGGCAGGGAACTGGTGCACTGAGATACAGGCCTCGGCTTAGTTCAGGCGCCAGTCCCTCTCTATTAAAAAAACCGGACAAGTGCAAGTCGGACTCGCCCACCGAGGGTATCATTATTAAATTTGATATTTTTCATTACAAATAAGAAATAATGCGTCGAAAAAAATAAATAAGATATATTTTGCAATGTGTACATCAAGCCCTTTCATATGATACCCCATTTGAACTAGTAGTTTCAATTTGAAATTTCGACACCCTATAAAAAATATAGACCCCCTCTTTATTAAGATCTATTTACAAATGTATAGTTTTGAGATTTATTCCTGTACTTGTAGTCTATAACGATGTTACTTGCCAAATTTCATAGTTCTAGGTCAACGGGAAGTACCCTATAGGTTTTGATTCCCTTGAGTGTGCCGAAATATGCGTTTATTGCTGAATAAACGGCCGTAACTTTTTTCTACGTAAACTTAGCAGTTTGATTTTTTTTTAACTTCATGGGACCGTAGACCTGAGTATACAGTTCAAATTTCAGCTTGATACCTCCACGCATTCTCGACATAGAAATTCTTGACAGACAGACAGACAGACAACAAAGTGATCTTATAAGGGTTCCGTTTTTCCTTTTGAGGTTCGGAACCCTAAAAATTGTACCATCTATTTATGCCCTTGTTGTAAAACTGTTTTATAGAGAGAGAAAATAAACGATTTGAATTTGAAAAAAAAAATAGTTTGTGATACAAACTTACAAAACAATCTTCAAAGGTCATAACAAATCGTCTGGCTCCAAAATTAGACTTTTATCTACTAAAAGAGCAAGCAGGATTCAGAAGTGGATACAGCACATATGATCATATATTATCTGTGAGGGTGTTGATTGAAAAAAGAACTGAGTATCAAATACCACTGGGGTTTGCCTTTATAGATTACAGGAAAGCTTTCGACAGTGTGGAAACATAGACTGTTCAAGAGTCTCTACGCAGCACCAGAGTAGACCACAGATTCAATAACCTCATAGGTAACATCTACAAGAACGCGACATTGAAGGTAGCGACCCCTCAACAAACTAAGCCCAAAAGATCGAAAGAGGCGTCAGACATGGAGACACAATCTCACCCAAATTATTCACTTTGGTTTTGGAAAACATCTTTAAAAAACTCAATTGGGATGAAAAGGGACTTCTTATATCTGGTACTAGATTAAACAATTTGAGATATGCTGACGACATAGTCCTACTTGCTAATGACCTACAAGAAAGATCTTTACCACAACTCGCGTAAAGTCATGACCACAGATAACAACAACACCACGGTTATAAAAGTAGGGAATATACTATCAGAAAAAGTCAACAAATACGTTTACAAAGGCCAAAAGATAAAGATGGGTAAAGATAACCAAGGGAACGAGATAGATAGGCGGATTCCTTTAGGCTGGGCAGCAGTTGCAAAACTTGGCTTAGCATTTAAAATGAACATCTCTGCAAAACAATAAGCAATGATCTTTAACCAATGCGTCCTACCTGTACTTACATACGGAGCTGAGACATAGGTAACAACCAAGGCCATTGTCCAAAAACTGGAAGTTGCACAAAGTGCAATGGAAAGGAAATTGGTTGGAGTGACACTCCAGGACAGGAAAACTAACAAATGGCTCCGGAAACAAAGTCAGATATCCTAGACGTTGCACACCGAGTGGCGAAGCTCACGTGGCAGTGGGCCGGATATATAGCCAGAAAATCGAACTCGTGGTGTCTCTTCTGGAAAGGAGGCCATGGAAATATAAAAGACTAGTCGGGAGGCCACAAATGCTATGGAAAGACGACATCGTAAAGCTGGTGGGCATCAACTGGATCAAAGTGGCCCAAAACAGAAAGAGATGGAGGAGGTTGAAGAAGGCCTATACCAATATGGTAGAGAGTGGGCTGAGATGATGATGATGATGATACTACCCCAGATGCAACATGCAAGGAATTCAACATGTCGCCCCGCTGTCGTCCCCCACCCCTAAGATCACACACAAACATGTGGGAACAGAACTTGGTGTGCTACTTGATCTAATTCATGATTTGCAGTAGAACATTAGCATAAGGGCGCCGGCGCTAATTTAAACGAAAGTTCTAAGAGGGGAAGTCAAATTCCAAAAGCTTCTTACTCCTACTAATTGCTTACGATTAAATTATCCCCGTTAAAATTCGTTGTTTGTTTCAAGGCAGCCGTAGTCTTACCCCCGGGACTACAATAGACTTCATTGTTCATTGCCTTTTTTGGCGATTGCCGCTGTTAATGGCAGCTACTCAGGAGACTCAGACACAGTGGTGGGAATGTCTGATGGGCCCCCATCCTGACATCATATATTTCATATTGTTGAACTCTACATAATTATCGCTCACGCTATCAATGCACATCTGTAGATATATTGGCATAGTTATCGAAAAACATGAATCATATACAAATAAATACTAGAGACTTGTTATAATATCTTTGCTAGATCCATTATTTTCAACCTACCGTGGCAGGCATGCACCACAAACGTAGAGAGATCTGATTGAATATTTTTTTTTTTTCAAATGGACTCGCAAACAAACGAAAAAGTCTTTATTTGTAAACAAGCTTTTATTAACTGTTAATTAATAAACGAACTATAAAGTCTTGTGTTTCAGTTAATGTCGGGCTAATGTGGAAAATTGTAAATCGCCATTTTATGGCGACCGCCATTTAGGAAATTATGCAATGCCACGAGAACTTAATTTGTGTGACAATTTCCACTCAATCGGACCCTGGAAAGTGTATCCAATTTAACTTGCAAGATTTCATTACAGACATCGCGGTGAAACTAAATAAAAGCTTGTCGTAATAAGATGTAACTAAAATGCGTTAGAACTAGTCAAGGAAGCTTGTAAATAATGCAAGAGGAAGAGGGTTAATGGACGCCGTAACTATGTCTTCGGCTGCAGAATTAGGAAGGGTAGAGTCACAGGTAGAGTTCAGCAAAGCGGTGGAGTCGTGTTTCCGATGGTGATTCTGCGTATGTTGCGCTGCAACAGTCAAATACATTTTTACAGTACAATGTGTATGGTTTATCCGTTAGGAGCGTAACGTGCTCTCTGTGACAGGAGGCGGTGCTGCAGTGGGTGCGGCGGCGGCTCGACGTCGACAACGACCTGCCCGTGTGACGTGGGACGTGGAACGTGGAACGTGGGACGTGGGACGTGGGACGTGGGACGTGGGACGACGCCCAGGGACGCGGCGCCTGCTCTCCGCACAATGATAGCTATAGCTCATACACGGCACCTGCGGTAGACGTTATTGCTAGAAATGTATTTTCATCATCTTGTAAACGCTTCACTCACAGCCTCTTTCGCGGGCGACACTTCCGTGTTATGGTTGTGAGTGAGAGTAGTTCGTTACTAGCATCTGTATGACACTTTTGGTAAACATGACTTGCTCAGATTCATGACATTGAGAATGAGGAGCCATAGTCGATGTAAATATCTCTTCCTCGTTTCTGAGAATTACAGGTAAATGTAAATAGAGTACTAATTTTAAATTGTAATTGTAGTTCTCGTAGCTCGTGTAGGTTACATAGATTAGATGGAAGAACAAAGCGTCGACGGTTCGCGGCCCGGCCCCCGCCTCGCCGCGACGAGAACTCGACGGAGGACGTGTTAGTATTTTTATTGTAGAGTACGAACCAAAAGACTGCATATTTATTATGTACATTTCGTTAGCGATATAATATGATGATTGTAGTTATATGTGTGAGTGGGACGTTGTGTAATATTGTGTTAACGTCAAGTAAGTAAGTAAAGACGCGGCACGGTGACCGGCTATGTACCTGCGCTCCGCGTGTATTCCATTTTTTATCCTCATTGAGATCACCTAGCTAGTTATGGGTAATAAGGAGTCATTCGTCTGAAGTTATTCACTTATTTAATAAATTAAATTTACATTGACCATTCTTAATTTAGCACACAGATTCAGTTCAATTTGAAGTCGTTAGCGATGCATATGATGCAGGCAACTGATTCAAAAGTCTTACTCCCTGACTCTGTTCTAAGTCAATTATTAAATAAATAAATAATTTTTACCCATGTCCTCAGTGCGCTGACCAAAACGGAACTCGTTTTAGGTGCAGAGCGATCTAAGACAATTCTAGCTTTGCACGTACGTTTTTATGTAATAGGTGGCAGGCGACTTTTGAGACCGGCACCTTTGCCGCACAGTGCTCTTGCTTACATTATATATCTTTCAATAAATAGGCTCATTATTTTATTAATAGTTGTGCTCACAAGATACTAACGTTTTAATCGTAATTTAAGACGTTGAAGACGAAGAATTAGAAACATTGAAAAATGTAATCGAAGCAGCAGGTAAAACAATGAGCCTGTAAAATGCAAGCTATAATATAAATATTTTTGAAAGTGAAAAATTCACCTCCTCTGCTTAGGTGGAATTTTTCATTTTCAATAATATTTACAATATTCTGGCAAGTTGGCCGAAACAACTATTTAAAATAATAATAATGGAAAGCTATAAGCAATAGGGAAAGCGATAACATTAGACAGTAGATCCCCGGGGTGAACTCGTGCAGTAACAACACAGACCCGCGGGCAGACACCGGGCCGGCGGGTACAAAAACATAAAGTATATTTGGTGATAGATATGAGCACGTGATTTGAACTTACTGCATCAACTGTATTTTGTGCGGAAGATGATAGCTCGGGATAACGAAGCTCGTACGTAGTCTTGACTAGGGCTTCCATTCCCGCGGCCCGGCTTCTATCCCGGTAATTACGGGCTCCCGCCTGAGAATTAATAGTATAATTATATTTTCACCTCACTAGCTCGTAAAAGCTCTGTTTATCATTCGAAATCTGCGTGGAAAATCGCACTTTATCCGCTAGCGTGGAAAGTGTTTTTAAAATTCGAATATTTTTATTCAATAAAGGTTTCGTACAATAAATTACATATATATAGAACCTCATTGGTTTCGTAATAGTTTATATTCTTTGCAGCCAGTCCATTGATGATTGAAATGCAAATACTTATTTCATGTCATGCGCCAGCCTCATTTAAAGAATCGCACTGGCCGGCAAGAAAATTTGATCAATATAATTTCCGCAAATTTGCCAAATAATTTACCTAGTAACAGTACACAAGTTACAAACACAAACATATCAGTTCCAAAAAAAAAATTTACTTTCAATATTACCAATTGTAGTAATTTTACTTTTAATTTTTGAAATAAATAAACAGTAATTTAATATTTATTAAAACTGTTTTTCTTGCACCTAACATTTTCCTCGCTTTAGTGAGGTGAAAAGTTGTGTGTTGCGCTCGGCAGCAAAGTTATTTAGCGTCTCGTACCTTTGAAACCCTCGCTACGCTCAGGATTCTATATTTGAACCACTCGCTTCGCTCGTGGCTCAATCCTAGAATCCTTCGCTTGCTCAGGTTTCAATACAAGGTACTCGCGCCAAAAATTAACTTTGCAGCCTTGCATAACAAATAACTATTATTAAAGGAAATTATTTTCCTTTTATAAATACTATATATTTAGTATATATTAATATATATGATTTATAGCATCGAATAATCAAAATATACTTATTCACATTTACTACAGTTTTATATTCAGAGATCAATAAAATTATTTCGAGACTGAAAAAATAACGCGGGATCTCAGAATACCGGGAGCCCCCAATACAGCCGGTAGCCGTAGTGTCGACAATATGTCATGAATATACCAATGTTCATCGGGACAGACGTAATGTTCTGTCGTACACCTCGCACGCCACGGGCGGCTGTAGAGCGCGACCGGTCTCCGTGCGCCGCGCCGGCCGCCGCCGCGACGCGACTGGGACTTGCACTCGTCAAAAAATAATATTGCGCGCAACCTTCTCTGCATAAATTCTCAACAAACTCTGCATAAAGGTGATTTGTTGAGCTCAGTGTCGAGCGCCGCGCGCGCCGGTACATAGCCCGCGCCGGCCTGCGTGGGCGGCGAGCGAGAGTTGCGGTACGTTCATTCACGATATACGTAAAAATAACGTTGTGGAGGTTATAAAACAGTACCGACCGTGACTGATTGACTGGATATTTGAAATTAGGGAGGACAAAAGTTAGGCCCAGATATTCAACAATAAAAATAAACACCAATGTCAATAATTAAATCCTTAACGGAATGAATATAAACAGCAATGAATATTTTACATTACACGTATCACATCATGGAGTCACACGGAACAACATTCTCCTGTAAACCCTCTAAGACTTTATGACAATAGTCGTCGTTGTCGAACGTTATTCATCCCACTGCTGGGATACAGGCCTCCCCTCAATCGAAGGCGCTTAGAGCATACTCTACCACGCTGCTCAACTGCGGGTTATCAGAGGCCAGTGTTTTCGAGCCGCCTCAAGGCCACTGACTTGGCTTATCGACTGTCATCTACTGACAACAGTCGACACCGACGGCTTAAGGTGCTTCGAAGCACGGAGAAGCTCGATTACGCTCGATGTTGCTTACCTCGCGTGTTCGATTAGACCGACACGCACAGCGACGCCAACGAGCTCCTTGTATGACAAAAATATTACCTATTTGTTATTAGACCTTTTTAATATTATAAAATTTTAGTCATCCATGTTGTTCGCGGTAGTAAAACCTTAGTAATTCACCGTTGATTGTGGTTATATTAATCATATTGAAATTGAACCTCAAATAGGTATTTAATAATCGTACATTATGTTTATTCCATATTATCCTTGTTACATATTCTGAATATTGAAAATTGAGCGTTAAACAAGTCGATATTTTAGTGAGCCGATGGTTACGTTGCCGTTAGAGCAGGTAAAACTAAAGTTCATTTGCAAATATGTAAGTCGGTTATTCTCATCATTAGGCGTTTTTCGCCTAATTACCGTGTCCTTTTTTATATTTCGTTTATTTGTTTTAGAAACATGAAAATATTAAACACAAAATTATTTAGAATTTTTGTTTAGATATTTTAATACTTTATTGTCAACTGTGTACAATGGTTGTAACAATCAGGTTTTTAGACACAACAGTTTGCCCACTGCGGACGTACAATATCATCATAATTCGTCATTTATTTTATACATATTTTAATTATAGTCAAGAGCTATTTATACATTCCTATTAAAATATTCATCCAAATTATAGAAGCACCTACATATCAACCAATCCTTCCGTCTTCTTTTAAACATTATTAAAAGTAGTTTTCGAGTAAATGAGAAGGTAAATATTATTGGAGTACGGTATTATGGTAGTCTGATATTTAACGCAACGGTAATTAAAAACCCTCAATAAATTTATATCAAATAGTTAAAAAATAAATATTATTCTTCAATTACTCCTAAAAAATTCTTAATGTGAACATTTTTTGTAAATTTTTACATTTTGCTGAATAGTATTTATTAAATAGCTAAGTAAGAAATATAAAGTAAAGTGTCATTTGTTATACTGTTACTCAAATCTTTTTTCAACAAATCACAGCTGTTAAGATCGGTATTATACAATTAGTATGCACTTATATAAAAATATATATAATTTTTTTTCAGGAGAAGAAACTAATTATATTTTAGACTAGTTTAAAATATGTGTGTTATAAGAATAGGTTCAAGAATGTCGTAATAAGAACAGGTTCAACTGAAAGATGCTGATAGCTCTGGTTCAGGCTGTCTGGAAGATCTCGGGACAGCACCGGCTGCTGTGCAGTTAACAAGATGTCCGAGTCCTATATTTTTGTTTACTACTAGACACTGATGCCAACTAACATATAAAACTATTTGCACAGCTTGAACTTTACAATATTACTGATAAGCAACCTCGCACACGTTTTAAGCTAGTTAATCTGAGAGTGGCTGACACACACATTGCCCAGTTCGTCTTCATACTTTGGTTCAATCGATCGAACTTTTCAAATTAAAGTTGCTCTTAAAAATAATAGATTATATATATACCGTTCTCTATCTATGTTTATGGGAATAGGCCATATCTGGGCTCAGGGACTGATCCCTTGCCGATGAGGCACGCTCGCCGCTCGCCGCTCGACGCAGTACTTCTGTAAATAGGCAGTCTGTGCTTCTGTGTAGCTAATCATTGTAAATATTACCTTAAATATCACCGACTATACTAGGACGACCTGGATATAAACTCCAACTATTGTAATATACATCATGATTTCACCACTCTGCGATCGCGTGCACATCACGCTTGACACATGCGCTTCAAATTATAGTTTTTATTACGTACGTTCGATAAGGCTAACGTGTCAGGATTGATGTGCTCTCAGATTCGCTCTACACGAGCCAACATGCTGACACTTTAAAACCTGCATACAACTATAGAAACAATATTTTTTCTATATTTCTATAGTTTATTTATCAATAGAAATAAGAATTTCTGTTGTTGACGTGCTGCAAAACTAGCGCCACTCGACTGAAAAAATAGTTATTCCCTAAACACACAACGAATCAAGAAGACTGTGTTTTATTAACACCCATAGTGTTTTAATAACTCATAATATAATAAAATCCTCTACTCTATGGTCGTCCAAGTAGAACGTGCCAGAAACGGCCGTTTTCCGCAAATTTCGTTGCAACAACTACAAGATTAATTATTTCATAAATTTTCTTACGTATAAAATAACTACAGGGCTTAATAAACAATCGTGCAACACAGTTTATTTGGTTCTTTATGTATTTAGCCAATAATAGTTTTTTTACTCGAGTTGCGCTAGTCTCGCACCATGGACCCCTTACACTACAGTCACTCGACGGTGTCTGTAGTTATCTCATTCCCGTGCCAACAAGGGGCCAGCTCGTGTGTAAACAATGTTAATGTACTTCAACTGTAAATAAACATATTGTTAATTTTGTTATAGACATTTATTTTGAACCATACTCCCTCTCAACGTAGCCTCCCTCCTCCACGTGGCAATAGGCTCAGTTCTAACGTAGCGGGGTATTTTCTCATTCCGGTGCTTTTAATAAATTAATAGAAGGTTTTATTATTTGTTTTTAATTTGAATTGTATTTAGTTTATTTATTCATTATTCATTAGAACTAATTCACGGATTTATATTAAAATATCATAAGAAACATACGAGATATTTAAGTTTTATTTTTAAATGACAGCGTAATGATGGAACGATCCAAAGCTACCTCGTCAAAGCCGTCTACCAAAATAAACACAGAAGATACCGAAGTATAATTTATTACCATACGATGGATTGATAGCCACCGTTATGAGAACACGTCAGAATGAAAAACAGAGACAAAAATGTCTGAACTGAAAAACTGCAAATTTTTCACTGTACTTAACAAATAGTGCGAAGAAAGAAGTAGCCAAAATGAGGAATACCTCATTTTGGCTACTTCTTTCTTCGCACGTTGACCTCCTTGCCAAGTCACTACTAGAGTAATAAACTATATAATGTATAATTAAATATCGTTCGCTTGTGACCAAGTTCAGTACATGAAACCATAAAACTTTAACTATAAGGGCTATTTTGTTCTATGCATAATATAGGTAGCGTCTTGGCTACAATGTAGAGTTTTTGCAATTTCACAGTAGATGTCCATCAATTCATTGTATTATTTTACATTCTATATAAGGTCATTTTAAATCAAATGCAAATATATATTTTTTTTTATACAACTAAAGTGGCAAACAAGCATACGGCCCGCCTGATGGAAAGCAGTTACCGTAGCCTATGAACGCCTGTAACACCAGGGGCATCACACGCGCGTTGCCGACCCAGACAGGTGGCAGACAAGCATACGGTCCGCCTGATGTGAAGCGATTACCGTAACCGTCTTAACGCTCGCAACATGAAACATCGCTCGCGCGCCGCCACCCCCGCTGCAAACGCAGCAACTCCTTCCTAGTGACCTCACTCACTCGCAGGAACACAACAAACCTTAAGGGAATTGTAATTTGGCTGCGGTATTCTGTGAGGTAGGGAGGTACTTCCCCAGTCGAGCAGCTTATACATGCGCTATGACCTACCTCTCGCCAGAATCCGTTAGTCTATCAGCAGAGTGCACCACGTGCAGGTGAGGTTTACTTTGGCTCAAAGATGGTGGTGAGCCACATACACCCTAAGATGGTGGTAACTCACCCACTGATCCCAAACAAAATATGTTTATGTACTCGGCAGCCACTTCAGTAGCTCGGTGCCGCGGACGACACGTGGGTGCACAGACACACACGTTAAACGTATTAACACCTCTCTTTTTGGTCAGAGGTTTCTCTTTGGGGTGTTAGGGGTATCTGGTTTTATTTCTAATCACTACATAGTATAAAACAAAGTCGCTTTCTCTGTCCCTATGTCCCTTTGTATGCTTAAATCTTTGAAACTACGCAACGGATTATGATGCGGTTTTTTTAATAGATAGAGTGATTCAACTGGAAAGTTTATATGTATAATATATGCATAACATAGTAGAAAAACACTGATAATTTAGAGGTTTCTAATGTGATGTCGTAAATAAACACATTTTCTTGCTCTTTCATTGCAAACGCTGGCTGAACCCAACGAGATAGATCAAAATAATGTAGTACAGTATTGCTCACCTTAAAATGGTCTACAAAAAAGTTCGCTATGGTATATGTCTATCTCTTAGTGGTAACACACAATAACCGTTATTTTATCCTTTGCTTTTTACAAGAAATAATGCCTTATTTACGAAGCGATTTTAAGCAATACAGAATTAATCCTTATCCAATTAAGTACCTTAGATACATTGCGCATTTAATATAGATCAATATGGCCCTTCACAGCATGTAATTTAAATGAATAGTTTAGAAGATATTACACATTTAAAATGCAGGGACATAACGGCTGTGGCGGTACCGGCCGCGGAGCCGGCGGCGTGTGCCTATAACTGGGGAAGGACTGGATAGGACAAAGCGCAAAGACCTTCTGTAGTACATTTAGTATCAGCATTGCACCCGTGCGAAGCCGGGGCGGGTCGCTAGTTATAAATAAATAAATATTAATAAATATTTTTGGACAATTTACACAGCGCCATCTAGTCCGAAATTAAGCACAAAGCTTGTGTTATGGGTACTAGACAACTGATAAATGTAAGTAATTAAATACATTTATTTTTTGTAAATACATACTTATAATACATAGAAAACATCCAGCCCAAGACAAACAGACTTGTTCATGCACACAAATGTTTGTCTTGCGCGGGAATCGAACCCGCGACCTCGGAGTCAAAGTGGCCATTGCTAACCATTCGACCACCGACCTCGTCAAATTATGTATTTACATACGCAAACAATGCACTGCCTAACCGTTGCGAAGCCGACTAGACGTCTGAGAGATGTGGGTTTGGAGACGTATGCTGCGCACTGCTTGGACGGCTCGACGGACCTACGTCTCGATACTGGAGGAGCTGCGAGTGAATACAAGGCTAAGTACCATATGTCTTCAAATAATATTGGAATATTTTATACTTTTGGGGTGTAAGTGGTTCATCAACATCTTTGAACAAAGCCAACTTCACCTGCACGCGGTGCACCCTGCTGACTGACAAACGAAGCTCTGGCGAAAAGAGAGGTAGGGAGCGTAATTGTAAGCTACCCGACTGGGAAATGTACCTCCAACTCACAGAATACCGCAGCCAAATAACGGTTCCCTTGAGAGCTGTTGTGTTCCTGCGAGTGAGTGAGGTCACCAGAAAGGAAGGAGATGCTGAGATGGCAGCGGGGGTGGCGGCGCGCGAGCGATATTTTATGTTGCGAGCGTTAATATGGCTACGGTAACCGCTTCACATCAGGCGGGCCGTGTGCTTGTCTGCCACCCGACGTAGTATAAAAAAAAAATACACATCGCCAGGAGAGAAGGAGACAACCTTGAGCAACTCGTGACCGGGAAAAATGAGAGCTAAAGACCCCGTGGCCGTAGCCCGACCTGGGGGCTAGCCAAATGGCAGTTTGCGAAGTAGAAAAGCGATCGCTAATTTGAACTGTGGAGCTCATACTAAAATGTTCGAATTGACAAATGTCACGTGACCTATCTAACGTTCGTTACGCTACGAATTACACTTGGCTGGATGGGGGGGGGGGGGGGCTGACTTCCTACCGCCGAAGCTGAAGCCGATTCCCAGAGGGTTATTTGATTACGAAAATCAAACTTCAGCTTAAATTTACGGTACTTATGTTTAGCTGGCCGTGTGGTTTCCGGCAGACTAGAATAGAATCACTCCGTCTCTTCCCGTGGATGTCGTACAAGGCGACTAAGGGAAATACATTATCAAATAACGATCAGGCCTCCCCAACCCGTTTGGCTTGCGTGGGGAGTGTAGGCCAAGTCCTCCTTCCGTCTAGGATGGACGAGAGAGGGCGTGCTTCTGTAGTGGAGACTAAAATGGACCTAATGATGATCATTAGCAAACATTTTCACCTTAGACGGTAGCCCTACCGTCTAAGGTGAAAATGTTTGTAAATTACTAAAACGTAAAACCTATTATTCGAGTCAAAATCTTCGATGATAAACGGCTTCAGCTTCGACGTTGGGGTCCCAGATCCGCACAGCTCTCCGAAGAAATCTCAAAGTTAAAGAAACGTAACATCGAAGGAGAAATTTATCAAACCGCTCTAAGTGACTTGCGTATTGCTAGATCTCACTATCGCGCTGCTGTTGAAAAATCCAAAAGTAATTTACTAAAACGTATTGTAGAAAGATTAAATTGTAAGGGCCCGTGGTCTCCCCTATATCACGAATTTAAAGCAAATAGGCGGATTCATCAGGCATAACAGTCGTCAGTGATCACAAAAGACAATTGGATGATGAAATTAAGACTCTTATACCTACGGAGTGCAGTAATAGTAGCAGGGTGACTCATCAACTAATGATGACAATGGTCGACGGTAAAGTCTGCACGTACCTTTCCGAAGCCAGATCAAGTGCATCGTGCTACCTGTGTTTAGCAAAACCGACTAGTGTCCGACCGAATGTTCGGTTTCGGTTTCGGTCGAGTTTCGGCAAAAAAAACGAGTTTCGGTTTAGTTTCGGTTTCGGCGGTAAACCTGCCGAAACTATATTGAGTACGTGTAAGTAAAAAATGGCAACACTGTGCCCGTCGTGTAAACATTGCGCTCTGTATTTTGTTATTGTATAAAATGTAAAAGTGATATTTTCTTTACATTTTTTATGTAAAAACAATTAAAATCAGTGTAATAAACATAATTAAGTGTAATTTTAAAAGAAAAAAGACGAAATTACGTATATTATTGTGCATTCTGTGAACACCAAAAATTCGCAACTATTATAAAAACAATAAAAACCTTTACAATCTCAATAAATAAGTGATAATTAAGTAATTTAAATGATACCTAATTAATAAATAAAAAAACAATTACAAAAATTATATAATAATAAGTGCAATAGTGGCTGGGGATATTAATATTAAAATTTAATACAAACATTTGATGTACAAAACTGACAAACGGTGATAATGTGTATAAAATCTTTATGATACAAACCAATTAACAATACAATTATAAGTGTAAAGTGACAATATATAGTTATCTTTTGACAAAACAGTGAAATATTTTTTTTAGCCGACCCACTTATTTGTGAGAAAAAATATAAAATTAACATAACGAACTTTTGCTGCATTAAACACAATAGATACTTTATTTTGACCACAGTAAGAACAGTTGCGGTGGTGCATTTCGTAGAACGCGAACTTGAAACCTTTCACCTCGAGTTCGATACCTGAACTAATTAATGTTTTTTTTTGTTTGGGTTTTCTTTTTCCCTTTTTATTTTTTATTTTTTTATTTTTATTTGTGTTTTATCGCTTTGGATCTTTTGTATATAAATAAAAAATAAATAATTAAGAGTAAGAAAAAAAAAAGAAATTGAGACAAGTGAAAAAATGGCAGAAGTATTGCCTAGTAAAAGGGGTGGTCGCAAAGCATCACAAGTGATGTGCCATAAATGTAAACAAATAGTTCCCAAAAAAAAGACAATTTTATGCACGCAATGTAATAATAATTATGAATTTGATTGTGTTGGTTATTCCGAAAAATTGCATCGTTTGAAAGATTCTGATGCAAGAGAAAAGTGGAAATGTAAATCGTGCAATCAAAAATCACAGATCCAGTACACACCCAAATCTGAAACACCTAGTATGACGGGGAGAAAAAAGAATAGTTCACCAAAAACAAGTGTATACTCGACACCAAATTCAGAAGTACAAACAACACCCACGGAAAGCGCAAAAAACGATGATTCTCACATACTCACAATACTAGATGCGTCATACGTAGAACAAACATTATCGCGAAGTATGGATTTTACAGAAAATGATCTTAATTCGGTGCGAGAATTGAAAGAAACAATTACCAAGCTACAAGCAGAACTATCTATCTCACAAAATGAGTTGGATAATGTGATAATCGAGAAGAATGATCTGGAAAAACAAAATGCAAAATTGATCAAAGAAAATAACATGCTAAAAACATTATGCCAATCACCCACTCGTGAAAGCCTAGCCACACGTAGTGTAAGTAAAGGAAAGGTTAAACTTGTACACAAGGAGCATTTCTTTAACACACCGTCGTCAAATCTTCGTACAAATAATTTATTGCCAATATTCAACATGGATTGTAATATCAAAAACGATGACATTGACTGCAATTCTAAAACTCTTCAGCACAGAATAAATGAGTTACAACAGCAACTAAAGGCATTAGACAAGGATATCAGAGACCTGAGTAAACAAATCAACAACCTAGGAAGAAATCAAGTCAAAGAAGTAGATTCATTTTTCTCTCAGCCTCTAACTCCTAATAATATCAACGCAGCAGATACACGACAGGATAACAATAAGAAAATATATATTTTTGGTACCCAAAGATGTGTCGGATTATCGAGTGTATTAATTCGAACAAGAACGAATACAAATTATGAAAATTACACGATTACATCGCAAACGAAATCAAACGCTTTAGCTGTAGAGGTGTTAAAAAATTGTCAAAATGTAAACTTGGATTCAAATGACAAAGTAATTGTATGCGTAGGTGAAAATGATTATGACATAAAAATACTTTTAATGCAATTGCGTAAACTTTTTAATAATTTTAAAAATAATGACATTATTGTATTGAGTATAATAAAAAATAATTATATTAATGCTAGAATTCTAAATAATAGTATCAAAGAAATGTGTAATGATTATAGACACTGTCATTTTATAAGTTGCAATAGCAGTAATCTAGTTAGTGTATCCAGGTCAATCAATCATAAAATAGACTGTGTTGATTATGAAAACAAATATCTCAATGTCAAAGAATTAAAAAAACTGATAGCGCGCAGGAAGTCTATAACCCAAATATCTAATGATCTTGACAAAAAATATCCTAAAGGTACAATCCCCTATTATTTTAAAATAACTCAACCAGGGGGAAGTATAGCTCTACCTGACCCTGTTGCATGTCGATCAACACCAGCAAAGAAAGGTACAATACCACACTATTTTTTTCGTAAATAATATTCAAACAAAACCTTCTTCATCTTTCAAAATTTTGCATCAAAATATTGCTAGTATACTTTCAAAACAAGAACTACTTGAAATAACGTTACATGAACTAAAAGAGACAGACAATTACCCCGATATAATTTGTCTTTCTGAAACGTTTCTCCAGAATGGCCACGAGACATACTTAGGAATTCACAACTATGAACTAATTGCCGCATTTTGTAGAGAGCAGCAACGGGGAGGGACTTGTATACTGGCAAGACGAGACATAATCTGTAGCGAAGTAACTAAATTAAAACATTACGCAATTCCAAAATCGTTTGAGATCTGTGGTATTGAAATTCCATCGCATAAATTGATAGTGATTTGTGTATACAGAACTCCTGCATCAGAACCTTCTGTCTTCTTAGAAAAGCTAGACAGGGTCTTACATGACATATCCAAGCTCAAACCGAACGCTAATATTGTACTTACTGGTGATTTTAATATCAATACTCTGAAACCAGGAATCATCACCAAAAGACTAGAAGAAGTTTGTCTTAATTATAATCTGCAAATGCATATTAACGTTCCAACTAGAAAGGACTCCTGCATTGATCATGTCATGAGTAACATAAAATTTGCAACAGCTACCGTATTACCTCTCCATCTCTCGGATCATGACACAGCGCAATTATTAAGTATTCCTACACAAAATAAAAATAGTATCCCGAAATCATATTTCACATACAAAAAAGATTACAGTTTAGAAAACATATTGAAATTTAAAGAATGTCTCAAAAGTCTTTCGTGGTCGGAAATATTTCTAGAGAGTGACCTAAATGTAGCCTTCTGCAGATTTCACGAACAATTGTTGTTGTTTTACAATTTACATATTCTTAAAATTCGAATAAAAATTAACACTAATAAAAGAAAACGAACGTGGATAACGAAAGGTATAAAAAATAGTTGTAAAACTAAAAGATCTTTACGTTTTACATACTATAGAAATAAAACGGTAATAAATAGAAATAAATATTTAAGATACTCTAATATCTTAAAAAAATGCATATTTAAGTCAAAAATGCAGTCCAATGTAAAGAGAATTAAGAATAGTAAAAACAAATGCAAAGCAACTTGGTCAGTTATAAAGAATGAAATTTCTAATTCTAATACAGACAACGATATTACGTCACTCAAGATAGATAATAAAAATGTCACAGATCCAATTTCCATTGCTACTGCATTTAATGATTATTTCATTACATTAACTAATAAATCACAGTCTAAATCTAATAAGAATATAAAAACCACCAATGTGTTGCCTAACTCAATATTTTTAATACCAATGACGGAAGATGAGGTAAAAAAAGAAATTATGTCTCTGAATAGTACTAACTCGGAAGGGTATGATGGTATTAGTACAAAAATAATCAAGACCTGTGTTCTCGAACTAGTAAAAGTATTGACATACCTAATAAATCTATCATTCACGAGTGGAATCTTTCCTGAATTGCTAAAACTATCTATTGTAAGACCCTTATATAAGAAAGGCGACAAGGATGATGTAAATAATTATCGCCCGATAACACTCGTCCCAATTCTATCTAAAATTTTTGAAAAGTGTATGTATAAAAGACTTGTAGATTTCTGTGGTAAATTTAACTTAATTAAAAAAGAACAATTTGGGTTCCAAAAGCATAAGTCTACAACGTTGGCAATTTATAATTTAATAAGCATAGTACTTGCAAACATCAATAAGAACAACCTTACGACGGGTCTCTTTTTTGATCTGTCTAAAGCATTTGACTTTGTCTCACATGATCGGCTTTTGATGAAATTGGAAAAATATGGTATTAGAGGGATGGCATTGCAATGGATTTCATCTTACCTAAAAAACCGACAACAATGCGTCTCCATTCATAAAATAGTAGATAATGAAATGCAATCCTACTTATCTGAGTATAAAATAAACAAACACGGCGTCCCACAAGGAAGCGTTTTGGGACCCCTGTTGTTTATATTATATATAAACGATATAATTGAAGTTACAAATCATAAATGTATCTTGTTTGCGGATGACATATCAATCATTGTGACTTCTAATAAAACCCTTAATTCGGATATCGACAATCATGAAACTGATATAAATAATACAATCGATAATATAATAGCATGGCTAGATGAAAACAATTTACAAATTAATCTTGACAAATCAAATTTTATACAATTTAATCAATCAAAACATAATCAATTTAATTTTAAACTAAATGTAAGAAAAATCAAAGAAGTGACGCACACCAAATTTTTAGGTGTTATCATAGACCAAGACCTAAATTGGAAATTACATATTGATAATGTATGCAAAAGAATAAATAGGTTTGTATATGCACTTAAGAAAATTAAAAATGTAACCAATATAAAAACCGCTACTATGTTGTATTATGCGTATATAGAGAGTATTCTACGATACGGAATCATAGTGTGGGGCAACGGAATAGACAAACAGAGGGCATTCATTGCACAAAAGAAGTGCATCAGAGCTTTGAGCGGAATTCCACCTGGTGAGTCCTGTAAACATTCTTTTCGGAATTTGGGTTTATTGACGTTACCAGCGCTCTATATATATGAAGTGTGTAATTTTGTATACAAGAATACGGAACTGTTCAAAAGATCATGTCAAATTAATTCTAGATTAAAAAGGAATCCACAGAGACTTGTGTTGTATGATACACCTAAGTCTGCGAAATATGCAAAAAATTGCATCGCAATGTGTGTCAGCATTTATAATAAGATACCAAATGACATAAAAACGCTTAATTACAATTTATTTAAACGCAAACTATGTGATTGGCTAAAGAAATACAATTTCTATAATATTAAAGATTTGACCGAAAATATAAAAATTAAATCAGAATGTATATGAACATTTGTATGTTTTAAATTTCAATATAATTGACGAATGGTGTATATATAATTAATTGTAGATATATGTTTTAGTGACTACATACTTAAATTATTGTCAATGTCAAATGTCATAATCAACATAATTTTGCATGCTAAATTGTATTAGCTAAACATGCGCACATTTCACGATGTACCACCTTTATACCATGTTTTAAGCAATAAATGAATTGTATTATTATTATTATTATTATGACTGAAACCGAAACTGCATTCGGGAGTTCCCGCGCTGTGCTCGGTCATGTTCGGCGCGGTAAATTCCATCCAAGCCACGAACACATTTTGCCGCGTCCACGTGCCTAACATGTCGTGACTTGTTTGTGTTTGCTGTGCATTTTGTTTATTGTTTGTGAGTTTTCGTGTGATTTGTTTTGTATTTTGGTAATTTTTATCATGTGATATTGTATAGTAGGTAATAAACATCGAAAATTAATTAAGTATTTTTTTATGAAATGAAATAAATTTATTGCGAAACACACAAGTAATACCTTAACAATAAAGAACATCACTTAATCCCTCGTGTGCGTAAGAGGTTTTTTAGGTATGTTGGGGTTAATTAGGTTCTGTTAGGAGCCCCTAGTTGAATTTTAGTTTTATTGGATTTTCCTAAGTTATTTAAAATTAACTTTGAAAAGTTAGGTTAGGTTTTTTCTTTTATTTTTGGTTAGGTTAGGTTGGTTAGGTTAGGTTGGTTAGGTTAGGTTAGGTTGGTTAGGTTTTTTTTTTTTTTTTTTTTTTTTAATTGCAAAGAAGCCAATCGCAATATGCGCACACTCATCGGTGTAAAGTGCCGTTGAGTGTGCGCAGATCGGCTTACTTCGTACATCATCGCACACCCCTATCGTGGATAAGGTTCTTTTCTAATAATTTAATTATTATTTATTCCACTATCCTAAATTATTTACAAATATATTTACAAAAAATAAAATTATCTGGCAATGATGCAATAGCAATATCTAAATACAATAATACATAAAACTTATACATTAAATACAATTAAAACATTTCCTTAAAACTAAGATATAAACGAAAGATGTCTAGAACTTATTGGACGCCGACGAGTTGAGGTGATGGCTTGGTCCAACTTACAATCTGATTATTGTCAATCTATCCACAGCTGTCCCCGGCAGACACTTAGCTCAATAACCCCATCTAGCCACCGCGATCGAGACGCCTATCGGAAAATATAGGCGCCCAAGTCCAACATTGGTCCTAGGTGGGGCCATTCTGCTTGTTCCGCCTGATGACAGCCGTGGCTAGATTGACACAGTAGTCAATGAACTTAAATCTACTTTTTCCAGCCATCACCTCGGACACGTTCGCTTCAGTGACCCGCATTCCCAAACGCTGCTCCAATTCCCATCTTTGTTTGGAGAATGCGGGACACTGAAACAAAATGTGCTGCACTGTCTGACCCTCGCCAGCTTCACAGAAACACGATGGATCGTCCGTGCACTTGAACCTGTACAAGTACGCGGCAAACCCACCATGTCCCGATAAGACTTGCGTGGTGATGCCAGACGGAGCCATTTTGCCCACGATACTGTAAGCGGCGGTCGCACTCGGGAAAAACAGCTTCGTCGTTGAAGCTGTAGTTCCCGAGCGGTATCTCCTATCCCATTCGTCAATGGTCGCCTTACGGATCATACCCTTGACGAATGAGACAGGGCAGCGGTCGTAGTCGGGCTTCTTCTTCGACTTCAGGGCCGCACTCTTGGCGAGTTCGTCGGCGCGTTCATTCCCCTCAAGACCCACATGCGCCTTGATCCAGAACATCGAGACGCTCTTACCCTGCGCTTTGCACAGTTTAAGAGCGTCCCGCGTCTGTACCGCAAGGGGGTGAGGGGAATCAACGTTACCTATCGCCTGGAGCGCCGCCATGGAGTCGCTGAAGATGCCCACGCTGGATCCATTACAGCTCAACGCGTATTTTGCCGCGGTGCAGAGAGCGAGGAGTTCGGCCTGGTAGACGGTACAGTAGGACGACAAAGTAAGCTTGACGGCCTTGGTTTCGGCATCGCTGTTCCAAATTGAAACAGCGGCACCTACCCGACCCTCAATCTTACTGCCGTCCGTGAACATTCGCAGGGCAAAGGTGTTGGCTGCCCTGTATTGTTCCTCGTCCACCAGGTGATCGAACTCGACCCTCTCCAGCTCCGCTGGGTGCGGGGCCTCGATCTTAGAGGCCATCCGCTCGATCTCCCTGTCCCTCAGCACCAGATGGGGCAGTCCCCTCTTGGCCTCGTAAAGAGATGCGATTTCTCGCACCCTAAGGTCAAGGGGGAGCACCCCAGCCAGCAGCAATGCGGAGTTCAAGGAGACCGTTCGGTAGGCCTTGCAGATCTTTTGCGCGAAGCCCCGCTGTACGCTGTTGAGCTGCTTTTGGATGCCTAGCTTGTTCACCGCTGGTGCCCATACGGCCGCGGCGTAAAGTAACTCCGCCAGTCTGAGTTTGATAGCAGGCCACCAGGCGCCGTCGAAGGCACCCTCTATATCCAGCGAGACGAGAGTAAGAATCTTACGCTCGTCAAGCTTGCTGCGAATATGGTGCAGCAGGTTATAGAGGGCGTCTTCGGTGCCCCTCTGTGGCATGAACCCGTACTGGCGAGTACTAATCCTCGGCAGAAGATGATGCTTGAGGCGAGCGATCAACATTTTTTCGTATATCTTGCCCAAAACAGACAGAAGCCCAATCGGCCTGTATGATTTGGGCAAGCTATACGATTCCTTTCCCGGTTTCCGAAGAGCAATTACGATGGCCTCCTTCCACAGCCGAGGGAAGTATCGGAGGGCCCGACACTTGTTAAGAAGGGCCAGGAAGAATCCCGAGCCATCGTCAATGGCCCGAGCGCAAACGTCAGCCGTGAGGCCGTCGGCGCCAGGGGCCTTTTTTGGGTTGAAGGACAATACAGCCGCCATGAGTTCCCTCTCGGTAAACGGCGGGTCATGATCATCATTGGCCCGTTCGTTTACCGTACGGGCTTGTTCTCTCAAGGTTGGTTAGGTTAGGTTAGGTTAGGTTAGGTTAGGTTAGGTTAGGTTAGGTTAGGTTAGGTTAGGTTAGGTTAGGTTAGGTTAGGTTAGGTTAGGTTAGGTTAGGTTAGGTTAGGTTAGGTTAGGTTGGGGCAGGCCCCACAAGTGTTGTTCAGGTACGTCCTCGTCGTCTGCCCTGGACCCAATTCCACTCGGTGCGCGGTAACGCAGTGGCCGGTGGATTGGTGACCAAATCCTGATCAACGAGACTTTGGGGAGCGATTGTAAACTGTAATTTTGCTTAATCTTATGTCGACTAATCCTGTGACACTGTCTTCTCCAACAAATTCGGAGCTGGGCAGTGCCCTGTTTTGGTCGCTTTCGGACACAGACGAGATGTCTGACAAGGACACGAAAGATAGGGGTAAAACCCTGAAATTGACGTTCCCATCGAACGTCGGTAGGAGAAGCCGCTCGCCCATCGCCGACGTAACTGAAGAAGTACCGGCGGCTGAGGCTCCGGCTGGCGCTGTAGAAGACAGGGGGCGAGAGAACCGGCCCACGTATAGAGAGATTGCGGCGGGGAGCACGGCTCCATTGCCCTCGGGGAGTGCGACGTGGCCGGTACTTGCGGCTAAGCGTAAGAGGTCCAAAGTGGGCCATCGAAAGGAATTGGAAATGGAAGCGCCGCAGGCTCTCAAGGTTTCCCGAACTAGGAAGGGACGTGGTGGGTACGCTCATCATGTCGGGGTGTCACAGGCCCGACGGGAGCTCCGTGAGTCGGAGCCAGACACCTGCTCGGACGAGACGGACTCGGAAGGGGAGAATCAGCATGAGCGGCGCCCTGCCAGAGGCTCAGGAGAAGGATCCCTCAAGGGCTCCGTGGAGTCGCTTTGCGGGAAGGCGGAGGCAAGCGCAGATGCGATCTTGTCTGTTGTGGGCAAATCTGGCAACATGAAGGGGACCTGCATCCGCGACGTCAAGAATGCGACACTGTCGCTTTTGGATGTCATAAGGGAGATGGCGTCCCGCTCCTCCTCAGATGAGATCCGCCGGCTGCGGGCCGATAATAAGCGGCTCCGTAGCCAGGTGGAATCCATCGGAAAGGAACTGAAGGCCCTACGGAAGGCCTTCTCCGAGCGGGGAGTGGCGCGATCAGAGGTCGTGGAAGAAATTGAGCCCGAGCCGCAGGCGGAGTATTTTGAAGAAGACACGGGCATTGGGCAGGCGGAGTCCCACCCGCCCAAGGCGGTACCTGCTGGAGGTGTCTCCAGAAGGGAGTTCCTAGAGTCCATGGAGTATCTCCAGCGGGAACTGATGGAGCACGTGGGTGGCGTAATCTCCGCCCGATTGGACGGGCTGGAAGTAGACGGGCGACTGTTGCCTGGACAGAGTCACAGACCTCCGCTGGCCTCAGATTCGGCTGGCCACCAAAAGGATCAGTCTCTGACGAAGCGCTCGGCGCAGTATCCGCCGGCGAATACCACTCTCGCCCCGCCGGCTAACCTGCCTAAAAAGATGAGGGAGTGCGGGAAGAAGGCTGCAACTTCAAAAAAGGCTGTGCAGGCCTACACCGCCTCCACGATTGAGGCTACATCAGGTTCGTCACCACCGAATCAAGGCGAGTGGACCAAGGTAGAGAAAAAGAGGCAAAAAAAGAAGTCCACGGCGCAGCAAGTGATGACGAAGAGTGGGGAGACTACTGCTGTGTCAAAGATCAACAAGAAGAAAAAGTCGCCCAAGGCCCCGAAATCGCTGGCGGTGGTTCTTGCCCTGAAACCGGAGGCAATAGAGAAGGGCCTCACATATGGGGAGGCGATCACTAAGGTGAAGTCCTCGGTCAACCTTGGCGAGTTGGGGATCGGTCCAGCTAAGTTCCGTACTGGAGTAACGGGGGCACGGATCATCGAGCTCCCAAAGGAGACATCCCCGGCTCAAGCGGACACCTTAGCCGCTAAAATCGGAGAGGCTCTGGGAGACGCGGCTAAAGTTACGCGCCCAACAAAAACAGCGGACATCCGTGTGGTCGGTATCGACGACTCGGTGTCCGCTGAAGAACTGTGCCAGGCGCTCGCACAGGCCGGAGATTGCCTGGCCCACCAGATTAAGGTGGGTAAAATCCACATAGGTGCACGGGGCGCTGGAGCGGCGTTTGCCTCGGTGCCCGTGCAGGCGGCCAAGCGGCTTGAGGTCGCGAAAAATATTACGGTTGGGTGGAGTTCTGCCTCCATCCAACTGCAGGAACAAAGGCCAATGCGGTGCTTCCGCTGTATGGGCATAGGCCATCCGATGCAGAGGTGCCCCTCCGCCAGGGATCGCAGCCAGTTGTGTTTCCGTTGTGGATCCGAGGGGCACAAGGCTGTGGATTGCTTGGCGACGATGAAGTGCGCCGTCTGCACGGATGCCAAAAAGCCGGCTAACCACCGCATGGGGGGTATCAACTGTAACCCCCCGCCGATTAAGGGCCGCATGGCCCCATTAAAATTGAACGCGCCACCGCCAGCGCAAGCCTCTGCGGTGATTGTGGAGGAACACATGGAGACCACCAATGGTTAACGGCCCCATAAAGCTCCTCCAAGGGAACGTCAACCACTCCCCCGCAGCTCAGGATCTACTGTGCCAGACTGCGGCGGAGTGGGGTGTGGGGCTGGCGATCGTAGCGGAACCGTACTTTGTCCCGCCACAGTCGTCGAATTGGCTAGCGGCGAATGACGGTTCCGCCGCCGTCATGAGAGTCTCAAGTGGAGTAGCTCCCCCTCTTACCCTAAAGGAGAGGGGTGCAGGCTATGTAGCGGCAATGTGGGGGGGAATGCTGGTGGTCTCCACTTACTTTTCTCCTAATCGCAGCAGGGCGGATTTCGAAGACCACCTGGCTGCGTTGGAAGGGGTTGTTCGAAGGGCAGCCCCTGTGCCGGTGCTTGTGGCGGGCGACCTCAACGCGAAGTCAGTCGCCTGGGGGTCCTCCTATACCGATATTAAGGGTGGGGATCTGGAATCCTGGTATTTGTCCTTGGGGCTCCAAGTTTTAAATAAAGGTAACACCCCTACCTGTGTTCGGTGGCAAGGCACCTCTGTGGTGGACGTGTCTTTTGCCACACCCTCGCTTGCCGGACGAGTCACTGACTGGCGGGTGGAGGATGAAGTGGAGACCCTTTCGGACCACCTCTATATCCGAATGGAGTTCTCCACGACAACACCCCGCAGGAATCGAATAACCAGGGGCCCGGCAGCGAGCGCCTTCCCAAGGTGGGCACTCACGAAGCTGCGTCCGGAGGTGGCGAAGGAGGCGGCGATGGTGCGGGCGTGGGCTGAAGTGCCCCCCAACCTCATCGGTGATGCTGACGGCATGGCAAAGCTCTTTGCGGACGATATGGAAGTCGTCTGCCAAGCTGCCATGCCTAGAGCTAAGGCCTGCTCTAGCAGGAAACAGGTATACTGGTGGACACAGGAGATTGCTGACCTGCGTGCCACCAGCTGGAGGGCACGGCGCGCCTACCTTCGCTGTCGAAGGCGCGCCAGAACCACGCCTGACGAGGAGGCCAATTTCCGTCGGGCGTATAAAATGGCTAAAAATGACCTCAGTGTGGCCATCTGCAAGGCGAAGGAAGAGTCCAGGGAGCGCTTTATTCAGCTCCTGGATGATGACCCGTGGGGACGTCCGTATAGAGTGGTTAGGGGGAAGTTCAAAGCTGCAGCCACCTCCACCTCGGAGATGAACGAAGGGCTGCTGAACCAAGTCTTAATGACATTGTTCCCTAGGCCTGGTCAGTTTCAGCCCCCCAGAATGGTCCCTCCGTTGGCTCCCATGGAGGAGCTGCCCGTGGCCCCCCCTCCCGTATCGGACGCAGAGTTTGATGCGGTGTGGAACCGGTTCCGGCGTAAAAGAACGGCGCCGGGACCTGATGGGGTCCCGTCGAAAGTCCTTACCCTCGCTGTAGGACCCTTGGAGGACCGATTCCGGGCGGTGCTAAACACTAGCATCGTCACGGGACGCTTCCCCAGCCAGTGGAAGCCGGGCAGACTTTGCCTGCTGAGGAAGGAGGGCCGCCCGGCCGATTCCCCGACTGGATACCGCCCGGTAGTGCTGCTTGACGATTCCGGAAAGTTCCTTGAGAAAATCCTGGCATCCCGAATCGTCAAGCATCTTGAGGGCGCGGGGCCGGACTTGGCTCCAAACCAGTTTGGCTTCCGCACCGGCCGGTCCACGGTGGACGCGGTGACCCTTTTAAAAGGATTTACGGAGGTGGCCACGACTCGGGGTGAGACTGTTATTGCGGTGTCGCTAGACATCCGCAATGCCTTTAACAGTCTCCCCCACGAATGTATCACGGAGGCACTCCGTTTTCATCGAGTGCCCCCGTACCTGCGCGCCATTGTGGAGGACTACCTACAGGGCAGAACGGTCCTCTACGAGGGCCCGGACGGGCGGGTTCGCTCATGGGCAATGACGGCGGGTGTTCCTCAGGGGTCTGTACTGGGTCCCCTGCTATGGAACCTGGGTTATAATTGGGTGCTGCGGGGCAGCCTCCTACCAGGGATGGAGGTTGTCTGTTTCGCCGACGACACCTTAGTTGCGGCGAAAGCGAAGAGCGTGGAGGATGCGGTTCGCCTAGCCTCTGTTGGTACATCGCTGGTCGTCCGGCGCATCCGTCTCCTAGGCCTGGATGTAGCCCTAGACAAAACCAAGGCCATGATGTTCCACGGCCCACGCCGCAGGATCTCATCGGGGCTTCAGGTCCGGGTGGAGGGGGTCCACATACCGGTTGAGGCACATTTTAAGTACCTCGGCCTGGTCCTTGACCCCCGATGGAGTTTTGAGGAGCATTTCAAGATCCTCGCTCCACGTTTGAATGCCGCCGCATCTGCACTGGGACGAGTCCTCCCGAATGTGGGGGGACCGGGATCGGCGTGCCGTCGACTGTATCATGGGGTTATACGGTCGATGGCACTCTATGGAGCCCCAATTTGGGCGGAGTGCCTTAAGCCCGGTACCGTGGCTCTTCTGCGGCGACCTCAGAGGATCATCGCAAACCGGGCCGTCCGAGCCTATCGCACGGTCAGCCACGGCGCGGCCTGTGTACTCGCAGGACAAGTGCCATGGAACGTAGATGCACGCGTCCTTGCAGAGGTGTACCGACACAGGGCCGCTGCCATTGAAAGGGGTGAACGGCCCACTGCGGAGGAGGTGCGGCGGATTCGGGCACTAGCGCAGAGTGAGGCGATGAGTCGCTGGCATGCGGCGCTCGACTCTTCAGTTGCCGGCCGCCGGACGATTGAAGCGATTCGTCCGGTGTTGGAGGAGTGGGTGGGGCGCCGGCGTGGCACCCTTACCTTCCGCCTGGTGCAAGTTTTGACCGGACATGGGTGTTTCGGTCATTACTTGCACCGTGTCGCACGGCGAGAGGAAACGCCGCGGTGTCACCACTGTGGCGCAGCCGACGATACGGCCGAGCACACACTAAGGGAGTGCCCAGCCTGGCGAGAACAACGTCGCGAACTAGTCGCGGCGCTGGAAGGAGGAGGTCTATCGTTGCCGACCATAGTGGAGGCAATGCTCCGAGGCAAATGGGACGCTGTTGCCTCCTTCTGCGAGGAAGTCATCTTGCAGAAGGAGGCAGCGGAGAGGCAGCGGGAGGAGGACCCTCACGCCGCTCTCCCCAGGCGCAGACGCGCAGGTAGGGGAAGGCAGGCGCACGCCTTGGGTGCCCCTACCTGATGGCCCTAAGTCGAGGAACCCTTGCTGCCCGGCATGGCGCGAGCTATGCCGGCCACCAATGGATACAATGGAGGACAGTCCCCTCTTCGAAAACATCCCGCAAGAGAGGACAGCGAGAGGGACTGCGAGAGGAACGCCTCTATAGTCTCCCCCGCAGCAGACGCGGAGCGGTTGGATGGGCACTAGACCCTCCAAATCAGCCTCCGGCACAGGCCGTCCTGTGCACGTCTTCGGGATTACCTATAATACCCTAGGTAATCTCTACCGCGACGTCCCCGGTGAAACCGGGAAGCTGGATACAGACATGTGGAGAAATCCCCACATCGGGAGCCCATATGTCCGTACTCGTCAGCTGAGTGGGTATTTGCAGGGTTTTTTAGCGGATAGTATCCTACGGAGCACCTGTAAGCGAGCGTAGGGGACTTATGTCCTCTACGCATGCTTATAGGAAGCCCGGGATGAGTTCCGTTCGCTGGTGGCTCCTTAAGAGCGCCAGTGTCGATAAATCGAGGTTTTGCCTGCATAACAAAAAAAAAAAAAAAGGTTAGGTTAGGTTAGGTTAGGTTAGGTTAGGTTAGGTTAGGTTAGGTTAGGTTAGGTTTTTTTTTTTTTTTTTTTTTTTTTTTTTTAATATAGGCCAATCGCAATTTACGCACATCCAACAGGTGTAAAATATCTGTTGGGTGTGCGCAGATTGGCTTACTTTATAAATCTAGTTCCTCCGGCGTGGGGAAGCCGGAACATTTTTTTTGGGGATTTTACTTTATTAAACTTTAACATTTTTACACTTTTAACACTCTCTCTTTACAACTTATAATGTACAACATAATGAACTTATACTATTTTTCACCATTGTACAAACTTATTTTACTTTTCCAACACATTTTTGGCAACTTATTATATATATATATATCATATATGACAGTTTTACCATTTACTACCTATTCTTATCTATTACTAACTTAGCTAATTTGGTACAAAAATTTATGAACCTTATTCTATTTTCCTTACTTTCTATAATGTTACAGATGTTTTCTAGCGTTACTTTTTCACTCATAGCACACTCTATCTCGAATCTCTCTTTTCCATAAATAGGGCATTCCGTAATCATGTGTATAACACCTTCCGATTTATTGGGATCACAGAGGCATGCCGGGCTCTCCTTGCACTTGAACCTATTCAAATACTCAGAGAACCCGCCATGCCCCGTCAAAACCTGGACCAAAATGGGGCTCAGCTCAATTTTCTTTAACAAAGTGTACGCCGCTGTAGCGTCCGGGAAGAAAATTTTTGTAGTTCTTGCCGTTCCTTCTGCTATGTATCTCCGGTTCCATTCGTCAACCGAGTCCAAACGGATTTGTCGTTTGACGAAAGAAACCGGGCACTTATCATAAACCGGCTTGGTCCTCCGATTCGCAGCACATTTCGCAATTTCGTCAGCCCTCTCATTTCCCTCCACCCCCACATGTGCCTTAACCCAGAATAGCTTTATTATTCTGCCCAATATCCTGTTTTTATTTATATTGGCTCTTGCCCGTATTGCTAGAGGGTGGAGAGAATCCAGATCTGTTACAGTCTCAAGGGCGGACCTTGAATCACAATAAATATTGCAAGTACGTGCCGCGTCTCGGAGAGCCAATTCTGTTGCCTCAGCTAATGCCAGCAGCTCTGCCTGATAGACCGTGCAGAAATTTTCCAGTTTTAGTTTCCGATTTTTTGATTCTATGCCATCACTCCAGACTGATAGTGCGGCACCTACTTTTCCGTCTATTCTACTACCGTCAGTAAATATTTGTAGGCCATCGTTTCTGTTCTGTTCCATTTCTGCACGGTCTGCCAGGCATATGAAATTCAGCCCCTTTCTGTCGGCTGGATGCGGTACGTCGACGTATGACACGAGTCTCTCCACCTCTCGATCACCTACCACCCGCCGGGATAAGCCTCTCTTTACTTCGTAGAGAGAGGCTGCTTCGCGGACCCTAATATCCAAAGGAAGCATCCCGGCGAGTAGCAGGGCCGAGTTTAACGACACGGTACGATATGACTTTGTGATCTTTTGCGCGAATCCTCTCTGAACCGCGCCGAACTGTTTTCTGACTCCTATCTTTGACGCGGCCGGTGCCCACACGCTCGCCGCGTACAGGATTACCGGCTCGACCACCGCCAAGTATATGGTCCTGACTATCTCAGGCGACAGCCCCCAACTCACCTTTGCGGCCCTTGAGATTTGCTTGTATAAGTTTAGGGCTTTCCGGCAGATATTAGATATATGGGTGTTAAATGTGAGTCTGTCGTCAACCGTAACACCCAGGATTTTAATTGTTCTGGACAGAGCTACGTCCACGGTTAGGTTAGGTTAGGTTAGGTTAGGTTAGGTTAGGTTAGGTTAGGTTAGGTTAGGTTAGGTTAGGTTAGGTTAGGTTAGGTTAGGTTAGGTTAGGTTAGGTTAGGTTAGGTTAGGTTAGGTTAGGTTAGGTTAGGTTAGGTTAGGTTAGGTTAGGTTAGGTTAGGTTTTTTTTTTTTTTTTTTTTTTTAATCGCAATTTACACACATCCAACGGGTGTATAGGACCCGTTGGATGTGTGCAGATCGGCTTACGTTATACATTTAGTTCCTCCGGCGTGGGGAGACCGGAACATTTTTTAGGGTTCTCTTTATTAACTTTTTAAAATTTGTTACAGTTTTTCCTTAAATCTATTACATATTTTGTTATTACAGTTAGCTTTCTTAATCTATTATATGTATGCTTATTTTTATGTTTATTACTTCTATGTATATCACTAAGTTTTCTGCTATTGTTACTACTTATATCTATACATTTACATAGTATATTTGACAACTTGTTATATATATAACAATATATATTTGACAGTTTGTCCTTAATAGCTACTTATTTCTATTTATGACGGTTTGTGCGATTTTTCTACAATAGCTTAGAAACCTATTTCTTTTTTCCTTACTTTCTAAAATTTTACTTATATTTTCTAATGTAATTTTTTCTTCAATAATAAATTCAATTTCCATTCTGTCTTTTTCATGGATTGGACAATCTACTATTAGGTGTGATATATTTTCCGGTTTTTCAGGGTCACAGGCACACGACGGACTCTCCTTGCACTTGAACCTATTCAAGTACTCGGAGAATCCCCCGTGCCCTGTGAACACCTGTACTAAAATAGGGTCTAAGTTTATCTTTTTTATTACAGGGTATGCTGCTGCAGCATCCGGGAAAAACAGTTTTGTGGTGCCGGCTGTTTCGCCGGTTATGTATCTCCGGTTCCATTCGTCAATCGCATCCAATCGGATTTGTCGCTTGACGAATGAAACCGGACATTTGTCATATACCGGTTTTGTCTTCCGAAACGCAGCACACTTCGCAAGTTCATCCGCCCTCTCGTTCCCCTCCAACCCTACATGCGCCTTAATCCAAAATAAGTTAACTATTTTGCCCAATACTTTGCTGTCATTGATATTGGCTCTTGCGTTAATCGCTAAGGGGTGAAGGGACTCGAGATCCACAACCGTCTCCAGGGCAGACCTAGAATCACAATATATATTGCAGATGTGCGCTGCGCCTCGGAGAGCCAGCTCGGTGGCCTCGGTAAGGGCCAGCAATTCCGCCTGGTAAACCGTGCAGAAACTTTCCAGCTTTAATTTTCGATTTTTTGTCTCCGCGCCATCCCTCCATATAGATAGTGCCGCGCCGACTTTCCCGTCTATTTTGCTGCCGTCAGTGAATATCTGCAGCCCGTCGTTGTTATGCTGGTCCATTTCTGCACGGTCTGCCAAGCATTTGTACTCAAGCCCTCTTCGATGAGCGGGGTGTGGCGCATCTGTGTATTTCACCGATCTCTCCACCTCTCGGTCTCCGACCACCCGCCGGGATATACCTCTCTTCACTTCATAAAGTGAGGCTGCTTCACGGATCCTGATGTCTAGTGGAAGCAGCCCGGCGAGAAGTAGGGCCGAGTTTAGTGAGGCCGTTCTATAAGACTTTGCAATCTTCTGAGCAAAACCCCGCTGAACCACCTCGAACTGCCTTTGCACTCCTAACTTGGACGCAGCCGGCGCCCACACGCTTGCTGCGTACATTATCACTGGTTCGATCACCGCCACATATATGGTTCTGATTATCTCAGGCGACAATCCCCAGCTGACCTTTGCCGCCCTAGATATTTGTTTATAGATGTTGAGTGCTTTACGGCATACATTTGTTACATGGGCATTAAAGGTCAGCCTCTCATCTACAGTAACCCCAAGAATTTTGATTTCCCGGGACAGTGCTATGTCGACCCCACCCATGGTCAGGAGTGGTGAGTCATACTTCATCTTGTTTGTTATTACCATGGCCTGAGTTTTATGAGGCGCAAACTTCAATTTGTTTCTGACTCCCCACTCCCGAACATTCGCGAGTGCCGCATTTGCCCGTCCCTGGATTTCCAATGCCGTGTCACCTGAGAAAACCAGAACCACATCGTCAGCAAAAGCCTGGCAGTGATCGCCCCGATGCTCCAATTCCTTCAATAGAGGATCCAACAGTAAATTCCAAAATGTTGGACCCCCTATTGACCCCTGTACGCATCCTTTGGTGGTCTCCACCACCGATTCCGACCCCGAATACCGAACCCGCACCCTTCGGCCCGACAGGTAATTATCCACCAGTCTCCTTATGTCTGCCGGACATTTCGTATTCGCCAACCCACATTGTATGGCCGGCCACCATGCGGCATCGAAGGCCCCCTCTATGTCAAGAGAAATCAGTGTGATAATTTTCTTTGCAGCTAGTTCTTGTTTTATATATTGCATCATGTCATAGAGGGAGTCTTCGGTGCCCCGCTGCGGCATAAAGCCATATTGTCGTCCACTCATATCCGGCAGAATGTGGTATTTTATTCTTTTTATTATCATTTTTTCAAATATTTTGCCCAGGACTGGCAGCAATCCTATCGGCCGGTATGCCTTCGGGTGCGAGTAGTCATCCTTCCCCGGTTTCTGCAGAACAACGACCACGGCCTCCTTCCAGATGGTGGGGAAGCAGGCGAGACTTCGGCACTTGTTGAAGAGCTCCAGAAAGAGTTCCGGGTTTAGGGTGATCGCCTTCTTGCATATGTCTGCCGTGAGTCCGTCAAGCCCAGGCGCCTTCTTGGGGTTGAAGCTAGACGTGGCCCACTCCAGTTCCTCCATTGTGAATGGTGGGTCGGATGTTTCATCATCCGACCACTCATTCACATTTTTGGCTCTCTCTCTGGTCTCTCGGTGGGCCTCGTTGTCGCTTTCGACCCCGTCCTTAGGATAAAAGGTTTCTGCCAATAGGCTTGCGGACTCTTTTCCACTCAAGATTCTTCCATCCTGCATCAGTGGCATATCCTCTTCCCTAGTTTTTGTCCTTGCGATCACCCTGTAAATCCCTTCCCACATTGTCTCTTTTTCTTGTCTTCCACAGAACTCCTTCCAACTGGCGGTCTGAGCCTTCCTTGCTTCCAAAAGATACTCCTCTTTAGCCTGTAGGTATCGTTCAACCACCCCCGCTCGGCGGACAGGCGCGGCGCATGCGATTTTCCTTCTTTTCCTGGCGACTTCTTTCTTCATGTCTGCGAGCTCTTTTGTCCACCAAGGCAGCCTCACGCGACCCCCGCTCTGGTCTAACAATGGCACGGACACTCTGCACGCCTCTTCAATCGTACTGTTTATTTTCTCGACTATCTTCTCTAATTCTTGTTTATTCTCTATACCTTCTATTTTCATCTTATTTATTTCATTCTCCTCCCAAAGATGTTGCAGTTTCTCCTTGAATTGGCTCCAGTCTGCTTTCTTGGTATTAAATTTTCGAGTGGTCCGTTTTATGTCCGCCCCACTAGCCTTATCCAGACCCAGGTCGAGCATGATCGCCCTGTGGTCCGAGCTCGTCACATCTGCCTCTACCCGCCAGTTACTTACATGTCCGAGCATGTCCACGGAGCATGCGGTTATATCGACACAACTCGTGTACCTTTTTCCTCCTCTAACTGTGTCGAAGGTAGGCTCAGACCCCCTGTTGAGTATTTGTAAGTCCATCTCCTCTAGCGCTCCTGCCAGACTCTCCCCTCTGTGGTCTACTCGTCCGCTTCCCCACCACGTGTTCCATGCGTTTACATCACCTGCCAACAGCACCTTTTTTGTTTTGATCTCTCCAAGAACTTTGGCCATCCAGTCGAGGTACGGGTCAATGGGCTTGTCTCCCTCCAGGTACACCGACACCACCCCAATCTCCCACGCTGAAGTTCTCAATTTCACTACTGTGAAGTTCGGAGTCGTCAGCGTTGGGCATGGGGTGATGTCGATGTTACCATCGAATAGTACAACGGCCGTCTTGTTTGGTTTTTCCCGGCTGCCGGCACATTGTACCACTCTCACCCCAGGATAGCTCCCCATCCTCCCCGTACCTCCGATGTACGGCTCCTGCACCAGGGCAAAAGCAATGCGTCTGTTCCTGGCTTCAACCATTAATTCGGCTGTAGCCAGGCTGCTCCTTTGGAGGTTTGCCTGGACTACTCCGAGACGTACAGTTTTTGTACTGCTGGTGGTCGTCGCGGGAGCATCCTTAGCAGTACGCTATGGATGTCCGGGCCAACGCGTCCCACTTTTTACGAACAGGGCATTCGTTGCTGAACGCGTTGTGCCCGGTGTTTGAGAGTCTAGCCCGGGTGCAATTTTTGCATTCCGGCGTCTCCCCTGCAATCCTGTCGGCACACTCGGCCCTATGGTGTGGTCCCCCACAGTGTGTACATAGGTCGGCAGCTTCTGTACAAAACCGCCGGCCGTGCCCGTACCCCAGGCACCGAGTGCACTGCAGAAGGGGCGACTGGTCCTCAGCCACCACCCTCTGAAGGTCAATTCTAAGCTTGTGAGCCTCGATCGCCCTCCTCCAAATTACAGGAGAGACACTTAATACTATGTGCCCATTGTGCGGGTTGCGAGCCCTTCTGCGATACTTCACGCTGATTCGAATGTCCTCCTCGTCGAGGCCAGAAAAAACCTCCCGGTTCTGGTTCTTGAGAGCCTTGATAACCTCCTCATCACTGTGTATCTTCAGCACATCTCGTAGAACCAGAAGCGGGTCCTTGTTTTTTATGTCCTCGACGACCAGGTGTTTTCCAAGAGTCTGCAGACGTTGTTTCACCTTCTCTCTTTCCTGTTTGGACTCACATCCCACGATAACTTTCCTATCTTTGGCCTTTCTCACTTTTTCCACCCGGACCCAGCCCTCCTTCGCGTCCACCGCCTGACGCACTTTTTCCAAAACCTCCTCCCCGGTCTCCTCCTCCATTGTTGATGTGACAACCACGGAGTGCAGGGTGGTACGTTCTAGTTCACCTCGTCCAGTCTCTTTTATTGCCGTTACCCCCGCGTAAGTTTGCCTCCGTGTAGTCCCCTCAATGGCTTCCTTTATCTCCTCCATTTTCCTACTATTCTCAAGAAGGAGCCTCGTGTTTTCTTCTATTTTTAGAAGAAGGTTTCTGTCCGTATTCTTTTCTATCTGTCTTTCTTCTGTGTCAGGTGGTCGCTGTTCTCCATCCTTGCTTTGTTCTTTCAACCCTTTCCCTTTCATCTTCCTTTCCCTATCCAGTTCCGCCTGCAATTCTTTTATAATTTGGAACAATCGTTCCACCGCCTCTGTGACTCCCTGCTTAATCTCAGCTTTTAAATTTCTTGAAACCGAAAGCGCATGTTTAGCCTTATTATTACAGTTCCTGGCTTCCTCCAATTTAGTTTTTGTTTTTGGTGACCGTTTTGCCGCCTCGACGATATCCCCTTTTGGCGCTAACGATTCATTACTCTCATGTGGGACCATAGTTTTTTGTTTTTGTTGGGCCGCTGAGAGGGTTTTTGTCGTTTTTCCATCCTTTGGGGGAGAGATGTCAAACGTTTTGTCAGATCCTACCGCTGCCTCCCATTCCCCAATGCTTTTCCTCACATTTGAGGTAGTTCCACTTTGACCTGCCTGGGCCATCGTCTTTGGAGATAGGCGATCTTGATGTTGCTTTACTTGAGGCGATTTCCTTTCTTTATCTTCTGTGGCAGTTGTCTTTTTTGGCGTATGGAACATTTTCCGGAGGAACACGTCAATATATTGCCTAATTTAAGTCAATATAATAAAATTGTAAAAGTTGTAAATATTTTATATTAGACTATAAGTTTAAATACGTATTGGTAAATAAATAAATAAAGATAAGGATTATTGTACGTATTTATTGGCAGTTTTAACACAGTCCGGTTCAGCTCAGCGGGGACGTTGTTACCACCAAAATCACCAAATCTACAGTCAATTTTACTAAGTCAAGCAAATCACTTGTTTAGTAGACTCTACACAGAGTCGTAGTCTTATTGTACAATTTTTCCGTCCAGCCGCGTAATCACGGATAATAGAGTAAGCTATAGTTTTGTTTCGCCACACCACCGATGACTAGGGATATAATTTTAGTCAAAATTTTTGCTTAGTAGTAGTTTGTAGAGTCAGATGCTATTAATGTCCGACCGCTACCCGGGTCGGCTAGCGGGTCTCGATACCAATACAGCAGTTTCAAAAATCTTTCCCCACGGTCAATATTTTTGACAGTAGAGAGGAAAATGCTTCAGACTCTACGTAGAGTCACAATGACTAGCTCTTCGGATAGAGCCCGTCAGGCCCGTCTTAACGATACCAAACACGACCCCTCTAACCCAAGGGGTTCCCGAGATACAGCCACTCAAAAATCCGAAGGACCAAGGACCAAAATTTTGGTCCTTGCTGTATTTCCGGAACCAGTGGGCCGAATATATCCGTGCTTGGTATCGCCACAATCTGCACGCCAAGCTCTACCCGTTTCCGCAGCTTAAAATTATAAAAAATTTTAGCTCTACAATTTTGATCAATTATCAAAAATCTTATTCTCTATACTGTATAGATGTCTAACAAGAAAATCCCGTTCTTCTACGAGCACTGGCTTCGGAGATATCGAGGTTTAAAATTTTTCAAAATGGCCGCCTAAATGTCAAACGCCTACTTTGACTTGCGATATCTCCGGAACCAGTAGTCTCAGCTTGTTCGTTCTTGGGTTCGGACAGCTTGGTTTTTGCCCCTCTTTCCGGCAAAGCTCACTCCGACGATCAAAAATTTTTTGGGCGGAATCCGCCCAAAAGTCAATGACCCCGAAAGAGAGCCCTACTACAAACCTGACTGTCCAATTCCCACCTCGCCACGACCAACGGTCTAGGAGTTATGTCCACTTAAAAATTTTCAAAATGGCGGCCCTAATGTCAAACTGAGGCGTTAAAAGCCTCTAACTTCCCAACCGCTGGTCGCAGCGAGTCCGGATTTTTTCCAGGCACCTCGGCTTCACCCTCTACACAATTTTAGCCTGGTCACAGCGCAAAATAAAAATTTTTTCCCAAATCAACTTTTGATTATGGGACTACAATTTGTACACGATACTAATAACTACCCCGAAAACACCAAATGAAACCGGACACATTCCATAGTCTGGTCTGGTTTTCCGAAGCGCGGCACTCTTCGCAAGCTCGTCCGCTCTCTCGTTTCCCTCCAATCCTGCATGCGCCTTGATCCAGAATAACTTAGTTATTCTGCCTAACACTTTGTTCTTTTTTATGTTAGCTCTAGCCTCTATCGCCAGAGGATGGAGGGAATCAACACTGACTACCGTGTCTAGAGCGGATCTAGAGTCACAATATACACTGCATACTTGTGCCGCGCCTCGGAGAGCCAGCTCGGTCGCCTTTGTCAGCGCAAGCAGCTCCGCCTGATAGACCGTGCAAAAATTTTCCAGTTTCAACTTCGTGTTTTTTATCTCCGCGCCACCACTCCAAATGGAGAGTGCAGCACCTACCTTTCCATCTATTTTGCTACCATCGGTGTATATATGTAGCCCGCTGTGGTTGTGCTGGTCCATTTGTGCACGGTCTGCCAGGCATTGGAACTCCAACGATTCCTGATCAGCGGGATGTGGCGCATTGTAATATGCCACCCTCCCTTCAACTTCTCTGTCACCTACCACCCGCCGAGAGAATCCTCTCTTTACTTCGTAAAGAGAGGCCGCTTCGCGGACTCTCACATCCAGAGGAAGCAGCCCGGCGAGAAGTAGGGCCGAGTTTAGCGAAGCAGTTCTGTAAGACCTGGTGATCTTTTGTACAAATCCCCGCTGTACAGCTCCGAGCTGCTTCATGACGCCTAACTTCGATGCGGCCGGTGCCCACACACTTGCTGCGTACATGATAACCGGTTCGACCACTGCCACATATATGGTTCTTATTATGTCAGGCGACAGCCCCCAACTAACCTTTGCAGCTCTGGATATTTGCTTGTACAAATTCAACGCTTTTCGACAGATGTTGGAAACGTGTGCGTTAAAGGTCAGCCTGTCGTCCACTGTTACTCCCAGGATTTTAATTTCCCTGGACAATTCTATTTCCACCCCACCCATGGTCAATTTAGGGGAGTCGTACTTCATTTTATTAGTAATTATCATGGCCTGTGTCTTGTGCGGCGCAAATTTGAGTTTATTTCGGACTCCCCATTCCCGAACATGAGCAAGCGCGGCGTTCGCCCTACCCTGGACCTCCAGTGCAGTGTCGCCTGAGAAAATAAGAACCACGTCGTCGGCAAAAGCTTGGCAGTGGTCGCCCCGGCTCTCAAGTTCCCTTAGCAGCGGGTCCAACAGTAGATTCCAAAAGATTGGACCCCCTACCGATCCCTGTACACAACCTTTTGTGGTCTCTACGACAGATTCTGTCCCAGCGTATCGTACTCGGACTCTACGTTCCGACAGGTAGCTATCTACTAATCTTCTCAAGGTAGTGGGGCATTTCGTTTCCGCAAGTCTGCATTGTATGGCCGGCCACCAAGCGCTGTCGAAGGCTCCCTCTATGTCAAGGGACACTAGCGTTATTAGCTTTTTCGCTTTTAGATGTTTCTTGATATGTTGTACCATGTCATAGAGGGAGTCCTCGGTGCTGCGCTGCGGGGTAAATCCATACTGTCGCCGGCTCATACCCGGCAGAACATGCCATTTTATCCTTTTGATTAGCATTTTTTCTAAAATCTTCCCTAATACCGGCAGCAGTCCTATCGGTCGATATGATTTAGGGTGCGCATAATCGTCCTTTCCCGGCTTTCGGAGCACCACCACTACCGCTTCCTTCCAGATGGCGGGGAAGCAAGCGAGTTTCCGGCACTTGTTGTAAAGCGCTAAGAAGAGCCCGGGGTCCAGGGCGATCGCCGCTCTGCATATATCCGAGGTGAAACCCTCGAACCCTGGCGCCTTTTTTGGGTTAAAGCTTGACGTTGCCCACTCTAACTCTTCCATTGTGAATGGTGGGTCGGATGTTTCATCATCCGCCCACTTATTCACGCATTTGGCTTTTTTCCTTGTTTCTTGGTGGACTACGTTGTCGCTCTCAATGTCATCGCGAGGATAGAAAGTTTTCGCCAGTAGGTTCGCGGACTCCTTTCCGGTTAGGGATACCCCGTCTTGTATGAGTGGTGTGTCTTCATCTCTATTCTTCGTCCTGGCGATCACCCTATAAATCCCCTCCCACATAGACTCCCGGTCCTGTTTTTCGCAAAACTTTTTCCAACTGGAGGTCTGAGCCCTCTTCGCCTCCCGAAGGTATGTCTCTTTTGCCTGGAGGTATTGATCGATAACCCATGCCCGGCGGACCGGCGCGGCGCAAGCGATTCTCCGTCTTTTCCTTGCGACTTCTTTCTTCATTTGTGCAAGCTCCGGTGTCCACCACGGCAGCCTCAACCGACCCATGTCCCTGGCCAGCTTCGGTATGGACTCTTCACACGCCTCCTCGATAGTGCTGTTGATTTTTTCTATTATCTTTTCCAGGTCTTTCACGTTACTTATTCTTTCCACTTCCGCTTTGTTTACATTTTGTTCATGCCAGATTTGGGCCAGCTTCTCACGAAATTGGCCCCAGTTCGCCTTCTTTGTGTTGAACTTTCGCGTTGTTCTTTGCGTGTCCATGCCCTTGGCCTTTTCCAAGTGTAGGTCGAGAAGTACTGCCTTGTGGTCTGAACCTGTTATATCAGCTTCCACTCTCCAGTTACTCACGTATCCGAGCATGTCCATCGAGCATGTGGTTATATCGACACAGCTGGTATACCGTCGTACTCCTCTGATTGTATCAAAAGTGGGCTCAGTCCCCCTGTTTAGGATTTGCAAGTCCAATTCATCCAGCAACCCTGTCAGCTCTTCCCCCCTATGGTCCATCTCTCTGCTTCCCCACCACGTGCTCCAGGCATTAACATCTCCTCCCAGCAGCAACTTTTTAGTTCCAATTTCTTTGACTATCTTGGCAATCCACCCGAGGTACGGTTCAAGAGGCTTGTCCCTCTCAAGATACATCGACACCACCCCAATTTCCCATGCTGTGGTTCTTAATTTCGCGACAGTTATGTTGGGCGTCATTAGCGTTGGGCACTGGATGATATCGATGCTGCCATTAAATACTACGATGGCTGACTTGTTTGGGCTACCCAATCTGCCAGCACACTGTACCACCCTGACTCCAGGGTACACTTTCATTTGCCCCGTACCCCCGATGTAGGGCTCCTGAACAAGGGCAAACGCCATCTGCCTTTTCGTAGCCTCTATCATTAGTTCAGAAGTAGCCAGGCTACTCCTTTGTAGATTTGCCTGGACTACTCCAAGCCTTGTTGCATTTGTGCTGTCGAGATTTTCGCCTGGGATGCCCTTAGCAGTATGCTATGGATGCCCGAGCCAACGCATCCCACTTTCTACGCACTGGGCATTCGTCACTGAAAGCGTTGTGCTCAACGCTTAGCAGTTTTGCCCGGGTACAGTTTTTACAGGCCGGCGGCTCCCCCGCAATTCTATCTGTGCACTCGGCCCTGTGATGTGGTCCTCCGCAATGGGTACATAGGTCGGCTGGCTCTTTACAATATCTCCGACCATGCCCATAGCCCAGGCAGCGAGTGCACTGAAGGAGGGGCGACTGATCTTCAGCCACCACCCTCTGTAGGTCTATTCGTATCTTGTGGGCCTCAATTGCTTTTCTCCATATGGCGGGAGAGACGCTTAGCACTATATGACAATTGTGTGGGTTGCGGGCCCTCCTGCGGTACTTCACAGTAGCATGGTTTTCCTCGTCGTCGAAGCCACTAAAAATCTCCCGATTCTGGTTCCTCAAGGCCTTTATGACTTCTTCGTCGTTGTGCACCTTCAGCACGTCTTTAAGAACCAGAAGCGGGTCCTTGTTCCTGATGTCCTCGACAACGAGGTTTCCTCCCGCTTTTTGTAGCCGCTCCTTAACCTTTTCCCTCTCGTGCTTAGACTCGCACCCCACAACAATTTTCCTGTCTTTGGCTTTTCTGACCCTTTCAACCCGGACCCAGCCCTCTTTGGCATCCATGGCCTGCCGCACCTTCTCGAGGACCTCTTCTCCGGTTTCCTCCTCCTTTGTCGATGAGACGACAACGGAGTGCAGCGTTGTTCGGTCCAGATTCCTTTTTCCGGTTTGGCTCCCTGCCGCTACCCCCGCATACGTTGTTCTTTTATTCGTCTCTTCAATAATTTCCTTCATCTCATCAAGTTTCTTGTTATTCTCTAGGAGTAGCTTAGTGTTTTCGTCTAGTTTTTTGAGGAGGTCTCTTTTAGCAATTTCCTCGTCCCGCAGTTCTTGTGTGTTTGGCGGTTGGTGGTCTCCGTCCCCGCTTTGACCTTTTTGTACTAAGGTCTTTTTCATCCTGCCTAATTCGGTTTCCTGCTCTTTGATGATTTGGTAGAGACGTTCCACCGCTTGTGTTACCTCTTGCTTTATCTCCGATTTTAGATTTCTCGACCCGGAGAGAGCCGATTTAGCTTTTTGATTGCATACTCTCGCCTCCTCCAATCTTGTTCTAATTTTGGGGGACTGTTTGGCTGTGTCCGTCGTCCCTTTAGGCCCCAACACTTTGCCACCCTCCTGGGGGGGCATAGTTTTTGATTTTAATGGTGGTGCCGAAGACGCTTTAGTAGGTCTCTCACCTATTTTAGGGGAGATGTCGAACGTCCTGTCCGGTCCGCCAGCTTCCCATTCCCCAATGCTTTGCCTCACTTTCGAGGTTGAGGTCCTTTGGCCTACCTGGGCCGTTGTCGTTTGGGGTGAGAGCCGGCGCTGATCCTTATCTTGAGGAGACTTCCCCTCTTCAGTCACCGTAGAGGTTGTTTTCTTCGGCGTGTGGAACATCGTTTCGTTTTTGGAGGAACGCGTCAATTTGTGTAAGTATAATTTAGCTACCTACTAGTAAATCGTCGATAAAAGAAAGGTTTGTATAAGTTGTATAATATAATAGATAAATACGCACAATTTAGGATAAATATATGTAATGTTTTTATTTTCTCTTTACAGGCAAATGGTCAGCCCAACTCGGCCCAGCAAGGATGTCCCCGTCAACGGTAAGTATCACCAGGTCTCTCAGCACTTATACAGGTAAGTAAATATGTCAATTAACGAGTCAACAATTATTATACTAACAAAATACACTGTACACAGTATACACAATACAGAACAACAACAGAAGACAACAGTAGAATAGCATAAGTAAGTATAACTTTCGAATTCTGTCGAAATTTCTCCCCGACTCTACGTAGAGCTGATCCGTTCTGCTTAACGGAAAGAGCTCGTCGAGCCCGTTTCAGCAACCCCAAACACGACCCCCCTAGCCCAACTGGTCTCCGAGATACAGCCCTTCCAAAATTTTGTACCCTAGGGTCCAAATTTTTGGACCCTGCTATATCTCTGGAACCAGCAGGCCGAATATACTCGTGCTTGGTATTACCGCACTCAGCACCCTAAGCCCCACCCGTTTCCGTGATTTCCAGCTCTACAATTTTTCGACCCCGCTATCCCCTGTAGCTCCAACTATCCCTGTAGCCTATGTCCCGCTGTTAATTTCAGAGCAAATTCCGTGCCTCTACGACCATCGGAACCGGAGATATGATGATTTAAAGATTTCCAAGATGGCGGATGATCTGTCAAACTCGAAGTTTGACTTGCCGTATCTCCCGAACCAGTGGCCGCAGAATAGCGGTTTTTGGGTTCAAACTACTTGTTTTCCTCTTCTCTTGTCAACGGGACCAATTCCCGAAGACCCAAATTTTTTGGGCGGAATCCGCCCAAAAGTCAAAAGCCCGGTTTGGGGAGGTCCCCTCTGGTCTACTTGTCCAATCCCCAGCTCTCTGCGACCAACGGTCTCGGAGATATGGCCGGTTAAAGTTTTCCAAAATGGCGGCCTAACTGTCAAACTGTGGCGGTAATCGCCTGTATCTCCTCAACGGTTGGTCGCAGCGAATCCGGACTTTTTGTGGGCACTTTGCCTCCACCTAATCTACACTTCTGGATCGGTCTGAACTCTATCGGAGAATTTTCTTCCGATTTCAGTTTAATCGGTCGGATATTATTTCTTATATTACGCTAATATCTATATTCCAAATCCGGAGTTTCTAAGCCCAACGGTTTCCCTGCTATGGCCTTCCTAAGTTTGGGTCCAAAAAGGGACCTTTGGGTCCAAAATTCTATTTTCTTTGATTTTGACGCTAGGACTTCGTTGTTTGGGGTCCTATCCAAAGTTTCTGAGTTCCAGAATACT